>OW052245.1:84984534-86208701 GCA_932526585.2 Philonthus cognatus | reverse complement strand
GTTTGGTCGCGTAGCGCTACGCGCTACGCGACCAAACCAAATTTTCAGGATTTTCTAAACTCGAAATTTTACTTCATGCTTAGTCTGGGAGTGGAAACACTCGTGTTTAGCTTCCAATTGAACGCTTTTATAAAAACAACGAATTCCTGAAAATTTATGAAACACTGTAATCACTGATTTTCAATTTCAATTTATTTAGTGTTAAAAGCATAGCTGTACACACGTCAAAACATACATGTAATAGTATAAAATCAGGTAATTACAAGACATAGAAGCACAGACATTTTTTGTATGATCAGCGCATAATAGTATTTTTACGAAACACAAGACAAAAATTAAATATATAATAAAATTACTAATATTATACATATGTTTTATTAACACTGTAATAGGACCCTGAACACAGTAATCGTTTCACTTGTGATTTAAACATTTTTATGTTTAAAGATTTTATATGATTTGGCAATTTGTTGTAAAATAGTGGAGCGTAATAATTTTCACTATTCCTTGTTCTATAAATACGAGTATATTTTATCTTAACGTTGTCAGAAATTCTTGTATTATAACTGTGATGTTCCTTTGTAATTGTGTACATATGTAGATTCGTTTTCACAAATAGCAGGCACCTTAGAATATAATATGACGGAACTGTTAAGATGGAAATTAAAAAATATTCTTGTTCAGCAGTATAATTTTTTGTAATTCTGCTTTAGGAGTTTATTATTAATAGTGATTTATCAGTATATATTTAAATTTCATAATATTTCAATTTATTATATGTTATAAATTTTTTAAACTCGAATTTTTTTTTTACGCGTATAATACACTGATTTAATGTAAAATTCAAATGATATATTACTAATGTAATTAAAAATTTATTCTAACTCAAAAAATAGCAAAAATTTAAACAGAAATCATCACATAATTTACGAAATTAGTATCTTTAAGGATCAAAATATGTTTGTTTATACTCTTGAATTTTGGAGGCGTTCACTTCGTGATATATTTTAAATTTTGATATAAAAGAAACACTTCACTACTTTACGCCACTTTTATTTTACTATTGTAAACAAAAATAAAATAAAAGTGGTTTAATAGAGTTAAGTGTTTTTTTTTTGTATCAAAAATGTTTATTTATAATTTTAAAAGCGCAAGATTTGATTTTAAGCTTAGTATAATTTAAACGTAGTTTTTAGTCGTAGTTTATTTCCAACATTGATTTGGCAATATATTTTGAATCTTGCTATGGCAGTGTATTTTAAATACTGATTTAGCAGTATATTTTGAACTTCACTTAAAATCAGTGTTTTATACGCGTGGCGCATGAAGTAAAATTTCGAGTTTAGAAAAGCCTGAAAATTTGGTTTGGTCGCTCCGCGCTTCGCGCTACGCGACCAAACCAAATTTTCAGGCTTTTCTAAACTCGAAATTTTACTTCATGCTTAATCTGGGATTGGAAACACTCGTTTGAGTTTTAGATGAGTACTTTTATTAACAATATTTTGGCAACAATCAGGATTTTATTTCATAATAATAATAACATTTACACAATAAATAGGGGATGTTTTATTTAATCTCAATCAAACGACCAGCCGTGACGAAACCCGGAAAGAAAGCCATCACGAGACCTTTTTCTCTTTCTATTTTTTTTTTCTTTCGTGGAGATGAAGACATTAAAGACCGGTGGTTTACCTATCTAAACTCCCGTTTTTTATGGCCAGTCATAAATTTTCGTTTCGACTGTCCGAACTTGTCGATTGCGAGAGAGAGGCATACCTGGACGGTTAAAAAGCGGTAAAAGCTCTATCTACGATCTACATCCATCCATCCAACATAAGCGCGTAAAAATCATCAAGTACATAGAAAACCAACAGCGCTTCGTGAGACTTACCAAAAACAAAAGATAGGAAAATTAAAAACCCCGCGAGCGGTTATTAAAGAGGGTTGTTTTAGTTTTATTTATTGTTAATAACACAGTTCGTGGAAACATGCTCTATTTTCTTCTATCGCGAGGGATCGGATCTATGGGTGTTGGAAGAGAGCACACGTGAAGGTTAGATAGAAATATATATAATAACAGCCCCGGGGATTATTATTCGGGCGAGGTTGAGCTTTACAAAAGCGAGTTTTTAATGGCGACCCTGAACAGACCCATATTTACCAGAGGGGAAGTTTCGGAATTGCATTACCGTTATGAGCGTTAGTGTGGCTTTGATGTTTGTATAGTTAGCATCGTGGTTTTTTTTTTTTTGGTGGTGCGGTTGTGAAAATGCGAAAATGTTGAAGTTTTGTGGGTGCAGTGATGTGAAAAAAGGGTTTAAATTTGAGAAGTGAGTTGTTTACACAGAAAAAATCAGCAAAATGGCCACAGCGCGGCGGAATCAGCAGGAAGGAAATTATCATCAAATGCGCAGGATTCCTGAATATACGGCGCTTCAGCATGTAGTTTAGATTAGGCGCAGGATTTTGTGCTGAAGAAGAATTAAGAATGCATTTAGTAGTTACATAGTTTTTTTTAATTTTAAGATCAAAATGTTTAAAATACTCCTTTCAAAACGCCGAAAAGAGAAACAAAATATTGATAATAATAATATACTTTATTCATATAAGTAAACAGGTACATGATAACAATTAAAAAGTAACAATGAAATTAGTTACAATTACATCACTCCTATTGACTAGATCAGTGATAGGGAAACTACGGCCCGCGGGCCAAGTCCGGCCCGCGGAAAGGTTTAATCCGGCCCGTTTAAGAGTGCCGTCGTGAGAATGTTTGAACGCGTTCTTACTTCGTAATGTGACGACCCGCATAGAAACTACCTACCTACGATTAAACATTATTCTTTGGCCCGCTACGATTGTCTGGTTATTACAAATGGCCCGTCTTAAAAGAAGTTTCCCCACCACTGGACTAGATCCTGGGTCTCCAAACTATCTTCTTCACGGGCCACAAATACAATTCTACATAATAAAGTCGGCAAAGATCCGATTAATTTTATAAAATTATGAAAAATTTAAGGAACAATTGTTACAATATTTCAAAATATGACATTTACAAAAAAAATTACAAACAATCGCGGGCCGGATTCACGCAAGTCGCGGGCCGGATTTGGCCCGCGGGCCGTAGTTTGGAGACCATTGAACTAGATGAACACGCCTATTTGAAACAAAACACTTTAGACCTTTCTTCAAAAATGTATTCTTTACGGTGGTAAAGAATAAATTTGTAAAGAAAGGTTTAAAGTGTTTTATTTCTAGGTATTATCATCTTTACGTAACTCACCCAAATTCATTTAAACAAGATATATAGGTATTTTAAATACTGATTTAGCAGTATATTTTGTGCTTCACTTAAAATCACTGTTTTATACGCGTAGCGCATGAAGTAAAATTTCGAGTTTAGAAAAGCCTGAAAATTTGGTTTGGTCGCTCCGCGCTTCGCGCTACGCGACCAAACCAAATTTTCAGGCTTTTCTGAACTCGAAATTTTACTTCATGCTTAGCCTGGGAGTGGAAAACACTCGTTCGAATACCAGATAGATACTTTTATGAACAACATTTTTACTACAATCAGGACCTTTTAAACAGGATATTATTTATTTATTTATTTATTAACGGATGTCCATTTGAGTACAATAATATTATAACACTAAAAATAAAAATAAATGAAAAATAAATACAGATACATAATAAATATAGGTACATAAAAAAGTATAAAACAAACAACACATTTAGGAACAAAGAACAGATTAAAATATGTAGACTAATTACCCTGTCGGAAGATCTTCTTCTTCTCCTGCTAATAGCACCAAAGTTTATTAGTGAAATCTTTGATTTGGTTGGCATTTATTTGACATTCAAAGAATCGAGTTAACCAAACTTCTTAGTGCGTATCTACCGTGCGATCATTTAATCAAAATATATAAAATTACGAAAATGTTATTCGTGAAAATGCAAACAATGTCCTAATTAATAAGACAACTTAAGACGATAAATATCCATTGAAAGAACTCCTTCCCGTACAAATACACCTCCGTATACTGAATTATACAATGAAATATTTAAATATTGAAAATCTTTGATCATTTAATGTATTATTTAGAGAAAGCGGCAATTTTTTGTGCAGTTGCCCAGAATGCTAATTAAATGATGGAATAAATTTAAGGTTATGGTAAACTATGTGCCCAAAGTCAGTAGTGCCAATCTAATTATAAAAATTGTTGCAGTATTTGGAATGGAATAAAAGAATTCGTGTCAATTATTGAAATAGTTACAAAAAATCATGATATTTCAATATAATTAATAAAACAGACGCAATATCATTTTACTAAAGTCCTCAATATCATTCTAAAGAGAGTTTTCCACTCCCAGACTAAGCATGAAGTAAAATTTCGAGTTTAGAAATGCCCCGCGTAGAAAATTTGTCGAGGGTCAAATCAGTATTAAAAATGAATTGCTAAAGCAGAATTAAAAATATGCTGCTTAATCAGTATTAAAAATAAATTGCCAAAGCAGGATTTAAAATATACTGCTAAACAAGAATATTTTGAATATCACAATACTTCTGTGTTTTATACGCGTGGCGCATGAAGTAAAATTTCGAGTTTAGAAAAGCCCAGAAAATTTGTCTCGGGTCGCTGCGCGACCCTCGACAAATTTTCACGGGGCTTTTCTAAACTCGAAATTTTACTTCATGCTTAGTCTGGGAGTGGAAACACTCGTTTAAAGCTTAAAATTGAACTTTTTTAAAAAAACAAGGCTTGTCAGATAATTTACAGCTTATGCATATGTTTACCTTAAAGAAAAATTCCTTGTACCTCAATTCCAGCGTATTTGCTGTAAATCTAGTCCATGATTGCTTTTTCAAAAGAGTTCAATTTTAAGCTTCAAACGAGTGTTTTCCACTCCCAGACTAAGCATGAAGTAAAATTTCGAGTTTAGAAAAGCCCCGTGAAAATTTGTCGAGGGTCGCGCAGCGACCCGAGACAAATTTTCTGGGCTTTTCTAAACTCGAAATTTTACTTTATGCGCCACGCGTATAAAACACAGAAGTATTGTGATATTCAAAATATTCTTGTTTAGCAGTATATTTTAAATCCTACTTTGGCAATTTATTTTTAATACTGATTAAGCAGCATATTTTTAATTCTGCTTTAGCAATTCATTTTTAATACTGATTTGACCCTCGACAAATTTTCTACGCGGGGCATTTCTAAACTCGAAATTTTACTTCATGCGCCACGCGTATAAAACACAGAAGTATTGTGATATTCAAAATATTCTTGTTTAGCAGTATATTTTAAATCCTGCTTTGGCAATTTATTTTTAATACTGATTAAGCAGCATATTTTTAATTCTGCTTTAGCAATTCATTTTGAATACTGATTTGGCAGTATATTTTTAATCCTGCTTTGTTAATCATTATTTAAAATACACTGCTAAAGCAAGATTAAAAATATATCGCCAAATCAGTGTTAAAAATAAACTACAAAAGCAGAATTAAAAATATACTGCCAAATAAGTATTAAAAATATTAATACTTATTTGGCAGTATATATTTTTTTAATCCTGCTTAGCTAATTTATTTTCAACACTGATTTGGCAATTTATTTTTAATTTTGCTTTGGCAGTGTATTTTAAATATTGACTAAGCAGTATATTTTGAACTTCACTTGAAATCAGTGTTTAATACGCGTGGTGCATGAAGTAAAATTTCGAGTTTAGAAAAGCCTGAAAATTTGGTTTGGTCGCGTAGCGCTACGTGCTACGCGACCAAACCAAATTTTCATGCTTTTCTAAACTCGAAATTTTACTTCATGCTTAGTCTGAGAGTGGAAATACTCGTTCGAAACTTCAAATTGAACTCTTTTAAAAAAGCAACAAATGCTTGAAATTTTTGTCATAAACGTAAATTTAATTCAAAATTCATTTGAAACAGTTTTACGTTTATGAAAATAAGAAGTATTAATTTAGTTTCACTGAAACTGCCGTCTATACAGCAAACATCATTTGGTTCTTTCCATATAAATCAAGGTCTTATTTATGGTTTATTTATATCTAGTCCATCAAATTTCGCGATTCGATCAAACATTTTCCTTCCTTCCCGAAAAACCCGAAGCGATCGATCCGGCAGCGGCCCACCGCCGAACCGACCAAGAAAACGTAATTATTTTACCTCTTCGCGTGCTGTATGCATGTTACGAAACACAACGTGTTTTCTGTCCGTAACGGTCGCGCTCTTTCCCCGCCTAAAAACTAAAAACAGAGAAACTGTAATAGATCTTGCCGACGTTTTGAATACTTCCTTTAAGACGGGCCTCTCGCAGAGGATGATTTACGCCCGACGGCGGCCTGTCAGCGCTCAGGCAATGATAACTCATTTCGGCTAATACTTTTTGGGCTTAACACCTCTACCCGAAGAACAAGAGAAAAAATGTAATAGAGGAAAAACGCGGAGGAAAAAACGCGCGGGCTTTCGCGCTCCGGTGATTTCAGTTTGCGGAATCGATACGCTCTCGGGATGCTGTGGATATGACTTTGTTTGTTTTTTGTACATTTTTTATTAGAAATTGTGTTTTAAACTTTTTATAGTAGATCCAAAAGTATATCAAAATAAAACAAAAGGTTATGAGACAAATTTTCTGGGCTTTTCTAAACTCGAAATTTTACTTCATGCTTAGTCTGGGAGTGGAAAACACTCGTTTAAAGATTCAAATTGAACTCTTTTGATCTAGCAACGAATAGCCCAAGATTTAAAGCATATACGCTGGAATTGAGATACAGGGAATTTTTCTTTAAGGTCAGCATATGCGCATAAGCTGTAAATTATCCGACATCCGTTGTTTTTTCAAAAAAGTTCAATTTGATGCTTTAAACGAGTGTTTTTCACTCCCAGACTAAGCATGAAGTAAAATTTCGAGTTTAGAAAATCCCTGTGAAAATTTGTCGAGGGTCGCGCAGCGACCCGAGGCAAATTTTCTGGGCTTTCCTAAACTCGAAATTTTACTTCATGCGCCACGCGTATAGACACTGATTTCAAGTGAGGTTCAAATATACATAAATTTCACAATATTTTAGTGTTTTATAAATTTTACTTCATGCTTAGTCTGGGAGTGGAAAACACTCGTTTAAAGATTCAAGATACTTTTGATCTAGCAACGAATAGTCCATGATTTACAGCAAATACGCTGGAATTGAGTACAGGGAATTTTTCTTTAAGGTAAACATATGCATAAGCTGTAAATTATCTGACATGAGTTGTTTTTTAAAAAAGTTCAATTGTAAGCTTTAAACGAGTGTTTCCACTCCCAGACTAAGCATGAAGTAAAATTTCGAGTTTAGAAAAGCCCCGTGAAAATTTGTCGAGGGTCGCGCAGCGACCCGAGACAAATTTTCTGGGCTTTTCTAAACTCGAAATTTTACTTCATGCGCCACGCGTATAGACACTGATTTCAAGTGAGGTTCAAATATACATAAATTTCACAATATTTTAGTGTTTTATACGCGTGGCGCATGAAGTAAAATTTCGAGTTTAGAAAAGCCCAGAAAATTTGTCTCGGGTCGCTGCGCCACCCTCGACAAATTTTCACGGGGCTTTTCTAAACTCGAAATTTTACTTCATGCTTAGTCTGGGAGTGGAAAACCCTCGTTTGGAGCTTCAAACTGAACGCTTTTAAAATCGAACGAAATTCTGCGAATTTGCTAAAAGCTGTAATTGTCGGGATATTTATTCTTAAAAGAAAAATTAGTTGTGAATATTTTAATTTACCTTATGTTGCATAAACAATTGTTGACTTTGTTTGGTGGACATAAAGCTAGCTGCACCGCTTAATTCGTTATAATTTTTATTCCCAATTGAATCAGTGCTTCTTGATCAATACTGTATACTTAAATATTTCAATTACATCATTACATATCAATTAGATTTCCAAGTATTAATCCAATTCCACCGCGAAACAACAACAAAAAACACACAACCTCATCCAGGTTTCACATGATTCCAAGGATAATCCCAACATCACTTACTCAATTCCGGTCATCAAATCTCTCGCTCTCTCTCTCTATCCAGTATACAATCGCAATTATTTCAATCTCGGCGCTTTAATTATCCGACCAATAAGGCGAATCGATCTCGACTGGAGTAGAAAAAAAAATCGTAGAAATTGAATGGGACTTAAATCGCCAATTAACCTTTTCCGGCATTTTTGCGTCTTCGAGGGGGAAGAGAATTCCGAGAAGGCCGCCGGAAAAATCGCGACTTTCTCCTCCGCGTAATTGCGCTCTTCTCTCTGGCGGCGAAAATGGCCGCCGCTAATTTAATGGTGATGATGGTGGTGTGCAAATTGTGCGGGTGGGTGTGTGATTTTCTTTTCTGCGGATCAGGAAGTGTTTTATTGTTTGTTGGGATTATTAGGGATTTAATGGTTTTGGTCTTTGATCTTTCGGTTTTAAAATTTACTTAAATTATACTGAATTTATTAAATTATTGAATTACGAAAATTAATTAAAAAAAATACCTTTGCATTGTTTATTAAACACCAGTTATTTGCATAGACTAATAGAAGTGGCCCTGAACCACTTTAATTTTTAGTAAAGAAAGTTATATATATAAACAACCTTTATTTGGTATAAAAAATCAACTTACAATGCAGTGTATAAAATGAACAAAAATAAATATAGTAAGAACTAACAAACACGAAGTTACAAATAGAAAACAAAACTTTTCCTTTCAAAATTACAACTAAATTTGTTTAACTAATTGGAGTAGTGGAGAGAAAGAAATGTACTTCTTGATATTATTTTAAGAATTTTATTTTCTATACATGTTTCGGCTTAGCCATCATCGGTAGAAAACTAAAAACAGATTTACACTAAGTTTAGATTATTTATAATTTTGTATAAGGTACATTAGAATAAAACACAGTTAAAATAAGTCACGTAAATAAAATGATCGAGATAGTTTTATAAATAAATAAAATGGCGGCTAATCTTGGATAAAAATTATTAAGTATTGGGATAGATGTTGTAGGAGTGTTATTAGGTAATATATATGAGATAATATATTAATTAATATAATTATCTCATATATATTACTTAATAACACTCCTACAACATCTATCCCAATACTTAATAATTTTTATCCAAGATTAGCCGCCATTTTATTTATTTATAAAACTATCTCGATCATTTTATTTACGTGACTTATTTTAACTGTGTTTTATTCCAATGTACCTTATACAAAATTATAAATATTCTAAACTTAGTGTAAATCTGTCTTTAGTTTTCTACTGATGATGGCTAAGCCGAAACATGTATAGAAAATAAAATTCTTAAAATAAAATCAAGAAGTACATTTCTTTCTCTCCACTACTCCAATTAGTTAAATAAACACTTGATATAATGGACAACACACACACTATTTTAAATTTGTTTACTTCTGACTTCCCAGTGCATAAAATGAACAAAAATAAATATAATAACAACTTACAAAGACAAAGTTACAAAAGAAAAAAAGCTTTTCCCTCCAAAATTACAACTAAATTTACACTAATAAAGACTGTTATTCCTTACTTCACTTTTTATTTTTAACGTTAGATGTACACTTCTGTGCAATAAAATTAAGTACACAAAATATGTTATAGTTTAAAGCGGACATGATAAGTTTCCTAGTTACGTAAATATGTCAATTTTTGTATGTCCAAATGCCGCTTCATTTACATAACAATTCGAAATTCGAATTCTAACTAAAATAGAAGATGGTTTTTCTATTAGACAAATTGCTCGATTGGTAAACATCAGTAAAGACACTGTTTTCAGGGTTAAGAAACGTTGGGAGCAGAAAAGAAGTGTTATGATATTTTATTATTTATTAAAACAGCTGCTAGGCAATTAAAACCGATGCGAATTATACAACTAAAACATTGTGAAAAATAGCTATGAGACTTGTGCTTAATTTTATTGCACAGAAGTGTTTGTTATTGATAATGAGCACTTTGTGTCTCGAAATGTACATCTAACGTTAAAAATAAAAAGTGAAGTAAGGAATAACAGTCTTTATTAGTGTAATAATCACTTCACGTAAACTTAAAAACATACAGTTACAACTAATTTTGTTTACTTCTGATTTTCCTCTCTGACTCCCCTTTTTCTTATTTGTGTTTGGATGCTGTTGCTGGATGCATGAGTAGCAATTTCTTCTGTGAATCAGGCAGTGATTTATTGTTTGTTGGGATTATTAGCATTTGATCGATTAGTTTTGAAATTCACTTAAATATATCCAGTTAAATAGCTTCTACATAAACATTTGGAAACCGTGTTTAGGTGCTGTCACTGGATGCGAGACTGGGTGATTAGTGTATATTACGACTATTATACTCTTACTTCACTCAATTCCGTAGCCAGGGGGGGATATGGAGGTTCAAACCCTCCCCAAGACATTTTCAAAATGTCAAGTTTTTGTACGTAAAAGCGGCCCCAAAATAGCAAAAACAATATTTTTACAAGTAAATCCCCCCTTACAGAAATTTGTATTTCCCCTTCCAATTTTTTTTTCTTGCTACAGTCTTTACTCCACTTCTTGACCCCAATCTTTAATTTTCTACTCGATTTTCAGTTTTCCCATAAGTATTAGCTTCCCATCATAATAGTTCGTGTTTTAGGGTAAGTTGCAACAAACCCATTGAACTGGTTCATCTCTAAACTCGAGTTCAAAGTGACATTACAACAATAGGACCTGTCATCTTGAACTCGAGTTCAGAGATTCACCCAATTCAACGTTTTTGGTACAACTGGGCCTTGATTATTATTTAGAACTTGAGAAAGAAATCTTTAGACTACGTAAAAAATGTGTTTAATTGTTAAAAATCTGTAGTCGTTGTACTACTGCTAGATTCGATTTATCGTCATTCTCAAAAAGTAATCTTTAAGCTTTATTGATGTTTAAGCGATTTGTTTTGTTACATATTACAGTAAAGCTCCGCTAAACCAGATCAATGAAAAGTCACAAAAATACGCTAGAGTTAATTAAGCCGAGTTAGTTAATTAAGCCGGCTTACTCTAGCGTATTTTTGTGACTTTTCATTGATCTGGTTTAGCGGAGCTTTACTGTAATATGTAACAAAACAAATCGCTTAAACATCAGTAAAGCTTAAAGCTTCTATCTACTTGTTTGTCATAATTTTGATAATGTTTTTTAAGTAAAAAATGAAAGTACTTATTCGTATGTACTGACTTTTATAAATTTAAATACTTGTAATATTTTGCAGTTTCTACATTAAAATATGCAATTTACATTAAAAATAGTGTGCTTAATGTTTCGGGCATTGTAAATATTTTCCTTTAAACCAATCGTGTTGGTTTTGTTTTCAAAGCTCACTTTGCTTAAACAAAAGAATTAATTTTGTTTAGAGAGACTGTGTGGATGTTTTGATCGGGTCCTAGTTAATGTTTTGTGTGGTCTTTTCGGCGCCATGATGCTTTTTAAGAATCAGGGAAATTCCGACTAGTCATTTTTAGGCTTTTTTCGGATGTTGGAATACTTAATGCAAATAACTAATATTTCAATTTCGTCCGGATTACTGGAGAATCCGGATTATTGGAGTTCGGATTAGCGCAGTAAAGATACGCTATTTAATTTTTTTGTAATTACAGACATTCATTTATTGGTAGTTTATTTTATCGAAACGATATTTTTGAAGCGCTTGTAATTCTTTAAAGGAAGTTGTAGGTGCAAGTTACATGCTCAGCCATTAACATAAAACTAGCTTGACCGGCATTAGTTCGCGCGTTCACTACCTGCTCGAAGAGATAACCGAATTATTTTTTAACGGTTTATTGAACTTCGGCTCCCTTTGGAGGAAGTCAGAGAATTCCAAAGCAAATTCAAATAATTATAATTAGTTAAAATACAATTAAAAAAAAAATATTTTCAATAAAATCACACACTTTTTACTTCAGATGTACACTTCTCAGCAATAAAATTAAGTACTCAAAATATGTTATAGTTTAAAGCGGAGACAAGAAGTTTCCTCGTCACGTAAATAAATCAATTTCCTTAATGTCAAAATGAAGCGTCATTTAGACAACAATTCAAAAATTCGAATTCTAACTAAAATAGAAAATGGCTTTTTTTTAAACAATTTGTTCGATTAGTGAACATCAGTAAAGACACTGTTTTCAGAGTTAAAAAAAACGTTGGGAGCAGGAAAGAAGTGATATAGTGTTTTATTTTTTATTGAAACTGCAGCTGGGCAATTAAAACAGACCCGAATTATACAACTACAATATTGTGAAATAACTATGGCTTATGCTTAATTTTATTACACAGAAGTGTACTTATTTTGATAATTATTTATTCAACTGATTTCATTAAGAAATTATGACATATATATATTGATAAAAACTGTTCAACTAAATTTTTTCTAAATTAAATAAGATTAGAACAATAGAAAATTTAGAAATACAGAGATGAATTATCTCTGAACCGAAACATTTCTTAATTTACAAACATTTTAGACGTTTATATCTGAAAATTTTAAATGTTTTCATTTCTAAATATTCTATTATTCTAATGCCTTTTCTTTTTTCTTTCTTTCAATTTATTAGTGTCAACACAAAAGTTTGCACAGGTCATTCTTAATCATATTAAAGACAGCATAACAAAATGTTATTTAGTTTAGAAATTAACTCAGTTTATTTTTTTTGGTATAACTTTGATTTGCCAATGTTTTAAAACTATCTGCTAACCAAGTAATAAAACGAAGAAACTTTCTCAGTTCATTTTTTTAGTATAACTTTGAATTATTAATGTTTTGAAACTATCTGCTAACCAAGTAATAAAACGGAGGAAACTTTCCAAATTGTTCCATCTTGAATGGTATTCACACAGGTACCACCCTTAGGGTTACCTCTTCCACGCTAACCCGACCTTCTCGCTAGAACACGCCTACTGCGTTTAAACTCGGCGTAACGGACAATATTTGATGTTTTTAAAACTTCACTATCTCTTGATTTCCTCAATAAACATAAGTGTTTTGATAGTTTTGAAAATACAAAAACCTTGATAGAAATTTTTCTCATATAATTAATCGTGAAATATGTTTCAATAATAATAAAATTGACTCCTGAATTGAAGACTTAAATAACTTAAGTATAAAGTTTTATGAATACCATTTTTGTTCATATTTTTTTTTAGACTTCTAATAGTGCACATTTTCTAATTTTAAGTGTTTCCTAGATTTATATATATTGCACTTCTAGCAGCTAGAGAATTTAAAATAACGTTCAGTTTGCTAAGTTCTTGCTTACTAGTGATGACGCTCAATTAAAAAAAGACACCATATTTTCTTGTAGTTTTAAATTTGTTGTATGCAATTTACTAAATTTATATTGCACTTTTAGCAACTAAAGAATTCAAAATAACGTTCAGTTTGCTAAGTGTTTGCTTTCTAGTGATGACGCTCAATAAAAAAAACTGTATTTTCATGTAGTTTTAAATTTGTTGTACGCAATTTACTAAATTCTCGCGTTTCACTGACTTTCATTCTTGTTTCAATTTTGTTCAATAATTTTATGATATTTGTGTATAATTTTCGTAATTCTAGCATTCTATTGATTTAATTCTTGCATTCAAGTCATGACGATCTGAACGGTTAATTATAAAACGCTGTTTTTTTCTTATATCGTCGGCTTACAAGTGAAATCCACTAAGTCAATTTTTGGCTGTTGTAAGTTAAGTCCACCAAGCTCTTATACTTATGGTTTTCTACAGACTGGTGCAATCCACTAACCACGAGTGCAAGAGCTTGGTGGACTTATCAAACAACAGCCAAAAATTGACTTAGTGGATTTTACTTGCAAGCCTGCGATATTATAAAAATTCTGGTATTGCAAGATTTATTTTTTCAATCATTATTAAGTTTAATTAAAACACAAATTTAAGTGTTTTAATTAAACTTAATAATGATTAAAAAAATAAATCTTGCAATACCAGAATTTTTATAATATCGCAGGCTTGCAAGTAAAATCCACTAAGTCAATTTTTTACCACTTTAATTATTAATAAAAGTGGTAAAACAAAGTTAAGTGTTTTAATTAAATTGTTATGAAAATGTATCACAAAGTGAATGCCAACCAAATTAAAGATTATTAAGTTTATCGTCATTTAAATAACCGATATAAATTTAATAATTAGAAAAAATATCACGCAATAGCAAAATATTTTTCCTGTATTTTTTTGTTTCATTAGTTCAATAGTTTTGCGAAACATAACTTTGTGTGTTTCGTGTGACCGATAATTAACATTTCCTAATGAAAACGACAAGGTTGCCCAACTGGCGCGAGACGTTATCAGTTCGGGCGATTGCGCGAGTCCGGTTTTCAATTAAGGCCGGACCGCGGATCCGAAATGCCCCGAAATATTTTTGCTTTCACGAAAGTCCCGTGTGTATAATTGCCGGGCTTGCGCAACCTGCGAGCCCGCAAGTAGAAAGCAAGCAATCTGATATTATTCAAGAGGGAGCCGTGCAATTTGTTAAATTCACTTAAATAAAAATTATCAATAATCTTTAAAAGAAAAAAATAACCGGAGAGGCAAAAATTGTGTATACTTAATTTTTATGGTTTTGTAATAATAACAGCATTTATTAAGTTATTCTTACGATATAATTTTTAGGTTCATATTTTGCTTCAACAATGCTGTGTAAATACAGACATTTAGTTGGTGGATGAATTAAGTTGATAAAGGATTCTGGATACAGAAGGGATTGCGTTTTTTTTTGTATCGCGGCGAGAAACGCGACGTTCAAACCGCGTGAACGCATTACATTGATTCTTATGTAGGAGTCCATACTTGACTGACATTATTGTCGAAACAAATTTGATGATGGATTTGTAACACATAGGGATTCACGTACTACCTACTTGTTTTGAAAATTTCACAGCCAACTCCATCGTGTTTTTAACTAACACCTACTATTTTTATTGCAAATGAATTGATTTTAGTAATGGCATAAATTGTATAGGTAGTTATTTTTTATTTTTATGTAAAAAATATCTTATGAATGAAAGATATCGTTACTATTGTGTGTTGGTGGGGTGTTTTTTTTTAATGTAAAAAATACGTTAAGTGATGTAAATCTCGTTAATGTTTGTAAAGAAAGATATTTTCGGTGTGTTAAATAATAACGAGGATGAGATATGTGCTGAGGGCCTAATAACGAGTTCGTGCCTAACTTGAATTCAGGGCCACTTCTAATAGTCGTTACAAGTGAAGCATGGCGCCATTTCATTTATACAAACACCGCGCCCGGAGCAGATACCGCCACCGCCGCCTCCGACACCTCACACACACACACACTTTTATACTATAATTAATACGCTAATTCCGCGCGTTCAAACATCGTTTTTCTCGGCAGATCGGAATCAAACAAGAATCCATCCACCCCGCTTTCTGTATGAATGCGTGTGTGTGTGTGTGGGAGTTGATAATTTCCTAGCGGGGGGGTAAGATGATAAATTCCAGGCCAGTTACTAAACTCGAGTCTTATCCGATGTTGATAGTGGCTTAGTCGGGACCGGGAGGACGCATCCTAGAGCGAACTGACTGGGCCTTGATCTATGGCCTGTCGTCGGTCGGCGAGTTGTAATGGAAGCGCACCCCTTTTCCACCCCCCCTAACACACACATACATGGAGGAAGAGCGCGCAAAATGAAAAAGTAAAATGAGCAAAAGGAATTAAAAGCGACCCAATTACTGAAACCGCATAAATCAGAAGAAAATCACATAACAAGTCTCAGATCCTGAAAGAACTAACTTTTAAGAGCAATAAGTAATTTACGTTAAAAATGTGAAATGATTAAAACCTTTTTTTTCTCGGTTTGGGGTCTGATCTGCCCCAAAATAATAGATCTAGAAAGCGTACAGTGAATTTTTGTCTTAGGTAAACATATGCATAAGCTGTAAATTTTCCGACATTCGTTGTTTTTTTAAAAGATTTCAATTTGAAGCCTTAAACGAGTGGTTCCCACTCCCAGATTAAGCATGAAGTAAAATTTCGAGTTTAGAAAAGGCCCGTGAAAATTTGTCGAGGGTCGCGCAGCGACCGAGACAAATTTTCTGGGCTTTTCTAAACTCGAAATTTTACTTCATGCGCCACGCGTATAAAACACTGATATATTGTGAAATTAATGTATATTTGAACTTCACTTGAAATCTGCGTTTTATACGCGTGGCGCATGAAGTAAAATTTCGAGTTTAGAAAAGCACAGAAAATTTGTCTCGGGTCGCTGCGCGACCCACGACAAATTTTCACGGTGCTTTTCTAAACTCGAAATTTTACTTCATGCTTAGTCTGGGAGTGGAAAACCCTCGTTCAAAGCTTCAAATTGAACTTTTTAAAAAAACAACGAATGTCGGATAATTTACAGACAAAATTTACCTAAAAGAAAATTTCACTTTATATTCCTTTATGATACTTATTTATTTAGTCGACGTTTTATTTATACGTATTTCAAATTTAGTATATTTTCTGTAAATCTTCAAATATTCCTTGTTTTTTTCAATTTTCGGGGCTTTTCTAAACTCGAAATTTTACTTCATGCGCCACGCGTATAAAACGCAGATTTCAAGTGAAGTTCAAATATACATTAATTTCACAATATTTCATTGTTTTATACGCGTGGCGCATGAAGTAAAATTTCGAGTTTAGAAAAGCCCAGAAAATTTGTCTCGGGTCGCTGCGCGACCCTCGACAAATTTTCACGGGGCTTTTCTAAACTCGAAATTTTACTTCATGCTTAGTCTGGGAGTGGAAAATACTTGTTCAAAACTTCAAATTGAACTTAAAAAAAAAAACAAAGAATGTCGGATAATTTACAGCTAAAATTTACCTAAAAAAAATGTCACTATATATTCCTTTATGATACTTATTTATTTAGTCGACGTTTTATTTATACGTATTTCAAATTTAGGATATTTTCTGTAAATCTTCAAATATTCCTTGTTTTTTTCAATTTGAAGACTTAAACAAGTGGTTTCCACTCCCAGATTAAGCATGAAGTAAAATTTCGAGTTTAGAAAAGCCCCGTGAACATTTAAAATTTCATGAAAATCGTCCAGATATTGCAAATCAATTAAAATTCTGAAAATTCATCAAATCTGGCAGGTTTTAAAATTTATAGAAATATAATGAAAAGTATTAGAATATTTAAAATTAGCGAAAAGCTAGTAAATTCATAGAAAAAAGAAACTCTTCTTATTTATGAAAAAAGAAACGTCAGAATTTGCATAATTAACAGACATTTTAGAAACTCGAAGAAAAAGCTTCGGTTTTTAGTTCATTTTTAAAATCTTAACACTTTAGCGAAATGCTTGGAAATTCATAGAAAAAAAAAACGTCAGAATTTTCATAATTAACGGACATTTCAGAAACTCGAGAAGAAAAAGCTTCGGTTTTTAGTTCATTTTTAAAATCGTAACGCTTTTCGTGAATTGTAATTAAAATTAGAAATGTAAATGATGAATTATCAAAAATTCTGTTAGTTTTAAAAAACGATACTTCTCATAAATTTTCACGATTTTCGTGAATGCCGAAGTTTTTCATGAAATTCAAAGATTTTGGTTGGTATTGGTAATATTTGTTGTTTTATTTGTAAAATGGTTTTGGTCGTAATTTAATGGACAAATGTGATTTAAAAAAAAGTAATTTTTAATTTTAAAGGATTTTCTCTTTGGTTTCAAAATTCCGACGACTATTAATACAATTTCAATTTCAATTTATTTATTTAGCAAAAGACATGTACAGTTTTCACACGTATTGCATTTGTGATACACTTGACTTTTCATCAATTTTCAAAATCTTAGTAGTTTTCGTGAAAAGGTATCCTAAATTTCTTTTTCTTGAATAACTTTCTTATTTATCACTTGGTGAAACATTTTGAAATAATATTAAAGGATAAATTAAAAACACTTAAACAAATAGTGAAACAAACCAAGTGTTTTTATTTTATCCTTTAATATCCTAAATTTCTGTTAAATTTAATTTGTTTTCGCTGAATTTTCACGATTTTGATTGGTTTTCGAATACTTCGCATATTTTCTTGAATTTCCGAGTTTTTGTTCATTTTTTAAATCTTGACGCTTTTTTTTTCTCTTAAATTTCAAAATTTCTACGGTTATTATTACACTTGCCTTTTCGCGAATTTCTAAAATCTTAGTAGTTTTCGTGAAAAGGTATCCTAAGTTTTTGTTAAATTTTGATTGTTTTTCCCTGAAATTTCACGATTTTGATTGGTTTTTGAATATATAGCATTTTCCGAGTGTTTTATCTGTTTAAAACAATTATAATTTTTAATACTGGATGATTTAAATTAAATTCAAATTAAAACACTTGGTTTGTTTCACTTATTTATAAATAATAATAATAATATAAATAAGTGAAACAAACCAAGTGTTTTAATTTAAATTTAATTTAAATCATCCAGTATTAGATTCAAAAATGTTTCACCACGAGTTAAGTGAGAAATTAATTAAAGATATAGAATTTTTAATAACGTCAAGAAAAAAATACCACTTTCACTTGTCAATTGGTTAAAGACAATTGCACATTAAATCAGTGTTTTATACGCGTGGCGCATGAAGTAAAATTTCGAGTTTAGAAAAGCCTAATTTGGCTCGGTCGCTCCGCTTCGCTACGCGCCCGAGCCAAATTTTCAGGCTTTTCTAAACTCGAAATTTTACTTCATGCTTACTCTGGGAGTGGAAGACACTGGTTTTAACATTAAAACAAGTGACATAATAAATTGATGCTTGTTTTATTGACGGAGTAAGTTTTATAATGTCAAAACAAAATGTCAGTTTTAATAAAAGTTAAAGAGGAAGCAGTAGTTTTTATGCCATTGAGGTCTGCCGACAATTCACAGTCGTTTAAAGAACTTGACGTAAAAATGCCATAATATATATACGTATTCCAAATTCACCCTATTTTCTGTAAATCTTTAGATATTCTTTGTTCTTTAAATTTGAAACTTTAAACGAGTGTTTTCCACTCCCAGACTAAGCATGAAGTAAAATTTCGAGTTTAGAAAAGCCCCGTGAAAATTTTCTGGGCTTTTCTAAACTCGAAATTTTACTTCATGCGCCACGAGTATAAAACACTGATTTCAAGTAAAATTCGAATATACATAAATTATCACGGGGCTTTTCTAAATTCGAAATTTTACTTCATGCTTAGTCTGGGAGTGGAAAACACTAGCTTAAAGCTTCAAATTGAACTTAAAAAAAAAACAATGAACATCTAAAGATTTACAGAATGTAGGCTAAATTTGAAATACGTATACTTAAAACAAAAAATCCCAGTATATATAAATAAAAATAAAATATTTCTAGAAGAAAGTTATTGTTACTGCAAAAATATTCAGCAATAATATTAAAGGGGCAAGTATTTAGTATATAGTGAAACTCATTTCGTAAATCGGGAAATCTTTTGGCATATATTTGACTAAGTGAAAGATATTTAGGATATAGTGAATCTTATTTGATCAATAGTGAAATGCAATAGAATAACCCTGTAAGTTATGTAATTTTAATAATAATGAAGTTCCTTATTAATATTTAGTAGTTTTTTGCCTTCAAGTTATCTTAAACTTCTATAAACTTTTTGGGGAAAAACAGCAGAATTCAAAAATTATAGTTGTAATTTCTAGCCAAAAAGTTTGTAGAAGTTCTTTATTAATACTGAAAAATATTCTAAAAAAGAGTCATATGATATTCAAAGAAACAATTACCCACAAATACTGTTGCTTAACAATTTTATTTGAATACTTATCCTTTAAAAATGAATTTTGGTCTAACCGATTTTAGGTCAACATGCGTTTCCCCAAAATTTTAAATTCCGGGCCCAAAAATGTCACCAGATTCCGCCATTTCAGCCGTACACACCAGGCTTTTAGTTCAATCTTAAAATGAATGAAGTATAATTCATTTCTCATTACTGAAACGTATCTAAGGCAATGTTTGAGTACTCTCTTTGTAAAGATACGAGTTCGTGCTGTATGCAATCAAAAAAGGTTGTAATCCTCCTACCGTTTTAAATCAATAAATAAGGCACCTAATGCATTTTTAATAAGGCTAAGTGTTATTAATATAATAGGCATATACGGCGACCACCAACGTTGCATGGGATTTAGCGCTCGGGCATATTCTATTAGGCTCAATCTGGACTGCCCGCGATACAATCTACACGAACACTAAATCAAAATTTCACACATAATATTTTGCATCTCGTTCTGAAGCGCGGACCGGATCCGTCTTCCGTTTCGGGCGCCGTGTGTAAAACGGCTTATGTAAAATGCATGGCATGCACCTCGTGGTTATTGTAATACACGCCGCGTTACACCCCTAAGGTCTCCACGTAATTTCGACTCTGATTACCCGCCGATCAGATCGAAAGAACGGACCAACCGCTCAAATCATACTGCACAACTTTCAATTATCCCCACTACCTTAATTTCTGAGTTCAAGAGGCTATGCTCTAGAATCTACATGATTTCCTTCTTAACAAATGTACTCGAGAGTACCTCGATATTAACACTAGTTCCTTATAACATTGAGAACTTTAGTTTTTACAGGTCTTTTCACTCCTTGATTAAATATGAAGTAAAGTTTCGAGTTTCCACTCCTTGATTAAACATGGAGTTTAGAAAAGCATGAAAATTTAAATTCAAATTCAAAACTATTTGAATTCGAGAAAATAAGCTTACGCTTCTTATAGTTTGCACACTTTAAACATAATATATAAAATTACGAAAAAACTATTCGTGAAAATGCAAACAATGTCTTAATTAATAAGACAACTTAAGACGATAAATATCCAAGTCCTTTCACTTCTAATTTGTTGCTATCTCTCCTTTCATTTTAAATTTGTATTGTTAGTTGGTTTGAAGAGAATTTGACCTAAACGTTACATATATTTTAATAGAGCTTTGTAACAAATCAAATTAAATTAGATTTTAAATATTTCATTGTATAATTCAATATCCGGAGGTGTATTTGCACGGGAAGTAGTTGTTTCAATGGATATTTATCGTCTTAAGTTGTCTTATTAATTAAGACATTGTTTGCATTTTCACGAATAGTTTTTTCGTAATTTTATATATTATGCATGAAAATTTGTTTTGGTCGCTTATAGAAAGAGCTTTCCACCACACTTTTATAAGAAACTTTCAATTATCCCCACTAGTTTAATTTCAGAGTTCAAGAGGCTATGCTCTAGAATCTACATGATTTCCTTCTTAAAAAATGCACTGAAGAATATCTCGATATTAACACTAATTCCTTATAACATTGAGATCTTTAGTTTTTACAGGTGTTTCCACTCCTTGATTAAACATAAAGTAAATTTTTGAGTTTAGAAAAGCCTCAAAATTTGGTTTGGTCGCTTATAGAAAGAGCTTTCCACCACGCTTTCCAAAGAAACATTCAATTAAACCAACTACTTTAATTTCAAATCAAATCATTTATTTGTGCCAAGTAGTATATATAAATATATAGGTATTTGATTGAAATTCACTTGGTTTGTTTTACTAATAAATTGTTTTATTTTCAACTAGTTTCGGCTTAATGCCATTTTCAAGAAAAAATGAAAATAAAACAATTTATTAGTAAAACAAACCAAGTGAATTTCAATCAAATACACAATACACACACTATATATTAATAGAAATGTTTTACCAAGTGATCAATGAGAAACAAGTTAACGATATATATAAATACTTTACACACGTCAGAAAATAAATATACAATATAAAATGGCTAAAAAATACAACATATTAAAATTAGGAATAAAATTACAAACCAAGTATAATACATTATAATCGGTAGGTATAAAGGACAATATACAACAAATAATAATAAATTAAATTGTACCGTGATGATCAAGAAAATCATTAAAATTATAGGGTATTATATTTAAGAGAAATGACTTTATATGCACCCTGTATTCCCTGTACAGTTTGTTCCTAGTTGTTACGCTTAGCTTATTGTAGAATAAAGGACCGAAATAGTTATGACCATTTTCGGTTCTTTTTAGCCTGAGTGAGGCTAAATTAATGTCATCCTTGTTTCTGGTTGTGTATGCATGAGTATAGGTGGGATATTCAATGATATTATTTTTTACATGAAGGAAACTCTCCAGAATATACAGTGCAGGTAATGTTAGAACACTTAATCCTTTAAAACTATCCCCGCAATCATCCCGGAATTTTAGAACAGCTTCTATTCTAATGGCCTTTCTTTGCAGTGCAAATATTCTGTGCCTAGAAGTAGAGTGTCCCCATATCAAGATTCCATAGCATAAATGACTTTGACATAGTGCATAATAAGCGCGCAGAATTCAAGAGGCTATGCTCTATAATCTACATGATTTCCTTCTTAAAAAATTTACTCAAGAATACCTTGATATTAACACTAGTTCTTTAGTTTTAACAGGTGTTTTCACTCCTTGATTAAACATGAAGTACATTTTCGAGTTTAGAAAAGCTTTAAAATTTAGTTTGGTCGCTTGTAAAAAGAGCGTTCCACCACACTATCCAAACATAGCGAACATATTCTTCACAATAATCCAAACTACAAGGTCTTCCTCGCATTCACCACCAACGATTATGACAGTTGGTCACGTTTACAACCACTGAATACACACAATTTTTTTCCTCCCTGCACAAAAATCACTTTTCAATTATTCGTTGCGTCCTTGGAGGTGCAATTTGTTTGCCGCAGCACCGTTAGGTTCTCTTTAAAAAAATCCCGGTGTTCATTCAAATTCCACGACAAAGGCGAGTTGCGTCGGGCTGCCGAAATCAGGTATGCCCGGTCGTCGGCGGCCCTAAATCAATTAACGGTGGGGGCTAATCTGAAGTAAATGCGTGCGGATTGAATTAAAGCCGTTACCCAGGGCGATGGGAAACAATCGGCTCCGCGCGAGTTTTATGGCGGCAATCGGCACTTTCCACGGTTTTCCCGATGTTTGTAAGACAATAAAACCTGATGCATTGTGATTGTTATAACGGCCTTCTAGGTCTTAACCAAATTGAGATGCACGGATTTCAATTGTGAGCGGATTGATGGTTGGGGATGCTAATTTATTTAGGGTATGTCATGCTCGTGAAAATTGTGGAAGAGGTACTTAAGAAGGGTGTAGTAAGTTCACCAAATAGATTGATTGCGTTTAAAACTGCTTCTGCACAAAATTATAGAAGGAATTGTCTAATTTTCTACTCTAATGGTACTTTTACACTTGTACACTTCTGTGCAATAAAATTAAGCACAAGTTTCATAACTGTTTTTCACAATATTCTAGTTGTATAATTTGGGTCTGTGTAATTGCCTAGCAGCAGTTTCAATAAATGATAAAACACCATAACTTAAAAATAACACCTTTATTACAAAACCAAAACTTAGAGCTTTTGAAAAAAAACGCTCGTAATAAATACAACAAAGCTGAAATAGAAAAACCATCTTCTATTTTAATTAAAATTCGAATTTTTGAATTGTTGTCTAAATGACGCAGCATATTGACATTCAGGAAATTGGCATATTTACATATTTTTGTAACTAGGAAACTCATCATGTCCGTTTTTAGTATATTACGTAACAAGAGTGCTATGCAGCATATTACATATGAACGGACATGAAGCGCACGAGCCGCGCAGCGGCGAGTGCATTATTCCGCGAGTATGTAATTGCCATACCACTCGAGAAACGTACGATACTTTACCTACGCCCTAACAAAATAAACAATGAGCATGAAAGAACAACTTATTTATTGTAATCATTTTTAACAGTACCATGACAATGATGAAATCTAAATTACTACCTGATCAATATACAAGGAATAAAGCTGTACATTTTCCGACATTCGTTGTTTTTTAAAAGAGTTCACTTTGAAGCTTTAAACGAGTGTTTTCCACTCCCAGACTAAGCATGAAGTAAAATTTCGAGTTTAGAAAAGCCCCGTGAAAATTTGTCGAGGGTCGCGTAGCGACCCGAGACAAATTTTCTGGGCTTTTCTAAACTCGAAATTTTACTTCATGCGCCACGCGTATAAAACAGTGATTTACCGAGAAATTTAAAAATACGCAAAAGACATTTTTTTCAAATCCTTTTGTAAGTATTCGAATCATTTTATAAATATTTGAATCCTTTTATAAATTTTCTGGGCTTTTCTAAACTCGAAATTTTACTTCATGCGCCACACGTATAAAACACAGATTTTAAATGAAGTTCAAATATGCATTAATTTGACAATATTATAGTGTTTTAAACGCGTGGCGCATGAAGTAAAATTTCGAGTTTAGAAAAGCCCCGAAAATTTGTCTCGGGTCGCTGCGCGACCCTCGACAAATTTTCACGGGGCTTTTCTAAACTCGAAATTTTACTTCATGCTTAGTCTGGGAGTGGAAACACTCGTTTAAAGCTTAAAATTGAACTTTTTTAAAAAAACAAGGCATGTCAGATAATTTACAGCTTATGCATATGTTTACCTTAAAGAAAAATTCCCTGTATCTCAATTCCAGCGTATTTGCTGTAAATCATGGACTATTCGTTGCTTGTTCAAAAGAGTTCAATTTAAAGCTTCAAACGAGTGTTTTCCACTCCCAGACTAAGCATGAAGTAAAATTTCGAGTTTAGAAAAGCCCCGTGAAAATTTGTCGAGGGTCGCGCAGCGACCCGAGACAAATTTTCTGGGCTTTTCTAAACTCGAAATTTTACTTCATGCGCCACGCGTATAAAACAGTGATTTACCGAGAAATTTAAAAATACGCAAAAGACATTTTTTTCAAATCCTTTTGTAAGTATTCGAATCATTTTATAAATATTCGAATCCTTTTATAAATTTTCTGGGCTTTTCTAAACTCGAAATTTTACTTCATGCGCCACACGTATAAAACACAGATTTTAAATGAAGTTCGAATATGCATTAATTTGACAATATTATAGTGTTTTAAACGCGTGGCGCATGAAGTAAAATTTCGAGTTTAGAAAAGCCCCGAAAATTTGTCTCGGGTCGCTGCGCGACCCTCGACAAATTTTCACGGGGCTTTTCTAAACTCGAAATTTTACTTCATGCTTAGTCTGGGAGTGGAAACACTCGTTTAAAGCTTAAAATTGAACTTTTTTAAAAAACAAGGCATGTCAGATAATTTACAGCTTATGCATATGTTTACCTTAAAGAAACATTCCCTGTATCTCAATTCCAGCGTATTTGCTGTAAATCATGGACTATTCGTTGCTTGTTCAAAAGAGTTCAATTTGAAGCTTCAAACGAGTGTTTTCCACTCCCAGACTAAGCATAAAGTAAAATTTCGAGTTTAGAAAAGCCCCGTGAAAATTTGTCGAGGGGCGCGCAGCGACCCGAGACAAATTTTCGGGGCTTTTCTAAACTCGAAATTTTACTTCATGCGCCACGCGTATAAAACACTGATTTCAAGTGAGGTTCAAATATACATAGAGTACACTATATTTTAGTGTTTTATACCCGTGGCGTATGAAATAAAATTGTTTACTTGTATACTCAGTTAAAGTACAGAACGAATACAAAATAAAAAATTAAATGTTAAGGTGCAACTTTTTGTTGTGTTATTAATAGCAAATTGCTTTACAAACAACAAAATGTCATAATATAAAAACGAATTAAAATTAATATCGACTTTTTTAGTTTTGTCAAGACTTGTCAAGTCTTGTCGGGGTATTAGTTCGATAAGTAGTTGTTTCCATGAATATGTGGTCTCAACGAGGCAAAATTTTTGCAGAAAGTCGATATTAATTTTAGTTCGTTTTAAATTTTGTTAATATTCTGCAAACTATTGGCAAATTAAATTTTTCTTTATGTTAAACAAAATGTCAGTTAAAAATCACTCAAATCGGTTTTTAAAATTGTCAAGTATTTCTTTGTGAACAAAGTTTGCTATTTAAAAATTGCGCAACTACAAGTTGCGCCTTAAAAGTGTACAATTGTATTTGCTTCCTAAGAGTCAGTTAATTAGTTATAAAATTAAAATAAAGACCGTGACTGAATAATAACACTTTATTGATGCCAGTACATACAAACAATGTTTACATAAGTCAATAGCAGATAATAATCAAATAATACGCTAATTATAGTAATAAAAAAAAACCCGAATGGTTTATGTATTATTTTTATTTTTGATTTAGAAATGTATGTGTGAATTAGTTCGATGTGGAATGGCAACGCCGCACATATTTCAAAAAGATCATCCCTCGTGTACCCCCTCCGCTCGGCGACCGGACGTTCGGGGTTGAAAGCGGCCGCCCGAACGGCCATTAACTCTTCCACGTTCCCCACACCCCTCGGGCCGGCCCTTCTTAAATAGACATTTCGTTCTATCATCTCAATTAGGGAAACATTTTCAATTTTGTTCGAACAATTTTCTCGAACACGAACTTACATAATTTATCAATTTAAAATGTTTAACAAGTGCTTCTTCCACTCCTTGATTATGCATAAAAATAATATTTCTAGTTTAGTAAAGCGTCAAATCTAAATGTTTAGACTTTAATTCTAAACATTTCAACTTCTTATTGCTGTTTAAAGTAGTTAATTTAAGGAATTTTAATGATTTTGATTTGGAGAAGCGACAAATCGAAATTTTCAAACTTCAATTTCCAACGTTTAAACTTCTTCTTCTTCTTCTCTTCTTTCCCGTATTTAATGGCATCTAAGACATGTTGACCAGTCATAATATTAATTAAACAAATGTTTGTTTAACCAAATAAATAAATAAATATAGGGGTAGTTATTAAAGAAATTGGTTATAGGAATGATTGTAGTTATTATTATTAAACATTAAAAGTGCGATTCTTTTCGCAATCTACAACAATTTAGTCTTACAAAGACTATATCAAACACTCATTGAAACAACTACGTCCCGGGCTAATACCCCGACGGACATTGAATTATACAACAAGTGTTTGCTGTTACATACAGTAACCTACTGCAAATGGGTCAAATTATTCAGGCCATCTATAGACGCGTTTCGAGATTTATCTCTCATCAGTATAGCTTTGCCATTCCCTCTAAACAATTTGACACCTTAGACTGGCGGTCACGTTACCGTTCAAACATAAGTATAAATGAAATTGCCAATTCTTGGTTGCAGAATACTTCAAACATTAAAAGTGCGATTCTTTTCGCAATCTACAACAATTTAGTCTTACAAAGACTATATCAAACACTCATTGAAACAACTAAGTTGTTTCAATGAGTGTTTGATATAGTCTTTGTAAGACTAAATTGTTGTAGATTGCGAAAAGAATCGCACTTTTAATGTTTGAAGTATTCTGCAAGCAAGAATTGGCAATTTCATTTATACTGATTGTAGTTATTTTAATAATTTGATTATTGATGAATTGAATTTAAAACTGACTGAATTTAAAATTTGGACTAACGCCCTTCCCAAGGGATAGGAAAAGGAAAAGGAAAATACAAGTGCAGTTAGCACGTTAGCTATACTAGAAAGGAATGTAAGGAATAGGAATATGAAAAAGGATGTGACTGATAGGATGCAAAAGGATAGGAGTAGGAGTCTAACCACGTGCTGGCTTTGCGTTTTATTTTTTCGCAGCGGTCCGACCTGCTCGAGATGTGGACACGGGCTTCAAACTTCTTATTCTACTTGCTGTTTAAAGCAGTTAATTTAATTTTTTACCGATTTTAGAAAAACAACAAATAAAGAATTTCAGACTTAAATTCCTGTCCTAACTATGTTTTTGACTTTAAATTCCAAACATTTTAACTCCTTATTCGTATTGCTGCTTGAAGTAATTAATTCAAGGATTTTTAACGATAGATTTATTATCGAATTCGTTCGTTATTTCCAAGTTTTTGTTGTTTAAATTTCGTGCGTGAGGAGCGTACGCAACAAGTTGTAAATGGAATTTTGTATAAAACGTGCGTTGGTTTTTTGTGATTAACAGTCGAAAACAAAAAATGAAATCAAGCGGATTTTGCCGCAGTGAGGAGGCCAAATAAATTATCCAACGCGGACGCGCGAAATAATTCAGCCTTGAAAATTGCCCATGAAATTTTTAATGCCACTCTCGAATTAATGACGCCACTGTCTGATCGTTAAATTTACAGGGAATATCGCACGGAATTAATTATATTAAGTATACAATATCAGACCGTTATTAGAGGAACGATAAAAAATATGTTTTTAAATTAAAAAATAAGTTCACTTATAAATATAAGTAAGGATTTAATATAATAACAGCCGAACATAGATATTCAGAATTACCAATACTATCAAAATTCTAATATGGCAGAATAGTGCAATGGATTTAAACCCCAACAACATGAAAAACTCTGACCATCCCACCCTTATTTGATAGTTTATAAATAAGATAATAATGGAAGTGTATATATATATTCATAATCAAGATACCTTTAATTGAAGCCAGACTATTTATGATTTTCAACTTTTTATATTTCTTCACCTGAAGAAGCTACAGTGTAGCGCAACAATTGTACTGAGTTAAATAAAAAGTTGAAAATCATAAATAGTCTGCTATTATATTAAGTGATAATGGATTTTCAAAACATAAGTGCCTTAACAATCAACGAGATAAGTAAGGACAATTTTTTCTAAAAATATTTACCTATTACCTAATTAGGACAGTTTTTTTTTTCTTAGAATATTTTATGTATTGTCCAATTAGAACTGTTTTTTCGAAGAATATTTATCTATCGCCCAATGAGGACAATTTTTCTAAGAATATTTACCTATTGCCTAACTAGGACAGTTTTTTTTCTTAGAATATTTTATGTATTGCCCAATTGGAACAATTTTTTCTAAGATTGTTCATCTATTGCCCAATGAGGACAGGTTTTTCTAAGAATATTTACTTATTGCCTAATTTACACGAACATAATCGTGATTTTAATTATTAAGATATTTATTAGGGTGTTTCGAAAAAAATCGAAACAGCTGGCTCACCGCTTAAATTAAAGATTTTGGTCTACAATAGATGTGGGCAAAAGCATTTGCGATTGAAAAAATATTTAGAGGGTCCCCCGAGCACCCAAACATGCCATTTTTAGCCCTTTTTTAGATAATCGGCCAAAAACTTGCCTTATAGTCATCGGATCAAGGCGAATATTTTATATTTTGTGCCCAGATGAATATACTACAAGTAAAATATGCAAAACCTAACTTGGCGTTAGGTCTAGGTGAGCTACGAATTTTTTAAATAACTTTTTTTCACGATTTTGAAGGGTTTTTTCACCTTTTTTGTTAAAAAGTGGGTTTTAACGACAAGAAATCAAGTTGCACCCGCGATGGCCAAATTCCAAAGTAAAAAAGACTACGTTGTTATCGAACAAGATTGCTGACTTTGAATTTATTGTAATCGATTGCAGGTTAAAAAACACATGTTTGAACCAAATATTGTTTAACAAAATGAAATTTATTAATTAATTGATGTACTGTATTTTTAAATGAAAATGCGGGAAAATCCATACTGAGCGTTATACGCAGAATTTCAGGCTGTTATTTATGAATTTAATGGATCTCAAAAGCATCAGTTGCACGCTTACAACTAGTTATTATAATGAAAGCAAGAAATATTTAGCGTAAGCCAGTTCTTCATTAATTTAAAACGTTTTTTTAAGGAACAAACATAATAATGCCACATAATCGGACATGGGTGAGATACGCAGTTCGCATGCTTACATTATTCAATATAATTCTCAGGACAAATTATCGCGGGTGTGACTTGATTTCTTGTCGTTAAAACCTACTTTTTAACATAACAGTTGAAAAAAACCTTCAAAATTGAGAAAAAAGTTATTTAAAAAATTCGTAGCTCACCCAGACCTAACGCCAAGTTAGGTTTTGCATATTTTGCTTGTAGTATATTCATCTGGGCACAAAATATAAAATATTCGCCTTGATCCGATGACTATAAGGCAAGTTTTTGGCCGATTATCTAAAAAAAGGGCTAAAAATGGCATGTTTGGGGGCTCGGGGGACCCTCTAAATATTTTTTCAATCGCAAATGCTTTTGCCCACATCTATTGTAGACCAAAATGTTTAATTTAAGCGGTGAGCCAGCTGTTTCGATTTGTTTCGAAACACCCTAATATTTCTGTACTGTGGAGACTTCTACTTCGTTATACATGTTAATTACACAATGAAACACTTTTAACTTTGTTTGTATAACACGTTTTATTTAATGTGACTGCAGTTTCGACAAATTTAGCTTGTCATTATCAAACATGGAGTGTTTGATAATGACAAGCTAAATTTGTCGAAACTGCAGTCACATTAAATAAAACGTGTTATACAAACAAAGTTAAGAGTGTTTCATTGACCCTAATATTTATATTAAAATCGCTTTTTTATTTATTATTTTTACGTGTTGACTTGCAGCTACTGAATAAAGATGATATTTAATGAAAATTGAAAAAAGTTGCCAGAGTATTTTAAATCTTAAAATACAGAACATTGGTTTTAAATAAATATTTAAAACCAATGTTCTGTATTTTTAAAATTTAAAATACTCTGGCAACTTCTTTCAATTTTCAATAAATATCATCTTTATTCAGTAGCTGCAAGTCAACACGTAAAAATAATAAGTAACGTTTCCTCGGACGAACACCTGCGACCAGTGGCGCATGTCGTTCACGCCCAACCTCGAACGCAATTTTTAATTGAATATAACAAAAATCCCAACAAAAATCGAACAATCCGTCGACACTTTTCGAACATCAGTTGCGTCATATCTGCCCGGACACAATTGAGGCCGTCCTCACCGGATTTATGTAATTCGTGTGTTTGTGCGTTAATTTTTGTTTTTATGTGCGTGTGTTTGTGAATTATGCAGTTCTTGATTTATCGGCCGCCGGATTTTTTAACGTTTTAATAATTCCGCCGTCGAAAAATTTCACAATTAAAAAGATTTACCGCCGCGCGACCGACCAGTTTTCTAACGTTTCCCATCGTCTTCTCGTTCCATTCTCTGTGTGTTTTTCGTGCACGAGGGGCCCTTTCTCTCGCGGCCAGAGGTTTTCGAATTGGTGAAAAAGAGAACGATTGAGAGAAAGGGGAGATTACGAAAGAAACACTTGCTTCTTTGCGGTTTTTCTGTTCTGAAATTATTAGGTCAATATTTATGTACGTAGGTTTTACTTAGTTAATTAATTGTTAAATGCTATATACTAAAACAGAATGGTTGGACATAGAACGACGCAAAAACTTCAGCTCAGGATAAAAAAAAATGGAAACAGCTAGTGAAAGAAGTGGAATCAACAAAATAACTCAACGCTGATAGGCAAAAGAGAAAAGATTATACAGGGAGTGAAAATCTGATTCCATCAAGAAAGTAGCTAAACAAGTATCGAATATATTTCTTTAAAGTAGACGTATTATAATTTCAGCTTATTTTTTTTTAAATCTTTAGATACTCGTTGTTTTTTAAAAAAGGTTAATTTTGAAACTTTAAACGAGTGTTTTTCACTCCCAGACTAAGCATGAAGTAAAATTTCGAGTTTAGAAAAGCCCAGAAAATTTGTCGAGGGTCGCGCAGCGACCCGAGACAAATTTTCTGGGCTTTTCTAAACTCGAAATTTTACTTCATGCGCCACGCGTATAAAACACTAAAATACTGTGAAATTTATGTATTTTTGAACTTCACTTAAAATTAGTGTTTTGTACGCGTGGCGCATGAAGTAAAATTTCGAGTTTAGAAAAGCCCAGAAAATTTGTCTCGGGTCGCTTCGCGACCCTCGACAAATTTTCACGGGGCTTTTCTAAACTCGAAATTTTACTTCATGCTTAGTCTGGGAGTGGAAAATACTCGTTTAAAGTTTCAAATTGAACTCTTTTAAATAAACAACGCATCTCGGAAAATATACCCTGGAAACAGCTAGTGAAAGAAGAGAAATAAAATACTTTAACGCTGAAAGGCAAAAAAGGAAAGATTATGGGAGTTTTTCTTTTAAGTACAGGTATTCCAAATTCAACTTATTTACTTTAAATCTTTAGATATTCGTTGTTTTTTTTTTAAGAGTTCAATTTAAAACTATAAACAACCCAGACTAAGCATGAAGTAAAATTTCGAGTTTAGAAAAGCCCCGTGAAAATTTGTCGAGGGTCGCGCAGCGACCCGAGACAAATTTTCTGGGCTTTTCTAAACTCGAAATTTTACTTCATGCGCCACGCGTATAAAACACTAAAATACTGTGAAATTTATGTATATTTAAACCTCGCTTGAATCAGTCTTTTACACGCGTGGCGCATGAAGTAAAATTTCGAGTTTAGAAAAGCCCAGAAAATTTGTCTCGGGTCGCTGCGCGACCCTCGACAAATTTTCACGGGGCTTTTCTAAACTCGAAATTTTACTTCATGCTCAGTCTGGGAGTGGAAAACACTCGTTTAAAGCTTCAAATTAAACTCTTTTAAAAAACAACGGATGTCGAAAAATGTACAGCTTATGCGCATATGTTTGAAATCCGTTTTTATTCGAACCTAAATATTTTCATTCATAATTCCATTCACCGATTTTTACTCATTTCAACTTATTATCAAAACATTACCATAACAATTAACCCAGGCAATAAATCGCGGCACTTACACGATTATCCGCATAACATAATTAATAACAACACTGAAACGATTGTGTTCCGTAATAATAATAAAAGCGTTATCGGAGGCGGCTTTTTTTCGCGCTGTCTTATCGCCTTCGCTCTCATTTTTCCACATGAAACATCACCGAGCCAGGGCAATTAACATTCACTCGCGATTGTTAATTATAATATTAATTACACAATTAACTCACGGCGAGAGTGAGAAATTGAAGCACCGGAAGGCCACTTGAATATAATACATTATATATAATACATAAATCGCGCTCGAAGTAAACGCGGTTGTTTTTTTGACGCACAACGCTGTCGGCTGTTTAACAAAACGTGTTTTTTAAATTTTGTTTATATCTTTATTGAGTTTATAATGTTGTTGCAATTAAAAAGATTAATTAATTAATGAATAAACACGCAAGGTGTTACATTTCAATTTTGTTCTATTAACACAGAAAACCTTTTTTTCTAATGTTTTCTCGTAGAAAGGTTTTTAACACTTTTTTGCCCTCCAGTGTTAGTACAGGGTGGACCAAAAGTTTGTTTACATTTATTCATATTCATATCTTTATTGGTCATGTGAGGTTACATATTTCTAACATATGACAAGTCAATTATAAAAATAAAATAAAATATTAAGTTTGGATTGATTGAGTTACTTGAAGATAATTATACTTTGATTAAAAAACACTTAGAACCTTTCTTCAATACTTTATTTTGTAACCAAATGTACATTTCGGCCACGAAGTGTCCATTATCAATGGTTTGATACTAATACAGTATTAGTATCAAACCATTGATAATGGACACTTCGTGTCCGAAATGTACATTTGGTTACAAAATAAAGTATTGAAGAAAGGTTCTAAGTGTTTTTTAATCAAAAATATTAAGTAATAAATAGTAACAAAAGAAATAATAAATATGCACACTAAGTGGACAGTACTACTGGAAGTAGCATATACATGGTGTTCATTTAAGACTCTTAATATAGGTAACAATTTCAGCCATGTTATAAAAAGCATTTTAAATGATAATTTAAAAGAAATTAGTTATGTGAGGTAAAAACTTTCTATTTATTATTAAAGTACACTAATAGGGATTTTATTTTTTTTAAATTATATCATCCATATGTGATCCTTGACTATTTTAACACTGCTGCAACCTGGAGCGGAAATTTTCAATGATGGCCTCACAAGTGTTTCGTGAAATGTTTTGCATTTCCTCTCGAATATTTTTAATTCCACTAGGGACACTGGGTTGCTGTTGAAAACTTTACATTTAAGGTATCCCCAAAAAAGAAGTCCAGTGAGGATAAGTCCGGGCTACGAGGTGGCCAGTTAATGATACCTCTTTTGGATATCACTTTTTATCCAAAAACTTCACGAACAGCACTTAATGAGTCGTTGAAAGTGTGGCATGTTGCCCCATCTTGCTGAAACCACGATCGTTGATTAAAACCATCGAAATCCTGTAGCGCTGGCGAAAAAAAGTTTTGTAGCATGGCAATATACCGCTCTATATTCACTGTAACAGCATTTCTTCGGCGATCTTAAAAAAAATATGGACCAATGATGCCTCTTGCTGACAAAGCTGCCCATACAGTAACCTTGGGTGAATGCAGAGGTTTTTGATGCTTCAATTTAGGATCAGTGTCACTCCAATACCTGCAATTTTGCCTATTCACATGCCCATTTAGATGGAAGTGTGCCTCGTCTGAGAAAAAAATGTTGGTAAAGCTGGTGAACCTCTCTAACATTTCACTTACAAATTTGAGCCTGTGAGCGTGATCTTGAGGCTTTAATTCCTGTACCATTTGGATTTTGTACGGATGTAAATGTAAATCTTTGTGAAGAATACGAATCAAAGATGTTCTGGGCAGACCTAAGGCGTTAGACCGCTCCAGAGAGTCCGTGATTTTCACGAATAGACGCTCTTACACGCTCGACGTTTTCGGGATCTCTTGATGTTCTAGGTCGGCCGGATCGTGGTTGATTCATTGTTGAACCTGTTTCCTCGAACTTCTGTACCCAATTTCGAATCAATTGAATCGATGGAGCTTCTTTTTTACGCCGTATGTTGTAATGAGCGCAAAATTTTCGTTGCGCTAGAGTAAAAGAATCGCTGTTGCGGTAGTACTCGCGTACACAGAACGCACGTTGTTTATCGCTGAACGAAGCCATGGTACTGAATTCCCATTGGCCGCTCTTGCGCTTCGTAACCCCTCCGCCCCACCCCGCTGTCGCTGCTCGTCGCAGCTACCCATTTAAATTTAAACGGACTTTTGGTCCACCCTGTATTTCCTCATCGTGACGGCCCCCACGAAAAGCTTCCTCTACGAAATCTCGTATGATGTTCTCATTCATTTCTATACAAAATTTGAAGCTAATTAAAGTAGATCACGCAAGTGATTCAGATCATATATGTATCAAAACAAAAAATACTTTTTTTGTAATTTCAAAATTTTTATCCATTCGTTGTTTTTATTTTTCAAGTTTCGAACGAGTGTTTTCCACTCCCAGGTTAAGCATAATGTAAAATTTCGAGTTTAGAAAAACCTGAAAATTTACTTGAAGCCATCTGAGACAGAGAATTCGAGATTTCCATCACTATTTTTCCAAATTATTCTTTGTAGATGTTAATAAAACTAAATGCATTTTGTGTAGTAATTAAGTATTGAACAATTATCAAGGTGATAAATTAATTCGTGCGGTCCATCACTTTGTTTTTGCCGGTGGCGAGAAGGAAGGAAGGAGGACTCGGAGAGAGTTCTAGTTTCTCAGTTGTAAATAGCCCCCGGTTCGTTCGTCGGGGGGTTACACACCGGGGGTGGTTTAGTCCTCACTAATACACACGTCCATGTGTACACACACATACACATATACAAAAAACCCCCCTCATACCATCGCGTCCGGCGTTTTCTGTGCGCTCGTTCGTTCGTTTTGTGTTTAGGTCGGTCGGTCGGTCGGTAGGGTGGTCCATGCATCATCTCTGCAGGCGCCGGTGTTGGATGTCACCGAAATCGATGATATCGAACTGCACGGGACACATTTTAATACACGGCTCGTATTTTTACCCCAACACACACACACATCTAATTATTCACATCATACACAACATAGATCATTCACTACAGAGGCTTCAAAAAAAAATCTACAATTTGCTTTAGCTTAAAAAAAACCTTCAGAATGTGAACTCAAATTATTTTCCAGCTTGGTGGCCATCATCTTCATGTATCCTAGAATCCAAGGCCTTTTTTTGACCTTCCAGATAATCATCTTCATGTATCCTAAAGCTCAAGGTTTTTATTTTTGCCTTTGGAGGTCATTTTTTTTAAGGGGCAAGGAACGGAAGTTAGGGTTATTTCTGTCCTAGCACCGCAGCCGTGTGGCTTATTGTACTTCTTCCGTTTCTGTAGTTAAAAAAGAGCTCTGTTTCATTAGCTAATTCCAGCAGCTTTTCGATCATCTTTCCCTTCGGAAAGTGGGTTCAACCCTTGGACAAGGTTTGCTTCCCTCCAGGTAGTAAGTCCCTCGCACTCGAGGAGGTCATCATCTTTATGTATCTTAAAGCTCAAGGTCTTTATTTTGGACCATCATCGTTTCTATCCTAAAGCTCAAGGTCTTAAGGATACATGAATATGACTTGCAAGGTCAAAAATAATTTGAGTTCACATCCTGACGTTTTTTTTCTTTAGTGGAATTAACATAATGAATGAACGGATCACCACCGCGCGCGGAATTAACTTAATTCCCCCCAAGACCAATTACGCGTTATTATCTCAATTATTACAGAAGAAAGAAAAAAAGAAACTGGGAAGGTAGATCAGAGATCATGGTTACGTGTATACACAAGTCGGTCCACCTCCTCGATAGCTGTAATTACCTAGGTGAACTCGGCTGGGGGGGCAATTTTGTTATGTGGCCGAGCCCCAGGAAACGAATGCTCACGCACACACGGAGAGCACGGTAAACGAGGGAACACGGGAAAGCTGGGTGGTGATTTCGGCGTTTATCGTCGGCGATGATGTCTGGGATTAGGACGACTCGAGCGGAAAACGCGAGAAAAAAAAAAAACTCCCGGCTGCGGAGACGATGTCGGTGTTTACGGTTTACGGACCAGGTGGGGTTTCGTGAAATGCTGTTTTTATCTGTTCTAGTCATGCAGAAAATTTGTTTTAGATTCCTTTCTAAGATTAGTCACTAATAACAATTATTCATACAAATATTAAAAGTGCAGTTCTTTTCGCAATAATTTCATACAATTATTTATAAGTGTTTAGAAGTTGCTCTACAAAACTCAATGGAACAAATTGTTCAAAAACTAAACATTACTGAAAAAATACTTGAACTTTGAAATTGTAGATTCACCTAACACTTGGTAAAACATATTTGAACACTGTGTACACTGGTTTAAAATATTTAAATAAAAACACTTGGTTGTTTCACTGTTTGTTTATTGTTCTACTGACTAGTTTCTTAGTTTAGCCAACAATAACCAAGTGTTTTTATTGTTGATTCTGCAACCAACAATAAAAACACTTGGTTATTGTTGGCTAAACTAAGAAACTAGTCATATAATACTTTGTATTATTTTCTTTTCTGTTGTTAAACGTTACTCAGGAAATGGATATTTTAGTTTAAAATCACATACACAAGTGGATCTTGATTGTGAACAAAGTGGGCCTAATTAAATACTCCAACGTCATTTAAAACATGCGTTCACATCGATACAATTTAGATTCATGTAAAAAGGAAAAAAAACGATCTAATCACACCCCCCCTTAATGGAGCTGTAATGGCAGCGCCGAAATTAAAAAGGAAACCGTTGCCAATGAATTATGAACATAAATAAGAGGGAGGGAATTTCTTGAGAAATACAATTTAACACAAAACGGGAGATCTATTAAATAAATGCTTAACGAACGCTTTAAAATTTGGAAGAAATTACAGAATTTGTAGTAGTGAAACAAAATTTAATAGCTAAGTGCTGAAGTACCCCGTTTCAATTTCGATTTATATTTAACTTTTTAATTCGTCACTTTTGAGCGCCTTGAGTAGTTTTCACTTGTCAGAGGCCCTATTCGGTCTCTGTAACGCAAGCCAAGCGAGGTTTTGTCAGATTCACGTATTCTAAGTCGCGGTCAATTGAAGTTTTTTTATTATGTGGTCGTACCTATAGAGACTATTACAGTTCTAGAGTTACAATACACGTATTATAACGACCACATAACAATAAATCGCGTATAATATATTGTTGGTGATGGATTCAAAGACATTTTAGAATAGGAGTAGCAAACAAATAAGTATGTGTATCAATTTATATTTTAACTTGTTTCGTGTAGTTTTTATTAATATTGTAATGATTGCGAAATTGTATTCTGTAAGTCTTGTAAGACTTACCCGTAAGGTCAATAAATAAATAAACAGCTATTTTTGATAAGTCAAACAAGTTGCTTTTTAGGACGTTTGGTTTTAACTGCATAAATCGCGTAATTAAATAGGAGTGCTAAACTGTGTATTACGTATTAATTCCTATTTGAAGAATAACATAAATATTTTTTATAAATAAATGTAGCTATCTTAAATACACACGGAAGCTTTTACAATACGTGTCAAGATTATCAATTTTATTCTAAACTCGACCCACACACCACATATAATAAAAACAAAATTGTAATATCAAATTTCACTAACCAATTATGCAAATCAGCTACGCAATTTGTTTATAACATTTTTACTCCACCTGTGAATTTATTAGGTGCAAAAATGAATGCAAATCGTATTCGCTCAGTGATTTATTCATTGCCCGCGTATAAAACGCTATTTGTGATAATAATTTATCACCGTCAATCGACTTAATTAGATTTCCAACAACAGACGAATGAAAAGTCAACACACAATGATACAAAAGTTTAGTTTTTTATTTTCGTTTAACTACAAGTTAATAACAGGTTGTAATTATGGAAGCATTAAAAGGCCGTAATTTTATTAATACAGTGCTTTATTACTATGGGCGAGTGTTTTTTGTAATTTATGAGGCTATTGTTGGTTACAGTGAAAGACTGCAGTTTGGAATAAATACATATTTCTGTGCAGTGTTTCTTTCTGTCTGTGTGTGTAAAGTAGTTCTTGTTTTAATTTATGATTATACATAATGTTATTCTTATAAATTATTTTAGGAGATATCAGATTTGTAGATTACAAATAAATCTACAATGAGTGCATTAAGAGGAAGTCGACCGCTATATAAATATATAAAACTCTGCATATTGTCGGTCTTATTTTGAAATCAAATATTAAAAAAAAACGAATGTATTTTATATTAATATCAACAACATATAATAAAGAACATATTCGGCCACATTATAAAAGAGAAACTAAACTAGGATTATACAATGAGCATGGATTGATACCATTTCCCATGAGTATGAAACTTGCTGCGCAAGCCGCAGGCGAGTGCAGCTTTGTTCTTATTATTCACTTGATGAATGTTAATAATATTAATAAAGCAAACCAATTATTTTTTTATTTCGATTATCAATATTGTTGATATAATTCGATTCTGATTTTTTGATAGTAAGGAAGCAAAAATTAAAATTTATTATCCATTTTTGTATTTACTGAAGAAAGCGCGAAAGAAGACATAATACACAAAAAAAGAAGATCAAAAACCGGCTATTGAAACCAATTACATCGGAGCATGGGTTCTATAGTGAGAGGAGTCGATAAACCCAATCCTGATTTATCGCCTATTAATAACATGCATAAGAGAGATCCATCCGCAGGAATGCGAAACCCGCGGCAGGAAAAACGTCGGAATCAATTGTTTAAAGAGACGAGATCGTCGACGACGACGGCGACCGCCTCCTCCGTCGGAGGCGGTTTTCCAGCCCCCCCCCCCCCCCCCCCCCGACGATCAATACATATTAATCCTAAGGTAATTAATACTATCCTTGTCGTCCCGTGGATTGTAAACCAAACCGCTCCCTAAATTGCACCGCCAATCGTTATTCCCACGAAGTAGACCGGAAACTATTACGCCTCATTTTCAATTAAAATTAATTCAATTTCATAAGAGCGCGCACGCGGCTGAAAATAAAAATTTTCTTCTCCTAGCGTCGCGCATTATTTTGAGCTGGTAATTAGGCGGCGGCGACTCCAAGGGCTCCTTTCCTCCGGAGCGTGGAGTTCGCCTCAATTACGTAGTGTGCGTGGTCAAGCTCCGGTGGGTGGCGATATTTTAATAACGTCGGAATCGCTCGCTTCCTCGCGTGAGTTACGGCCCGCAGAAGTTATGTGGGATACACTAAATCAAAACATTCCAAAATCAATAACGGCCCGTAAATCATACACCTACTAAATGGAATAACATGGAAATATTAAAGTTTTTCCCCACACATTCGCGGTCGGGTTTTGTGACCTGGAATATCTACAGTTTCTCTTAATCAACACACTTTTTTAAAAAAATATTGTTTTCCCATACTACACTAAATAAAATATTAAAACTTACTGGTTCGTTAAGGCTTGTGTTGACTAAATAATTTATTAGAGTAAGTCAAAACATATCAAAATTATTAATAGGGTATTTTCAGATTTTTACACATTTTCAAAAAGCAATGGTTACTTAATATCTACCCAAAATTTCACACGGATATTCCAAAGAGTTATCCAGATATAACTCATTAGAATGTTCATCTTTCCAAAAAATCGCATAAAATTAATCTATTTTTATGTTCAATTGGAAATAATTCAAAAACTATTGATAGGATATTTTCAGTTTTTGGAACATTTTTAAAGAGCAATGTCCGCTTAATATGCACCCGAAATTTCACACGGATATTCTAAAAAATTATTAGGATATGAATCTTTGAAATGTTCATCTTCTCGAAAAATCGCATAAAATTAATCTATTTTTTCGTTTAATTGGAAATAATTTAAAAACTATTGATAGGGTATTTCCAGATTTTTTTACATTTTTAAAGAGCAATGTTTACTTAATGTCCACCAAAAATTTCACACGGTTATTGCAAAAATCTATCAAGATTTGAATCTTTAAAATGTTCATCTTCCCAAAAAATCGCATTCAATTAATATATTTTTAGGTTCAATGGGAAATAACTTAAAAGCTATTGATAGGATATTTTCAGATTTTTACACATTTTTAGAAAGCAATGGTTACTTAATATCCACCCAAAATTTCATACGGATTTTCCAAAAAATGATCAAGATATAAATCATTCAAATGGTTATCTTCCCAAAAAATCGAATAAAATTAATGTATTTTTATGTTCAATTGGAACTAATTCAAAAACTATTGATAGGGTATTTTCAGTTGTTTACACATTTTTAAAGAGCAATGTTTACTTAATATGCACCCGAAATTCCACATGCATGTTCTAAAAAATTATCAAGATAGAATCTTTGAAATGTTCATCTTCCCGAAAAATCGCATAATATTAATCTATTTTTTCGTTCAATTGGAAATCTCAAAAACTATTGGTAGGGTATTTTCAGATTTTTACACATTTTTTAAGAGCAATGTTTACTTAATGTCCACCCAAAATTTCATACGGATATTCTAAAAAATTATCAGGATTTGAATCTTTAAAATGTTTATCTTCCCAAAAAATCGCATAAAATTATATGTTTTAGGTTCAATTGGAAATAACTTGAAATCTATTGAAAGGGTATTTTCAGATTTTTACACATTTTCAAAATGCAATGTTTATTTAATATCCACCCAAAATTTAACACGAATATTGCAAAAAATATCAAGATATGAATCTTTGAAATATTCATCTTCTCGAAAAATCGTAAAAATCAATCTATTTTTATGTTCAATTGGAAATAACTCAAAAACTATTGATAGGGTATTTTCAGATTTTCACACGTTTTTAAAGAGCAGTGTTTACTTAATATTCACCCAAAATTTTACACCGATATTAAAAAAAATGATCAAGATATAAATCTTTAAAATGTTCATCTTCACAAAAAATCGCATAAAATTAAAATATTTTTAGGTTCAATTGGAAATAACTTAAAAACTATTGATACCGTTTTTTAGATTTGTACAAATTTTTAAGGAGCAATGTTTCCTGTTTATTCACCCAAAATTTTATAGGGATATTCCAAAAAATTATTCAGATATGAATTTTTGAATTGTTTATCTTTCAAAAAAAAAAAAAATGCATGAAATTAATCTATTTTTACGTTAAATTAGAAATAACTCGAAAACTATTGATAGGGCATTTTCAGATTTTTACACCTTTTTAAAGAGCAGTAGTTACTTAATATTCACCCAAAATTTCACACTAATATTGCAAAAAAATATCAAGATATGAATCTTTGAAATATTCATCTGCTCGAAAAAAAGTAAAAAATCAATCTATTTTTATGTTCAATTGGAAATAACTCAAAAACTATTGATAGGGTATTTTCAGATTTTCACACATTTTTAAAGAGCAGTGTTTACTTAATATTCACCGAAAATTTTACACCGATATTAAAAAAAATGATCAAGATATAAATCTTTAAAATGTTCATCTTCACAAAAAATCGCATTAAATTAAAATATTTTAAGGTTCAATAGGAAATAACTTAAAAACTATTGATACCGTATTTTTAGATTTTTACACATTTTTAAGGAGCAATGTTTACTGTATATTCACCCAAAATTTTATAGGGATATTCCAAAAAATTATTCAGATATGAATTTTTGAATTGTTTATCTTCCCCAAAAAAAATGCATGAAATTAATCTATTTTTACGTTAAATTAGAAATAACTCAAAAATTATTGATAGGGCATTTTCAGATTTTTACACGTTTTTAAAGAGAAGTGGTTACTTAATATTCACCCAAAATTTCACACGGATATTCAAAAAAATTATCAAGATAGGAATCTTTAAAATGTTCATCTTCCCAAAAAATCGAATAAAATTAAAATATTTTTAGGTTTAATTGGAAATAACTTAAAAGCTATTGATAGGGTGTTTTTAGATTTTTACATATTTTCAAAGAGGAGTGTTTACTTAATATTCACCCAAAATTTTATAGGGATATTCCAAAAAATTATTCAGATATGAACCTTTGAAATGTGCATCTTCTCGAAAAAGCGCGTAAAATTAATCTATATCTACGTTTAATTGAAATAATTTCAAGGTATGATTTGTCTTTTGTAATTCTCATAACTGTATAATGGATTTTTAATTCTGTTGACTATCCTAAAACAAAACCGATGTGATGCAACGTTATTCAGATTTGTAAAATGATATTTTTTGACATGTGCAACTATCTTTAGATTAGATTATTTCTCAATTTGTTTCAGTTTGAAACTAAAACGAGTGTCTTCCACTCCCAGACTAAGCATGAAGTAAAATTTCGAGTTTAGAAAAGCCTGAAAATTTGGTTTGGTCGCGTAGCGCGAAGCGCGGAGCGACCAAACCAAATTTTCAGGCTTTTCTAAACTCGAAATTTTACTTCATGCGCCACCCGTATACAGAACTGATTTAAAGTGAAGTTCAAAATATACGACTGAGATTGCTTTTATGTTTGGCCTCATCCGAAAAAATACATGTATTTCTCATGCTTTCAAATACACCGATATATTTCAAAGCAACTTGCTTTTGATTATATTAGTATATTTGAAAGACATTCCTTCGCCCATGCAAAGCAATTTGCTTTGGAAAATATTGGTATACTTGAAAGAAACGTCCCTCTGTGAGAAAACTATGTATTTTTTCGCTGTGAGAAAACTATGTATTTTTTCGCTGTGAGAAAACTATGTATTTTTTCGCTGTGAGAAAACTATGTATTTTTTCGGATTCCATACTTCGAGTTTTAAAAGCACAAGATTTGGTCAGACGAAATTTATTTGGTAACCAAATTGTAAGGCTTTTCTAAACTCGAAATTTTACTTCATGCGCCACGCTATAAAACACTGGTTCCAAATTTTCGGGCTTTTTTATTTCTAAAGAAGGCCTTATTAGATGACCATTAAGTAAATCGGAAATACACATTCTACCAACAATTCCACTTGATTCTTGAACCAGTTAAAATTTACATATGTTTCAAAAGCGTAAACGCCATCTAATGCCCCTTAGCTTAAGTAGCATCGTCAAGTTAAAATTACCTAGATTCTACCAAGGAAGCGCTTAAACAGATCTTGATTCCTGATTGAAGTAAAAACCTTAGATGTTTCTAAAGAAGGCCTTATTAATTGCAAAAGGCCATTAAGCTAGATGAGGATGGCCGATTTTCTCATTCAAATTTCAGAGTTTTTTTTTTAAGTCTTTTCCATTAGTATTTGTATTATCTTAGCATATTTACATTGTTTCATTATCATATAGTTTTTAATTCGAACTAATATTCAAAATACTCACAATCTTTCACTTTTTTACTCCATCCATTCGGTGAGATGAAATGAACCCATGGGCTACGTGTCGGGATTTCCATCGCTTTAACAGTTACACCGGCAACATCGTGAGATTTCAATTTCTGTTTCAGCAGGTGAAGGCTGTGATGCTCGAGCAAATGTAGAAATTACTGGATAATTGCGGTCATATCGTAGGGCATCATTACTGGCAGCTAATAACCAGCCAGAGCCAGCCACATGGAGCGTGCAATTTCTTCTCTTCTTTCTTCGCCCGGTAAACGTGGCCATCACTGAAAAAAGGGGAAACTGTGTGTGTGGAATCCCATCAATATGATTATAACTTGAAAAAAATTAAAATAACAATCGTCTTCTTTTCATTGGGTATTTTGTTTATTTTTATTGGGTTGGGTTGTTTTTTTATTTATTTATTCTCTCACGGGAAACCCCTTTTATAAAGCAATTTGTGATCGAGCGAGTGTTTTCCACTCCCAGGTTAAGCATGAAGTAAAATTTCGAGTTTAGAAAAGCCTGAAAATTTGGTTTGGTTGCGTAGCGCGAAGCGCGGAGCGACCAAACCAAATTTTCAGGCTTTTCTAAACTCGAAATTTTACTTCATGCGCCACCCGTAAACAACACTGATTTGAAGTGAAGTTCAAAATATACGACTCAGATTGTTCTTATGTTTGGCCTCATCCGAAAAAAATACATGTATTTCTCATACCTTTCTCATATCTTTCTTTCAAGTACACCGATATATTTCAAAGCAATTTGCTTTTGAATATATTGGTATACTTTCAAGACATTGCTTTGCCCATGCAAAGCAATTTGCTTTGGAAAATATTAGTATACTTGAAAGAAACATCCCTGTATGAGAAAACCTATGTATTTTTTCGGATTCCAGTTTTTAAAAGCGCAAGATTTGGTCACACGAAATTTAAATTTGAAATTTAATAACGTAAAATCAAACCTAAGAAGTACATTTAAACTTCACTTGTAATCAGTGCTGTATACGCGTGGCGCATGAAGTAAAATTTCGAGTTTAGAAAAGCCTGAAAATTTGGTTTGGTCGCTCCGCGCTTCGCGCTACGCAACCAAACCAAATTTTCAGGCTTTTCTAAACTCGAAATTTTACTTCATGCTTTACCTGGGAGTGGAAAACACTCGCTCGATCAGAAATTGCTTCAACAACCCAACCTAATAGAAATAAACAAAATACCCAATGAAAAACCAAATTTTAAGGCTTTTCTAAACTCGAAATTTTACTTCATGCTTAGTCTGAGAGTGGGAGACACTCGTTAGAAGCATAACATTGAACAGTTTTAGAAAAACAACGAATGCTTGAATATTTACAGAGTATGCATCGCAATTTGTATACTTAAGAAACATTTCCTGTATGTAGTGAATATACAGAGTAAAGGGTTAAATCGACAGGTGTTTAATAACAAATAGGGAAACCGGGGGAAACTCATCAACGCGTCCGGTTTTTGGTCTGCAACGAAGGGCGATGTTTCTGAAGCTCGTAAATCAGCCGGTGTAGCGAACAACACTGCAATTCGGAAGCTTTTTACGGGAAAGCTCGCATGTGGCGCACAGTGTAATGATATAAATAATCGCTGGACGCTAAGTTTTCGGTTCGAGATTAAATCATTGTAGATGCGTTTTGGGGGATCGCAACTTAACTGCTAATAAAAAGAGCATAAACGTCACGTGAAACGGCCGGTGCGTGTTCCGCAGAGATACGAGTGTGTGTGGATCCAAGGGCTATATTTACCACCTTCCCTTTATTTTATTAGCGGATCCGTTCCGCGAGCGATGCGGAACATCAATTTCGCCGAGGTTTGCACGTGGTTGTTTACTAAATTAACAATTCCGAAAGGCTGGCCTGTCACGTCTCCGTAATAAAATTTCCGTCGTGAAAAGTGAAAACCGCACCGACGGGCATATGTCGTGAGAAGGTGCAAAAGCGTTTGGATCATTAGAATTTTGTAGTACAAGACCTTTATTCTTTTTTAAAACACCTTTTTCTAAAATAACTTTTGAAACCACTAACAAAACATTAATTTTAGATCGTTTTAAAAATGGAGATCGTTCTTTGCAGTGAAAACTGTTGTAAATCAATGTAGTTGTATGAGTTACGTGAAGGTGTTAAGTCACTTAATTAAACACAGTTATATTCCTTTCTTGACTTTTATTTTTCTTGCTAGATGTACATTCGGATACTAAGTACCCATTATCAATAGCTAACTAACAGTTAAGAAACTTATTTAATTAAACACAGTTATATTCCTTTCTTCACTTTTTTTTTTCTTGCTAGATGTACATTTCGGGTACTAAGTACCCATTATCAATAGCTAACTGTTAGCTAATGATAATGGGTACTTAGTACCCGAAATGTACATCTAGCAAGAAAAATAAAAGTCAAGAAAGGAATATAACTGTCTTTGATTTGGTTGGCGTTCACTTTGTGGTACATCTTTATAAAATAATATTAAAACACTTAACTTTGTTTTACCACTTTAATTAACTTTTTACAGTGACTATAGTTTCGACTACAAGCTAGTCATTATCAAACTGAGTTGGATAATGACTAGGGCTAGTCGAAACTATAGTCACTGTAAAAAGTTAATTAAAGTGGTAAAACAAAGTTAAGTGTTTTAATATTAGAATATAACTGTGTTTAATTAAGTGTTGTAAATCATTTTTCACTGAAAAGAATCTGAAATTTTGCAACTCGCATTTTCATCTAAAGGAACTGCTTGTTTGAGAAAATTATTTTGTTTGTGTGTATACAAACATAAAGTTATGGTTTTCTTTATGTTTAAAATTGATCAATTTCTAAAGCTCATATGTTAAGAGCTTTAGAAAATGATCAATTTAAGAATCTATAGAATTCCATGCACACACAAAAAAAAATACAACTTGTATTTCCTTGTTGACCCATAAAAGCACTCCATGAATGACTCTAGCCGAAAAAGAGAGTGGAGAAAAAAAAGGGCTAAAGGCAGGGACGCGTGCTTTTATACTCTTGTTTTGGAGGCGCGCGCGCGCGCCTCCACCGTAAAAGGGGCCCTCGTGACGGCGGCCGCGTGGAAACAAAGCGGGGGCGGCTGGACCGGCCATAGATCAACCCCATCGCGGGCCTTTCCGGCGTGACCCCCTTTTCCCCTACGCCACTGCGCGCCCATGTATCAATGTGTGTCGTCGCCCGAATTTTCTTCCTAGACGCCGGGGCCGTGACCCCAAAAATATACAAACAACGATCAGCGGCACAGAGCGCCTCTTTTGTGAACGTAAATTTACACACGACGATTCAGGGTTTTTAATGAACGTAAATCTTCCAATGGTTGTTTTATTTCCTTATTAGTGATTTATACGAGTTGGGCCCTTTTAGGGTAAACTTTTCCTTACAAACTAAACTCCGAACAAAAGATTTTACAAGTATTACAAGTACTTAAGAAATTAACACATTTTTAGCTAAAATTTGCTTGTTGTAACAAAAATATACAAAAGAATGAATATTAGCTATTATAATTGACTAATAAAGCATTAAAAACCTTTCATCACACTTATATTTAAATTACTAAATGTACATATCGGACACAAAGTGGCCATTATCAGCTCCATCAGCTCCACTGCTTATCCCCATAAGCATTGGAGCTCTTCTTTTCTACTCGATTTCCAGTTCCCCCGAACTGGTAATCGAGTAAATAAAAAGAGAGTATGGCCAGAAAGTGCGGTAAGAGTAAGATGCACCAATCACCAGTCTTGCATCCAGCAACAGCATCCAAAGACGGTTTCCAAATTTTGTATTGAGGCGGGCTAACTGTAGACAATATAAGAACTGTGCTATTATCAACGGACAACATTTGTGCTTTATTTGTTATTTAATTTGATCTTCACGTAACTAAACCAATCAATTTAGTAGTGAAGTATGAATTAAATTGAAATTGAAATATTATCGTCCATATTTTCCTGATAAAAGTAAAGTATGGAATAAAACGTTTTTAATTGTGTTGAATATAAGTATGAATGAAATTGCCAATACTTGGTAAAGTCAAAGTTCATATATATCCAGTTAACCAGTCTCTATATACAATTTGGTAACCGCGCTTGGATGCTGCATCCAGAAGCGAGACCGGTGATTGGTGGATAAGAGTATCCATCCCAATCATGACCATAGTCTCTCCTTTTCTACTCGATTTCCAGTTTTCGCATAAGCATTAGCTCCCCTTGGTAAGTAGTAGCACAGTTCATATACATCTACTTAGCCAGTCTCTGTATAAAATTTGCTAACAGAGTTTGGATGCTACATCCAGAAGCGAGACTCGTAATTGGTGTACATAGTCGTCTGTCTTACTCGTACCCCACATTCTGACTATTATAGTCTCTCCTTTTGTACTCGATTTCGATTTCCAGAAATCTCTAAATATCGAAAATTAGATAATAATCTTAAAATATTGAAAATCTGACAAACATTTTAAAAATCATCAGAAATCTCGAAATATTGAAAATCTCATGAACATTTTATAAATTGACGAAACTCTCGAAATAAAGAAAATCTGCTGAAAATCTCGAAATATAGAAAATCGGATAAAAATCTCGAACTATTGAAAATCTGATTAAAAATTTACTTATCGTCGAAAATGTCGAAATATTGAAAGTCTAATAAAAATCTGGTACCGCGTACCAGATTTTTATGAGACTTTCAATATTTCGACATTTTCATATTTCATTAACCATTATTCAATCGATATTGACACGTGTGACATTCGACAATGACATTTTCACTTGGGAACGAGTGTCTTCCACTCCCAGACTAAGCATGAAGTAAAATTTCGAGTTTAGAAAAGCCCCGCGTAGAAAATTTGTCGAGGGTCGCGCCAGCGACCCGAGACAAATTTTCACGGGGCTTTTCTAAACTCGAAATTTTACTTCATGCGCCACGCGTATAAAATACTGATTTCAAGTGAGGCTCAAATATACATCAATTACACAATATTTTAGTGTTTTATACGCGTGGCGCATGAAGTAAAATTTCGAGTTTAGAAAAGCCCAGAAAATTTGTCTCGGGTCGCTGCGCGACCCTCGACAAATTTTCACGGGGCTTTTCTAAACTCGAAATTTTACTTCATGCTTAGTCTGGGAGTGGAAACACTCGTTAGAAGCTACAAATAGCGTCTTAAAGAAACAACGTATACCCCCCAAAAATTACAACTTATACATCGGGATGTATACAGGGATCATTTATTTTAGGTAAACATATGCAGAAGCTGTAAATCTTCTGACATCCGTTGATTTTTAAAAGAATTCAATGTGAAGCTTTAAACGAGTGTTTTCCACTCCCAGACTAAGCATGAAGTAAAATTTCGAGTTTAGAAAAGCCCCGCGTAGAAAATTTGTCGAGGGTCGCGCAGCGACCCGAGACAAATTTTCACGGGGCTTTTCTAAACTCGAAATTTTACTTCATGCGCCACGCGTATACAACACTCAAATATTGTCAAGTTTACAGTACACTCTCCTTTTCTACTCGATTTCCAGTTCTTCTATAAGCATTGGCTCCCCTTGGTAGTAGTCGTTTTAGTGAATATTTGAATTCCTTGCCGGATAAATTAGCTATAGATTGTGAAATATTTCTGTAACTTTCGATAAATTAGCTGTAGATTACGACTTTTAATATATTTCATCAAGAATTATATTGAATTAATTTTATTTAATCTTCGAAAGTAAACATTGCATTGACTGTATCAGAAGTTGAAATCTTTTGTCACACAAATCATTTCTATCTCTCGTGTAAACAACACACATTCCCATGTCCCGGCACCAATCAGAAAAATCGATAAAAATTACTACACCTTTCAAGTTTCTTTATATAGACCCGCGTTATTTCACTGTGCTGCCATTTAGGTCCAACCCAGAATTCGAACTGTTCGAACGTAATGACTCAATGAGAGCGGTTTTTCTCTAGCCAGGCCTAAGGTAGGTGAGTACGGACAAACAACAAACGCTCGCGGAAATATTTCCCCCCTTTGCCTAATGATATACCGGGAAAATCGATCTAATTGCACGCCAATTATTCGAAATTAAATAGAAAAGGATAAAAGTGCCGGAGCCGTTGCGGTACGTGATTATGTGAAAAAGTGCACGATCGCGGTTAAAGGAAAAATGGAAATTGTCGGTGGAGCGATAAAATAAATTCTTTGCATTTTTGTCTGGAATAAAAGAATACTTAGCTACAAACTTGTCATTTTTTTAATGTTATGGATATTTAAATAATTAGAAAATATGGACTTTTTTTATAGCTTTATAAATAATGGTGTAAATGTAATAGTTGGTCGTTTTTAATACTTATTTGAACATACAAGAATTGTTTCTTTTAAGTATACAGGGTGAGTTTTTTTCGATGTTCTCTATGGGGATCTCGGAAACTATAAGAGATAAAAAAACGGTTAAATGGGGAAAGAAGTGTAATTTTATAGGACGAATAAAATGACAGTTTCAAAATATTTGAAAAAGTCAAGGGTAACTAGATATTTTGAATAAAGTAAAATGTGTCAATTTTTTTAAATCAATATATCTCTATTATTATCATAGATAGAAAAAAACTGTAAGGGACAAAGTTGTAGAAAATGTTACACAAATTAATAACAAAAAATCAAAAAAAAAATCGCCCATGTTTTGGGAGATATGACACAAACTTACCTTTTTTTAAATGGAAACAATAGTTGGCTATGGCCTCATTGGAAAGGTTGTTTTTTTCCCTTTAATCCGATATAACATATGCCATAGTTATTTTTAAAATAAAATAAGTTATAGTCGTTTTAATTTTTCCATACACCAAAAAATAGTTAGCCATGAAAAAGACAAAAGTAAAACAATTGCGGTTGTTTATAGCAACGAAATCAATATTTAATTTATTATCGTTCTTTAGATTTGTCAAAAGCAACATAAAGTAAAATAATTCCAAAATTATCAAAATAATAATAGAAGAAAATTTTAAATATTACATAAGATGCTCAAAAAGTCCACCATTATTATTATGGCATAAAGTACATCTTTTTAAAATCGAAATTAATTAATTAAAATTTGTAGTATATGCTTCTATTTATTCGGACGTTTACCTGCCCTATCTCGATGAGTGTAAAGCAAAATTTCGATTTTATACTAAACATTCTTAGGCATTTGTTTGTTCTTATAAAAACGTTCAATTTTTTCAGTTTTTCTTTGGCCTGAGCTTTCTTCGTACATCTAACATCCATTATATTATTAACTTTTAGTTTATACTAAGTCACACACTAAACTTAAATTCATTTAGACACCACATTCCATTCACACAACACCCATGGACCCGGATGGAATCATTTCGATTCGAACCCGCGACCTCTGGGCTCGTGAGGATGGTCTCGTCAACAATATTATGAATATTGAAAATCTGATGACAGTTTTAAAAAATATCAAAAATCTCGAAATATAAATTTGATTAAGATCTCAAAATATTGAAAACCTGATGCAAATTTGAAAAATCGTCAGAAGACTCGAAATATTGGAAATCTCATAAAAATGTTATAAATTGACGAAAATCTCAAAATATCGAAAATCGGATAAAAATCTCGAAATATTATAAATCTGATAATAAAATTTACTAATCGTCGAAAATGTCGAAATATTGAAAGTCTCATTAAAATTGACACGTGATACTTAATTGTTGTTGAGTTGCGTGAAGATGGTTTTAAATTAATGAAACACTTGTATCTTTTCTTCACTTATTTATTTGGAGTACCAAATGCACATTTCGATCACAATGTGATCATTATCAATGGTGACAAATACGTATTTGTCAACCATTGATAATGATCAGATCGTGATCGAAATGTGCATTTGGTACTCCAAATAAATAAGTGAAGAAAAGATACAAGTGTTTCATTAAATTGACACGTGATATTTCATTAACCATTATTCAATAGACACTGACACGTATGACATACGACATTGACATTTTTACTTCCGAACGAGTGTCTTCCACTCCCAGACTAAGCATGAAGTAAAATTTCGAGTTTAGAAAAGCCCCGCGTAGAAAATTTGTCGAGGGTCGCGCAGCGACCCGAGACAAATTTTCACGGGGCTTTTCTAAACTCGAAATTTTACTTCATGCGCCACGCGTATACAACACTTAAATATTGTCAAGTTTAAATTACACTCGGCTCGATTTTACGTTTTTGTCGACAAAAAATTTGACAAAAATCTCAAAATATTGAAAATTTCATGAAAATTTTATAAATTGACGAAAATTTCGATTTTTCGAAAATCTGATGTAAATCTCAAAATATTGAAAATCTCATACACATTTTAATAATCGTCGAAAATTTCGATGTATCGAAAATTGATGAAAATTTTATAAATGGAGAAAAATCTCTAAATATCGAAATCGGATAGAAAATCCGAAATATTGAAAATCTAATGAAAATTTAAAAATCGTCAAAAATTTCGAAATATTTAAAATCTAATGGAAATTTTAAAAATTGACAAAAATCTCTATTTTTCGAAAAGCTGATGAAAATGTCAAAATATAGAAAATCTCATACACATTTTAATAATCGTCAAAAATCTGATGGAAATTTTAAAAATCGTCAAAAATCTTGAAATATTGAAAATCTTATGAACATTTTATAAATTGACGAAAATCTCGAAATAGAGAAAATCTGATATAAATTTTAATAATCGTCAAAAATCTCGATATGTTACATTTCTGATAAAATTTTATAAATGGACAAAAATCTCTAAATATCGAAAATCGGATAAAAATCTCAAAATATTAAAAATCTTATTAAAAAATGGTTAGTAATCGTCGAAAATGTCGAAATATTGAAAGTTTTATTAAAATTTGACAAGTGATGTTTCATTGACCATTATTCAATAGACATTGACACGAGTGACATTCGACATTGACGTTTTCACTTCCGAACGACTGTCTTCCACTCCCAGACTAAGCATGAAGTAAAATTTCGAGTTTAGAAAAGCCCCGCGTAGAAAATTTGTCGAGGGTCGCGGAGCGACCCTCGACAAATTTTCACGAGGCTATTCTAAACTCGAAATTTTACATCATGCGCCACGCGTATACAACACTCAAATATTGTCAAGATTAAAATAAACTTGTAATTTTTTCGCAAATCTCAAAATATTAAAAATCTGATACAAATTTAAAAATTTGTCAAAAATCTGATAAAAATTTTGAAAACTGTGAAGCTTCTCGAAATGCCATACATTTGACTAAAATCTCGAAATTTTAAAAACCTAATAAAAATTTTAAAAGTTTAAAAAATACACTTGTAATTTTTTCGCAAATCTCAAAATATTAAAAATCTGATACAAATTTTAAAAATTGTCAAAAATCTGATAAAATTTTTGAAAAATGTGAAGCTTCTCGAAATGCCATACATTTGACTAAAATCTCGAAATATTAAAAACCTAATAAAAATTTTAAAAGTTTAAAAAATCTCGGAATATTGAATATCCCATGAAAATTTTATAAATTGACAAAAATCTCGAAATATCAAAAATCAGATGAAAATCTCGAAATATAGATAATCTGATACAAATTTTAATAATCGTCAAAAATCTCGATGTAATAAAATTTTTATAAATGGACGAAAATCTCGAAATATCGAAAATTTGATAAAAGTCTCGAAATATAGAAAATCTGATACAAATGTTAATAATTGTCAAAAATCAAGATATCGAGATCTGATAAAAATATTATAAATAGACGAAAATCTCTAAATATCTAAAATCGGATGAAAACCTCAAATATTGAAAATCTGATATTAAATTTACTAATTGTCGAAAATGTCGAAATATTTAAAGTCTTTTGAAAATTTGACACGTGATATTTCATTAACTAAATTATTCAATCGACATTGACACGTGTGACATTCGCCATTAACATTTTCACTTCCGAACGAGTATCTTCTACTCCCAGACTAAGCATGAAGTAAAATTTCGAGGTTAGAAAAGCCCCGTGAAAATTTTCACGGGTCTTTTCTAAACTCGAAATTTTACTTCATGCGCCACGCGTATACAACACTGAAATATCTTCAAATTTACAACACAATCGGCTCGATTTCAATATTTCGGATTTTCTATCAGATTTCGATATTTAGAGATTTTTCTCCATTTATAAAATTTTCATCAGATTTTCGATACATCGAAATTTTCGACGATTATTAAAATGTGTATGAGATTTTCAATTTTTCGAGATTTACATCAGATTTTCGAAAAATCGAGATTTTCGTCAATTTATTTATTTATTTATTTATTTATACGGAAGTCCATTTAATATACAGTCTTAAGTTATAAAATTTTCATGAGATTTTCAATATTTTGAGATTTTTGTCAAATTTTTTGTCGACAAAAACGTAAAATCGAGCCGAGTGTAATTTAAATTTGACAATATTTAAGTGTTGTATACGCGTGGTGCATGAAGTAAAATTTCGAGTTTAGAAAAGCCCCGTGAAAATTTGTCGCGCAGCGACCCTCGACAAATTTTCACGGAGCTTTTCGAAACTCGAAATTTTACTTCATGCGCCACGCGTATACAACACTGAAATATTTTCAAATTTACAATACAATCGGCTCGATTTTACGTTTTTGTCGACATAAAATTTGACAAAAATCACAAAATATTGAAAATCTGATATAATGTTTAAAAATCGTCAAAAATTTCGAAATATTGAAAATCTGATGAACATTTTAGAAAATTTCAAAAATCTCGAAATATCATAAATTTGACTGAAATCTCGAAATATTGAAAATCTGTTGAAAATTTAAAACATCTTTCAAAATCTGGAAATATTAGAAATCTCATGAACATTTTATAAACTCAGTAAGCTATTGATAATGAGCACGTAGTGTTCGAAATGTACATTTAGCGAAAATAAATGTTTTTTAGTGAAGAAAGTGTTAGTCTTTTATTAAGTAAATTTTATAAATTGACGGCAATCTCGAAATATCGAAAATCTGATGAAAATCTCGAAATATAGAAAATCTGATACACTGACTTTGTCTAGGATATTTTGAATAGTTCCACAGTATCTAAATGTTTCACCAAATAATAAGAAACAAATGCATATCTCTAAATTCTTTAAATACAGAACGATAAAGGTATAATTACCTTTATCGTTTAGAAATATGCAATTTTGATATTCCCTCAACGTAAAAACCGTGCAATTATTGTTCTTTGAAAGTCCTGGCGCGAGGTAAAAAAAACTTAAAGAATCGCATGCGGTAATGATTTCATCCTTATAAATAATCATGATTTTCAAAAGCGAAAAAAAGCAAACACACACCGGACAAACATGCTTTATGCGTTAGTGCATCGCGTTACGACTCGGTGTGTCCCCACCATTAATAATTGATTTTTCTTATCTGGGAAAACTAATTAAGACCCGTAAAATTACCATAAAAATGTGCGTATCTAGGCGGTTTCTCGGAATATGCAAACTCCTAGAGCCCCATAAAGTTTTATTATAGCGGAGAAAACGGCGGTTTCGACGAAGAAGAAATTTTTTATATCGTGTGCATTGTGTGTAAAGGAACAATCACATTGTTCGCGTTGTTGATACAATAATTTTATTCCGAGTTATGGTATTTCGTTATCTCTTTTCCTGTTACACGACCGGGGAAATAAAACTGCACAATTTTTCCGCCCTGCCTTTTCTTCTTCTTCTTCTTCTTCCAATTTTTTTCCACCTTTGCGTAAGATATTTTTGTAGTTCCGAATGATTATGATTATTATGGTGTGTTTATGGGGGTATGTGTGTTTATTGTAGGGATGGCGAGACCGTATGAGTGCCACCAAGCACGCCACCACTCGGACTCTCCGACAATAAAAATACATCACTCGCCAAACACACCTGACAAATGAAACACTGCTCCTTTGATTTATTGTGTCATAAATCCGTGTTATATATTAAAAGTGTACCGTCGAAAATATGAAAATAAATCCCTGCTCTGGTTTATGCATAGAGCTGGAAAGACGAGATTTCGATTAATTTCGCCACGGTTTTTATTTTGAAATTAATAGCACCCATAGGACTTCATCCGGGTGAAACCTTTTAAATTCATTAAATATTGACATCTTTTCAAATTTGTAAACACAGAAATCTCGTCAGAATAAATATAAACTAAAAATAAATTAATCTAAAGCGGGTTGATAATTAAAATAACAATTATAGATTTTTTTCTAGTTTTCTTTGTATGATCTGATAAATCCATTAATTCCGGAAAACCCGACAAGAAATTTCGTTGATCGCGAGTCACGGCACATTAAACTACTCCGAGCCCCAAAAAGGCATTACCCTTCCTTCCCTATGCCCATGTTCATGACCTACAACGAAATTCGTCTGCAGGAATGATCGATAATCCTTCCCCCCTCTCCTAAATTCGCCCGTAATTAAAACGAGAAATGTATTCATGTAAAAAATTTCAAGATTTCGGACAGGTGTGTTTAGTTTTGGCGCCATAAAGAGCAATTCCGCATTTGCTAGATTAATTGGGTTGGTGTGGGATTATGCGGAGGGGATTAAGGAGGAAAATTAATTGATTTAATAGTATTATATTGATTTATGGGGTTCGGGTGTAATTAATTGTGAATCTTGATATTTCCGATAATACCTCTGTGACCACTTTATCGATAAACCAATTTTATATCTTTTAAAAATTGGTTTAGTTATCATTTTTGCATTATTAATATCATTACAGTTTAATGCTACTTAAATAAAACACCTAATGATTTTCAAGTTTTTCTCTCAAAATCAAAAATATCCCAAGCGTATATGTTGTAAATCTTCAGATATTCGTTGTTCTTTAAAAGAATTAAAATTTAAACTTTTAACGAGTGTTTTCCACTCCCATGTTAAGCATGAAGTAAAATTTCGGGTTTAGAAAAGCCTGAAAATTTGGTTTGGTCGCGTAGCGCGTAGCGCTACGCGACCAAACCAAATTTTCAGGCTTTTCTAAACTCGAAATTTTACTTCATGCGCCACGCGTACAAAACACTGAATTATTGTGAAATTTTCAATATGCCACTAAAGTAGAATGCTAAAGACGTATATTTTAAACTTCACTTAAAACTAGCAGTTTATACGCGTGGCGCATGAAGTAAAATTTCGAGTTTAGAAAAGCCTGAAAATTTGGTTTGGTCGCTCCGCGCTTCGCGCTACGCGACCAAACCAAATTTTCAGGCTTTTCTAAACTCGAAATTTTACTTCATGCTTAACCTGGGAGTGGAAAACACTCGTTAAATGCTTCAAATTTAACTCTTTTTAAAAACAACGAATGTCAAAAAATTTACAGCGTATGCAAATGTATCCTTAAAAGTAAAAAATATATATATATTATGTTGAGCTGGCCATATGGACCAGTATCCGAGGCAAGGAAAAAAATATTTCTTTAATCACCTCAATTCATTCAGCTCTCAATATTTATCAAATTTCGCTGTTCCTTAAATTTATCAAGTCTCGAAAACTTTCCTTGAAAATCCCCGAATGCGTATCTATCCGATTAAGATTAATTTCAATTTGAGAATTTTTAATTGTAAAGTGCCGTTTTGGGAGTGGATTGTTTTCTTTACTCGTTTATTCCAGTAAATTCGCCGGGAAAATGGATATTAATGCGATGAGAAATTCGGGAGTTCGCGCAGATTACAGAAACTAAGGCCATTCATCTCTCGAGTAGGGCAGAGTTGCGTTGACCTTTCAAAAGGTCCGCGCTTCGTATAGGGCTTTTTATGACAATGTTAGGGCGCGTGCCTTCGGGAAAATACACACACAAACACAGAGGCAAACATTTTAGTAAAGTTGTTGTAATTATAATTTATTATTTTACTAAAATTCACTTGATAAGGTAGTGGAGGGTGTTATTTTGTGGTACCTTATTAGTTGGGTTTCTCTACTAATAATAACTTTAACTTAAACTTTACTTGATTGGTGCTACTAGACAAGTTTACACGAGTCAGAAATACATACATAGCAAAATAAGACAATAAAGACTATAGAACAATAATAAATCTAAGTATAAAATGCAATGTAAAAAAGTATGAGTATCAATATTTAGTATTAAGAAACAATGACAATTAAAATTAACTCTACACTACGATATGAAAGAATTATGTTTGACTACTGGATAGTTAAAATTACAGTCTCAAGTTGAGTTAAAATTCAGTGGTAAAACATAAATACCCTATTTGTAGTTATTTCCAATTAAACATCAAAGTAGTAAAATTTTATGCTATTTTTTAAGATGAACATTTCATAATTTGGACAATTTTTAAGGTATATTTCTGAAATTTTGTGTGGATGTCAAACAGACATTACGTTTTGAAAATATGTAAAAATCCAAAAATATAGTGTTTTATTTCAAATACAGTAACTTTAATTTATGAATTTTTTTCTTTAAATTTTGTAACATACAATATTTTCTTTAGTGACCCAGATAATAATATGTAGGTACCTATTTTCTCTAAAAATACCCTATTTGTAGTTTTTGAGTTATTAGCAATTAAACATGAAAGTAGTAAAATTTTATGCTATTTTTTTCAAGATGAACATTTCAACAGTTCATAACTTGGGCACTATTTGAGATATATTTCTGAAATTTTGTGCGGATGTTAAACAGATATTACTTTTCAAAAATATGTGAAAATCCAAAAATAGCCCCTCAACAGTTTTCAAGTTATTTGCAACTAAACGTGAAAATAGAAAACATTTATGTTAATTTATCGGAGTGGAAAATTTGCAAACATCATATTTTAAAAAAATGTTAAGGTATCTTTCTAAAATTTCATGTTGGATATCAAGCAAACATTGCTTTTTCAAAATATGTCAAAATTAACAGTTTTCGAGTTATTTGCAATTGAACGCAAAAATAGTCTAATTTTATACGAATTTTTGCAGGATTGACAATTCAAATGTTAGTAATATACAGTTTTCTTTAGATATCTTTATGATAGTTTGTATGCATGCCAAACAAACGTCGATCTTTCAAAATATGTCAAAATCAAAAAACACCCCACTGACAGTTTTCGAGTTATTAGCAATTGAACATAAAAATAGTCAAATTTTATACAAAATTTTGGACATTGACATCTCAAATGTTAGTAAAATACACATTTTTAGATATTTTAGACATAAGTAATAAGATAAAATAAGACAAGACAGATATTAAGCAAATATTGCTTTTTCAAAATATGTCAAAATTTAAAACTACCCCATTAACAGTTTTCGAGTTATTTGCAATTGAACGCAAAAATACCCAAATTTTATACGAATTTTTGGAGGATTGACATTTTAAATGTTAGTAATATACACATTTTTTAGATATCTTTATGAAATTTTGTATGGATGCCAAACAATCGTCTCTCTTTCAAAATATTTCAAAATCGAAACACACCCTATTAACAGTTTTTGAGGTATTTGCAATTAAGCGTAAAAATAGTAAAAATTGAGGCTAACATGTAAGACTCGAACATTTTCAATAATCATAACTTAAATCATGTTTGTGATATCTTTGTGAAATTTCGTGAGGATATCAAGCAAGCATTGCTTTTTCAAAGTCTGTTAAAATTCAAAACTACTCCATTAAAAGTTTTCGAGTTATTTGCAATTAATCATGAAAACAGTAAAAATTGAGGCAAATTTGTGGGTCATAAAAATTTCAAATCATCGTATCTTAAAAACTTATTTATATACCTTTATAAAATTTTGTGTGGATATCAAGCAAATATTGCGTTTTGCAAATATCTTAAAAATCAAAAATACCTTATTAATAGCTTTCGTGTTATTTAACGAGAAAATAGTAAAAATGCAAATTTGTGGAAGGTAAAACTTTCCAAACATCATCTTGAAAATTTTATGAGATATTTTTATGAAATTTTGTGTGAATATCAAGATAACATTAGTTTTTCAAAATATGTCAAAACCAAAAAATTAACAGATTTTGAGTTATTTGCAATTAAACGTGAAAATAGTTCAAATTGATGCGTATTTATAGAGGATGCAAATTTTTAGACGTATCTTGAAAATTCCTTAAGATATCTTTATGAAGTTTCGTGTAGATATCAATCAAACATTATATTTTCAAAGTCTGTCAAAATTTAAAAATACCCCTTTAAAAGATAAGTAAGACTAAGTTATTTGCAATTAATCGTGAAAACAGTAAAAATTGATGCAAATTTGTGGGTCATAAAAATTTCAAATCATCGTATCTTAAAAACTTATTGATATATCTTTATAAAATTTTGTATAGGTATCAAGCAAACATTGCTATTTAAAAATATATTAAAATCAAAAATATATTATTAATAGCTTTCGTGTTATTTAACGAGAAAATAATAAAAATGCAAATTTGTGGAAAGTACAAAGTTCCAAACATCATATCTTGAAAATTTCATTAGATATTTTAATAAAATTTTGTGTGAATATCAAGATAACATTAGTTTTTCAAAATATGTCAAAATCAAAAAATACGCCATTAACAGTTTTTGAGTTATGTGCAATTAAACGTGAAAATAGTAAAAACTGATGGGAATTAATAGGAGATACAAATTTCTAGACGTATCTTCAAAAATTCGTAAGATATCTTTATGAAATTTTGTGTGGATATCAACCAAGCATTGCTCTTTCAAAATATGCAAAAATCCGAAAATACCCTATCAATACTTTTTGAGGTATTTTCAATCAAACTCGAAAAGTATAATTTTATTATTCGAATTTGAAAGAAAAGATAATTTGAAATAATGAAAACATGGACATCTTTTAACATATCTTTGTGAAATTTTGCATGTATAATTAAAAAAAATATGTTTCTATCGAAATGCCTAGAATCAGAACGTAACCCATTAATGGTTTTCAAGTTATTTTGACTTGAATACGCTTGAATGATTTTAATAGTTCTGTTTGCAAGATCAATTAGTTTTGTGTTGGCAACTAATCATTACACCGATATTATATATCGTATGTTCAATAAAATAAAACCTTTAGAGTGCATTGCAAAATATTGTAGGTTGGCAACTTTGAAATTATATATTATAATTATTATGTCTGACGTTGTATATTGTCATATATATTCTAAAGCGTGTAGCCAACTTTAATTAAAAAAAAATAAAATCGTGGCACTCTATAGGTTTTTTTTATTGAACATACGATATTTGTGTATTTGTTTTTAATATATTTAATTTTTTATTATTATTAGTATTACATGTAATGACTTGTGTAAAACATTATGTTAACGTACTAATAGAGGATAGATAGATAAAATGAAAGTACTAAATATGCGAGTGCATTTTCCACTTTTACTAAGGTATTTAGTGAATTAAAACAAAATAAAATAAAGAATAAATACTCTTGAAAAACTTTAGATTTTGATTTTTGTGTGCTAAATATGTGATTAAATATGCTACAAGAAAATTCCCTTTCTTGTATCATGTTCAAGATCTTGTATTATTTTCTTATTATACAATATTTTCTTATACAGGCTGAGGCGGACTCAAAGGGCGTTTTTAAAACGAGAATAACTCAGTCTTTTTTTAACTTGAAAACATTGTAATTACGAAGAATGAATGCTTCGATGTACCCACTTAACAATAAAAACGTGAAATTATGTTCTGGAAATAATATCAGGCAGATGACGTCCGTTTTCTGCAATGCACTGCTTTTTCGAAGTGGAAGAGGGGCAGCGGAAACTGTAATTTTCCAGCGATATGTTTTCATGCTGGAACAAAGACAGAGAATTGACACCAGAAATGCTTGGTTTTAACAAGATGGTGCTACAGCACATACAGCCAGAGCCTCAATGGAAGTTGTGTGTTTGTTTCCAACAAGATTGTGTCACAGCACATACAGCCAGAGCCTCATTGGGAGTTGTGTGTTTGGATACAAGAAGATGGTGCCACAGCACATACAGCCAGAGCCTCAATGAAAGTTGTGTGTTTTTTTCCAAGAAGATAGTACCACAGCACATACGGCCAGAGCCTCAATGGAAGTTGTGCGCCGCATTTTCCCTGGACACGTAATCTCCCGTTTCGGTGATGCGCAGTGGCCATTTCATTCCCCTGACCTCACAGCATGTGATTATTATTTATGGGGACAGGCCTACCTTGATTAACCTCTAAATCTGCACGAGTTAAAAGAAGCCATCACAACAGAAGTTAGGACAATTGCCATCGACTTGTGTAACACGGTGATTGCGGAACTTAGAAGAATAACTTCAGCAATGCTTTGCAGAAAACGGACATCAACTGCTGGACATAATTTTCAGCACATAATTTCACTTTTTTTATTGTTTAATGGTCACCTCTAAGTTCTTATTTTTCGTACCTAAATTTGTTTAAGTTAACAAATAGCTGAGTGAGTTATTCTCATTTCAAAAACGCCATTCCATTCTGCCAAATCCTGTATGGCCCAGATATTTAAATTTACCTATCTTGTCTTCAATTTTTTTTTGTTAATTTAACTTTTCCTTTTCTTAATTCAATTTATTTTTCTTATCGTACACGTAATATTTGAGATCTTGCAATTTTTCTTGTTTGATGAACAAATGAGCAAGTGCTCTACAATGTATTGTGTCTCTCATTAGAGCAAAACCAACGTCGGAGACGGTTTTGCATATGCAAAGTCATGTGATAATGCGTGTGATTACGCTAATTTGCTTAATTATTACTAAGACGCGAGTTGAATGGTAATTGCACTATAAATAAAATGGACTTGGCGGACTCCTCCTATTTACGAGCGCGGCCGATTGAGCAATAACCGTTTTATCAGCATGTAATTGTGCGCCAATGAAATTTGAAACCAGTTTATTTTATTGACCCGTCCTGGCGCTCGTTTACCGCCAAAAAATCTGTAGGTGATTCCGTTTATTGGACATAATTAATTATACTCTACGGTTTTACGCGCCTCGTGAATGGAATCGAAATTATGTGAATGGGTTGACTGGATCGTAAGTTTTATGGTTATTGTTATTATTATTTCATATGAGCTACTTGTGTTTAATGAAATTTCATTCAGTTGTAGTGAGAGTAATAATTTATGCACACTACACACTTACTATTGACCTAGGGTTTTCATTCATTTAAATTTTTTTCTTTTACAATTTGAAGCTTCTTACGAGTGTTATCCACACCCAGACTAAGCATGAAGTAACATTTCGAGTTTAGAAAAGTCTCGCGCAGCGACCCGAGACAAATTTTCACGGGGCTTTTCTAAACTCGAAATTTTTCTTCATGCGCCACGCGTATTAAACACTGATTTAAAGTGAAGTTAAAAAATGCACTGAAAACAACCCAACTTCGATATTTTTTTAAATTGGATATTTTTTTTCCTTTCCATGCTGTAAACCTTCAGATGTTCGTTGTTTCTTAGTAAAAAAACTACAATTCCCTGTAGTCCTTCGCTCTCCGAAGAGCATCATTGGTCCTTCGAGCTCTAGCCTTTGTAAAATGCTCATTTGAGTAATAAATTTAGTAATCTAGAGTGATCTTTCAATTTACACTTCTAAGAACAAGTGTCGTCCACTCCCAGACTAAGCATGAAGTAAAATTTCGAGTTTAGAAAAGCCCCGCGTAGAAAACTTGTCGAGGGTCGCGCAGCGACAGGAGACAAATTTTCACGGGGCTTTTCTAAACTCGAAATTTTACTTCATGCGCCACGCGTATAAAACATTGATTTAAAGTGAAGTTCAAAATGCACTGAAAACAACCCAACTTCAATATTTTTTTAAATAGGATATTTTTTTCCCTATCCATGCTGTAAACCTTCAGATGTTCGTTGTTGTTTTGTAAAAAAACTTCAATTCCCTGTAGTCCTTCGCTCTCCGAAGAGCATCATTGGTCCTTCGAGCTCTAGCCTTTGTAAAATGCTCATTTGAGTAATAAACTTAGTAATCTAGAGTGATCCTTCTAAGAACGAGTGTCATCCACTCCCAGACTAAGCATGAAGTAAAATTTCGAGTTTAGAAAAGCCCCGCGTAGAAAATTTGTCGAGGGTCGCGCAGCGACCCGAGACAAATTTTCACGGGGCTTTTCTAAACTCGAAATTTTACTTCATGCGCCACACGTATTCAACGCTGTTTTCAAGTGAAGTTTAAACGCACTTCGTAGTTTTGATTTCACGTTAATAAATTTCACAAATCGTAATATCATCTAATCAAATCTTGCGCTTTCAAATCTCGAGCAATTTGCGCTTTGGAATATCCTGGTATACTTAAACGAAAGATCCCTGTAGAAGAAAGCACAAGTATTTTTATTTCAGAAATAAACCAAACTTAAAATCAGAGTCGTATATTTTGGACTTTACGTGAAATCAGTGTTGTATACGCGTGGCGCATAAAGTAAAATTTCGAGTTTAGAAAAGCCCCGTGAAAATTTGTCTCGGGTCGCTGCGCGACCCTCGACAAATTTTCTACGCGGGGCTTTTCTAAACTCGAAATTTTACTTCATGCTTAGTCTGGGAGTGGACGACACTCGCTCTTAGAAGTGTAAATTGAAGGATCACTCTAGATTACTAAGTTAATTACTCAAATGAGCATTTTACAAAGGCTAGAGCTCGAAGGACCAATGATGCTCTTCGGAGAGCGAAGGACTACAGGAAATTGAAGTTTTTTTACAAAAAAACAACGAACATCTGAAGGTTTGCAGCATGGATAGGAAAAAAATATCCAATTTGTATTAATGTAATCGATGTAAAATGTTGTTTTGGCGTCAAATAAATAAATAAATAAATAAATAAATTTAAAAAAAAATGTCAACGTCAAGTTGAAAATTTCATGCGCCACGCGTATAAATCACTGTAAGTAAAGATCTACACATTCATGTTTGGCAGTATATTTTTAATCCTGCTAAAGCAATTTATTTTTAATACTGATTTAGCAGTATATTTTTAATTTCACAATATATCAGTGTTTTGTACGCGTGGCGCATGAAGTAAAATTTCGAGTTTAGAAAACCCTGAAAATTTGGTTTGGTCGCTCCGCGCTTCGCGCTACGCGACCAAACCAAATTTTCAGGCTTTTCTAAACTCGAAATTTTACTTCATGCTTAGTCTGGGAGTGGAAACACTCGTTAGAAGCTTCAAATTGTAAAAGAAAAACACTTTTTCAAACTTTCAAATAATCACTCACACCGCGTGAATTGCGTTTAACACTTATCACGAAAAGCGCATGGGGGTTGGGGGGGAGTGAGTTGGTAAAGCGGTTGGAAACAAAAGCGGCATTTTTTTAAATACAGAGAGACAATGAAGTGCGGGGATTAGCGTGGCGAAATAATTCATTTGATCGCAATTAAAGGCCGATGTTGCGGTACGTGTTTGAATCGGAGAACGTGGCGACGATTAGATTTAAATGAAATTCGGTCGAAAATGTCCGCCGCCCGATGAATAATTGATCGAGTGTATGTGTGTCGGGAACCGGGGGCGGCATAAATCCGTCCTTAAAGGGTGGTTGTTTTGAAAAAAAAGTAGGTACACATAAATATTTATTCCTGTGTGTTCACCACGCGAGCTTAATTACAGCTTTTGGAAAATGTTTACGCTTTGCTGGATTTTATTTATTCAAATTGTTTATCAACATCACAAAGTAAATACAATATTTTTGTCGCTATTTAAAGTTCTGAAACGTCATTTTAAGTATAACGTTGTGTGAGGATAGTTTTGAAGGGAGTTTCAACCGATGTTTTATTGAACTATTTGTTTTAAAAATGCGTAATTTGGAAAAAGTCTATTTTAATCATTTAATAAATTTAATCATAGATAAAACCACAAGAGGTTTGTTTGTTTTTTTAGGTAAAAATTGAATAAATATACCAGGAAAACTTTGTTGTTTATTAATTTAACGAGAGCAAAGTCATGTCTTAAGACCTAGGATTTGGGGACTTTGCTAGAGTTAAATTTGCTAAAAACAACAAAATTTGAGTAAAATATTCAAATTTTGCCTATATTAAAAATAATATTCGAGCGGTTTTCTTCAAGATTATTTTACGAAAACGCATTCCTGGCACATTTGCTCTCAATATCCTTAAATGAATCGAAACTAATTTTGAGGTTAAATTAAAATATGACCTTATTCTTTAATAGTTTAATTCCCATAAGCTCGTAATAATGGGCATTGCAGAAAACTGTAAACTGCTTTCACAATTCCAAAGTTTAAATGTTTTATAGGATTTGTCCCATAAAACACTCAAACTTTGGAACTTTAGAAGCAGGTTACAGTTTTCTGCAATTCCTATTAATACGAGCTTATCAACTTTAACATTTTCTTTAATTAATTCTTAATTTCTCTTTTCTTCTTATCAAAGCTAGACATCTAATTTTATTTGTAAAATATACACTGTCAGCTTTTGACGTTTTGATTTGATGTCTGTGTGTTGAGTTACTATGATCAATTGTAAAAGAAGGAGAATTTTTCCACTTATTAAAACTTTCACGGTCTACACGCGGGGATCATTAAATTTGAATAATTGAAAAAACCCTTTAGACGCCAGGCGAATCACGTAGTTTTCATATTTTCGAATTTTTGTCCTTGTATTGGTCTTCCGTTGGGCAAATAGATATTATTATAAATAAATTGATTGTGAGTTACGTGAAGATCAAATTAATTTGACGAATACAGCACTAATAACCTTTCTTCACACTTTCATTTGAATTACCAAATGTACATTTCGGACACAAAGTGACCATTATCAATGGATTAACACTAAATTTAGTGTTAATTCATTGATAATGGTCACTTTGTGTCCGAAATGTACATTTGGTAATTCAAATAAAAGCGTGAAGAAAGGTTATTAGTGCTTTAGTCGTCAGATATTATTATTATTAAAATGTGATATGTAGTACAAATTCGGCCAATTTTATTCGTTCTCAATAGTTTAAGCTTAATAATCATTAAATAAAATTTAACTGATATCTGGGATCTTCGAAAACACGAACATAATATTTATTTTTTGAAATTTAATCTAATGATTTTTGTTTATTTCAAGTATTGAACCATGATTTTGCGCTTAAAGCTCTATTTTTTTACAAACTTTGTATTGATATATTATTCATGGATTAAGTATTGAATCATGATGTTGCTTTTAAAACCGCATTTTTTTGTAGAACATCTATTAAGTACCTGCCTACCTATATTATTAACAAACATGATAAACAAAAAAAAACCACTAATACGATGTATATAGGAAATCAACTAGTAGTTAATGACGGTTAAAATTACAACATGCGCGTCTCTATTTTAAATGCATTAGCAAAAAGGTAATTGGCGTATCTCGTTTTGCGCGTTTTGTAATTAGCCTTCTCTCTACACGTCCCACCTGACAATTTGAGTAATGATATGTAATATCCCGAGAAGCAGTAGCTCATCATCCTCGATACCTGCAGGTGTTGTTTTGTTTTTTTGCTTTTGTCGCTATTAAAAATTGTGAAACGTCATTTTAAGTATAACGTTGTGTGGGGATAATTTTGAAAGTGAGTTTCAATCGCCGTTTTATTGTGTGTTTAAGGATAAATAAATTGTCGTTGATTGTTGAGGCACTTATATTTTGAAAATCCATTATCACTTAATATAATAATAATAGTAAACTATTGATGATTTTCAACTTTCTATTTTATTCACTACAATTGTTTCGCTACACTGTAGCTTCTTCAGGTGAAGAAATATAAGAAATTATATTTCTTCACCTGAAGAAGCTACAGTGTAGCGAAACAATTGTAGTGAATAAAATAGAAAGTTGAAAATCATCAATAGTTTACTATTATTATTATATTAAGTAAATAAATTGTGTAATTGGAATGGATCATCATGAATCACCTAATGATGTATTGGTTTGTAAATTAAATTCACTTGGTTTTGTTTCAGTTATATGTGAGGAAACAAAACCAAATGAATTTAATTTACAAAACAATATATTTTTAAATATGTTTTACCAAGTGGAAGAAAAAAGTGTCCGATATCACTTAATGATTTTGGTTTTTCAAATAAACAGTAATCTGTCGTGTAACTTGAATATTTTAGTTACACGACAGAATACTGTTTATTTGAAAAACCAAAATCGTTAAGTGATATCGGACACTTTTTTCTTCCACTTGCTAAAGCATATTCAAAAATATATTGTTTTGTAAATTAAATGCACTTGGTTTTGCAATTTAATGAAAACACTTAACTTTGTTTTACCACTTTTATTTTTACTTTTCAGTGACTAGTTTCGACTATAAGCTAGTCATTATCAAACTAAGTAAAATAAAAGTGGTAAAACAAAGTTAAGTGTTTTAATTAAATTGTTATGAAGATGTACCACAAAGTAAACGCCAACCAAATTAAAGATTTCAAATATTGATTGTATAATTCAAGATCTGCCGGGGTCTTAGCTCGATAAGTAGTTGTTTTAATGAATATTTGGAGGAGTCTCAACAAGACTAAATTTTTCCAGATAGTCGATGTTAATTTTAATTTGCTTTTATGTTTTGTAAATATTCTGCAAACTATTAGCAAACTCAATTTTTCTTTATATTAAACAAATTGATAATTAAATAAAAGTCACTTGGTTTGTTTCACTACTATTTTTTTATTCTCTCCGACTAGTTTCGACTTATCGTCATTCTCAAGGAGAATGACAATAAGTCGAAACTAGTCGGAGAGAATAAAAAAATAGTAGTAAAACAAACCAAGTGACTTTTATTTAATTATCAATATTGTAAACATGTTTCATCAAGTGATTAATGAAAACCAAATTGAGGATAGTTAAACAAATTGTTAGTAAATTTATTTTTTTATTTTTTATTAACATTTACTGGAATCTCCAAAATGTTTGCTAACGTTTATTTATGAGAAAGTTGAATGAAATACAAGTATTTTTTGGTAATTGTTCTGAATAAATTATTGTAAACTTGCGCAACAAAAGCTCACATATTATGTATAAACTTATTCCTTGTAAATGATTTTTTTTAAACGGATTAATAAAACATTACATACTTACTTAAACAATAATATTTTAATTTTATTTTAATTCCTTTTATCTTTCCCTTGATTTTCCCTTTTTAACAGCCTTCTCTAAAGAAAAAAAATATATATATATCTCAAGATTTCAATGAATCTAGATGTTCCAAATTTTATTTACACGTATCAATAAAACATTATGTATTTTCCTAAACAACATTATTTTCATTCTATTTTAATTTCCTTCATATTTCCCTAATTTTCCCTTTTTAACAATCTTGTGTAAAAATAATATATATACATATCTAGATTCCAGTGAATCTAGATTTTATTTTAAACGTAAAATATTACATACATACGGTGAGGATTTTTTTTCGCTGAACATAGGTTTCCTATGTTCAGTTTTTGATAGTCCATGTCAATACATTGTTTAGATGGGATGGTTGATTCACAGAATTGTCGGTTTGTACCTAAAACCTCTCTCCCTTTTCTCCTTATTCTTCTGGTCTTATTTCCACAGGTATTGGTCACATACAAACGAACATGTTCAAAATTTAACACACACTCAATACAATAGGAAAGTTAAACATTAACTTTCCTATTGTATTGAGTGTATTAGGCTGGAATAGTTGGCACTACCCTTATTGGACTCGTTTTTATTGAGAGCAACATAACTACAAGTCTTCAATATTAAGAACGCATGGTTTCAAATAGACGGGGCTTCACTACATTCCACAGGCCCTGTTACACGTTTCCTGAATGAAACCTTCCAGGATCGCAGGATTGGTAGATTTGGACCCATAGCTTAGCCACCTCGGTCCTCAGATTTATTGCCAAACGATTTCTTTCTTTGGGGTTATCTCCAATTAAAAATCTACAATAATATAGGAATAGAGAGTACAGAAGAACTAAAAAAACAGAATAAGTACCGCTTGCAATAAAATAGATCCAGTTTTTTTAAGAAATACTGTACAAGGATTTTACAATCGCTTGGCATATTGCTAGGAGCAGGAAGGTGATCACTTTGAACATTTGTACTAAACCTAAAATTAAATTTCAGACCCTTCAAAAGCAGAAATAAAATATCTGTAAGTTTGATTGCCTAATTCGTGAAATTAATGAAATAATGTATTGACATAGACTTTCTAATACTGAACATATGAAGCGTATGTTCAGCGAACAAAAATTCTCACTGTATATAAATATCTGTATTTACAGAAAATTAACAAAATATATAACATCTATTCTAGATTAAATATAAAAACAAAATATATTTCTGTAAATCGGCTATCGACCTGCGGTCTTTCAGCCTGTCTTTGTTATTAGTGTCGTTGTCTTATTACTTGTCATATTGTCAGCGTTGTGTCTATGTCAGTTATTCAGTCGTTGTCTGTGAAAAATGATGATATGAATTGATGAGTTGTTGTGATTGGATATTTGTATTTAGAACTGATGTTGGGATTGCGCGGGATACATAGTTGGTTGATTAGTTCGTGGATATAAGGGTTTAAGGCACATTATGACATAGGTGGAAGATTCGTTGTTCTATGGGGATCATATTGCATTTTTGGTATATAAGGGCATTGAAAGGGTTGTGTAATGGTTTCTGTAGGTGTCTTATTTTGGTACTTCAGCAACTTAGAAATAATTTAGGACTGAGGGCAGAGGATTGTGATTAAGGACATCAGGATAGTCGAGTTTTGTTATTGATAATGAGCACCTTGTGTCTCGAAATGTACATCTAACGATACAAATAAAAAGTGAAGTAAGGAATAATAATCTTTTTTATGAGCATAGTCGAGCAAAGGACGACTGGTCATTTTGTATATTTAAACGGCAGTTTTGGTAGTAATACCTTTGTTACGATACGTTATTGTTCTGTCGTGGCCTTGCTAGAACTTGACCTTTGAGGTTTTAGAAGTGTAGTTTGGAGGAGAATTTGAATCAAATGCACGATACTTGGCGGTATTAACTAGAGAGATACTGTGATTATTTATGGAGACTGTAAAAGGTTGAGTTGTTGGGTCGATGAAAAGGTATTAGGAGTTGTGATTTGTTCGGATTGGTGCTTATTCTTCATTTAGCAAACCAAAGTGGAATGCTGTCGATCAGACCCTGCAGAGTACTGAGGGCTTTAGGTAATGTGGATGCATGGAAAATTAAGGCAGTGTCATTGTACAGTAAAGGATATAATGATTTGTTGAGGTATTTGGGTTAGGATTATGTAGATCACAAACGTAATATTGTAGAGGAGCGGTGATAGGGGAGAGCCTTGAGGCACACCTTGTTAGGGAGTAAATGGGAGAGAAAAAGAGTAGCGGATTTTCACTTTGAAGGATCTATTGAACAAGAAAAAATCTAAAAGGTTGAGTAAATGTTTAGGGATGTTAAGGGAGTGACATTTAAACAGAAGTTCCCGATGCCAGACGGAGTCAAAGGCCTTCTGAATGTCTAAAAATAAGATGGTTCACTATTTACCTTCTAGGTGGACCGTTTGAACATTAGAGGCTAGGAGGGAATGCAGGGAAATTACAACGGCTATACCCAATTTCCTAGGCCCCAGTATATTTGGTAGAGGAGCGGAGATAAAGGAAAGTCTTGTGGCATACCTTGTTGGGGAGTAAATGGAAGAGAAAAAGAGTTGCGGATTTTTACTTTTAGAGATCTATTAAACATAAAATTATTTAAAAGGCTGAGTAAATGTTTAGGGATGTTACATTCAAACAGAAGTTCCCGATGCCAGGCGGAGTCAAAGGCCTTCTGGTTGTCTAAAAATAAGATGTTTGACTACTTTTTAGGTGGGCCGTTTTAACATTAGAGGTTAGGATGGATAAACCAAGAGTGGTAGAGCGGAATAACATTACATATTTTCTCAAACAATATTATATTCATTAATTTTAATTCATTTTATATTCCCCTTAATTTTCCTTTTTTAACAATCTCCTGTAAAAACAAAAAATGTATACATATCTCAAGATTTTAGCGAATCTCGACGTTCCAAATGTTTGGATTCTGTCAAAATACTTTTATAACTCACAAAATTTAAACATCAATACTAAATTCAAATATTTATTCGATTAATGAAGTCTCAAAACAAATTCATATATTTTTACTAAATTTAATTTTCATTGTATATGTATTCGTGAGTTATGTGAAGATTGTTAAAATAGTAATAAAAAGCGGTTAAATTCCTTTTTTCACCGTTTCAGTGAAGAAAGGAATTTTTCCACTTTTTATTACTATAATTTTCAATAATAATTCTTTGTTAACATTTAATTCAAATTAAATTATTTAGTGGTAAAAATCAAGGCCGTAGCCAGGGAGGGGGGGATATATGGGTTTAACAGTCTTATTTTTTTTAAATAGGAATAAAAATCGTTCGCCAGCGAAAGTTCACGCGCGCCCAAATTAAATTTGTCTCCTTATGTTTACAGCAGCGCCCGCTGAAATTTATAGTTTCACGGTGCAACGTTTCAATCGGCGCTAAAATGTTCTTTCCCTCTTCCTCCGGCCTCCGGGCCGAGGGGAGTTTATTTAGTCTGGCGTGGCAGAAATCATTGCGTTTTAAAGTAAATGTATACGCGAATTGCAATGCCTGTGAAATGTTCCAAATTCAAATACAAAAATAAAAAATCTCCTCGAGTTGTGCAATTAATAATGTTAAATATAGATACAGGGGATTTTGCTTTTAAGCATGCATATTACCATGGATAGTCTGTAAATGTTCAGGTTGTTCGTTGCTTTTGTAAAAGAGTTCAATTTGAAGTTATAAACGAGTGTTTCCACTCCCAGGCTAAGCATGAAGTAAAATTTCGAGTTTAGAAAAGCCTGAAAATTTGGTTTGGCCGCGTAGCGCGAAGCGCGGAGTGGCCAAACCAAATTTTCACGCATATACAACACTAATTTAATGTGAAGTTCGAAATATACGACTTAGATTGATTAACCCAAAAAATACATATTTTTTCTCATACAGGGATCTTTCTTTCAAGTATACCCATATATTCCTAATAGCAATTTGCTGGAGTTTTGAAAGCGCAAGTTTTGGTTCGGCAAAATTTAAATTTCTGAAATTTAGTAACGTAAAATCTCTCAACTTGGATTTTACGTTACTAAATTTCAGAAATTTAAATTTTGCCGAACCAAGTCTAACAAACCGAAACTAGTCGGAATAAAGTTTTAATTTTTGAAACAATTCCAAGTGTTTTTAATTTAAATAACTTAACATATTGAGAAGTATATTTAAACTTCACTTGAAATCAGTGTTGTAAACGCGTGGCGCATGAAGTAAAATTTCGAGTTTAGAAAAGCCTGAAAATTTGGTTTGGCCGCTCCGCGCTTCGCGCTACGCGACCAAACCAAATTTTCAGGCTTTTCTAAACTCGAAATTTTACTTCATGCTTAGTCTGGGAGTGGAAACACTCATTAGAAGCTTCAAATTGAACACTTGGATAAAAACAAACGAATTGCTAAACATTTACAACGCATACATTAATGTATACTTAATACGAAAAATCGGTGTAGGCACTGAAATTAATAGCAATCAAGTTAGAAATAAGTAATAACATATACGAGTGGTCTAACTGCAAAATTCACAATCTCCACGTTTTGTGAAAATTGAGTTTTAAAAAGTGGAGAATGTGAGTTTTGCAGTTAGACCACTCATATCTTGAACACGTTTCTTATCTTTCACGTGGTAAACATTTTTACCTATGATTGTGAAAGAATAGACTTTGTTAAATATCACTACTATTATCGAAATTCAACGAAGTGTTTTCTTTAAGAATCATAGTGATAACACATTTTTTATATAAATTAAATCATTCTAATATTCTTCTTTTAGTTAGTTAGTAAAGAACATAATTACTACAATAATTATCATTTTAAAATGACTGCTAATTAATCATAGAAAAGGCTTAAAATTAAACAGTTTCGATTTAAAAATTCGTGCATTATTTGACCCAGAGTATGTCGATTCTCTTTTTTAATTTAATGTAGGCCCCGAAATCGTCGGGTCAGTAAATTACACCTAACGACTGGACCACCCGGACGCAAACACCGCTCTTGCGCTCCGGCCATAGATCATAACCGCACCGAATTCGGCCGGTGCGCAAGGCGATCCGTTTAATTAATAAACAATCCAGCAAAACAAGAAAAAAATCCAATCCGACCCTGTGCTGCCGCTCGCGAGTCCGTCCGCGAACTGCAGTTTCCAACGAGCGACAAAGACTGGTTTGTGTTCCATGCACGCATGCTTCAACAAACTTCGTATTTTGCCACGGCGCTCGCAGCGCCGCCAAATGCCGGTTCTCGAAAGCGATCCGGAGTCTGAGGTGAGGGCGACATCTGTCGTCGGGTGCCTGAACTGCCAAGGGCCCGGAGCTCGAACGTGGTGGGGAGGGATTGTAGGGGAATCACGACGGCCATACCCCATTTCCTAGGCCCCGGTTCTCTTGAATAATTTTAAATGGGCACTTTGTCATCCCGGGGTGATTTATTTTATTTTCATTTGACAGTGAAATTTATTATATTATAATGACGATCGTAATCACTTTATTTATTTACAAAACATATAATTAACTATTCACAACACTTATTTTTATACTAACCTGAACTGCAACTTATTTATGCACATTTAATTATCTACACAAAACATTAACTAGTGCAAATTAGGTTCTAAGTATCTATAAGTTATGTCAATTAAAAAAAAATTTAAAAGTCCAGTTTTGTGTTATTCTATTATATTTAGATAGTTAATAGCATAATGTGATGCCATTTTCTTGACACTGAAAATTTTGCGGACTTAATTAGAATGTATCTGGGAGGTCTAACTGACATTTTAAATTCAATCTTTAAAAATAAGTTAGCCATGAAAAATTGAAATTTAATAACTTTAATCAAATATTACTCAAAATCGATGCCAGTAACAAAATTATGTTTTCTACATAAGTTATTTTTCAAAGCCCTTTTCAATGATACCACTTTTGACCTATCATATCATTCAAAAATCGTGAGTTGTGGACATTTTTAAGCAAACTCTCAGGGATGCCAAGCTTTTTGCGAAATAACAGTATCACTATTCGATTCTTTAATACGGCTTTTGTAATATTTTTTTTTGTCCAACTCTCTAGGACTAGCCGTTTTCTCAAAAATTGCCTGATACGGGTGATTTGGGACACCCTATATTTATGAATCACCTAGAAGCAAGTTATATTAAAACCAATTAACCAATTAGCATAGGAATTGTGTAAATTTATGGAAAATATACTAGGTAACAATACCTATCAATGAAATCGCTATATCTCTTTAGTAATTATCAATAAAAACTGTTCCCCTTGCATGTACAGTTACGAGAGAAAAAAACTAATACAGCAAAATATTTGGTTATGTGAACCTGACTCACATTACATCAATTTTTTCAAATGGTTACTTACACGTTTGTTTCTAAATGCCTCATGTTATTATTATTATCAAGGCCATAGCTAGGAGGAAATATGGGGGTGATCAACTACTACACACCAATCCCATCTCAATATTTTCAAAATTTTAAATTTGTGTACGCTCTCTTATCTATAAAACTCCTTTAAAATGTTTAAAACCCCTTAACATTTTTTTTGAGATTGCCTTGATGTTAGTAGTGAGTTTTATTTTAAGACTACTATTTAAATTATGTACTAAAGCTAGGCTGCACCGAGTTTAATATTTAAGTTCAACAAAATCAACCAGTTACAAAAACATTGGCAAGTTCTTCTCTGAACTCTCAAATTAATTTCTGAACTTTCAACTCCCAACTCAAGTTCCTCGATAAACTCTCAAATTCATCTCTAAACCTTCAACTTGAGTTCATCTTTGTACTCTTAAGTCAAATTCCTCCCTGGACTCTCAAATTCCTCTCCGAACTATCAAGTTAACATTCAAATCATATTCATATTTGTACTCTTAACTCAAATTCCTCTCTAAATTCTCAAATGTTTGTCTAAACTTTCAACTCAAGTTTACACCTGTTCTCCTAACTTTATTCAATCTTAGGGACTGAAGTAAATCGATTTTCCCTCAGGTAAATGTATAATATCCCTATTTAAACAGAAAATCCAATCAATTTTTTATTTGTATGAAGTAGAACACCTTTTATCTTGTAGTTTCCTTTTATTTGACATGAGTTTATAAATTTAAAAAAATCCATCTTTTATCGAAATGTATCTCTCTTGTCGTAAAAAAAATAACCCAAAAAGGGAATTTTTCTCGAAATTTCCAACAGTAATTCTAGTTCCTTTCTGAACTCTCTAATTCATCTCTGAACTTTCTAATCCTTTAGCTCTTAGCTCTAGTAACTGTCTCAATACAAAATATTATCTCTAAATTCGCTAGTTCATCTCTGAGCTTTCAACTCAAGTTAACTCTCTGCAATCTTAAATCAAATGTCTCTGGTATCTGGTATAGGAGGGAGTGCACATTGCTGCACATCACTTAGACCTCATTAGGCACAGCTTTCCACTACGGGTCACCCATCCTTAGCTCAACTATTCAATCTTATCTAAGTAGTCCAGTATTACAGAGGTGGGCAAATTCCTGATGATGTTCATCGTCGGCCATTTCTCACCCAGTGTGGATCCTCTCGTAGACGAGAGTGCCGGGAATTCGCGGAGGATGTGCCTGGCAGTAACGTCTTCCATTTCACACCCTCTACAAGATGGGGAGTCAACTATTCCCATCTTGTATAAGTGTCCATTGAGCCCGCAGCGACTCAAATGCCTCTCTAGACTCTTGAATTATTATTCGAACTTTCAAATTGATCTCTGAACTTTCAACCTTTGTACTCTCAGCTCAATTAACTTTCTGAACGAGTGTAAGTTCATCTCTGACCACTCAAGTTCATCTCTGAACTCTCAAGTGCATCTCTGAACTGTCAACTCAAGTTAATCTGCACTCTCAACTCAAATATCTCTCTGAACTTTCAAATTCTTGTCCAAACTCTCGAATTCATCTTTAAACTTCCAACCTCTATACTTTCAGTTCAAGTTCCTCTCTGAGCTCTCAAATTTTGTTTTCCAACTCAAGTTTATATCTGTATTCTCAACTCAATTTCCATTCTGAGCTCTGAAGTCAATCTCTGAACTTTCAACTCAAGCGCATCTCTGTTGTTATGGAATGCAATTAATGTGAATGTGCATTCCATTACTATTTGGGAATATTTTGGGAATTGTTTCGAAGACTTTCTAATATAGTTCCTCGGGTAGTTTTCCTTAATACTTAATTACATACTTTCATTTGTTTTACGTTATAAATATTAAACTTTAGAAATTAAGAGTCAGTTTTTTACAAGTACGCTAAGACGGTAAGACTAACATTGTATTGATACTGTACACAGATGTAATAAAATACGAGTAGTAACTTATCATCGTGGTATCATTGAAGATACAAAACCCTTACCTAGTGGAAGTCATCTCCGGGGAGTGCGTTTGGCAAGTGGTATCCTCGTCAACATAAAATACCACGGGAGTAAGGTTGCGAAAGTACCAACTCCACAACACTGTATTGTCAACTCAAGATCCTCTCTGAACTATTCAGTTCATCTTGGAACTCTTCAATTTATCTCTGGACTCTGAAGTTCATCTCTGAAACTGCAGAATCTGAGCTTTCAACTAAAATTCATCTCTAAACACTAAACTCACACTTAAATTAATTTCTGAAATTCAATTAACATGGAAACTAAAAACTGAAAGGAGTACTTATATAAAAACTGCTATCGCCAGCCACTTTTTCACTTTCAGTTTTTAGGTTCCATGTTAATTTCATTACAGAAATAAATTTGAGTGCGAATTTAGTGTAGAGATGAATTTTAGTTGAGAGCGCTGATTCTGCAGTTTCAAAGATAATAAATAAAACAATTTTTTTATTTGTGGAATCAACAAAACGCACCACTCAAGTTCCCTCAAGTTCATTTATGAACTTTAAACTGTAAAACTTGTGCTAATGTTTCATTTTAGTGAATTTAAAAAATAAAATAAACAAATTGGCTATTCAATTTTGTATTGTGGAGGCTTTTACTTCGTTATACATGTTAATTTAACAATTAAAAACGTTTTAACTTTGCATCACACTCCATGTATGATAATGGCAAGCTAAATTTGCTGAAACTGCAGCCACGGAAAAATAAATAGTGTTATACAAACAAAGTTAAATCGTTTTTTATTGTCAAACATGTATTGCCGTTCAATTATTTTAACAATAAATAAATACACCACTTAGTTTGACAATGAAAAGCGTGTAATTGAAATTAGTCACAAAAGTAAAAGAAAAATGGTATAAAAAAAGTGAAGTGTTTTCTCTATCAAATTGAAAATGTACCACGAAGTGAACGTCTCCAAGATTCGAGAATAAATAAATAAATAATAATCACAATAACAAATAAATAATAAACTTTATTTAATAACTACAAACAAAACATAAAATATTGTTACAGTATAGAATAATAATAATGCGTTTATTTTTATTCAACTGTCCGTCAATAATTATCTATAATTCAATACCCAAGTAACATTTTGAAGAAGTTTTAGAGATTATTATGAACCCTCCTGTGGATCGCATTCAATACTCAAGCACCCTTCAATTAAACCAAACAAAACTTTCCAAAACCACAAAATCGCAGAATTGTCCCTTCTTTTTTTTCATCAATCTAAGCGGGTGGTGGAGTGAAAGTAGTAGTACCCTCGTGAGATAGAGACAGAGAAAGGGCATTGTTGTGTACCTGAGAGTGCTTAGGCCCTCCATGTTTTCGGCCATAAATCTCGGGTGGGGCTAATATGTCTCGGTGGTCGGGGCCCCCGGTAGGTGGTAAAATGGCACACATCTGCAACCATAACACGGGAATTAATAACGCCCCGCGCGCACAAAACAACCGGATAAATCAACCCGGGGCCCACGAGATAAAAAATCTAACTTTTGACACTGATTAATTATCTCCGAGCGTGGAATTTACCGCCGCCGCACGGACTTTAAAATCGAATTCATTAATTATTTTCTTCGGACATACACAACAGCCAAGGAAAAAAAAGGGAAATTGAAGAGGGTTTTCCTTTATCACTCAGCAAGCAATCTTTGTAAAACAGAACTGAATTAAACTCTAAAATTAATCAAGCCCTTCCAAACCTGTTTACATTACAAGGAGTTTGGGCAAAAACTATTTTTACACATATTAAGACTAATTTGTTGTAGTTTGAGCAAAGAATCGCACTTTTAATATTTTTTTAAATGTTGAAAATGTAGTAAGATGTGCAACCTTACCTTACAGTGATCTTCTTACAGAATTTGAATTAATTTCTGTACACAACAGAATTATATTTATAAATATTTGCTTCCTCTATAAATTTTTGCATAATTTGATTGATAACATGAACTTTGTCAGTCGCTTTAAATTTAATGTTCCTCGAGTTTGTTCACGAGTTATTAGGACTTTTACTAACGACACTCCAACTAATAATTATTATTCTGACTCTCCCATTATAAGATTATCGCGGGTCTACAATACTCACGTGTATAATGTAGACATTTTTACGCTAACATTTTCAGTATTTAAGCTTAATGTTAGTAATTGTATTAAAATATAGTATGTTCAATAAAATAAAACCTCTAGAGTGCCATGAAATATATTCTAAGTTGGCAATTCCGAAATAATTCATTATAATTATTATGTCTCACGTTTTAACTGACAATTCCCAAAGCATGTAGACAACTTAAATTAAAAAAAAGTTTAAATCATGGCACTCTAGAGGTTTTTATTTATTAAACATACGATATTATCTGCGTTACCTTAGTTTATAGTTTTCTTTTCATACTGTAGTAATTTGTAATATTATCTATATGTTGCTAGATTGTATTTATATTGTACTAATGATATGACCCTGTTATTGGACTTTCAGGTTATTAAATAAATAAATAAACATCTTACTACATGTTCAACAACATTTGTCTGTACCATCCCATTCCACATCTCTGTATGAGTAAAGCCCGTATTATATGTGTGTGACGTTATTCAATAATCTACCGACAAATATTAAACAGATTACTGTTTTAAAAGAATTTAAAAATAAACTAAAAGAAATGCTAGTAAAGAAGGCATATTATTCAATAACTGAATTTTTAACCAACTAATTTAATGTTCTGTTTTCTGTCATGTTGGTATATTTTATTTAAGTTATTATTTTTTAAGCTCTAAATGTTATTTTAGCTAAACTGGTTCTTATTATATTATTGACAATTGTTAAACACTTTTACTGTGTCTATGTACAAGTATTTAAATAAATAAAAAAATTAAAAAATTAAAAAATAAAAACATTTAAAAATATTAAAAGTGCGATTCTTTGCGCAATCTACAACAAATTTAGTCTTACAAAGATCAAATCAAACACACATTGAAACAAGTTTCAATGAGTGTGATTTAGTCTATGTAAAATTGATTTGTTGTAGAGTGCGTAATGTTTGAAGTATTCTGCAAGTTTTGACAATTTTATTTATACTTACATTAAAAAAAAAGCTGAGGTGAATCTTACTTTAACAAAGACTCATTATTTTATAAAATTTTAATTCTTATGTTTTTTTTTTCTGTTTCAGGTATGTTCGAGAAGCTTCTTTGGCATTTTGTAAGTAAATCTTGGATAAAATAATTGGGATTGACGAACAAAGTTAAATGAAAAGAATGCCCTTAAAATAAAAATGTATCAATAGGAAAATTCTACATATCTTAAAGCAATCATGCAAGTAATGGTGTGATCTATCATTACTTGCATGTTTCAAGGTATGCATGCATGTAATAAAACTCTGTTTTTATTGTTAATTGAAAAAAATCACTTAGTTTGTTGCTGTTTTTTGACTAGTTTCAACTTATCGCCGTTTTCAAGGAGTAACCGGGTGACTTATTAAATTAGCAATATTGTTAACATGTTAGTCAAGTGATTAATAAGAACCAAATTAAAGATACTTTAACAATAAAACACGTTTAACTTTGTTTATGTTTAAAAATGTTTTATTGATCTTATGAAGTTTGTCAATTTCAAAGATATGAGATATTTTGAACTTTACAATATTAGAGTGTTTTATACGCGTGGCGCATGAAGTAAAATTTCGAGTTTAGAAAAGCCTGAAAATTTGGTTTGGTCGCTCCGCGCTTCGCGCTACGCGACCCAACCAAATTTTCAGGCTTTTCTAAACTCGAAATTTTACTTCATGCTTACTCTGGGAGTGGAGACACTCGTTAGACAACAAATATTTTTTTGACAGCTCTTTTTTTTAAATAAAAAAATATGCAATATTAAGAAAACCCGCAAAATGATTTACTTATTTTTAATTTTGTATTGTGGAGGCTTCTATTTCGGTATACATTTTAATTTATCAATAAAAAACGTTTTAACTTTTATTTCTTGAATAATTTTCTGACTTATCACTTGGTGAAACATTTTTAAATATTGATAATGAAGGTTTAAATTAAATTACACTTGGTTTGTTTCACTCCTGATAATGCTGTAAAACGCGAAACTAGTCGAGTAAATAGTAAAGTAAAAAATTGTGAAACAAACCAAGTGTAACTTAATTTAAACCTTCATTATCAATGTTTTAACTTTGTTTGTATAACACAATTTATTTTTACGTGACTGCACTTCATGTTCGATAAAGACATCCTAAATTTGCCGAAACTGCAGTCATATAAAAAGAAAGTGTTATACAAACAAAGTTAAAACGTTTTTTTATTGATAACCAATTTTATCTTAGTGTACTCATTCGAGTACAGCAAAAAAATAAATTATATAAATTACCTCTGATTAAGAGTTTTACCCGTTCAGTCCTGGCACTTTTCTGGTGGCCAAAATAGTGTTTGGTGCACACTGCATATTATTTATTCCTATCTCAGATATACAGAGAGATTTTCTGTTAAGATTGCATATCTCAATATACTGCATACCCTACATACCATACATTTTCAGAAATTAGACGTTTCTACAAATATTCCAAACTAAACTTTCAATAAAAACTTCCAAATTAAACTTGGATGTGGAAATTTCTAACAACTGTTTCAATTATCTTGTTGAGAATCTTGTTGACTTTCTTCGGATGTAATTTGTAGTTGTGTTTTAGGTGCTGATAAAAAAAGTCATTATTAAAAGAATGTGCGCGGGTCTCACCCAATATATTTACATAACCTTTAATTAGTACTATTGACATTGTCGCCTATTAAAGTCGACACGTCAAAACCTATCCCTGGTGGCTGTGGAATCAAACATAAATGTCGATTCTTACTTCAAATTACATAACTTGTAATTAGTACTATTGACATTGTCACATATTAAAGTCGACACGTCGAAACCCATCCCTGGTGAATGTGGAATCAAACATAAATGTCGATTCTTACTTAAAATGGTTTCATTTCAGAGAAGAGTCGGCATGAATGTTTGATATTTGGTATTTTGGTATTTTTCAGCGAGAGCTTCCTCGCATCGACCCAAATTTTTAAGTTTTGAAAGGGGAAGAAATCGTACGTGACCAAATCTGGAGAACAGGATCAGATTTGTCTTAAGGTTTTACAAGCCCTGGGCACTAATAACTTTGGGGGCCAATAAAAACGTAATTTTTCTGTTGGTTATTCGTTGTTGGTAAATTATGATAGTAAAAAGCTTGGTTCCAGAGCTCCTTGGATCACGGGGCCTTAGGCACTAGTGTAACACTCGAATTTGTAAAATTTGTAACACTCTTTCTTTCGCATCGATGTTGGGTTTGTTCGTGGAATTTGTAGAAATAGAAAACCTTGAACTTTTAACACTTTGTATAAATAAAATTCTGAATAACTTTTTATTTTCAAAAAAGTGTGTTTATTTTCACAACAATTGTTTTGCAAATTTATTGCTTCTTCGGGTGAATGAAAATTTACAGTAAAATTAGGAATCTTAGAACTATATATATATATATATATATATATATATATATATATATATATATATATATATATATATATATATATATATATATATATATATATATATATATATATATATATGTTAAAACGTAGATTTTTGCGGGCGTAACATGTATCACTGTTTCTTCGGGTTTGGTTATTAAAAATATAATGGACCAGAGCCAAGAAAATACGCGGGACCAAACCCGAAGAAACAGTGATACATATATATATATATATATATATATATATATATATATATATATATATATATATATATATATATATATATATTATATACATTAACACTATTGACACTATGGTGGGGTGGATATTTTTAGTAGTGGGGAGTTTGACAGTTCTGTTTGTTCGTTGAGTAGGAGTTCGGTTTTTTCGAATCACTGATTTGCAAGTTTTCTAGTAGATTTAATGTCCTTCCTTTTTTCTCTGTATGGAGGATCTGGAATTCCTTGTTGAAGCTGTGGTTTTCGGAGAGCAGATGATTCGCATAGATTGAGGTGTTTTCCTGTTTTTCCCATGCACTTTTATGTTCCGCAATGCTTTCTTCAAATGCTCGTCCTGCTTGTCCGATGTATATTTTTGGGCAGTCATTACATGTAAGAATATATACTCCACAACGATCGTGTTTGTTTATTTTATCTTTACTATTTTTAATTAGTTTACCTAGGCTATTATTAGTTTTAAATGCTATTTTAATATCTAATTTTTTCATTTCGTTGCTGATTTTATTACTTAAAGGTCCATTAAAAGTAATGGAGGCATAATTGTTACTATTTCTTTAACTTTAACTTTTAACACTTTTTATTTGACTCAACGATAATTTACAGTTATAGAAAATTAATCTATCTAATCCCGAGTCTAGGAAGGTTTTGCTTTTTCAAAAACATTTAAACTCTTACAATGACGTTCCCGACCCTAATTACAATTATACAGGTCAATGTGCAAGAAGTGCCTACGTGATAAGATCGGAAAACAGCAAAATCAGATAGCAACAACATTAGGTTTAGAATTTGAATAATATTTGCTTTTAGAATTATTGGTTTTGAATGATTAGGACTAGTGTTCGCCGTCTCCGATTTTATCTGTGCTTTACAAAGTAAACGTAGCGCAATAGAAATTATAATTAAAATAAAAGTACGTTACACTAGCCTAGCCAGCCCGTTCGTAAAGATGGGTCTGAACAAAATAGGCAAGGAATCAATTCATAGCCCAATTCGTGAAATTTTGTGTAAAATTATTTTATCACCGCCCGGAATTCGTTTTTTCCATTTTTGCAAAAACTGCCAAGCTGCTCGCCTCAAACCATTACCAAGCGTAAACTACATGTTACTTCTGCTTGAAATTTGACCTAAGGGGGTTTGAAGAGTGGATATTTCGAGATGTCACGTCACCAAATTGATTGTTAAACCATTTCATTAAAATAAAATACTTATGAAAGGACCCACGTCTAGAATTTTCAGGCTTTGATAATTTTGTAATGTGTTAAAATTATGTTTTCCTGTGAAACAAAAAGCAATGATCATTGCTTCATTGCTTTTTGTTTCACAGGAAAACATCATTTTAACACATTACAAAATTATCAAAGCATGAAAATTCTAGACGTGGGTCCTTTCATAAGTATTTTATTTCAATGAAATGGTTACACAATCAATTTGGTGACGTGACATCTCGAAATATCCACTCTTCAAACCCCTTTAGGCCAAATTTCAAGCAGAAGTAACATGTAGTTTACGTTTGGTAATGGTTTAAAGCGTCTAAAAGGCATTCCTCCGCACACATTGTTCTTTTTCAGCAGTAATAATCGTGAGGTTATTAAAGCCCTTGGATCACGGGGCCTTGGGCACTAGCCCAGCCAGTTCGTGCGTAAAGATGGGTTTGAACAAAATAGGCAAGAAAACAATTCTAAGCCCAATTCGTGTAATTTTGTGTTAAATTGTTTCATGACAGCACGGAATTAGTTTTTTCCATTTTTTACTGAAACTGCTAAGCCAATCGCTTCAAACGTGAACTACATGGCACTTCTGCTTAAAATTTGGCTTAAGGGGGTTTGAAGAGTAAATATTTCGAGGTGGCACTTCACCAAATGGATTGTGTAACCATTTCATTGAAATTTACCATACTTATCAAAAGACCTACGTCTAGAATTTTCATGCTTTGATATTTTTTTAATGCGGTAAAAGGATGTTTTCCTGTGAAACAAAAAGCAGGTGTCCAATTATTAAGTAATGAAGATGAGTCTAAAAGGCATTCCTTTAGACACATTGTTCTTTTTCAACAGTAATCATCGCGAGGTTATTAAAGCTGTTATTTTTATAGCCGAAAATTGCCCACGTATTGAGTCATAACCGCGGCGAATTAATAAATACTTCGCCAGGGTAATTGCCGCATGTCTTCCTCTCCGACTTTCGGTCTTGTTCCTTTTCTTTTTTAGGTGCGAGCTCGATTTAACGTCTATCGGAATCCTGGGGGCACTAATGAGTCCCGCAGGTATCCGGATGGCCGTCTTATTAATTTATTATTCCTCCCGAAATTGCAGTTGGGCAGAGAGCGAGCGACGCGGAAAGTCTCCTTCTCTCACGAGGAGCAGTTGACGGTCTTTAATGAAGTCGACATGGGAGCATGAAATACAGGTTGAGCAAGTCCGACGCCATTACTCATCTCTTTTATTTTGATTTTTCGATCTACCTCGCGAACCTCTTGCGCGCAGCTCTCGCTCTCGGCCTGCTTTTTTGTTTCCTTCAGCATGCGAGGTGAATTCCATTGTACACGGCATTCCTATTAATTTTTGCCAATCGCCATTAAGCCGGGGAGCCGTCTCGCTTTTGTTTCATTAATTCGCGAATATGAAGGCGGATGGATGACTGTATATGGATGGGCGAGTACATCTATATTTAATAAAAACACGCTCGTTATTGATGCGGTTTTAATAATTTATGTGGTGGAGAATGGCTTGGCATGATGGACGAGGACGGCGTTTGTCGTTGTGTTGTTGTTCTTGGGTTTGCGGACGTGGGAATAAAGTCGCGGTAGCTGCAGAAGAATGTGCGTTAATTAAAGATCGTGTACTACTGTCATTACCACTTAGTTTTTTCTTTTCTCAATCCTTTATCCCACATTGATTGTGCTAAATAGTCTTCATCAACTATTATAACAAACTTCATAAATTCAATTTTGAGGAGTTGGGCAGTCAAATAGCGAGATCTCAAATTCGTTCAATTTGAAACTACTAACAAGTGTTTCCAATCCTTGATCAAGCATGAAGTATAATTTCGAGTTTAGAAAAGCCCCGTGAAAATTTGTCGAGGGTCGCGCAGCGACCCGAGACAAATTTTCACGGGGCTTTTCTAAACTCGAAATTTTACTTCATGCGTCACGCGTATAAAACACTAAAATATTATGAACTCTATGTATATTTGAACCTCACTTGAAATTATTATTTTATACGCGTGGCGCATGAAGTAAAATTTCGAGTTTAGAAAAGCCCAGAAAATTTGTCTCGGGTCGCTGCGCGACCCTCGACAAATTTTCACGGGGCTTTTCTAAACTCGAAATTTTACTTCATGCTTAGTCTGGGAGTGGAAAACACTCGTTTAAAGCTTCAAATTGAACTTTTTTAAAAAACAACGGATGTCGGATAATTTATACCTTAAGCATTTCGAGTTTTTAGGACTTTTCTAAACTCGACATATTTTTCATGCTTAATCAAAGATTGTTTCAAAAACTATAAAGCCAAGTATGATAATGCCCTGAAATTTTACAGGCGTTCGTTGATTTTATATTCAATTTTAAGTTTTAAACGAGTGCTTTCCACTCCCAGGCTAAGCATGAAGTAAAATTTCGAGTTTAGAAAAGCCTGAAAATTTGGTTTGGTCGCGTAGCGCGAAGCGCGGAGCGACCAAACCAAATTTTCAGGCTTTTCTAAACTCGAAATTTTACTTCATGCGCCACGCGTATAAAACACTGATTTCAAGTAAAGCTTGCTCACGATATTTCTGTATTTTCAGTTTTCAGTACGCGTGGCGCATGAAGTAAAATTTTGAGTTTAGAAAAGCCTGAAAATATAGTTTTATCGCTGAACCAAATTATCAAGCTTTTCTAAACTCGAAATGTTACTTCATGCGCCGGGCGTGTTAGACACTGAAACCACTGAAATATTGTAAACAAGCAAACTTTACTTTAAATCAATGTTTTATACGCGTGGCGCATGAAGTAAAATTTCGAGTTTAGAAAAGCCCAGAAAATTTGTCTCGGGTCGCTGCGCGACCCTCGACAAATTTTCACGGGGCTTTTCTAAACTCGAAATTTTACTTCATGCTTAGTCTGGGAGTGGAAAACACTCGTTTAAGCTTCAAATTAAACTATTTTAAAAATTCCCTGTATGTATCCCTAAAAGAAAAATTCATCGTAAATTACAAAACACCAATTATTTCCATATTTATAAACAGTAGCAAAAAAAATGCAAGAGGAAAACGTTTGTCCATGCTTGTAAAAGCAACAATCTAACAATTGTCTCGGTGTATGAGTTACGAGTCTGTTTGCAGGCTGTAAATTTCACGCGACATTTGCATACCGCGTAAGTAATAAACCGGCGAAGTGTTGAAAGTTTAATGACTCAATTACCAGATTTATTGCGTTTTAAATTTTATCGGTGCGGTTATTTTTATTGCGCATTCCTCCTTTGTGTAAACATTGGCCGTCTGGAGCTCCTGAAAGGGGAGAGGACGGACACCGGTGCACGGAAAAGGTGTTGATCTGAAATGTAAACATTTGAATTTGGAATTATTAGCAATTATTATAAGTTAAATATGTATAACTGAATATTTTAACATTTGTTAAATTGAATCAGAGTTATTCTCTGAAAAGAAATAAATTGAGACACACCTCTAATATAAAAAATATGGGAGTCACATGTTGCCAGAGCTCATCGCTCTCCACTTCATGTGTAAAACCACACAAAATTAAAAAAAAAAAGGTGATCCCAAAGTTTGCGACTCAATTTTTAGAAACCAAATCCTGAGCGCGTTGACTTTTTTCTAAACTTGAACTTTTACTCCATGCGTAATCCCTATGGATACTTTACATCAGGGGTTCTCAACCTTGTTTAGGTAGCGCCCCCGCATAACTCCCCCCCCCCCCCTCCTCCCTATCCCTGATTTTATTTGGGTTTTTTAGGTAATTTCAAACACCATTATAGCCTTTTTTCACTTCACCTACTCCAGTGGAGGGGAAACTTTTTTTAAGACGGGGCATTTGTAATAACCAGACGTAGGTAGGTAGTTTTTATGCGGGTCGTCACATTACGAAGTAAGAACGCGTTCAAACATTCTCACGACGGCACTCTTAAACGGGCCGGATTAAACCTTTCCCGGGCCGGACTTGGCCCGCGGGCCGTAGTTTCCCCATCACTGACCTACTCTTTCGGAAATCTGTCGCGCCCGCCCTTATATCTTGCCGCGCCCCCCTAATGTGGCGTGCCCCCCAGGTTTAGAAAGATTCTGAAAGCGTGTTTTTCACTTGTTTCTAACTCTAGTTATAAAGAAACTATGATTTACTTAGAGGCTCCTTACTGAGTGAAAGATGGGCGATAATGCTATATTTTTACCTGTAATAAATCTACATTTTTTTAACTGCAACAAGGCTACATTTCGACCTGATATAAGGCAGCCTGTGATAAGACTAAAACATAGCCTATATCAGGCAAAATGTACAATAATCTAATACAAGGTTATATCTGAAACTTTCAATAGAGACTATATTTTGATTTGCAATGAAATTACATTGTAAAGAGATTTGTGACCCTTAATTAAATTACATTTTGACCTACACTATACTGGCTATTCTTGAGCTGCGTTAAGGTAATTTTTAGACCTGTTGAGCTTAAGATAAGGCTCCACGTTGGCCTGTCGTGGGTCAAAATATTGCCTTGTCACAGATCAAAATGTAGCCATATTTTATATGAATATATTTTGACCTGCAATAAGGTTATATTTTGACCTACGACTGGGCAATGGTTTGAGGTGCGATAAGGCTATATTTTTACAAAAGATGACCTGAGATACGGCTCTATTTTCGCCTGTCATAGATCAATATATAGCACTCCTTAAAAATCAAAATATAGCTTGGTCGTAGGTCATAATCTAGCTCTTTGCTAGACTACCTAAACCAGGTAGGCTGGCTGAGCTGAGGCTGGGTATTCGACGAGAGGAAGCACAATGGGCCTAATGAGGCCTAAGTGCAGTGCAGAAATGCGCACTCCCTAAAGAACCAGAACCAGAACTTGTGGTATTTACATGAAGTCGTGTCACTACTTCATGTTTCTAATATGGTTGATTTTATGGTTAATTTTCATTTGACATAGTTTGTACTGAAAAATTGCTTTAAAGTTTGTCTGCTTCACGCTAACTGCGCAGGAGGAACAAAATACCTTATAACAACAAGAAAGGCATAAAGAGCTACATTTAACAATATCTACAAACTCTGTGAAAAAAGACTCTCTGCAAAATTTGTCATTTTGAAATCTACCTCTTCATACTGTAATAATGTTGGATGGCAGGATCGCCATGCAATCTTGGATTTTGGAGGTCCAGATGGGAAGCAATAATAAGCCAATTATTTCATTACAACTGCTCTGGTCGCTGCTTTGTTTACCACTGCCTTTGTACAACTTACAAAGTGTATCCTTTTCCGCAAAGTTCTTGTTCCTAGGTGAGCAATTTGTTCCAATTTGTTGTAATAGTCCATTGAACTATTAAATGCAAGCATATCAATAATATCACATATCTCCTTGATAATGACCTAAGGTCGAAACTAGCTGGAGTAAACATAAAAATAAATCAGTGAAACAAACCGAGTGTTTTAATGAAAGTTCTACTATTATTCACATCAATAACTATAACTCACTAGAATACCTTCTAATTCTAAGAGTCTTTTTTTACTTGTTTTTTAGTTAGTTATGATTTACTTGTGGTATTTTTATGAAGACGTGTCACTATCTCTTCATACTGTAATAATGTTGGATGGCAGGGTCGCTATGTAATCATGGATTTTGGAGGTCCAGAAAGGGAGCAATAATAAGCCAATTATTTCTGTACAATTGCTCTGGTTGGTGCTTTATTTAACACTGCTTTTGTACAAAATATATCCTTTTCTGCAATGTTCTTGTTCCTAGTGCCTAGTTGCACCAAAAATGTTAAACTTGAGTTCAAGCTAAATTGGAGTTCAAGGTCCTATTGTTCTAATGTCTCTTTAAACCAACGGTTAGTGTTGAACCAGTACAACGGGTTCGGTGCAACTGACCCTAAGTAAGCAATTTGTTCCAATTTGTTGTAATAGTCTATTGAACTATTAAATGTAAACCCATCAATAATTATTACATACCAGAATACCTTCTTCTTCTAAGAGAGTCCCTTTTCACTTGATTTTTAGCAAAAGTTTTAATTTAGTTGTAGTATTTTCATGAAGACATATCATTATCTCAATTTTCTAATATGGTTGATTTCCATTTGAAATAGTTAGAAGACTGTTATGTTTAAGGTCATAGTGGTGGTATTTTTTGATTAACTACAACTTACAAAATGTATCTTTTTCCCCAATGTTCTTGTATCTATGTGAGCAATTTATTCCAATTTGTTGTAATAGTCCATTATACTGTTAAATGTAAACCCATCAATAATTATTACTCACTAGAATTCCTTCTTATTCTAAGAGAGTCCTTTTCCACTTGTTTTTTTAGCTTAAGTTATGAGTTAGTTGTGGTATTTTTATCAAGACGTGTCACTATCTCATGTTTCTAATATGGTTGGTTTCTATTTGAAGTAGTTGAAAGACTGTTATATTTAAAGTCGTAGTGGTGGTATTTTTTTGATTGACTACAACTTACAATATGTATCCTTTCCCCCAATGTTCTTGTATCTAAGTGAGCAATTTATTCCAATTTGTTGTAATTGTCAGCATTACAGAGTTAGCATTTATAACATTGGTAATTTGGAATGTATTAATTAAACCAAACGTATCAGTAATTATACGAGCGCGTGAATTGTTAGAGTTCCTGAAAACTCCAAATTCGCTATTCTCCCAGACAATATTGGGAAGATTATAATCACCAAACATACACAGCTGGTCATCCGCCAAAGATTCTTGGTTTATGATTATCAACTGATAAACAATGTCACTTAATTAAACACAGTAATATTCCTTAGTTCACTTTTAGTGAAAGGAATATGACTGTGTGACTTAACACCTTTACGTAACTCATACAACTACATTGATAAACAATGCTCTTTGTAAATATTCTCCGCAAAACTAGGAGGAATATAAGTTATTCCGAAGAGATACTTTGATCCCTTGAAAATAACTGAAACGTATAATTCTTCATGAGAAGTTGATGAACTAAATAATAAATATGATTTATATATTCGTGGTACAGCGATAAGGACGCCTACACCACGTGATTTACCCGTCTTTAACTGATTCCTATCACAGCGGTATACAATAAAGTTTCTAAACTTAGTTCTCCATCGAAGAAATCAGGTGTAAGCCAAGTTTCGCTTGAAATAATGACGCTAGTGCCATCCAGAAGGGCAGAGATACGCAATTCATCTAATATTGTGCGCAAACCACGTACATTTTGGTAAATTATGCTTAAGCAGTTCCTATTTGGGCCGATGATGTTGCCATCCCGTCTAAAAAACCGTGTGTTGTCAATTTCCGGAGTAATCCAAACCATAGAACGTCTGTTGCCAATTTCCGGAGTAATCCAAACCATAGAACGTCTGTTGCCGAGGCGAGGGCGATTAGGGAACTATCTAACAGTTACCCTTGCAGGCCACTGCGTTGGTTGAAGTAAGTTGCTGACATCACTTTCCATAACTCCTACTTTAAATGACGTATATAATTCATTTTTCGGGAAGCTTAAAAATCTAGTAAGGCCAATGTCATGTTCCAAGAATTCGTTTATATCGTCTAGGGTTGTTGTAGGTAAGCAGTTCTTTATATGGAAAAATAAACGCTTATTGTCGCATTTAATTGTTGTGTTGTTAGATGTGCCACGAATCGATGTGCGCAATTAATTATGATTTTTGTGAATATATTATGAGGCGTATAAGCGGGTCTCTGCTCATTCTGCCTGATGTACATTCTTATTTTCGCAGAATCCATGCTGCGATTTTTTGAAATTGATGGAGTATTCGTGGTAGTGATTATTACTTACTAGAATACCTTCTAATTCTAAGAGAGTCCTTTTTCACTTGTTTTTTTAGCTAAAGTTATGATTTACTTGTGGTATTTTTATGAAGACGTGTGACAATCTTATTTTTCTAATATGGTTGGTTTCCATTTGAAATAGTTGAAAGACTGTTATGTTTGCAGTCGTAGTGGTGGTATTTTTTGATTAACCAGTAGGATAGCTATGTATAGATTTAATAATATAATTTAGTTTCTTGTTGGCGGAGAAAAAGTGGTAGGGTATTGAGCAGTAGAGCCGGGTCGGGTAGGTTTTCATCGGCGGTGGGCAAAAAGAGCAATTAATACGAGCCAGAGCGACTAATGCTCCTTATTAAGAGTAAAAATCCTGGACCGCAATCCAGCCATTAATATAAGAACAATTAGTAGCTATATAGATTCTGCGATCGAATCGACCGCACAGGGAGTGAATAGCTGAAATGGTTCAGATTTCAGCTGAAGGAGGCATTGCTCATAATAACGATGTGTAAACAATGTGGACGGCTGCCTTTTTCGTAATTCTAGGTAAGGCTAGTGAGTTTCTTTGTGTGCGCGCGTCGAGCAGTCGGAGCAGAGAGCGGGACTTGGTTCGGTTCGAGTTGGGGATAGCTCGCAGATCAGCGTGCCATACCGTTAGCGACAATTGTAATCAGTCTGAATCTTAATTAGTGACCACCCAGGAGGATAGTTTTATCCCGCGAGTGGAGAAATCGGTCTTGCCACAACACCTCGCCCATTAGCACGAGCTAATGGCTTTTACTATTTTTAGCGAACGGGAAAACGCTCCTCTTTGCGCGCACAAGAAGACAACTGCGCGGACATTAAGCGGCCAGCTGCACTCGAAATAGACATTTCGAAAAAGTCGAGCCGCGTTACATCATATACTCAGTCGCTGCTACGTTGATAACTTATTCAACGTGCGACGCGACGCATTAAAAAAAACCACCAAGTGCTCTCTCTCGGATGTGCACAAGCTGGAACGCACACCTTGAGGATATAACTTTTTCCAAGAATGCACCTTTTTTCTACTCGCAACCATTTTACCACCATGCAGGGTGGTAGGCTGTTTAGATATTATACAAAAAAAAACTTGATTTCACTTCTTTACTTTCCTTTTTTTTACAACCTTCATTCTTTTACAACTAAAGGGGTTCTTGCTCGAATTTTAAAATCGAATAAAACTATTAATAAATAATATTATTATTAGTTAAAAACACAGTCGATCAAAAAGAAATTTAAAATAAAAATCATTTTAGGATTAATTTAAAATTGAAAAGTCGTAAGTTTAAACAAATGTTAACTCTCCCGAAACTCTCTTCATAACATTTCTTCACTTTACACTATTTTAATGATTCATAAGCAAAACTTTGAATCTAGAACTGCTTAAAATTTTAAGTTATTGGTGAAATTGAAAATATACGAACTTTACGACATTTCAGGTGATCTCAAAATATTTTACTAAAGCAGTATGCTAAAAACGTGTATTCTGAACATCACATCACATCAATGTTTAGTACGCGTGGCGCATGAAGTAAAATTTCGAGTTTAGAAAAGCCTGAAAATTTGGTTTGGTCGCTCCGCGCTACGCGCCCAAACCAAACTTTCAGGCTTTTCTAAACTCGAAATTTTACTTCATGCTTAGTCTGGGAGTAGAAACACTCGTTAGAAGCTTCAAATTGAACCCAAACAGCGTATGCCTAAATGTATATTCACTTTAAAATAATAATTGTTCTCTACATGAATTTAGAAAACGTGTTTTTTTTCTAAGAGATCCTGATTCTGTTTCAGTGTATAAAGAATTGAAAATACTATGAGGTTTATATGTTTGGTGAGACGTCGGTAGATCACTTGGCGGATTTTAATTGGCAATGAAAAGCGTTAGAATTTATAAAAATTTCGTCGATTTGGCCTCGGGCCAAAATCAACAAAAACACTGGGCGCAGCCAAACAATTCCGTCCGGACCCAAATATCAAGAGATTTACTAGCGAGAGGAAGTGTACCCACGGTTTTTACAAACATTACGTATACATTTTAAATTCTATTCGAATAAAAATATTTTTTTGGAAATCGTAAATCGTAAAAATACAAATCAATCAAGAATAATTCCAATTCAATAATATTTGAATTCGAGAAAATAAGCTTACGCTTCTTATAGTTTGCACACTTTAAATATAATACGACACAATATATACCAAACCATCACTATATGATTAGGCCCTAATAATCGGCGCTTTTAACGTCAATAAAAGGAAAGTCCAACATATCCACCATTTCTGCTCCAACTCTAATTTAATAAAAATCTCAACCCGTCCCACCTTTATAATACATGATAACCAATCCTGAACTCCTGACATAATCCTCTGGTCCTCCAACATAAGACATCTTATCCATTCAATCAAATTAATTCCTGATTTATGCTCCAAGCACCTATCCATACAGTTTGATCTGGATATCCATACAAATCCTAAACCTCTACCTCCAATACCAGAAATATAAAGAACACAGTTTAGGACGGTTTCATTTTTATTGTTGAACACTGCAACATGTTTTACCACACAGTGGCTTCATCATGAACATGTTGCAGTGTTCAACAATAAAAGTGAAACTCTCCCAACTGTGTTGTTTTATTAAAAAAAACACTTTGGATTTAGAAATCGTAAAAATACATACGTTTTTCTGTACAATTTAATTTGTTTTTATTTTTTCTTATGTTACTTTCATAATTCTTTTGAGAAACAACCGTAAATCACACCCAAACTTATTAAATCCCACACTTTCATGAACACAATGATTAAATGACAAATCTGAACAGATGTGCGTTTTAAAAACTAATTTTCAACTTTCACACCCGAATAAATTTTAAAACGGGCACTTCTTCCTTGTACTCTCCCTCTTCCAGAGGAGAGAAAGGGGACACGTCTCGACAATTCTTTAACTAATTTACTTTCAATTAAAAGGGAGAATTTCATGTTGAACAAAACCCTTCCACCGCCGCCCCTTTTATAAACATCTTCCTGCCGCCGGTTAATTTAAATTTGAACCCCGCCGTAAATCTTCCGCCATATTTTCCCATGTGCTTTTTAATTGCGATTAAAGCCCAAAAGGAAGGGGGGACAATACGCGCCCTCTTATTTTTTCGCGACCCACCAATTAAAATACCGGAATTTAACATTCTGGAATGAATGAATGAAGAAGAGGAGATACAGGGTATTTTTTTAATTAATTAATAAAGGCGCTGGGATTATTCCAAAGTAAATATCCTTTTTTTTTAAATATCCTGATAGTGATTTCTAGATAATAATTATTCCTTGAGAATGACTCGAAGCCGAAACTAGTTGAACTAATAAACCAAAATATTTAATTTATGATAGTCGTAATACAAACCAATTACAACTCTCGCATCCAGCAACAGCATCCAAACACGGTTGTCAAATTTTATAAAGACTGGTTAATTGGATATAAAGGGTGGGCCATCGCAAAGAATCTTTTTAAAATGTTAATAGAACACAAACGGCTGGAATTTCATGATCTTGAATTTATTTTGTAGCCAAGAGTATCCGGTTATACATAGAATATGACATCAGCCAAATGGCTGCCACGGCTGGCCTTACAATAGTCCATTCTCTCGACCCAATTTTTCAGAACTTTTTCCAACGTCTGCGGTTCTATCTCAGCAATGGCATTTTTGATATTGACTAAGATCGTCAATCGTTGCTGGATCGTTGACATAACAACGTTCTTTAACGGCACACCAGAGATAAAAGTCCATGGGCGTCAAATTGCAGCTCCTTGCTGGCCAATTCACATCTCCACGACTGCTGATTACACGATCGTGTCTTTAGGCCATCCAACCACCGAAGCACACATAACACAAAACCGGGGCAAGTCATCCGCAAAACACCACTTTACAGTGGAGTCGACAAATCAGTAAAATAAATAATTAGTGTAAGCGCCTGTATACGCGCATCACACTTCTTTAGCCAAAAACTGAAGTTGTAAATTATACACATACATTGAAGAAGAAATCGCCAATTTTGAGCCAGATAAAACAAGCACAAATGTGCATCAACTCAGGAGTTGGTAATTCAATCGATATAATTTTTTCAACCTATTGTCATCAATTTTACACCTTCAAATAAACATTCCGTTAAAATAGAACCCAGTTTCATTTATTTCTAACAAAATAGCAGCCAATTCACATTATGACATTACTTTTGCCTCACCTTGTATATAAACAGTGGTGATACGGATTCATAATTCTAATCCTCTTTTTGAGGATTCGTTCCAGCTCTACGTATTAAGAAACAATTTTTTTGTTGATATTGGTTTCGCTCTAAGAACTGTTATTTTTTTGTTGATATTGGTTTCGCTTTAAGAACTGGTTTTTTTTTTTGTTAGTCGTGTTTAATATAAATTTAACTTCAAAAATCTTTGTTTTTTTTATGGGGATAGGAAAAGTGATGTAGGTATGGTAATTTATAAATTCTGAAAAACGAAACTTTCAGTCATGTTTATAAAAAATGGCTCATAACCATAACTAATCCCTCATTTATATTTGGGCATCCTCTAGAAAGCCGGCTGCGAATTTTTCCCGCCTCCACCCTAATTGCGCAATTTAAGGAGGCCTATATTTCTCGAATGGATCCGCGTTATGGCGCTCGGGGTGCGTAATTATAAGGGCTCAGACCGATAACAATATCTTCGCCTAGGAGACCCAATTAAGCACCCGCCAACACAAACGGGGGGCGGCTTTAAACGACCCCGCGTGTGTGTGTGTGTGTGTATGTATTACCAATTTCCTGGAGAGAAAAAGGGGTGAATTATCAATTTCCCGTCCGTTTCGTGTTTTGAAGTGGAGCGTTTTTCATTCCGAAGGGGGGGCCACATCTGTGCGCAATCTAGGAGCGCTAACCGGTGACTTATTGCTTTCATTTACAACGCAGACAGCTAATTTACATAAAATTCGAGCAAGAATCCGAGAGAAAGAAAATGGTCGGTCGGGTGGTTGGTGCGATAAATACGCGTCTTCGCTAGCGCGCGCTGAGTGAGTGTGTTTATTGAATTTTTCCTGGTGCTCATTAAACTCGTTGGATCCATGCATGCTGCGCTAATTTAGCGCGGGTTTAAATTTCAAATTAGCGTCAGACCGCCCCTAATGTCCTTCCCAAGTTCTCCCGACATCCTCTTATTTCATTATATGCTTGTTTAATTATAGTTGCGCTATTATGGATCAAAGTGCGCGTCGACGCCCTTAATCCGCCCAGTTTGAGGAGATTGGATCTGATTTTTGCGGGGAATTTCTTGTATTATCCCAAGATTTACGAGTTTCCGTCGTTTTGTTTAATCAAAATGGAAGCGCCTTTTATGAAGATGTAAGAGTTAATTAAAGACTCGCACGCATAGGCCTGGGCTGGGGAGGTAATAATCCAGTCGAGTCGATAAAAATTTAGTCGCGCGTTCCACCCGGCTTTGTTTTATGCGTGTGTTTGTGTGTAATTTTTCAGCGAATAACGCGGGCTTTCCTATTTTACGACCCCGCGTTACATTTTAGATTAAATAAACACAATGTTCATTACCCATAATTCAACGGGGTTGTGATATACTCGCTGGCTGCGCGGAGTTATGGTTGCGGCCGAGCGCTATTTCTCATTTGTACCTACAACTGCGCTTATTACGCCGAGGGTAACGTGATTATGAATATTAGAACTCAGATGTGCAGTTGTTCTGCTGATAAACGGGGGCGGCTGGCTGGATGTTTTGCACAATAAAGTATTCCCACACACACACACACACACACAGCACTCACATATGGTTAAATCGTCTGCAAACACAAACAAATTCACGAAATAAATGTATCATGCACAAACTAACTAACTTATGTTTGTCTTTATTCCGCGCGTAACTCACCAGATCAAGATATTCTTCGGACGTCGGGATTGGATTAGTTTTAAGAGAGAGAAATGCAATACCCATCGGCTTGATTAAATAAGCTCGTCGAATTCAATCCGAACACGAGGCCCATCTATCCAATTTTCCTTTCCGGCCTTATCTCCTCCGTGTGTTTTTACCCTCGCACCCACATTAGCTATATATAGACTCTATCCTCCTCCTCCTCCTCCTAGGGCTTAAATAGTTTTATTTAAAAAAACGCACCATAAATCCGCCCGCAAGTATAGAAAAAAAAGCCACTTTCCAGCCGAATGCAAATTTATACCCAACGGGAAAGGGCACGACTGTTTTATTCTTGTGTGTGTACTTGCGGACTAAATTTATTTGTTTTACTTAATGTACGGCTCTAATAGAAAGGCTAAAGGTTACACGCTAGACTCCGCATTTGCATATCCTCTCTTTTTAGTGATTGGCATTGTCGTCATTCCTTTTACTCGAATGGTTCATTACATTAAAATTTTAAATTTTATTTCTGAAATCCTGGGTTCGAAAATATCATAATATTTATATAAATATCAAAATAACGGATATATACAGAGAGTTTTATGTAACACCGAACATTTTCATAACGAGCATTTTTCTTTTAAGTATACATAAGCATACGTTGTACATTTGCGATGCTCGGTTTATTAAAAGAATTTAATTTGAAGCTTTAAACGAGTGTTTTCCACTCCCAGGCTAAGCATGAAGTAAAATTTCGAGTTTAGAAAAGCCTGAAAATTTGGTTTGGTCGCGTAGCGCGGAGCGGCCAAACCAAATTTTCAGGCTTTTCTAAACTCGAAATTTTACTTCATGCGCCAGGCGTATACAACACTCAAATATTGTCAAATTTAAAATATACTCGGCTCAATTTTACGTTTTAGTCGACATATAATTTGACAAAAATCTCGAAATATTGAAAATCTGATGAACGTTTTAAAAATCGTTAGAAAGCTCGAAATATTAAAAATCATGAACATTTTTTAAATTAACGAAAATCTCGAAATATCGAAAATCTGATGAAAATCTAAAAATATAGAAAATCTGCTACACCTTTTAATAATCATCAAAAATCTCGGATGTGTTGAACATCCGATGAAAATTTTATAAATAGACGAAAATCTCTAGATATCGAACATCGGATAAAAATCTCTAAATATTGAAAATCTGATGAAAATTTAAAAATTCGTCAAAAATTTCGAAATATTGAAAATCTCATGAAAATTTTATAAATTGACGAAAATTGCGTTATATCGAAAATCTGATGAAAATCTCGAAATATAGAAAATCTGATACAAATTTTAATAATCGTCAAAAATTTCGATATGTTGAAAATCTGATAAAAATTGTATAAATAATTAAAATCTGACAAAAAACATAAGTAAGTTTTTTGTCACATTTTTATTATTTATAATATTTTTATCAGATTTTCACCATATCGAGATTTTTGACGATTATTAAAATTTGTATCAGATTTTTTATATTTAGAGATTTTCGATATTTCTAAATTTTCGTCAATTTATAAAATGTTCATGAGATTTTCAATATTTCGAAATTTTTGACGAATTTTTAAATTTTCATCAGATTTTCAATATCGAAAATGCCAAAATATTGAAAGTCTCATGAACATTTGACACGTGATATTTCATTAACTATTATTCAACCGACATTGACACGAGTGACATTCGTCATTGACATTTTCACTTCCGAACGAGTGTCTTCCACTCCCAGACTAAGCATGTAGTAAAATTTCGAGTTTAGAAAAGCCCCGTGAAAATTTGTCGAGGGTCGCGCAGCGACCCGAGACAAATTTTCACGGGGCTTTTCTAAACTCGAAATTTTACTACATGCGCCACGCGTATAAACCACTGATTTACAGTAAAGTTAAAAATATATAACGCTTATATATTATACAAAAAATATACAGGGTGATTCAGTTTGGTGCTCCTTTTAACTTTTTTATTTTGATATTAAAGTAGAACAAACTATATATATTTGTAAACGGCAATAAATACTCTAATTAATGGCGTCACCGAATTGACAATACGATGACAACTGTCAAGGTAGCGATAGTCTATTAAGTTTTTTCAAATACTTAAACCATTTAAATAAATTTATTGTAACCCATTTCTTCTTATCTATAAACTGCACCTTGATCTGATTTCTTTCCTTATAAAGAATCTTAAATGACATCATACTTATTTTTTGTTATTAAAGAAGTTAAAAGCGGTGGAACGCCAAACTAAATCATCCTGTATATGTATGAAAAATGCACGAATTACTTTTTTTCTTTTGATGTAATTTGTTGTTGTGTTTTAATTGCCGATAACTTTTGCCGTACCCTATAGTCACAATAAAATTCAAAGTTATACAAACAATGTTTAAGTGTCCTATTTTTAATTGACATAAAGTTTGGAATATTTTTTTTGTTTTGGGCTATTCCTTAATAACCATTAATGCCAAAAAATACCGATTGTTTATTTACACCTCAATAATTGCATTGAGGTGCAAATAAATTATCGTTTTTTTTTCAGGGAAAATCGAACGAACGCTTGGAACAAAAAAATTGTTGGGATTATTAGGGTTGAAAATTCGGGACTGTCTTAAATAATTAACCTTATGGTTCCTAGTGTTAACCATACGTCCCGATCTAAGACGTAGAAGTAGTTTTAGGGTTATTTTGATTAAACCCCATAATTAACAGCAATTTTCTGCCAGTGCGGACTTTATCTGATTTTTCGCTGGGGTCCGCAGATTTTTTGTTCCGTATCCCATTCCGACCGACAAGAATCGGCCCCCTAAACTCGTCGTAATGAATTGGAAGATATCGTTTCTTTTTTTTGTCCATTCTGGTGAGCTCTTCGGGTGACAATATAAGGGCATGGACGCGGCATCGCAAGTGTCTCATTCTGCGGGACGAGCGCCTTGGGACGGGGAGAGCCTCAGGTTCCTTCCTTCCTATATAATACTCTGTCTGGCACGTCCCGGACAAGATAAATTGCTCCCAATGCCTCGTACATAATTTCTGCGCGCCCTCCTCCACCGGCAGCAGCAGCACCAGGGCGCGCAAGGAGAACCGGATCAATATTATTTTTCGGGATCGCTAGTCTTGTTTAATTAAGCGTCGGCTAAGGTCAATTAAGGTGATAAAGCCGGTCCTTCGGAATCGGGGTGTCGCGTTTTTTGTGTTCTTGGAGGGGTTCTGCGCCGGCGGCGGCGGAGCAGAGATAACTGAAGATGGATGTCGACAGTCGGCGTGCTTGTACGGAGAAATATTCCACTCCGAAGTTTCTTTGTCTTTCCCCCGGGGTTTTACGTTTGATACTGATACATACCCCTCGCTAGCATTGCAGATATGCAAATTGAGGAGGGTAATTAAAATATATTCCAATTTTTTTGTATTCGTCTGGAATGAAAGGTTGTTTTTTTAAAGGCGATGTGGGGAAGATTGATGTGGAGGACGTTACAAAGCCGTTTCCTGTCATGCTGTCCGAGGAAAGAGGCCGTCACCAAAGACAATTTAATTAATTATTTATGAATACGCCCGGCGTTTACATTTCAGTGATGTGTAGCGAAATAGCAGGCTCCGTTTTTTTCCTCCGACCATTTCCCACAGTCGATAACTAAAGAGACCTCGCGCAGTTATCGACCGAACTATCGGATTACTGGATCCAATTACGCGCACCGCATAAGGTGAATGAAATCATGAAATACCTGAGCTTCATCCCAACAGATACGTATGGTAGATAGGTGTGCTGGTCTTTGATATCTAATTAGCAGCTAAGCGATGAGGGAGGCGAGAGCCCAGTTTCCACAAAGAAGAGGACGAAGCCACCTATTTTAAATACACGATGTAAACCTCTCAAGTATTCAGCGCTCGTCGTCTCGTGGCGAGCACTTTTACTTAACCAGCCTGAGAGATTTAAAACCAGGCAACATTGGCGAACGTCTTTATTCCGCTGCAAAAAGCCTCCCAGCGAAAGCCAAAACTGCGTCCAGACTTTAAACCCGTTCTCTCTCTCAGGCCGGCCCAGTCAGATGATCAATGCATTTATGCAGGCACTTCTTATTTCTTCTTCTTATCCGCGACCGGATTCTGCGGCAGCTGTTCGGCCCAAGTTCCGACGTGCCCGCTACACCCGACACTCACCCACCCATTCAAAAAACCCACACACTAGGGAGCAGGAGCAGCAGGAGGAGGAGGAGGAGAGTCCCCCTTAATTGCGATTTAACTTAATCCCACTGAAAAATGTTTCCGCCTCGTAAATCCCCGCGCGTAATTGAAGGATTAAACCCTAATTAATATTTCTTCTGTCTGCGCTGACTTTTTGCACTTTGGAGAATCGGGTCCCCGCTTTGCGGTCCCGAAAATGGCATCCGGAGGCAGCAAGAAACGAGACAAGACACACTGTATTGTTGTCTACGCGCGGGTATAATTGGCTCTCGGGCCGTGGCATTTCGGGACACTTTTTGCTCGACCGGCGGTCCAAATAAAAATCCAATTAATAATTTTCATCTCCGCCCCAAAAAATAAAAACAACAATCCCGGGACGGACGGCTAAGTGTGCGCGAGTGAGGTCAATAAACGGCCGATAACATTTTTATTCTCGAAATGAAATATTCACAAGAGGCGAGTGCAGCCTTAATTTATGCCATGCAGTTTGTAACCATGGAAACGCATTTGCATGCGTCTCCGCGCCAGGGTTTAGCGTGTGCGCAAGAGAGACGCTCGACGGGATTTCTCGCGGTCCATTCCCGCGATCCCGGACAATTCTTATTACTTATTTTTTTTTGCTTTTCTGTACAAACCCAGATTTTTTTTCAACAGTAATTACAAAATTTTATAACAGCAATTGCAAAACATCCCTAAATATAAAAAATACTCTAAATGCTACTTTTGCAGTTGGCAACGCTTGATTCTATTTACAAATTTTTGAAATTAGTTGTTTAAGGTGTAAGAAAAAATACAGTCACGAACGTACCTACTACTTTTCTAATAATAATAATAAATGAACAATAAACTAGAGATGTAACGGATAGTAATTTAGCCGGATTTCGGCTCTCCGGCGTTTCAAATCTCCGGATATCTGCTACAACATTAATTACAAAATGTCTCAACGTATATTGGGTAATTTTATAACAGAAATTGCAAAACATCCCTAAATATAAAAAGTACTCTAAATGCAACTTTTGCAGTTGGCAACGCTTGATTCTATTTACAAATTTTTGAAATTAGTTGTTTAAGGTGTAAGAAAAAATATAGTCACGAACGTACCTACTATTTTTCTAATAATAATAATAAATGAACAATAAACTAGAGATGTAACGGATAGTAATTTAGCCGGAATTCGGCTCTCCGGCGTTTCAAATTTCCGGATATCTGCTGCAACATTAATTACAAAATGTCTCAACGTATATTGGGTAATTTTATAACAGAAATTGCAAAACATCCCTAAATATAAAAAGTAATTCTAAATGCTGCTTTTACATTTGGCTATGCTTGATTCTATTGACAAATTGTTGACATTTGTTGTTTCAGGTGTAAGAAAAAACACAGTCACGGACGTACCTACTATTTTTCTTATATATAATAAAAGAACAATAAACTAGAGACGTAACGGATAGTAATTTAGCCGGATTTCGGATCTCCGGCATTTCGGATCTCCGGATATCCGGCTGCCAGATTTTTTTAACAACATTAATTACAAAATGTCTTAACATATATTACGTAATTTTATAACAGCAATTGCAAAACATCCCTACACATAAAAAGTACTCCTAAATGCTACTTTTACAGTTGGCTACGCTTGATTCTATTAACAATTTTTTTACCTACTATTTTTCTAATATATAATAAAAGAACAATAAACTAGATATGTAACGGATAGTAATTTAGCCGAATTTCGGATCTCCGGCATTTCGGATCTCCGGATATCTGGCTGCCAGATATGGTTTACACTAGAGTTGTAACGGATATCTGGCCACTATACGGTTAAGTTGATTGATTGGTTTCTCGGCGAGAAAGTTGCAACGAGAAATGTTCTACACAGTGCACTTCTGCGATGATACTAGTCATTTAGTAGCAGTTTTACCAGGACCGGCTGGATAAAACTTATAAACCCACCAGCGGCATAAAATTGAAATCCGAAATCGATTCAAAAAGAAACTAACTTAATTTAAATATTTTCAAAGTTTGGTCATTTGGTTCGATTTACTGAATTATGTAAAATCAAGCAGTAGTCAAGAACGATATTTCAAAGGCAGCTTAAAATCTAGGTTCAACAAATTTTTTGCATTACATTTTTTGGACAGACACCTAATGATTTCAAAACAATTACTTTGATTGAGTGAGTTACGTGAAGATCGAATTTAATTGATAAATAAAGCACTAATAACCTTTCTTCACACTTTTATTTTTATTCCATATGTACATTTCGGACACAATGTGACCATTATCAATGGATTAATACTGGTATTAATCCATTGATAATGGTCACATTGTATCCGAAATGTACATATGGAATAAAAATAAAAGTGTGAAGAAAGGTTATTAGTACTTTATTTATCAATTAAAACAATTAATATTTCTTAGATAAATTTAAGTTAATTGGGCATTTTGTTCGTCTCATTGTCAAAATCCTGGCTACGCCCATGAGAACTCCCTCTTTGTTTAAAACCATTCAATTATACTTCGTCAATGTCGATTTATATAATGGCTATAATAAACCTAATTTAGCATTTGACCTTAGAAAAAAAAAAACTTCAAAATATTGTTAGAGGAGTCAATGATTATGTAACACAAGATTCTTTCGGAAGATAACTAGTTGTAGGCGAAGCATGTAGTTTTTTTCCTCTTCCTTGAACATTCTACAACAACTAGCTGAACCTAGTAAGAAAACATCAGTAAGTACATCTTCGCCCCTGCCAGTACCAAATTTGGAAGGTGCGTAATTACAGGTGTGCTCGCGGCGAAGCGTTTTTTTTACAGAAAACGTGGAAACCAACGTGTGTGTTCCCGCGAGGTATTTTTATTATGGTAATTTCGTATCTTGGACGCTCCAATGAAGAAATTTTGGGTTTTTGTGTGCTTTAGGTGGTCACGAAGAGCGTCCGATAGGGCGCTCTTCGACAAATTACAAGCGTTTAATGGGTTTTCGAGTCGAGTAATTGTGGCTTCATTCCATTCTTTCCATTACAGTACGTGACGGAACAACACACAATAATCAAATATGGTGGGATGGATTAAATTATATCTAGAGAAAGATAGGGTGGATAATTAGTTTGAATATTTTGTTATGATTACATCTGGAACATGTATAGTTGCGAGAGGAAAAAAACTAGTGCAGCAGGGAGCTTTAGCCACTTTTAAAATATCGTACGTTTTTTCTTGTAAAACAAATTTGTCATGTACAGGTTCACAACATTGTTTTTTTGGATACAAGAGGGTGCTTTCACCCCATTAGCACTTCATTAGCAATGTCTCTAATGCTAATACCGTCTCTAAACGGGTCGTTATTATCGCTTTTTGCGTTTCAGTCAGTTAAGGCAAGTCGACGTTCATTAAATTTCATTTAGACATTTCCGCAGATTTGTCAATTTGATTGACAATTTGAAAAATCAAAGTGAGGCCAGTTCACATAGCCAAATATTTTGCTGTACTAGTTTTTTTCTCTCGCAACTGTATCTATCTTAAAATATTAAGATAAATATTGCTAACACAATAGTGTAACTAATTTCCAATTATTTTCGTACAAAGTTCTATTTTGTTTTGTAATTTTTGAACAAACACATTCCTAATCATCATTTTCCGACAAAAAAATTGTCATTTCAAACAAAAACAAAATATTGTTTTCATTTTAAAAGGGAAACATTAAAATTATCATAAAAAAATCCTAATCTTCATTTTCGGGACAAAAAGTCTAAGGCCCAGTTGCACCAAACACGTTGAACTAGTTCAACTCTGAAATCGAATTCAATGTGATATTAGATAAATAGGAACTGCCATCTTGAACTCGAGTTCAACTTGAAAATGTTAATAGCATTACTCTTTTTATTCGTAAGCTATAATTTCGTAAGCTATAATTTCAATGGTGTTTTCCGCGTAAAAATGAAAATTCGTTTAAATCGAAATGATCCCAGTTCCAGCAAAAACGATGAACTTGAGTTTTTGGTGCAACTACTCATAAATGATCATTTAGATCAAAAATGATTTTTCCATTTTCACACGAAAACATTGAAATTATAAATTTTGTATTTTGCTTCGTTGAACATGTTAATTTCACATTAAAACCCTTTTTATTTTGTTTGTATGACACTTTTTTTATTGAATGTGACTGCAGTTTCGATAAATTTAGCTTGTCATTATCAAACAATTCATGTTTGATAATGACAAATTTTGACAAATTTGGCGAAACTGCAGTCACATTCAATAAAATAGTGTTATACAAACAAAGTAAAAACTGTTTTATCGAAATTATAGCTTACGAATGAAAAGAGTAATGTTATTATTTTATTTTAAGGAAACCAACAGTAAAACCAGTTAGATGAAACGTTAATTGGCAATCAAATTCGAGATACGAGAGTTATGAAAGGCCGCAATATTCAATTGTCTTCATTTACCGAAGGAATAATTTGTGAAGAGTACACGAAGTAATCACTTAATTTCTCCTTGTGGAGACTTAATAATATGTTGGTGGTGAACACACCTCCGCGCTTCAATTGTTATTCAAAGCCTCTCGGCGCGCTTAATTGTGGTTTAAGGTTTCAATTGTAATTCAACACTTTCTTGACTTCTTTAATTGCGCTTAATGGCTGTTTACATGGGGATCCAACGTGGCTCGTTCGCTAAATACAAACAATGGTGATTGAATAATTATTGATTTTTTTGTAAGCATCGAGATTGATTGGAGAATAATTATGTACAGTTGCGAGAGAAAAAAACTAGTACAGCAGGGAGTCTAAGCCACTTCAAAAATATCGTATTATTTTCTTGTAAAACAAACCTGTCATGTACAGGTTAACAACAATTTTTTTCTTAAGCAGCAAGACGGTGCTTTTGTTAACATACACTTTATTAACAATGTTTGTAATGTTAATACCGTCTTTAAACGGGTTGTAATTATCGCTTTTTGCGTTTCACCCTGTTCAGGCATGTCGACGTTAAATAAATTTCGTTTGACATTTCCACAGATTTGTCAATTTGATTGACAATTTGAAAAATCAAAAAGAGTCCAGTTCACATAGCCAAATATTTTGCTGTACTATTTTTCTTCTCTCGCAACTGTACATAAACTTAGAGACAGAATCCTCAAAAATGAAGGATTAGAATCACGAATGCGAATCCTCTCATTTAACATGGTTTGAATCACGAATTCGCGAATCAAAAAACGATTAAATATGAATTGAATCCTAATTTTCGAATCACGAAACAAGGTTTTGTTAATAAAGGGGGTATAGGGAATATTTTTTAAGTATACATATCCGGATTTGTGAATTTTTCGACATTCATTGTTTGTGAAAAGCGTTCAATTTGAAGCTTCTAACGAGTGTTTCCACTCCCAGACTAAGCATGAAGTAAAATTTCGAGTTTAGAAAAGCCCCGTGAAAATTTGTCGAGGGTCGCGCAGCGACCCGAGACAAATTTTCTGGGCTTTTCTAAACTCGAAATTTTACTTTATGCGCCACGCGTATAAAACACTAAAATATTGTGGAATTTGTTTATATTCGAACTTCACTTGGAATCCGTGTTTTATACGCGTGGCGCATGAAGTAAAATTTCGAGTTTAGAAAAGCCCAGAAAATTTGTCTCGGGTCGCTGCGCGACCCTCGACAAATTTTCACGGGGCTTTTCTAAACTCGAAATTTTACTTCATGCTTAGTCTGGGAGTGGAAAACACTCGTTTAAAGCTTCAAATTGAACTTTTTTAAAAAACAACGAGTGTCGGAAAATGTACAGCTTATCCATTTGTTTACATAAAAGAAAAATTCACTGTATATTGCTTTATAATACTCATTTAGTCGACTTAACAAGATTTTCTTTTATTTATACGTATTCCAAATTTTGCCTATTTTGTGTAAATCTTTAGATATTCCTTGTTTTGTTTTTTAAGTTTATTTGAAGTTTTAAACGAGTGTTTTCCACTCCCAGACTAAGCATGAAGTAAAATTTCGAGTTTAGAAAAGCCCCATGAAAATTTGTCGAGGGTCGCGCAGCGATCCGAGACAAATTTTCTGGGCTTTTCTAAACTCGAAATTTTACTTCATGCGCCACGCGTATAAAACACAGATTTCAAGTGAAGTTCGAATTAAATAACAAAGTTATAATAAAAATAAATTATCATCCATTTTTACATTTTTCACCATATTTTTAAAACACATGATGTTAGCTGAAATTTGTTGACGTATTCTTACTTAGTATCAAATATTGAAACTTTTGTCTAATTTAACCAACTTCGTATCATCATTGGTTTACGAGATCTCTTACTTAGTATCATATATTGAAACTTTTGTCTAATTTGACCAACTTCGTATCATTATTGGTTTACGAGATCTTTTACTTACTATCAAATATTAAAACTTTTGTCTAATTTGACCAACTTCGTATCATCATTGGTTTACGAGATCTCTTAATTAGTATCAAATATTGAAACTTTTGTCTAATTTGACCAACTTCGTATCCTCATTGGTTTACGAAATCCCAATGGTGAGCACGATAAAAAAACGAACGGTAGATTTAAATCTGGATATGAGAGTTTAGGCTGGAGTGTACAGACGAGCCGCTACTGGTTTACTCTAAACGTGAAAGTATTTGAACCCACTATAGTTATGCGAGTGTAAAAAAGTTTCTAATTTAGGAATCCAATTAAGTGTTGAAGAAGTATTGAAACGGAGGCAATTGGCCCCGACTGGAACAACTATTTAATGAGTGGTGAAATGGGCGCGCTGATAAGGTCTATGGACCCTGGAATTACTCCAAATGCGACCCCAAAGGGCATTCTCTAAACCTACACACATGCAATCAACAAAAAAAAAATAAGTTGTAATTTGGGAGAATGATCATCAAGATGGTTGTTGGGTTGGGGAAAGCAATTTTTTGAACCCATTAAATACCAGTCGCGAGGAGTAATTTATGGACGGAGGAAGGTTTTAAAAAGGCAAGGGGTTTTAGTGGACGTATCCGCGCGCACGCCATTACGTTATTGCCGGTTAAGTGCCGGACCCGCGCAGCCGGCCGCATGTGTGAGCGCGGTGAGGGGGCGGCCGGTCGAGGGGGGTGGCGGCGGAGCCCTCGTAATCTAATGAGGTAGTAATGTGTCAAGCGTTATATTGCGCTATTCATTGCGGCGCTCAGGATTGCGCTAATCTGACGGAATTACACACGCCGTAATTCGAGCGCGCGGGCTAAAGCCTCTCCGGCTTCCAGTCCACCCCACGCCCCCCGCGCGCGCTTAATTCACCAGCCATTGTCTGAAAAATCAAGCGAGGGTGGTAATTTTAATAGCGCGCATAGAGCTTTTTTTTTATTTTAGGAAAGACAACTACTCCATTCCTAGCGGTTTTCGTTGCGCAATGGCATTCGCGGTAATTGAGAATTTTTAATATAACGACGTCGTGATGTCGAGAAATAGTGAAGCGTACGCGGATAAAAATTTTACGACGCGGTTTTTCACCATAAATATTAATAAAAGCGGGAATAAACTACATCCTTGTAGAGGCATTCGTCTCATTCCAGCGACGATTTTTCATTTAATTGCCCCGCTTGCTCGGAGGATCGTTATTATTTTAAGCGCGGGCATGAAAAATTAAAATTAATCGCGCGCTCCTCTGAATAAATTGGGGAGGAGAAAAGAAGTATATATATATATATATACGTTTTGGTAGTGTATAGAGGTATGTAAATGCGAATCAGTAGCCGCGGTAATCTAGATCGGGCCGGAATAAATACCCGAGAGCCGGCCGGTCGTCGGCCGCCACCCCACTCCCCCCGCGCAAGCCGCTGCAAGAAAATGCAGCCGCGCCGGCTAATTTATTGGAAGAATTCGCGAGTTTGGAGAGGTAGGAAACGCCGGGAAAGTTAGCGGGATCGAGGAAATACGACGACGTCTACTTTACGAATTGCTTTTATAGTAAAAAGAAGAAGGACGCCCGCGCCGGGGAATTCTATTTATATTTTTATCTCATCCCCAATTCTCCGCGCCATTCCAGCACGCGTAAATTACACAGCGCCTTTTATCTTTATTTATTCCACCCCTTCGCATATTCAAGCGAATTTCGAAAAAACGCTCGATATCCTCTGCATTTTTTTTTTCTTATTTTCTTACTCTTTTATTTACTCCGCGAGCCAAACAAACACCAACACAAAATAACTATAGTCAAGTTGACCCTATGATATTTAAGATTAAATTAAAATAACTTCAACAACATGAAACCCCTAGACAATTAGCATTAATTGCTCATATTTTGCATGCTCAATTACAACTTATGTTAAACCCTGCATAAATTGATAATGGACACTTAGTGTCCGAAATGTACATATAGTACTTAAATAAAAACAGTGAAGAAAGGAATTTAACCGCTTTTTATTACTGTTATAATAATCTTCACATAACTTACGAATACATATATGGAAAAGAAGAAATAACAATACTAATATCAACAGACATCAAAGAAAAGTTGTAACATAGATTTTAAATCTGTAATCCTAGGACACCTCTCTTGAAGTCTACTATGCTGGGCCCTTGGTAAGAAATAAGTAGATAGTAGTGAACAAAAAGATGATACAAATTCACACATTTCTTTCTTTATTAGAATTATAATAGCATAATCAAACATATAAAAAGCTAATTAACAAAATAAGATAGGAAAATCAAATTAAAATTAATAAAAGACTTGAGTTTGATCAATATTTTTTTTAAGGGCTTTATTTACAATAAATATACATTACAAAATTAATATTTTAGAGTAAACGAAGTTCAGGTAGCTGGAATACAACTACTACTACTGTTATTCCACGTAACCTACTAGTGAAGTATGAAAAATACATTTAGTACGCGTGCAAGAGATTATAAAAATGAAATAAAACTAAAAGTGTATCTATAAATAACATTTGATTAACTTGAAAACTGATAAGATTATTCTACATATTAAGAAATAGTATCGAAAGGGCAGTGAATGCTCTAGTTAACGACTACGCAATGAATTTTTGAAATGGCGCAAAATAAGTAATTTTAGGTGTGAGGGTAAGTTATTATAAATCTTGTATATATTGAATGTAAAACATCTTTCAAATAAAGCTGTATGTGCCAAGATGGCGAAATTAATCCACGAAACCTCACATTCAAGTTATGTACGTCTGTTCGCCATACTATTTTATTGTAAAGATAGTGGTCAATATCACTAGTACATAGGCTCAAAGTGTTTTCTAAAATAACATCTGCAAGCTGAGTAGGATGTTAACTATTTTTAATTTTCATGATTGAAAAAAGCTGCTCACATTTATAAGTGCTTCCGAATGTGCAAATTGTTTTTCTTGCTAAAACTCTCAGATGTGGATACTTTTCTTCGGTAAGGTATGTTCTGTAAAATTCGCTTAGTTCCACATCATCAAATTAAGACTTCAAATATGAGTATGTTTAATTAATTTCTCACTTAACCCGTGGTGAAACATTTTTGAAATAATTCTAGATATTTAAAACACTTGGTTTGTTTCACTAGTTTTATTTTCTCTAACTAGTTTCGACCATTGGTCATCTTCAAGGAGGAATGTACATTCCTCCTTCGCAGATATGGCGGTGATCCACCGGTCCTTAGACGGACGCTCGAAAGGTATACACTAAAAGGTAAAAACCTGAGCACACCAAGTCTGTATCTTGGTCTATGATATTATTTCATAATATTACCTTTTTTTATCAGATACTTCCTTTTTCCTTTTATAGAGGATTGGATTATAGAATTGCAAAAATCAAATATTTACTACAGCTAGCTCTGATTGAAAGATTATTTTTTGTTTAATTTTTTTATTCAAATATACGGGTTACACCATTATATATTCATAAAAACTCTAGTAGAATATCGTTCTACATTGACCTAGTAGGTCAATGTAGAAAATCATCCAAATACAACAACAACAACGGTGGATTTCTTCCTCTTGATTGGCGTTCGTTAAAACGTAATGGAGAGGAATCGCGATTCCGATCAGCGTTCCCATGCTTTCTGGAAGCCCTGGCCAGCGCACGTCAATCACTCCGATGTTCCGATAACGAAAAAAGGCCTTTCGTTTAATTATAATTCAGTCGACGCATTAAAAAATCTCCAGGACTATAATTACGCGTGCTCTGGCGAATCGGAGAGTCCCTTCACCGTATCTCTCTCCCGGCGAGACCGGTAATTTAAGTTTTCGAAAAACACCAATCGAGAGGTCTAATAAAGTTATTAGGCTCTCCATACTGGTTTCATAACTGCACAATTATTCATGATTAAATGGGGTAATTACATTTTTAACCATAGTGCATTGACTTCAGAGTAAAATAGAAACCAAAAGCTGCGTTAAAGAACTTAGCATGGAACTATCAGTAAAGTAACATTTAAAAATAATATTGAAACACATAACTTTTCTTTTACCACTTTTATTGCTTTAAACGAGTGTTTTCCACTCCCAGACTAAGCATGAAGTAAAATTTCGAGTTTAGAAAAGCCCCGCGAAAATTTGACAAGGGTCGCGCAGCGACCCGAGACAAATTTTCTGGGCTTTTCTAAACTCGAAATTTTACTTCATGCGCCACGCGTATAAAACACTGAAATATTGTGAAATTTGCGTATATTAGAACTCAACTTGAAATCTGTGTTTTATACGCGTGGCGCATGAAACAAAATTTCGAGTTTAAAGCTTTAAACGAGTGTTTTCCACTCCCAGACTAAGCATGAAGTAAAATTTCGAGTTTAGAAAAGCCCCGCGAAAATTTGTCGAGGGTCGCGCAGCGACCCGAGACAAATTTTCGGGGCTTTTCTAAACTCGAAATTTTACTTCATGCGCCACGCGTATAAAACACTGAAATATTGTGAAATTTGTGTATATTAGAACTCAACTTGAAATCTGTGTTTTATACGCGTGGCGCATGAAATAAAATTTCGAGTTTAGAAAAGCCCAGAAAATTTGTCTCGGGTCGCTACGCGACCCTCGACAAATTTTCAAGGGGCTTTTCTAAACTCGAAATTTTACTTCATGCTTAGTCTGGGAGTGGAAAACACTCGTTTAAAGTTTCAAATTGTACTTAAAAAAAAAACAAGGAATATCTAAAGATTTACAGAAAATAGGCTGAATTTGGAATACGTATAAATAAAATAAAATCATGCTAAGTACACTAAATAAGTATCATAAAGGAAGGTAAACACGTGCATACGCTGTAAATTTTCCGGCATTCGTTGTTTTTTTAAAAAGTTCAATTTAAAGCTCGATTTTGTTTTATTTATACGTATTTCAAATTCAGCCTAATTTCTGTAAATCTTTAAACGAGTGTTTTCCACTCCCAGACTAAGCATGAAGTAAAATTTCGAGTTTAGAAAAGCCCTGTGAAAATTTGTCGAGGGTCGCGCAGCGACCCGAGACAAATTTTCTGGGCTTTTCTAAACTCGAAATTTTACTTTATGCGCCAGGCGTATAAAACACTAAAATATTGTGAAATTTGTATATAATCGAACATCTATTGAAATCTGTGTTTTATACGCGTGGCGCATGAAGTAAAATTTCGAGTTTAGAAAAGCCCAGAAAATTTGTCTCGGGTCGCTGCGCGACCCTCGACAAATTTTCACAGGGCTTTTCTAAACTCGAAATTTTACTTCATGCTTAGTCTGGGAGTGGAAAACACTTTTTATAGTTTCAAATTTTACAACTCTATAAAACACATTTCAAAACCCATTTAAATCCATTGAAACAAATTTGAATATCCTGGATATTTAGAAAAAGGACTCATAGGCTCCATAACTCAATAAACAACAACTGAAAATCTTCATCCATTAGTTCATTAAACATTTCTAAATCAAGATACCAGCATTAATTTATTATTACACTATATCACTGATTATATAGTCGGAAAGAGACTCATTTCCTTTCTAGATACTTTTCTTAAAGTGCTGAGTTATCCACGGAGCTCGAGAAAGAAAAAAAAACGACCAACAAGAGAAACTTAATTAAAACTACCGGTTTGATCAGAGGCTCGAACTTATTTCGATCGCATGTTTGTACGTAACTGGGGCTAAAACTAAGTGTGAAGGTGGAATGTCTTTAATTACATGGAATATATATATATAAATACCTATTTTAATCTCATCAATAAAATAGGACAGAATAATTACAATTGCTGTGAATGACTTTTTTAATACTCTTATCTTTTTATCTCGAGCTATTTTTTTGAAGATCTTTGAAGACATTTTTTTCCTGCTACATTTCGTTAGCTTTTCAAGCACGGCAAACCAAGTGCCAAGTTTGTTATTGATAATGAGCACCTTATGTCTCGAAATGTACATCTAACATAAAAATAAAAAGTGAAGTAAGGAATAACAGTCTTTCTATTTGTGAAACCAAGTGCCCTTTATTCAAATATCAAAAATGCTCAGAAATCAAAATACATTTGTGCTAATAACACTAAAAGCCCTAAGATGTGACTAGTTTAACTTATGAAAAGTAAATTATAGTAACGAAATGGCATTACAGCTATTATATAACATCTTTATTAAAAAAAGAAATACATCATAATATAATACATTTTATAATATGCATGCATGGTTTTTTTTTTATTTTGGGATTATATCGGGGTTCTAGGGGTGCACATTTTTTTAAGATGTTCGTAATTCTACTTGTTACATGCGAATCGTTCTGCGAGAAATCGAAGTGTTTCTTTTATTGAGGTAATTTGTGTTGTTTCGTAAAGGAGTACATTGGATAGGTTGTGGAGGGGATTTTGAGGGTGTTGATGTTTGGTAAGGGTAAGGAGGGAGGATCTTTCGGCTACTTTAAGGTTGTTTATGGTGACATTGCATGGATTTATTGGATTTATATAAAGGATGAAGCTATAGTCTCGGACCTGGGTCTCCAAACTTTCCAGCCTTAGGGCCATACTGATTACTCCAGTAAGTTCCGAGGCCAAAACCATAACAATAAGCCTTTAAAATTAGAATACTTCAGTAAACTAAATTTAATTTGCTATAAAAAATATGTTCTCTAAAAGGAGTTTTCAAGTATGCTAGCTCTCCGGAGTACAGATATTTCTACTAATTACTTGCTTTTTGTAAGACATGCAACGGAAATATTTCGCTCGCTTTACGATGTTTGCTTTTATATCGGAGGATAGATAGATAGATAGATTTGCTTTTTTTTGAAGGATAGTTTTGGGTCTAAAAGGATTCCTAGGTATTTAAATAATGGGGAGGGGGGGTATATAGTGGATCCATTGATGGTTATGGAAAGAGGATTAAGTGGAATACGATGGTAGGGGAGAAAGAGTTGGGATGTGTTGGGATTAATTTTAAACCTCCACTTGAAAAACCAAGTGGCTGATGCGTTTATAAATTCTTGGGGAGAGTTTAGGGTTGAGGCTAGGGTTGATGAATGGGTGATCAAGGCAGTATCATCAGCAAACTGCAGGGGATACCAGGTTGGGTCTATAAAGTTGGGATTCTGATAGTATAAGTCAAAGCAATATATGTTGTATAATAGAGGAGATCCTTGAGGAACACCTTGTTTGAGATAAAATGTCGAGGATAAGGCTTGTTGTGTACGGATTTGAAGTTCGCGGTTAAGAAGGGAGTTTTGAATTAGGTTGATTGGGTAGATTAAGGATACTGCATTTATATAAAAGGCCTCGGTGCCAAACGGAATTGAAGGCCTTAGATATATCAAGAAAAATAGTGGCCGATTTTTTCGGCTCTCTAGATGAGCTGTTTGGCAGTTAGATGTAAATATAGTTAAAGGGAGTGTTGTGGAGCGATTAAGTAGGAAGCCATATTTTAACATTGGAATTTGAGGTAATACATGATTAAGTATTTTTTCTTTAAGGAGGGATTCGTACAATTTGCCAAGCACGGGAAGGAGAGTTATAGGGCGGTAGTTATTTGATTGTAGAGGGTGGGTTTTAGGTTTATGCAGATTATTATTCCGTGTTTCCACTCAGGGAGGACAATTTGACGAGTATAATTAAAATTGAGGAGTTTTAGGAATTTTTAGGAGAATCGGTTATTATTCCGTATTTCCACTAAGAGAGGAAAATTTGACGAGTATAATTAAAATTAAGGAGTTTTAGGAATTTTTAGGAAAATTGCTTAATTAATTGCATAGATAAACTCCACAGAGATATAAATATGGTCGCATTTTATTAAATGTCATGCCTAGTAAAATGAAATTAAGGAGTTTTAGGAATTTTAGGAAAATCGCTTAATTAATTGCATAGATAAACTCCACAAAGATATAAATATGGTCGCATTTTTTTAAATTTCATGCCTAGTAAAATGAAATGAGCTGTATTAATTCAAATGTTTCATCAAGTGATCGATGCGAACCAAATTAAATTTACACGAACTTTTTCTAAATCTTGGGAAGTATTGAGTCTTGTTTTCGATTTCTTGAGGAATATTTTTTATTTTGCTTTTCAATCACGTAATTTTTAGGCATTTTTTGTCCTGCTACATTTTTTTATCTTTCTTAAGTCTTTTTCAAATGCTAAAAAATATATCTTTTGTTGTTATGTTTTTTGCTTTTTCAAGCACGTCAGTGTATTGAGTTTTTTTTTTGTGATCTTTATATCCTGCTACAGTTTTCTTTTAAGCACGTCGGTGAATTTCCTGAGTAGTTTTGTTGTTTTGTCATTACTCGTTATCGCCGTGCGCTTACTGGAATTGAAAAGGAGCAACAAAAAAATAAGGACGACAAGGAGAGGAATCCGATACGCGACCTCGAGAGAGCCACGGTTATAATTGAAACTGATTGAATTTAATTGTTGGCGATGTTTGTTTTGTCCGGGGCTTTTTTTGCCGTGACTTTTTCGCTTCATTTATCTTTAATTCGTTACGAAGCAAGAGAATCACGGATATCTACAGTTTAATTAATAGCACTGGAATAGTATTTTTCTTCTTACGTGTTGAATACATTTTTAGTCTCGTTATTTTTGTAAAAGTGTTGAATATAAAACTTTTAACAAGTTCATTTTAAAGCCGCTAACGAGTGTTTCCACTCCCAGGCTGAGCATGAAGTAAAATTTCGAGTTTAGAAAAGCCTGAAAATTTGGTTTGGTTGCGTAGCGCGAAGCGCGGAGCGACCAAACCAAATTTTCAGGCTTTTCTAAACTCGAAATTTTACTTCATGCGCCACGCGTATAAAACACGGATATAAAGTGAAGTTTAATATATATTGCACTGATATTAAAGTTTATGATTCATTGGTGCCTTAGTTTCATATTATGTTTGATATCGCGTTAATAAATTTTATAAATGTTTTATATCTCTTACTTGTTTCTCATTGATTTCTTAATGATATATATATATATATATATATGTATATATATATATATATATATATATATATATATATATATATATATATATATATTAATAGTAGATTAGGTTGATTGATAAGGCGTTAAGGTGTTGAAAATCCATATTCACTTTATATAAATAAAATTCTGAAGGACTTTATGATTTTGCAAAAATTTGTGAAACAATTGTTGTGAAAATAAACACACGTTTTTAAAAATCATAAAGTTATTCAGAATTTTATATATATATATATATATATATATATAGTAGCACTACACTCCATGTGGAGTCTGGCTGCTTCTTTTCTGAAGTTTTCATGATCCAATTTTTGGGGTGGATCAATTCCCATTGATACTATTTCTTCTCTTCCAATTTTCGTTTATAAAATTCCTTTCACTTTGTTCACTATTTCTTTTCATTCTTTTCTATTTTTTGTCTTTGCTTACCAATTCTTGATTCCCATTTTCCTAAGGTCATCTTCGACTTCATCGCTCCATCTCGATCTGGGTCGTCCTTTTCTTTTTCTTCCTCCCCGGTTCCATTCAGCCACTGTCCTAGTTGTAGCTATTGGTTTCGACCTCCATACGTGTCCCAGCCATCTTAATCTTTGTGCCTTTATGTTCCTTATTATATTTTTCTCCCCCCATTTCATGCCTTAACTCTCTGCTCGCCTTTCTGCGATATTCATTGTCATTACTTGATGATACGTGATTAAATATTTAAAATTAATTAAAATAAAATTATATCAGTTATTATAATATAATAACTGAAACATATCAAGTGATATCTTGAACAAGTTTCTTATCTTTCACGTTCTGAAACATATTTAGCTATGATTTAAAAAAGAAAATACTTGGTTAAATTGCTCTACTATTAATATTAGTGAAATTAACCAGTGTTTTCTTTTTTAAATCATATCAAGTGGTTTTATTCTATTAAAATTAATTTAAAAATTTATAAATGAGGGGCTTATTGTAATAACATGATATACCACACGTAAACAGAACTGAGATATTGGATTTTGAAATTTAAAAAAAAATTAAAATCTATTACTATGATATTAACAATTAATAGTAGATTAGGTTGATTGATAAGGCGTTAAGGTGTTGAAAATCCATATTCACTTTATATAAATAAAATTCTGAATGACTTTATGATTTTGCAAAAATTTGTGAAACCATTGTTGTGAAAATAAACACACGTTTTTAAAAATCATAAAGTTATTCAGAATTTTATTTATACAAAGTAATAGTAGATTGTTTGACAAGTTTTAAAACCTTCGGTTTGCATGTGAATATGAGCAAAAACTAACTAGGTTGGTTAACATTTAGCAGACCCAAATAGTTAGAAGACTAAAAATTAAACAAAAATGGTTATGCATTTATAATAATATTTCTTCGTTATTGAAATGAAGATTAAATATGAAAAAGATTATATCTCAAAATTCAAGAGGTAAGTAGTAAACATTTGTAGAGTGTATTAAATGAGGGTCAAACATAAAGAAGGTGTATTTTGAAATTCCCTTAAAATCAGCGTTTAGTACGTGTGGCGCATGAAGTAAAATTTCGAGTTTAGAAAAGCCTGAAAATTTGGTTTGGCCGCTCCGCGCTTCGCGCTACGCGACCAAACCAAATTTTCAGGCTTTTCTAAACTCGAAATTTTACTTCATGCTTAATCTGGGAGTGGAAAACACTTGTTAGACAACTATTAAAACTCTTAATCATAACACTCATTTTTTAGACAAAAAATGAAAAACCAACACGTATCGTAATTTTTTTCATAATCATTACTAGTTTCGTTAATTATCTTGTTGATATTTTTTATTAAATCGGGTGTTGTCATTAAAGATTTGAATGTTTTTTAACAAGAGTTTTCCAATCCTTAATTAAGCATGAAGGGACTCAGCATTAATCTGATAGTGACAATTACTAACGGCACGTAGGTTAAATATAAATGATGCTCACATTATGGACGGTCACGATTTTTTCTAAACTCGTAATATTTTCTGAATGCATCAGGCGCATAAAACCTCTGAATATTGAGATATTTAATAATATTTACCTCTTACATAAGCTTATTTTTTACAGCCAACTATGCTTGATTTTTACCTTTTATTGCGTTACAATAAACATCTGATTTAATTTGATCAATGTAAGTTTAAATTTTAGGTTTATATGTAGAGCGAATAATTGATTTATGTATGTAGTTACTCTAAGTACATATTCCTGTGTTATATAGCGATTTTTTTAAGTAATTTGCATTGAATCAATTTAAAGTTTTAAACGAGTGTTTTCCACTCTCAAGTTAAGCATGAAGTAAAATTCCGAGTTTAGAAAATCCTGAGAATTTGGTATTGTCGATCCGAGTTTCGAGTTTAGAAAAGCCTAAGAATTTGGTATTGTCGATCCACTTTTTATATTACTGCCTAATCAAATCGAAGAATAATACAGCATTTTTTGGTTGTGTGGCTTATCATGTTATTACAATAAGCCCTGCAAATGTATATTTATTAAAAACTAATTCTACGGCTTCAAAATTTGAAAGCCTAGAACAGTGTGCTCCAACTGCTCCATGATTGAATCAGACTAACTTTGATATTATTTCAAATTAAAGTTCATAGTCGAATATCGTGCTAATTGGTCGTACAAGAAGTCGAAAAATGGTGCTCAAAAGAATACGATTACAGATAAGTCGGGCGATTATCGTGGAATGTTAATTGGGCGATTTTCCTGCGGGCTTTTCGAGTTTCCGCGATAAAAAATACGCCACCGATCGCTAATTGGGGGGACCGCGAAATGGCACTTAAGTAACCCTAATGGCGCACTCACAAAACTGGCCTTAAAGTAACGCGTGAATTCCTCGGAAAGAAATTACAAATCAGAGCGAGAAAGAGAATTACTGAGTCTCTACAAAGAAATTACGAATCGTTTCGGAAACTAAATGACACTCAAAATAAATTACGAATCAGAATTATTACTGAAATTCACTCAAATACACTATAAGTTTGTAAATTGCCAATCAGAATCATTTTTGGAATTCACTCAAATTTACACAAAATTAATTAAGAATCAGAATTGTTGCTGAAATGTGCTTATTTTTAGAAGTCGGGTTAGGTGAAATTATATGATGAATTAATTTCTCACTTAACCCGTGGTGAAACATATTTAATTAATACGCTTTGATTAAAACACTTGGCTTGTTTCACAAACACCATATGTTTTAATCAAAGCGTATTATTAGGTGAAATTATTTTTTTAGAAGTTGGGTTAGGTATAATTAGTTTTTTTTTTCTTCAAAAGTTGGGTTAGGTGAAATTATTTTTGTTGGAAGTTGGGTTAGGTGAATTTTACTTTTTTATTTCTAATATTCAGTTGAATACACTATAAATATCAATAAAAAAACGTTTCAACTTTGTTTTTATAACACTTTAAATAATTTACTAACCAGTGAAACGATTCAGATCTAAATAATTTACTAATTAAAGGTACGATTCAGAAATTGCAATTACAATCGATATGAAGTGTATTATAAACGTGAATTTTATCTGAATAGATAACGCCAAGAGCCAGGAAATGGTAGTCACGTTTTAAACCACCGGTAACTGATCATCAAGCATATCTTAATAATCAAATGTATAGTTATTAAAGTAATCGTACACTTTATCAACAAAAAAACATCAAGCATATCTTAGTAATCAAATTAATAATTATTAAAGAAGTCGTACATTTTATCAACAAAAAAAAACATCAAACATGGCTGTGAGGATTCTTAACTTTATACACGTTTAAGTTTTTTATCTAACAAAAAAATACATAATTAGTGTTTATGAATTTATAAACAGCTCATGTTATCCTCGCCCTATTTTATAAAAAAAATATGCAAATTACATCATAAAAGTCTGTAATTATGTAATAGCATCTAACTATAATTAACCCTAACGTAGACAGAATCATGTTTGTTTTAACCGATTAATTCAATTTAATTTTAATTACCTATAATTTCGTTGGGTATTCCAAGCACTAAATAATTAATATTAAAAAAGATCAACCGTACTGATAGAATATCGGCAAACGAGGGAATTTATTTTCCAGACATTTTACGTTTATGACCTTTTACTTAAAAGAAAAAAAATTGTATATAATTAGTGGATTTTTTTAATTGATGTTGTGGTCTTTTACCTAAAATAAAATATTTGTTGATAGTATTTCTTCAATAACTTTCTCATTTATCACTTGGTGAAATATTTTGAAATAATATTAAAGGGTAAATTAAAAACACTTGGTTTGTTTCACTATTTGAAACAAACCAAGTGTTTCTAATTTATCTTTTAATTTTATTGGTTAATAGTTATTTATTTAAAGTAAAAGGCCGCAAAATTCATTAAAACATCGACTAACTATGTACTTTTTTTTAAGTAAAAGATTATAAAATGTCTTGAAAATTAATTCCCTCTTTTTCTGATATTCCATCAGTATGGTTGATCTTTTTTTTTACTTATCACTTGGTAAAACAATTTGAACTAATAATAAAGGATAAAAAAACACTTAGTTTATATCACTAATTGTAAAAATTAATATTTAGAGATCAACCTCTCTGATAGAATATAAGTTAAAATGGTAATTAAATTTTTCAGACATAGTAGTTACATAATTAGTCGATTTTTCTTAATATTATATTAATTAGTATATTATAACGAGAGTGGTATGCAGCATATTACATATGAGCGGACATATTGCGCACGAGCCGCGCAGCGGCGAGTGCAGTATTCCGCGAGTATGTAATTGCCATACCACTTGAGAAACGTACAATACTTTACCTACGCCCAAATAAACAATGAGCATGGAAGAACAACTTATTTATTGCAACAATTTTTAATAGTACCATGACAATGATGAAAACTAAATTACTACTTGATCAATATACAGGGAATAAAGCTGTACATTTTCTACCATTCGTTGTTTTTGAAAAGAGTTCAATTTGAAGTTTTAAACGAGTGTTTTCCACTCCCAGACTAAGCATGAAGTAAAATTTCGAGTTTAGAAAAGCCCCGTGAAAATTTGTCGAGGGTCGCGCAGCGACCCGAGACAAATTTTCGGGCTTTTCTAAACTCGAAATTTTACTTCATGCGCCACGCGTACAAAACACTGATTTCAAGTGAGGTTCAAATATACATAGAGTTAACAATATTTTAGTGTTTTATACGCGTGGCGCATGGAGTAAAATTTCGAGTTTAGAAAAGCCCAGAAAATTTGTCTCGGGTCGCTGCGCGACCCTCGACAAATTTTCACGGGGCTTTTCTAAACTCGAAATTTTACTTCATGCTTAGTCTGGGAGTGGAAAACACTTGTTTAAGGCTGCAAATTGAACTCTTAAAAAAAAAAACAACGAATAACTAAAGATTTAAAGAAAATAAGCTGAATTTGGAATACGTATACTTTAAAGAAAAACTCCCTGTACATCAAAGAAATGTCATTTCGTTGTACGGTAAGCAATCAGCTGTTCAGCTGTCAGCACGTAATGTACTTGTCAAAGCTATCACGTGCATGTATACGTAATGTCAATCATACTTGTCAAGATGACAGTGTGGTATGATGCGGTTACTAGATAGGGCTTGGGTAAAATAGATTACGTAATGGGCGTTTGGTTAAACGCACAAGAGCACTTCTTGTTAAAATGTAAATTTAAAAATTACCCTCGAAAGTCGCAATTAAACATGATTTCACGGTGCATAATTAATTGAGAGCGTGCGAGGGGAACGATTTGGATTTTCATTAATTAGGGACTTCCCCCTAATTATTCCGGGCCCCCTTTAAAATGGCGGCGGTGTGACGCCGGGCGCTTGAATTTATGGTGTGCGAAAATTAAAAAATGTTTAATTGGTTTATAGATGGTTTTAATGGATGATAAATCTTCGTGTGAAGATAAAAGGAAAAACATTTGGGTTAATTAATTATAATGATTATTGGGCTGTTACGTTTGCTGTCTTCGCATTAAAATTTTGTTAATTAGTTTAATTAAATTTTTATACATATACAATTGTGACAGTTAATTAAACGCTGCTATTATTTTGTTTCAAAACTTATATTTCCAAATATGCACTATTTATTACTAAGGCTAAATTGGCTAATTGAATTTTTCTTTATATATATATATTATTATAGTTTTAATTTGAATTTAAATGCCACAGAACACTTCTCGTGAACTCGACTATAGTTTATTAACTGGCTTAACAATATGTCAGTGTTGTACATGCGTGGCTCATAAACAAAATGGTTCGACTTTTGAGAAGTCTGAAAATCGAAATACTTATTCGATCGTTAATGAGGGAATGGATACACGTTTTTTAAACTATATTTTAATTCAAAATCAAATGTTTGTTTAAATAAATGTAAACATGTAAGGAAGTTTGTTGTGCTCAAAGTAAACTTCCCTCGTCGTTTTTGAACTCCTCTCCCGGAACCCCTATTCACACACAGCATCCGGTTTTCCGGTTTGCAAATTGTCGGGAGAACAGCCGATGATAATTCAAGTTACATGCATGTTCTATCGCTCCGGGCAAGTGCAAACCGGTCCGGTCCGCCGCCGCCTCCGCCCCCGGGCGCCTGATCTAAAACACGGCGGGGAATTGAATCCCGGGGCGGTTTAAGCCCTTTGTTAAATATCGTCATTGCTGTACACGTTATAACGTGTGTTGTTCGACGTTCGGTTTTGTGGAATGATCGCAAGATGGATGGATTGGGGGGTAAGGCTGGACCGCAAGCCAGCCCAGGTACAATCGATTGATTAAATTTCGCTTGTTTCAGCTAAACCGAGAATATTCCATCTTAAGATGTGTGAAAACCACGTATCGATAACATTTAATTCTATTATATTGATTTTGTAAATTAAATTCACTTGGTTTTGTTTTACTTATGTGTATTTTACAATAAATTATTTAATTGTAAAATTAAAATGTATAACGAAGTAGAAGCCTCCACAATAAAGAATATATGTATTTTATTTTTCTACTAGTTTCGGCTTCATGCCATTATCAAAAATGAAGTACAAATGGATTTGTTTGGGAATAATTAATTCATCATTTATCTGTCCTAATAAGGCCACTATGTAGTGAAACAATTGTTGCAGTGTCAACTAATTAAACAGTGACATCCTAACCCAGCGTCTTATTTACTAAAAGTGCTGATATGGAATTTCACCAAGTAACCGCCTCGGCTATTAAAAATAATTAATTCAATTATGACAGCCCTTATTGCCTGAACCATGAAATTAAAATTGGCCTCTCCTCTTGTACATAATGTTTGTAAAAAAGGAATTTCCTGTATTCCTTGAGAATGACCCAACGTCGCAACTATTTGGAATAAAAAACCTAAATATTAGTTAAATTTAACCAAGTCTTTCCTTTTCAAATTATAATCAATTCAATTACCACAGCAGGAATTCAAGAATATTGACGAAGTTAAAAATTATTGTAAATGTATATGAAATTATTACAACAACAAGATTGATCAATATTATGATAAACATATTTCATGATGCAAATAGAGTCGTAGATGGTCTTTCGAAAGAAAAGCAAAATAAAGAAAGAGTCAATACACAACAACAGCGAAAGAGAATTCCTTCATGTCCATATAGGTGCGCGTGTGAGTATTGTGCCTTGTGCGCTTACTTTACGACCTCCGCAACGAGGGCAAAACTCTACAAATAAATAAATTAAGAGCGCCGATAAATTCCACGGCGTGTCTCTCTTGTAAATTTGTACGTAATATTTTAATCAGCGGTGAAAAATGGTAATAAGTTTTTAATTTAAGGCGCAGTTTATCAGCCCCGCCGCGACTTTTAAACTCAGCGGACCAGCACGAATCCACTGAAGGGAATCATTAAATTATGAATTGCTTTATTTAAAAAGGCCGTACCGCGCGTACTCGCCTCGTGTAATATCTTTATACCCGTTCATAAATATTTACTCTCAGCTATGGGTTTTAGTTTTACTGTGCTTGCAAGCAAATAGTCTTTAAGCGCAATTATTCTTCTATATTTCTCTTCAATTTTATTAATAATCATGATTACTTTCTTCATTTAAAATTAATCTTCCATAACAATTTAAGTTCAACGGTAGTGCTTACAAAGCGATTTTTTTTTTTAATCGAAAAACATTACGAAAGTTATCTGATTTTTCATTGAATACAACTTTTATTTGAAACATTTTAAAATATTATCAATTTTTAGCCAAATATTTCAACACTACTGAAGTAGTAGTAAGACTAAATTTTTGCAGAAAGTCGATATTAATTTTAATTTGTTTTTACATTTTGTAAATATTCTGCAAACTATTGGCAAACTCAATTTTTTCTTTATACTACTAAAATTTGCTAAGAGTATTAAACTCCCACTTTAGATTTCCAGAATTTAACCAAAAAACCAATCATCTACAATATTTGCGTGGAAACTAAATATTTCATAATTACCAAATTTTATATAGAATTAATTTCTTGAATTAATTTCTCATCTGGCACTTGGAAAAACATATTAGAATATGTAAAGTTATTTAAATTAGACTGGCTAACTAGATATACAGGGCATTTTTTTGAGATAATTATAGCATTTTTTTGAGATAATTATAGCATTTTTTAAATTTGCGGAAATTCGTTGTTTCAAACCGGTTAATTTGAGGCTTTGACCGAGTGTTTTCCACTCCCAGACTAAGCATGAAGTAAAATTTCGAGTTTAGAAAAGCCTAAGAATTTGAATTGGCCGCGTAGCGAAGCGGAGCGGCCAATCCAAATTAGGCTTTTCTAAACTCGAAATTTTACTTCATGCGCCACGCTTAAAAAAAATGATTTACAGTGAAGTTAAAAAAACACACACATACAACAACGATTATAGGCAACCTAATATACGTTACAGTTATTGGGTTGCCTATAATCACTGTTTTAAACAATTGGTTCAGCGCAGAATTTGACTCACGTTTTATTCACATCTACATATTAGATTGCTAAAGCCGTATATTTTGAACTTAACGATACTTCAGTGATTTATACGCGTGGCGCATGAAGTAAAATTTCGAGTTTAGAAAAGCCTAATTTGGATTGGCCGCTTCGCTTCGCTACGCGGCCAATCCAAATTTTCAGGCTTTTCTAAACTCGAAATGTTACTTCATGCTTAGTCTGGGAATGGAAAACCCTCGTGTAAAGATTCAAGATTCATTTGTGTTGAGTAATTTTTAATTAAAGTTACAAAGAATCAATATCTCATGGCTACCTTATTTTAAAAGTAGATACTTAGTGCCATTGGTATTGGGACCACAGCAATTAACAGTATTTAGAAGTAAATGGAAAACAGTTTGAACCAGTGCTGTGAACTCTGAGTCGGAGTTAGAGCCAAAATTGTTGAGTCTGAATAGAAGTATTTTTATGAGGAGGAAATCAGCCTGTGTGGGTGGAAATTTCGTATAATTCCTACTCCAATTTTTAATATAATTATTTAAATCTCTGCTTCTTAGTTTCCAACACTGAATAGAGGCAAGAATATTTGATGATCATCCAATCGCACAAGCAACAGTGCGACTGAATGACTTTCAAATATTCATGCCTCTACTCGCTGTTAGTTAATCTATTATTGCAGAACTTTTTTTTTGCAAACCCTAATTCACATTCGGTCAGCTATTTCCGCTTGTACGAAACTTAATCAGCAGCTCTGCATCTGAAGCGATTATTATTCGAAAATGCAATCGGTCGATTTCCTACACGAAAAACATTCACGATCAGAATCGGAGAGAGAGCCATATCAGCGCGAACGGGCCATAAATCACGGCAATAAAACACATTCTGATGGATTTGTTTATTTTCCGCCGATAAAAACGCAGTAAATCCCGCACGCAGCCGTCCGTGACTAATTTAAATTTAATATTATCGGGCAAAGGGCCCGCGCTGCGTTTTTTTTCGTTTTTTTATTACGTAACATAGGAAAAAAGGCAAAACAATTATGAGTTAATTATGTAGCGAGAACAATTCATGAATATGTCCAGAAAGGGGTGGAAGTCTCACGCCCTTATACGCCTATATTAGGGTGCGTCAATGTTATAATTACAAAATTAAATTCGCTATGATTTTTAACCTATTAAAGGCGGAGCAATTGTAGAGTTAACTCTAAAAATTGATTTTGGGTAAAATTATGCACAAATATTTTTGAGTTCTATAAATGACAGTGTGCTGTGAAAGAGCCAACCATGATTGGGACACTCATTGGGTTATACAACACAGTTATCTCGGCCTCACTTTTGACCAGAGGCTAAACTGGAAAACCCATGTAGACAACATCACCGCCAAAGCAGTAGGGGCAACATGGGCTTGCCGTAGACTATTTTGCAGAAGATGAGGTTTACACCCTATGTTTGGGCACCAGAGAGGCTATGAGCATTTGCCCTACTGGAGCAATTGCGGCTATGCTAAACCTCACACCTCTGCATCTGCAAACTAATAAATATTGGTCTCATCACCGCTATGAATAGCCAATATATCAGGGCTATTCATAACGGTGATATGGCCAATAATTATTGGTCTGCAGATGTAGAGGTGTAAGGTTTAGCATAGCCTCCATTGCGCTAGTAGGGCAAATGCTCATAGCCTTTGTGATGCCCAAACATGCCAACTTTTGAACCTTACTGAGCTTTGCTTGTACTATCCCTTGTCTTTTGGACAAAGACAACGGAGAGTACAATCAAAACAAAGTTCAGCAAGGTTCAAAGATGGGCATGTTTATGCATCACAGTGGCTATGAGCACTTACCCTACTGCAGCAATGGAGGCTATGCTAAACCTCCCACCTATGCATCTGCACATGAAAATGAAAGCTGCTTTAGACGTCTTAGGAATAATCCAGACAGATATTCGAGAATATGGATATTTTAATGGGCACTTAAAAATCCTCAGCACTATGTGCGAAAGAACGGTATACACGCCCAAAGACTACATGTTAACTGTCTACAACCACAGTTCATATATACCCAGTTAGCCAGTCACTGTATAAAATTTAGTAACAGCATTTGGAGGCTGCATCTAGAAGTGAGACCGGTGATTGGCGTATACGGTCGTCTGTCTTGCTCGTCCCCCCAATCTTGACCATAGTCTCTCCTTTTCTACTCAATTTCCAGTTCTCCTATAAGCACTGGCTCCCTTTGCTATGACTTCGATACAACGATTGAAGTGGCTACCTAAGACCGCCTTAATGTTGTAGCGAAAGTCAAGCAGTTACAAGGCTCCTTGATAGTTTGGTTCACTGATGGATCTAAAACTGAAAATTGAGTCGGAATCCGTGTCACTGGCCCTTGATTTGAGCTATCGAGGGCCTTGGGACGGTCCTCATCGATATTTCAGGCAGAAATCGAGGCCTTGAACACTTGCGCCTAAGTATGTTTAAAAAGGGACTTTAACAAAAAGAGAATATGCATATGCTCAGACAGTCAGGCTGCATTAAGAGTAATAAAATCACCTACATGTAAATCTAAATCTGTCTGGAAGTGCAAACTATCCCTAAAGCAACTGGCCAGGAACAACAGAGTTAAACTGCTCTGGGTTCCAGGTTATGCAGGGATCAAAGGTAATTAAATTGCCGATGGGCTGGCCAAAACTTCACGTGTTGGACCAGAACTCTATAGTGGAATAACTAAAGTCCTTCTCTGCCGTAAGACCCAAACAGTTTCTCAGGTTAAGCAAGGGCAACCTAAGGCTCATAACCAGCCTTTTTACCGGGCACTGTCCTCTGAAATACTACCTCACTAAGATGGGTCAGACAACTGATGCCAATTGCATATTCTGCAACGAGGCACAAGAAACAGCAGAGCATCTACTTTGTGAATGCTCTACCCTGTCCCTTTAAAGAGGGAACTACTTGTCGTCGGTCACTTTAAAGCCTGGTGATCTGGTACACATTAACTCTCAAGTTGTTGTAGACTACGCAAGAGGTCTAGACATTGAGTCACTCAAGTAAGTCAGGGATAATTACAGAAGATCTTTCAGGTGGAGGTAATTTCGGAAGGCCTAGAAGCCACACGATCCATAATATAACATAAGAGTAGTGTGCTGTAAAAGAAAAGTGTGCTGTGGAATAGCAGTTTGCTGTGGAAGAGCAGGGTTCTGTGGAAGAGCTGAGTGCTGTGGAAGAGCAGTATGCTGTGAAAGAGGAGTGTGCTATGGAAGAGGAGTGTGCTATGGAAGGCAGTATGCTGTGGAAGGTGTTCTGTGGAAGAGCAGTGTGCTGTGGAAGGAAAGTGTACTGTGGAAGAGCTGTGTGCTGTGGAAGAGCAGTGTTCTGTGGAAGAGCAGTGTACTGTGGAAGAGAAGTGTGCTGTGAAAGAGCAGTGTGCTGTGGAAGAGCAGTGTGCTATGGAAGGCAGTGTGCTTTGGAAGGTGTTCTGTGGAAGAGGCACACTGCTCTTCTACAGAACACCTTCCAATATCTAGACATTGAAGGATTCAAGTAGGTAAGGGATAATTACAAAAGATCTTTCAGGTGGAGGTAATTTCGGAAGGGTCAGAGGCCACACGATCCATAACATAACATAAGAGTAGTGTGCTGTAGAAGAACAGTGTGCTGTGGAAGAGCAGTTTGCTGTGGAAGAGCAGTTTGCTGTGGAAAAGCAGGGTGCTGTGGAAGAGCAGTATGCTGTGGAAGAGCAGCGTGCTGTGGAAGAGCTATGTGCTGTGGAAGAGCAGGGTTCTGTGGAAGAGCAGTGTACTGTGGAAGAGAAGTGTGTTGTGGAATAGCGGTATGCTGTGAGAGACCAGCGTGCTGTATAACGTTTTTCTTTAGTTTTATTTTAAAATCAAATTGAACAAATGAAAGATAAGAAAGTTATTCAAGATAGCAAATTTGCTTTTGATTTGAATGTTGGTTGATTTTCAATAATAAAAAAAAAACTAGAAGTAATCAAACATTGATTCATCCCATAACTGTGTTTTTACACTGTTTAAATGTACACACATACAGTCGGTTGTTGATATTGAATTAATTTAACGGCCGGATATTCGATCAAGATTATGTTTTATTGGTTTTTACATGTTCGAATTAAATGGTGCGGGTCGTTAAAATTATGTAAAGCGCGCGCACGGACCGGGTGAAATTTATGAATTCGATATGGGGCCAATTTATAATAATAATCGCCTGGTAAAAAGTGCATTCGATGGAAATGTTACGTGCATATAGGGCGCGCAACGGCAGCAGACAAATGGCTGGATGGTATTTCGCGATATTTGCGACAAAACCGGGATGGATGACATTTCCATCAGGGAATTTTGCATCCGCGACGGGTGTTACAATGGACGTCGTCGACACGATTTTCCGCCCTCTCGCGTACGCGACATTACTGATTTATGTATAGTATACACCGCTATTCGGATTAACAACCCTTAAATGTGTTTTATTATTAAATTTATTAACTTTGTTTTTCTTTTGCTTTTTCAGGTATGTATCAATTCATCAATCGCTGTCTTGAAGGAAAAGAAAACTATTTTTGTAAGTTGCTTAATTTAATTAATATTAGCGTTTGCATAATCTCGCTCGGATTATTTAATTAATATTACCGATTGCAAAATATCGTTCGGATTAATTTAAGTCCTCAATAAAATGTATACACATACAGGAAATGTTTCTTTTAAGTATTAATATGCACAGGTTTTTTTTAATAATTAAATTTAAAGCTTTAAACGAGTGTTTTCCACTCCCAGACTAAGCATGAAGTAAAATTTCGAGTTTAGAAAAGCCCCGCGTAGAAAATTTGTCGAGGGTCGCGCAGCGACCCGAGACAAATTTTCACGGGGCTTTTCTAAACTCGAAATTTTACTTCATGCGCCACGCGTATAAAACACTGATTTAAAGTGAAGTTAAAAATGCACTTTAAACCAACTAAACTTGGATATTTTTTTAAAATTGGATGTTTTCTTTGATGTCCATGCTGTAAACCTTCAGATATTCGTTGTTTTTTTTGTAAAAAAACTTCTATTCCCTGTAGTCCTTCGGTCTTCGAAAACCATGATTGGTCCTTCGAGCTGTAGCCTTTGTAAAATGGTAATAAACTTAGTAATCTAGAGGGATCCATCAATTTGAAACTTCTAAGAGCGAGTGTTGTCCACTCCCAGACTAAGCATGAAGTAAAATTTCGAGTTTAGAAAAGCCCCGCGTAGAAAATTTGTCGAGGGTCGCGCAGCGACCCGAGACAAATTTTCACGGGGCTTTTCTAAACTCGAAATTTTACTTCATGCGCCACGCGTATTAAACACTGAATACACTGAAATGTTGTTATCACGTGATCTTCACTTGAAATCAGTGTTTAATACGCGTGGCGCATGAAGTAAAATTTCGAGTTTAGAAAATCCTGAAAATTTGGTTTGGTCGCGTAGCGCTCCGCGCTACGCGACCAAACCAAATTTTCAGGATTTTCTAAACTCGAAATTTTACTTCATGCTTAGTCTGGGAGTGGACAACACTCGTTTAAAGCTTTACATTGAACTCTTTAAAAAAACAATGAATATCTGAAGATTTACAGCATATAATTAGGGTATGTATACTTAAAAAAAAGTCCTTGTATGTTACCAAGTTGAATAATTTTATATTCATATTATAAGCTTGTAACTATCACGCGTTCAACTTATATGCATAACTACAAGCAATCTATAATAACCGCAATTGAATCATTCAATAGCTTTATTACCGCGCAACCAGCGCTGATGCACTTTTTTTTTCTTTCTACGATCATTTTTCGATTGGAGAAGCAGACTCGGTAATAATGCCGTCTGCGATCGCTTCAGCCCTCCGGCTCATCGCTCGATGGGACTGTTTTTGTTATGATTTAAGCGTAACCAAAGCGATCCGCGGCCCCGGTTTATCTTTATCGTCCGTACGCGGCGCGATTTCACACTTCTGGCGCGGCGCGATAAATCGCGCGCGCTCGCCGCGCGAAAGACAATATCATTTTACGAGGCCCCCACGTTATTTGCTTTTATTGACCGTTTCGCGTATCGCCACAAATCATCATCAGGGGACGATAAATCCCAAAAAACGCGCGTGCATCTGTGATGAAGTGTGTATGTACACGATTGACAGTGATTTAGTTGTGAAAATTTTAAGCGGAATTGATTGTGTTGATTAGATTTGGATATTTCAAATTTGCTACACTTGTAATGTAATTTGTATACGAAAAAATTAAACGATTATTATATTTACGTCCGATGATAATGATTTTCAAATTTACTTTTCCCGTAGCCGAAATATCTATTGATAAATATTATAAACTTTCGCACGGACTTTGAAAGACCAAAATACAATTACTCTAACTCGTGCCATTATGAAGGAAAGATAACAATCCGAATTCTTAAGTTTAGAAATTGTAATTAGTCAGTCTCGCTCAAGCCTTCAAGCTGTTTAGCTCGTAAAATTAAATAAGTTATATTCAAAATCAGTTCGGTATAAACTCAATCCGCAAGTTAAGGCTACATACGAATTCTTGTTACTTATTATATTTGTGTAAATTCGGGCGTATTGTATTTTAACTATCGTTGTTGAATAAATCAAATTTAACACTTTATTTATGATAAATTAATTATCATCCGCTCCCCGCTCGAACATTACACACTATATATAAACAAGTGTGCAAATGAATATACCGAAGAACAATTCAAATGTCTCATACAAATAAAAAAATAATAAAATAAATTCAAAATTGACGAAAATCACGAACAACATTTTATTAGTGGAAAATATATTAAAAAATAATTAAATAACTGTAAACTTTCATTTACCTGACTAAGCGAAACACACTTTTTTGAAAATCACAAAGTTATTCAGAATTTTATTTATACAAAGTGAAAAAATGTCTTTTTTTTTGGAGTTTGGTTTTTGCCTGGCCTTAAAATTTGCCCTTTAGTCAACATCATTTATTTATATATATTTTGTAATAATTTTACAATTTCGATTTCCTGCTATTCTCACATACATTCATACCACACCTAGGGTCACCTCCAGACATTATTTTTCAAATAAAACCTCCCCGTGCACGGGAATCGAACCCGAATTGTGACAGACAAGGCATTTTTCCTTCAATATATTGCATACTCTGTAAATCTTCAGATATTTGTTATTTAAACAAAAAATTAAATAGAAGCTTTAAACGGGTCATCTGCCTGGAGAAGCTACGGTGTGGCGAAACAATTGTTTCAGTGTCAATCAATAAACAGTGAAATCTTAACCAAGTGTGTTATTTACTAAAAGGGTTCTTTAAACGAGTGTTTTCCACTCCCAAACTAAGCATGAAGTAAAATTTCGAGTTTAGAATAGCTTGAAAATTTTGTTTGGTCGCATAGCGCGTATCACAAAGATTGTACTTTCCTTGGAGTACACCGATTTTTTCAAAATATTTCAATCCTAAATAAGAAAGTAGTTAAGACGACAATCTGCAAAGTTGTATACGTTTAAATAGCGGTCGACCGCCTCTTAACACGTTGACTGGAAAGCACGAGATAACTCGTGGTTGGCTGTCTATTTCCAGACTACCACCACGAGTTAACTCGGTTTGAAAAGACTTTAGAGTTTAGAATAGCTCGAAAATTTGGTTTGGTCGCGTAGCGCGTATCACAAAGATTGTACTTTCCGATTTTTTTAAATATTTCAATCCTAAATAAGAAAGTAGTTTAGACGGCAATGTGCAAAGTTGTATACATTTAAATAGCGGTCGACCGCCTCTTAACACGTTGACTAAGCTCGAGATAACTTGTGGTTCGCTGTCTATTTCCAGACTCCCACCACGAGTTAACTCGGTTTGAAGAGACATTTTTCGGTGTCCACTACAAGTTAGTATGTGGACAATTAAGACGTTCACGAACCAACTTGTGGTGGGCACCGAAAAAAGTCTTTTTAAACCGAGTAAACTCGATCGCAAACTACGAGTTAACTCGTAGTTAGCGATCAACGTGATAAAAAGGTAGCAAAATATTGGTTGTCATTAAACATGATTGCATTTCCAAAATTTGATTTGCTTGATTAGTTTTTAATATTGTTTTGCATAAACAATATTAAGAACTAATCAGGCAAATCAAATTTTGGGAATGCAATCATGTTTAATGACAACCAATATTTTGCTACCTTTTTATTACGTTGATCGCTAACTACGAGTTAACTCGATAAATATCTATAACGCATCATTTAATGCAATGATCTCATTTTAATCGTTCTTCTTTCGTGTTTAACTGATCCAAAAATAGTGATGACCGCTAATTACAGAAATGCGCATTGTTGTTTGTTTATAACTACAAAAAAAAGAGTCTCGAATTGAGATGCTCGTTTCGATAAAGAGAAAGATCAATCTCTAAACACAATACCAAAAGAGAACAACGTGAATCACACAAACGGCTACTACTAATACATCAGACGAAGGTCGACTTCCTCCACTTGATCCTCATTCGGCTGTTTGTAAAACGAAAAGTGGATATTAAAATAATGCAGGCGCGTAATAAAACGGATTGATGGTGTTTGGTGTTTTCGTACGTGAGTATACATTCACAATGAATACACACACACATATACACTGTGCATGTGTGAGCGTGTCAGCCATGTCCTGCACGGGCGTGCCTCGGCGGGACCCTAACCGGTCCCAGCTCGGCTCTTGCGCGCTCACCGACGGCCATTTCGCAGCAATAATATGAACCGTTTACACTTCATTCCGACGGCTTTTATAGCTAATTTTATATACAATACACACTCATTCGCAATCGCGTAAACGCTATTTGCGCCGCTTTTCAGAACCCCTTTTATCGACCCACGCGAAGTGGGCCACGGAACGCGCGAAAAAATAACGTTTCACGACGTATTTTTCAATCAGTGTAATTACCAAGTTCGTTTATGGGATAATTGAATTTTTGGTTGTGTTTCGCGAGTTAATCCCATCGCGAGTCGTAAATTGATGGACGTGGGTTGTAAATTTAAAATGTTTGGGTCATTGTTTGATCTACTGGGACATAATTTATTAATCATTGAAGGGGAGAGTATCATAAAGCTCTAATCAGTGCTGCCAACTATAGAACCGTATCACGTACTCGACCAAACTAAATTTTCAAGCTTTTCTAAACTCGAAATTTTACTTCACGCCTATAAAGCACTGATTTAACTTGAAATTTTAAATGTACTGCTTATGTTTGTTCTCACATTACTAATTTTTTTCAAATGTATAGGGAATTTTTCTTTAAAGTATTCAGCTTATTTCTTAACATTTTTGAATATTCGTTGTTTTTTTAAAAGAGTTCAATCCAAACTTTAAACGAGTGTTTTCCACTCCCAGACTATGAAGTAAAATTTCGAGTTTAGAAAAGCCCCATGAAAATTTGTCGAGGGTCCCGCAGCGACCCTCGACAAATTTTCTGGGCTTTTCTAAACTCGAAATTTTACTTCATGCGCCACGCGTATAAATCACTGATTTCAAGTGAAGTTTAAATATACATTAATTTCACAATATTCTAGTGTTTTATACGCGTGGCGCATGAAGTAAAATTTCGAGTTTAGAAAAGCCCAGAAAATTTGTCTCGGGTCGCTGCGCGACCCTCGACAAATTTTCACGGGGCTTTTCCAAACTCGAAATTTTACTTCATGCTTAGTCTGGGAGTGGAAAACATTCGTTTAAAGTTTCAAATTGAGCTTAAAAAGAAACAACGAATATCTAAAGATTTAAATAAAATACGCTGAATTTGCTGTACATTTTCGGGCATGCGTTGTTTTTTAACAATTTCAATTTAAAGTTTTAAACGAGTGTTTTCCACTCCCAGACTAAGCATGAAGTAAAATTTCGAGTTTAGAAAAGCCCCGTGAAAATTTGTCGAGGGTCGCGCGGCGACCCGAGACAAATTTTCTGGGCTTTTCTAAACTCGAAATTTTACTTCATGCGCCACGCGTATAAAACACTGATTTCAAGTGAGGTTCAAATATGCATAAATTTCCAAGTATTTTAGTGTTTTATACGCGTGGCGCATGAAGTAAAATTTCGAGTTTAGAAAAGCCCAGAAAATTTGTCTCGGGTCGCTGCGCGACCCTCGACAAATTTTCACGGGGCTTTTCTAAACTCGAAATTTTACTTCATGCTTAGTCTGGGAGTGGAAAACATTCGTTTAAAGTTTCAAATTGAGCTTAAAAAGAAACAACGAATATCTAAAGATTTAAATAAAATACGCTGAATTTGCTGTACATTTTCGGGCATGCGTTGTTTTTTAACAATTTCAATTTAAAGTTTAAAACGAGTGTTTTCCACTCCCAGACTAAGCATGAAGTAAAATTTCGAGTTTAGAAAAGCCCCGTGAAAATTTGTCGAGGGTCGCGCAGCGACCCGAGACAAATTTTCTGGGCTTTTCTAAACTCGAAATTTTACTTCATGCGCCACGCGTATAAATCACTGATTTCAAATGAGGTTTAAATATACATTAATTTCACAATATTCTAGTGTTTTATACGCGTGGCGCATGAAGTAAAATTTCGAGTTTAGAAAAGCCCCGAAAATTTGTCGAGGGTCGCTGCGCGACCCTCGACAAATTTTCACGGGGCTTTTCTAAGCTCGAAATTTTACTTCATGCTTAGTCTGGGAGTGGAAAACACTCGTTTAAAGTTTTAAATTGAGCTTAAAAAAAACAACGAATATCTAAAGATTTAAATAAAATACGCTGAATTTGCTGTACATTTTCGGGCATCCGTTGTTTTTTAACAATTTCAATTTAAAGTTTTAAACGAGTGTTTTCCACTCCCAGATTAAGCATTAAGTAAAATTTCGAGTTTAGAAAAGCCCCGTGAAAATTTGTCGAGGGTCGCGCAGCGACCCGAGACAAATTTTCTGGGCTTTTCTAAACTCGAAATTTTACTTCATGCGCCACGCGTATAAGTCACTGATTCCAAGTGAGGTTTAAATATACATTAATTTCACAATATTTTAGTGTTTAATACGCGTGGCGCATGAAGTAAAATTTCGAGTTTAGAAAAGCCCAGAAAATTTGTCTCGGGTCGCTGCGCGACCCTCGACAAATTTTCACGGGGCTTTTCTAAACTCGAAATTTTACTTCATGCTTAGTCTGGGAGTGGAAAACACTCGTTTAAAGTTTCAAATTGAGCTTAAAAAAAAAACAACGAATATCTAAAGATTTAAATAAAATACGCTGAATTTGCTGTACATTTTCGGGCATCCGTTGTTTTTTACCAATTTCAATTTAAAGTTTTAAACGAGGGTTTTCCACTCCCAGAGTAAGCATTAAGTAAAATTTCGAGTTTAGAAAAGCCCCGTGAAAATTTTCTGGGCTTTTCTAAGCTCGAAATTTTACTTCATGCGCCACGCGTATAAAACACTAAAATATTGTGAAATTTATGTATATTTGAACGTCATTTGAAATCAGGGTTTGATACGCATGGCGCATGAAGTAAAATTTCGAGTTACCAAACCAAATTTTCAGGCTTTTCTAAATTAAAAATTTTACTTCATCCGCCGCGCTTACTAAACACTGATTTGATGTGAAGTTCAAAAAATACACTAATAATTAATTGCAAGCCAAAATACATCGTATGTTCAATTAAAAAAAATCTCTAGAGTGCTATGAAAAATATTCTAGGTAGGTTTTTGAAAAAAGATTAAATCATGGCACTCTAGAGGTTTTTTTTAATTGAACATATGATATAATATAGTAGGACGCAAGATTAAAAATAAAAAACTTGCAAACTCAATTTGAACTAGGAAGAAATTATGATAGAAAAAAAAAAAACATAACTTATTCATATCACTTTTATTGATAAAAGTGGAAAAAATAATTTAAGAGTTCTCTTTCTATCAAAATTGAGGATGTTTTACGACGTAAACACCTTCAAAATTCAAGAATTGAAAGAAAGACATTTATTTAGTGGTTTGCCGTCAGGTTTGTTTAAATTGTTGGTTAGGTTTTGGGGAAAGCTTCAGTTTTTAAAAAATTATGCATACAAGTAATCAGAACTTTATTATTAATTGTGCTAAGCTACGAAATGTCTAGCAACACAATTAATAACAAATTTCTAGTTTACTTAAACATATAATTTAAAAACTGCCGGTTTCACTAAACCCCTTATTAACCTTACTAACAATTAACACGAATTGGAGTAAATTAATTCCTGCTTAGCACTTTTAATGTTTGAAATATTCTGCACCTAAGAATTGGCAATTTCATTTATACTTATATTTGAACGGTAACGTGACCGCCAGTCTAAGGTGTCAAATTGTTTAGAGGGAATGGCAAAGCTATACTGATGAGAGATAAATCTCGAAACGCGTCTATAGATGGCCTGAATAATTTGACCCAAATTGTTACATTTGCAGTAGGTTACTGTATGTAACAGCTAACACTTGTTGTATAATTTAATGTCCGTCGGGGTATTAGCTCGGGAAGTAGTTGTTTCAATAAGTGTTTGATACAGTCTTTGTAAGACTAACTTGTTGTAGATTGCGAAAAGAATCTCGGCACTTTTAATGTTTGTATTTAATTGATGAGGCGGATACATGATGAAACTCCATAATACTATTTGAAATAAAACAACACAGTTGGGAGGGTTTCACTTTAATTTCATTATTTCATCTGCCTGATGAAGCCACTGTGGTGAAGCATGTTGCAGTGTTCAACAATTAAAGTGAAACCCTCCCAACTGTGTTGTTTTATTTCAAATAGTTTAATGTTTGTGTTGCTGTAAGATTATACTTTTTATTATTACTCGTGGAATATTTTTTTTTTTTCGAATCTGAATATATAATATAATAGGATGCAAGTTTAAAAATAAAACATTCAATTCAGTACGGATCTCCTCCAGCTCATTAAAATTTCTAATGCATTATTTATGTATGGTAAAGGCATTGTTAACGTTGCCACTAACGACACGGTGAAGATAAAAAGAAACATTTGTTATTTAAAATTTGGTCGTAACGTGTTCAAGGCGCACCGCGTAATCGTTTTTTAATACCAGCGAAGTGTACATTTAGGATAATTCATTTCACTTTTAAAAAACAATTGTTTTTTAGTACCCAGTTGAAAATACATACGTTATTTGATAACAAAATTACCAAGCACATGTACTCAAATTTTTTAATAAATTTATTCTTTATTTTTAACAAGTGTTTCTACTCCCTGATAAAGCATCAATTAAAATTTCTGAATTGCAATTCATTTGAAATTAGATACGTTTTTAAGAAACGTTCAATATGAAATTTTTAATGAATGTCTCTACTCGTTGAATAAATATACATTTTCCAAGATCATTGTATTTGAAAAGAATTTGAAACATTTAACGAGTGTTTTCCACTCCCAGGTTAAGCATGAAGTAAAATTTCGAGTTTAGAAAAGCCTGAAAATTTGGTTTGGTCGCGTAGCGCGAAGCGCGGAGCGGCCAAACCAAATTTTCAGGCTTTTCTAAACTCGAAATTTTACTTCATGCGCCACGCGTATAAAACACTAATTTAATCGGAAGTTAAAAATATATTTTATTGACTTATTATGATAGCATGAACCAAATGACGAATAAAAAAATTGTTCCGAGACACATCTTATTTCAAAATCATTTAGTGCAATGGCGAACAAAATTACCTAAACTGTGCTCATTTCTGCAATAATTATAATAAAATATAAAGCAAGTGTTCCCTTAATTGTTTAAACATGTTTTATCAAGTGTAAATAGAGAGAAATCGGTTCTAGAGATTGCGCAAAACTTAGTTTGAAAATTATTTCTAAACCAGGGTTTCTCAAACTGGGGGGTCATGTAAACGTACATGGCCCCTTCAGTTTGCGAAATCCTGGTTTAGAGATAATTTTTAAACTAAATTCTGCGCACAATCTTAAGAACTCTTTTTTTCTTGAATAACTTTCTCATTTATCACTTGGTGAAACATTTTGAAATAATATTAAAGGATAAATTAAAAACACTTGGTTTGATTCACTATAGTGAAAAAAACCAAGTGTTTTTAATGTATCCTTCAATATTAAGAACTCTTACTTTACACTCGATGAAACATGCTTCATAGGGAATTTGAGTTAAATAACTCAAATTCACTATGATTTAAACTTGATGCTTTTCCTCAGTATTGAGTAGATGTAGTATTTTGTTTTGTTTTGCACTCATAAAGCAATTAAGTCGGATCGCGATCCGCGAAAAGCTCCTGCACCGTGCGTCCTCTTCCCCCCTTTCCTCCCACCGCCCTCTCGCGCCATCGCCGTCCAGCCGAGCTCGGCCTTGTAATTATTTTCTTCGGAAAGTGATTAACTCGTTTGTTGATTTATGTTTCTGGCTTGGTTATTTACGACCGCGGCGATCTGACGTGTTGCATGCATGTAGGCAGAGAGCATGTCTGTCCGTTGCATTTTAATTTGGAAAACGCATTCTAAAAATGCCCGACTTTAATCTCCACATGCTGGCTCGGCCAGGCCAGGAGAGGCCACGTATCAATTATACACGACCCGAAGCGGATTTTGCAACCATACACCTTCAAGCTTTTTATTTTATATATCTACATTTAAAAAAGGAACAAAATCTCAAGTGCCTTTATAGATACTATTTTTCTACTTGCTTTGGTATCGCATGGAGGAAACAAAATCTCAAGTGTTGGTCACGTGTCTACAAGACTCTGCAGCACATTGTATGAACTGACAGTCTTAACATGTTTTCAACAATGAGTCAATATTAAGCCTCTAATATTATATGAATTCTAGGTATTTCGATTTTAGGTGGACATTTATTTCAGTTGCCGAAAAAACTGTATTTCTATCAAACTAGCATTGGTCGCTTATTGAAATATAATTTTAGGGGCCTCGGTGGCCGAGTGGGTAGAGACCCTGCCCACAGACCAAGAGGTCGCGGGTTCGAATCCCGTCCGGTGGAATAATTTATGAATAATAAATTATTCCATCCGGGTCCATGGATGTAGTGTGAACGTATTGTGGCGTCCAAATGATATAAATAAGTGTGTATGGAATTAGTTAAATTAAAATAGAAAACAATACAATAGTAGATGGCTGTATGGCGAAAGCCGAGGCCAAAGAAACAAACAAACAAAAAAAAATGTATTTTTTTTCTACAAGTTTTTACAGTAAATTTTATGAACTGATAATTTTGACATGTTTCAATGGTTTCAAAAAGGTTTGAACATTGAGCCTCTGATATTTTTATGAATTGTGAACATTTCGATTTAACCTGGTCGTAACTAGTTTCCGAGGAGACCAATTAATGAAATGATGTTGCTTCCAAATTGGCTCACTTTTTGAAATATAATTTTTCTGCAAGCCTTTACAGCAAATTTTATAAACTGATAATATTTTGAAGGTGTCAAGCAAACTAGATAATGTATTCATTATTAGGAGGGGCTAGGAACAGTCAGGCTTCTTTCCCTTATAAACAAGTTTCCTGTTCGCATGATCTTTCTGCTTATACGAATTTCACGTGTATATTTTTAAGCTTCTACAATAAACTGCGTTGTCTAGTTTATTTCATTTTAGTAATTCTTTTTTAGTAATATATTTTTGTAGAAATGAAGACTGAAAAAAAATCTGAAAAATATCTGTATTTTCTAGCTTGACACTGCAGGAAGAAACTTGTCACTAAATCAGTTGTTGTAGTTTGGGTACCTATTTAAATTATTTATTTATTGACATATCTACGTGGTTGATTGATTGAGTTACGTGAAGATCAAATTTATTTGACAAATAAAGCATTGATAACCTTTCTTTACACGTGCGAAGAAAGGTTATTAGTGCTTTATTCATCAAATATCTACATTTTTTTTCTATTTCTTGAATAATTTTCTCACTTATCACTTGGCGAAACATTTTTAAAAATGATGAAGGTTTAAATTAAATTACACTTGGTTTGTTTCACAATTTTCTCTTTACTATTTACTCTGACTAAATAGTAAAGAGAAAATTGTGGACCAAACCAAGTGTAATTTAATTCAAACCTTCAACAATATTTTTTTTCTTTTTAAGTACACTTTCATATACAGAGAGTTTTATGTAACACCGAACATTTTCAATGTTCATTTTCGTATGTTCTATTTATCAAACCAAAGCATCCAATACTAGTTGACACCTTTGGATTTTAGGTTATGTGTAAATTTAGTTGCCTATATGACCATTACAAATTGTAGCCAATCAATCGCAATGAATGCCTCAACTGGTACATACAGAGAGTTTTCTTTCAAGTATACATGTCCCAATTACAGCGTATATGCCGTAAATCTTTAGATAATCGTTGTTTTTTTTTTAAGAGTTCAATTTGAAAAGCATATATAATTAATAAAAAGAAACATACAGATAGTTTTATGTAACACCAAACATTTTCATAACGATCATTTTTGTTTTAAGTATCTATATGGATACCTTGAAGAATTTAATTTAAAGCTTTAAGCGAGTGTTTTCCATTCCCAGGCTGAGCATGAAATAAAATTTCGAGTTTAGAAAAGCCTGAAAATTTGGTTTGGTCGCGTAGCGCGAAGCGCGGAGCGGCCAAACCAAATTTTCAGGCTTTTCTAAACTCGAAATTTTACTTCATGCGCCACGCGTCTAAAGCACTGATTTAAAGTGTGTCTTTAAGTTTGATCACATGTTTATTCAATTTTCAAATGTTTATATGGTATATATACACAGAGTTTTATGTAACACCGAACATTTTCATAACGATAATTTTTCTTTGAAGTATCCAAATGCATACGTTGCACATTTTCCAATGCTCAGTTTATTAAAAGAATTCAATTTGAAGCGCTAAGCGAGTGTTTTCCACTCCCAGGCTAAGCATGAAGTAAAATTTCGAGTTTAGAAAAGCCTGAAAATTTGGTTTGGTCGCGTAGCGCGAAGCGCGGAGCGGCCAAACCAAATTTTCAGGCTTTTCTAAACTCGAAATTTTACTTCATGCGCCACCGGTATAAAACACTGATTCAATGTAAAGTTTAGCAGTGTGTTTTAAACTTCGTAATATGTCAGTGTTTTGTACCGGTGGCGCATGAAGTAAAATTTCGAGTTTAGAAAAGCCTGAAAATTTGGTTTGGCCGCTCCGCGCTTCGCGCTACGCGACCAAACCAAATTTTCAGGCTTTTCTAAACTCGAAATTTTACTTCATGCTTAGCCTGGGAGTGGAAAACACTCGCTTAGCGCTTCAAATTGAATTCTTTTAATAAACTGAGCATTGGAAAATGTGCAACATATGCATTTGGATACTTCAAAGAAAAATTCTCGTTATGAAAATGTTCGGTGTTACATAAAACTCTGTGTATACATATATACCATATAAACATTTGAAAATTGAATAAACATGTGATCAAACGTAAAGACACACTTTAAATCAGTGCTTTAGACGCGTGGCGCATGAAGTAAAATTTCGAGTTTAGAAAAGCCTGAAAATTTGGTTTGGCCGCTCCGCGCTTCGCGCTACGCGACCAAACCAAATTTTCAGGCTTTTCTAAACTCGAAATTTTACTTCATGCTTAACCTGGGAGTGGAAACACTCGTTTGAAACTTCAAATTGATATAATAAAAATATGTATAAATTTTAAACTTACTTTTTAAAACAACTAAATTTTCTTTCAATCTTTTCAAAAACGTTTTGTGTATTTAGGTATTAACCCCACACACTGTTAAAAAAATATGATGTTTATACAAAACACACACAAACATCAACACTTTATCCTATAATTACCAATTACACTTGTTCAAACATCCTCATTTTAATAACACTTTATTTACCATTGATTTTGTTTGTAATTTTGTAAATCGCGTTGCCATTCCCCGATTTTTATTGCTTGAAACTAAGGTTTTGTTGCTGTTAAAAAAAACCCGCACACTTTTACACTTTTTCATTTGATTTTCAATAAACACTTGAGCAAACATTTACGCATTTAACAATAACAAAATACATATTAAAAGTACTACAAATTAAACAATAAATAGTGAAATCTGCGAAGTGTTATTATTACACTTTGCATATCTCACTATTTATTGTTTAATTTTAGGTACTTTCAATATGTGTTTTATTACTCTTAAATTATATTTTGTAAATGGTCTACCGTATATTAATAAAGATAAAATGATGCAGATATTTCTGTAATTTCACTTGATTCCGAATTTTTATAAACCGCGTTTGCATTCACCGTTCTTTCGTTTGCAACTAACGCGAATTCCCGTACAATTATATTTTTTTACGGTTTTCTGGGTAAAGAGGATGACAATTACCTTCGCCGCTTTCACCGCTTTCTCCAAAAAAATTCTAAAAAAGCCCTTTTTACCTAGGGGACAGAACTTTCTTTTTTTTTATTGCACCCGGGCCGGGGTTTCTTTTTTACGACGGAAACGTGTCGACTTTCTCTTCTCGGTAAGCGTTTTTTCATCATCATTTTTTTTTTCGGGATTAGTTAAAAACTCGGTTCGAACGGTGATGCGTCTTGAAAACGCGCGCGCTTTGAGTTACCGTCGGGAAATAAATCGAATGTCGCGAGAGAAATTTAGGAAAAAAGTGGTTAAAAAGTTAATATATTGTTTTTTTTAATTATACGCGTAATATAACGAATGAATACAAAATATAAAATTACGATGATTTATTAAAGAAACCACTTGGTTAAATTTCAGTAATATTTTGGTTCTTTATTCCAACTAGTTTCGACTTTGAGTCATTCTCAAGGCGTACTCCTTGAGAATGACTCTAAGTCGAAACTAGTTAGAATAAAAAACCAAAATATTAGTGAAATTTAACCAAGTGTTTTCTTTATTAAATTATAGTTAAATATTTGGATTGATTGAGTTACTTGAAGATAATTATACTTTGATTAAAAAGCACTTAGAACCTTTCTTCAATACTTTATTTTGTAACCAAATGTACATTTCGGACACGAAGTGTCCATTATCAATGGTTTGATACTAATATTATTATTATTAGTATCAAACCATTGATAATGGACACTTCGTGTCCGAAATGTACATTTGGTTACAAAATAAAGTATTGAAGAAAGGTTCTAAGTGTTTTTTAATCAAAGTATAGTTAAATATGTTTCACTACGTGAAAGATGAGAAACTTGTATAAAATTACGAGAAAATTCATATAAACCGCAAACTGTAGTAAGTCACAATTGATGAAACTACTAAGACAATAAAAATCCATTGTAAACTTAAGAATATTTACTAAAATTGTAACAATGAAACTAAAAGTGTTTTATTGTTACATTTTTAGTAAACATTCTTAAGTTTACAGTGGATTTTTATTGTCCTAGTATTTTGTATTGTAGAGGCTTCTACTTTTTTATACATGCTAATTTAACAATAACGCATTTTTAACTTTGTATAACACTTTTTTGTTTCACGTGGCTGCAGTTTCGGCAACTTTAGCTTGCAATTATCTATACAAGTTTGATAATGACAAGCTAAATTTACCGAACCTGCAGTCACGTAAAATAAAAAAGTGATATAAAAACAAAGTTAAAAATGCGTTATTGTTAAATTAACATGTATACAAAAGTAGAAGCCTCTACAATACAAAATACTAAGACAATAAAAGACAATAAAAATCCATTGTAAACTTAAGAATGTTTACTAAAAATGTAACAATAAAACACTTTTAGTTTTATTGTTACATTTTTAGTAGTAGAAGCCTCTACAATACAAAATATACTAAAAATGTGTTTAAGCCTATTGTGGTTTGTGTAACGAGTTTACGTAATAATGAAATTAATATTTATAATAAATAAGATTTTATTGTTTATTAAGTGATTAAAAGTGAGTGATTTAAATCGCTAGCGTATTTCTTCTAATCTCTAAAGCAATATAATATAAATTGTGGATACATTTATATTTCATAAAATTATTTACCTACAAAGAGTTTTAAGAGTGATTAACGGATAATCTACGAAGTCTAATTTATACATTGGTAAGTCCTCTAGTAGTTTTTTGCTTTAATCACCATTCAAATTTTAACTGGAATCTCATTAAATTTGGAACAGTTGTATTTATTAAAAAAAACCTCAGTATGGAATTTTATCAAACTTTTCGTAAGAATTTTCCCAAAGACTTAACGAAATTTTCTTTAGGAAAATCCTTACGAAAAGTTTCATAATATTCGATACTGAGGTTTAAACTAATTTGGCTTAACTTGTTAAATGTATTATGTAAAAACTAGGATAAATTAATAACACTTGGTTTATATCACTATTTGTGTCTATTTACTCGACTAATTTCGCTTTTTAATATTATTTTTAAATGTTTCACCCAGTGATAAATGAGAAAGTTATTCAAAAAAGAAAAAAATGTAATAACTAGTGTTTAACAATCATCACAAAAAATATATACTTAATTGCTAGAATGTAAAAATAAGAAAATATATAAGTTTTTATATAAATAAAACAATTTAAACACTTTCAAATATATACTGTAATAACGCTACAATTGTTTCGCCACACTGTGGCTTCTTCAGGCGAAGAACAAAAAAAGTGTTTACAATTTTTTTTTTCTTCGCCTGAAGAAGCCACAGTGTGGCGAAACAATTGTAGCGTTATTACAATATATATTTGAAAGTGTTTAAATTGTTTTATTTATATAAAAGTGAATATAAACTTTCAACATTTATCAGCTTTATCAATCAAATATATAAGTGGTCTAACTGCAAAAATCACATTCTCCACTTCTGAAAACTTTTAGCAAATTGCAAAAAACACGTGGCGGACATAAAAAAACCGCCAACTCAATTTTCATAAAAAGTGGAAAATGTGAGTTTTGCAGTTATACCACTCATATATAATAGAGCACTTAACAATAAATGGCAAGTACTAAGACAATAGTAATCACTCAAAAATACATTTGAAAAAAACTGAGGTACACAAACGATACACTTTCTAACTTTTTCTGTATAACTGAGACTTTATTAAGTAAGCATAGTTTCGATAACTTCAACTTGTCATTTTAAAACAACCAGTTTAGTTAAGTTTGAAAATGACAAGTTGAAATAGTCGAAACTATAGTTACTTAATAAAGGTTGTTTTATACAAACACAGTTAAGAAGTGTTTCATTAGGGAATTATAATGTATAATAAAGTAGAAGCCGCTACTGGTAACAGTCGTCCGGGACACATTTCTCTCAAAACATTTAGTGAGTTTCAAACTGTTTGAGCTATAGCTCTGTCTTAGTAGAAACACAAACCCCCCTAATCTCTCGGGAGCGGATTATTGAAGAAATTAGCCCCTGAACTATAGTTTCGATAACTTCAACTTGTCATTTTGAAACGAACAGTTTAGTTAAGTTGAAATAGTCGAAATTATAGTTATTACTTAATAAAGACAAAGTTAAGAAGTGTTATATAGTGAATTATGATGTATATTGAAGTAGAAGCCTCTACCGTTAACAGTCGTCCGGGAAACATTTCTCTCAAAACATTTAGTGAATTTCGAGCTGTGTGGGCTGTAGCTCCGTCTTATTAGAACCGCAAACCCCCATAATCCCTCGGGAGTGGATTATTGAAGAAGTTAGCGCCTGCACTTTTAAATATCGTCTCCAACAATGTGTTGCTGCTAAAGGGCGCCATCTTAAGGACATTATTTTAAAAACTTCATGATTCTCAAATGGTATTTTTTTTATCTATTTGAAATCTATAAACTCTTCAAGAGAGAGGTTAAAAATTTATTAACGCATAAAACCTATTATTCTATGCAGGACTATAGGGATGATCCATTTACTTCTTAATGGTTATTGATCCAATATTATTAGGTTTAATTTGTATGATTTATTTACTGTTGTTGTTGCTATTTCTATAATTTATTGATACTTTTGTGATATAGTTTTTATTATATTGTAATCTTTTCTTGTATATTGTACTCTCATATTTACTATTAGTATGCTAATTATTATTATTAATTGACATATCAAATCCATAAAATATGTCGTTTAGATGTAATAAAGTATTATTAGTATTATTATATACTGATCAATTTAAAAATACAAACCTTTTTCCTCTAAATACACTCATTACTTTTTTTATTATCTCTCAAAACTGTTTAATCTGTTTTGCCACACCCCTTTTCTAAAATGTTTCTTTTTCTCAAATTTCCAAATATATTCGTCTAAAACCTCACTAATAATAATTTACAAGGGGATTACACATCCAATGTTTCCCAATTTGATACGCATTTATCATGGTCCATGCTGGAACTTTGTCTGTTTTAACATCGGATTACCATAATCGGCGTATTAATCACGCACGTCCGAGAAATTGCGCAACCGAAATTTTTTGAGAACGTTTCGCGTTATTCGGTCCTTCTTCGGGTCAAGGCGCCAATTAATCATTAGCATACTTAATGCGATCGGAATATTTACACGTGCGCACACTCGAAAGTGAGCTTACACGCACACATCACGCATTTTGAATAGTTAATTATCAGTGGGTAGATTTAGAGAAAAATAAACATTTTGTGTATGCATTGTTGTGAGTAACTGTTGGAAAGTGTGTTTTGATTTGAGAATTAATTCTGAATGTTTGTTGAATGAAGGTATTCAGCTTCTTAAAAGTCGTTATAAAATAGTTCTAACAATGTTTCTTAAAAATAATTTATAAAATAACAGTCGGCCAAATCTTCTAAAAAAAATTTCTTGAATGTCATTGGGTTCATCAAAATGTTCAACATTCAACATGTTTGGATTTGTTTGTAATGTATGTTGGTATCTGATGAACGGTACGTACTCCGGTCGGTCTATTTCCTACGATTACAAAAATCCCAAACACGTTCACAATTAACAATACAGTCACCAGAGAATTACCAAACAGTTGGCACTAAATTCCCAACTGTTGTGTCTGGTAAACGGCCCCAATTATACAACAGTTAACAAAAACCTACAATAAAGTTTCTTAAAAGTAATTTATAAAAAAAAAAATTATCAGCAAAAACTTCTAACAAAGTTTCTCAAAAGTTTTTTTTATAAAACAGTCATCAAAAACGTCAAACAAAGATTCTCAAAATATATTCATAAAACTTCAAACAATTGTTTCCACTCCCAGGTTAAGCATGGAGTAAAATTTCGAGTTTAAAAAAGCCTGAAAATTTGGTTTGGTCGCGAAGCGGAGCGACCAAACCAAATTTTCAGGCTTTTTTAAACTCGAAATTTTACTTCGTGCGCCACGCGTATAAGACGCTGATTTCAATTGATGTTCAGTTGTTCACAATATTTCAGTGTTTTCAGTGTTTAATACGCGCATGAAGTAAAATCTTTCAACAACGTTTTACAAATTTTATTTTGAAAACAGTTAACAAAAAAAAGTTTCTCAAAAGTAATTTATAAAAAAGACAATCAGTAAAATCTATTAACGAAGTTTCTTAAAAGTCATTTATAAAACAATCAACAAAAACTTCTAAGAAAGATTCTCAAAAGTTAATCATAAAACTGCAAACAATTGTTTCCACTCCCAGATTAAGCATGAAGTAAAATTTCGAGTTTAAAAAAGTCTGAAAATTTGGTTTGGTCGCTCCGCGAAGCGGAGCGGCCAAACCAAATTGTCAGGCTTTTTTAAACTCGAAATTTTACTTCATGCGCCACGCGTATAAGGCGCTGATTTCAACTGATGTTCAGTTGTTCACAATATTTCAGTGTTTTTAGTGTTTAATACGCGTGGCGCATGAAGTAAAATTTCGAGTTTAGAAAAGCCTGAAAATTTGGTTTGGTCGCTCCGCGCTTCGCGCTACGCAACCAAACCAAATTTTCAGGCTTTTCTAAACTCGAAATTTTACATCATGCTTAATCAAGGATTGGTAACACTCGTTAGAAACAATCGAACAACAATTAAAAACAATAAACGGGTAAAACTTACAGTGATTAATATAAATTACATACTTAATATAAAAATTTCCTCCATAGTATCCAGAATTTTGATATCTGGTCAACTTACTTTAACTTGTTCTTCATTTGATCACTGATTTAATATTTTGAATCAACAAAAACCATTTTTTTTTTAATAAAATTAAAATAAAATCACTTAATTCACGTGTATTTTAATATTTACACATAAAGAACAAAAAACTAATCAAGTAATTTTATTAGAATTTAACAAGTTGATCGCCGCGCGGCAATCACTTGGTAACGCGTTAAATTTGGGTTTAGGTTCCGCGGCGATCAACGTGTTAAATTCTAATAAAATTACTTGATTAGTTAGTTTTTTGTTCTTTATGTGTAAATATTAAAATACACGTGAATTAAGTGATTTTATTTTAATTTTATTCAAAAAAATGGTTTTTGTTGATTCAAAATATTAAATCAGTGATCAAATAAAGAACAAGTTAAAGTAAGTTAACTAGATTTCGAAATTCGGGATACTATGGAGGGAATTGTTATATTAACTATGTAATCCAAACGTATACACTGTAATTTTTAGGCGTTTAATTGTTGTTTAATTGTTTCTAACGAGTGTTTCCAATCCTTGATTAAGCATGAAGTAAAATTTGAGTTTAGAAAAGCCTGAAAATTTGGTTTGGTTGCGTAGCATGTAAAATACATGTGAATCAAGTGATCTTATTTTAATTTTATTCAAAAAAATGTTTTTTGTTGATTTTTCGACATCTTTTAGTAAAGTACACTAATCTGAAGACAAACATTAAATCCCAAGCTGCCGATTTCTGTAAAACATGTAAACATTCGTCGAGTTCTTTTTTTCTTCTTCCTAGCTTTCTGTTTATAGTTAGGTATTTCTCATGAGAACAACAATCATATAAGATAATCCGGTACAAGATGTAACTGTAAAATGGTTCATTGACAGATTTTTTGTGTGTGTAAGAAAACGTCGAACGCGACTTCTTTGGTCAGCGGTCGAGTCGAGGAATCCTTATCGAGAATATACACGATCACGGTGAAAATGCGCAATTATGTGTATATCAGATCGTCATATACAAATGGCGATTGTAATCATGTCATTAGTTTGATACTAATGTTAAACTAGATCCAATTTTAGTTAGAAATTTATTGCGCGTACGTTTTCTCTCACTTTTGTCGAAATTGATAATTGTAAATTATTGTTTTATATAGGGCTGGGAATTCGAATAATTGTGAATATTTAAATAATGTTTTATATTCTATCACTAAATATGAATCATTTGTAGATATCTGTACTTAGACACGTTTTGAAGAAAATCGCACTTATACCACTTTTCCAATGAGCCCCTCATTTATAAAAATCGAAGGCAAATTCATGTTTTAAGTGTTTTGTGTAAAAGTAACGATTTTAGTGTTTCTTTTGGTATATTTTTTTTAAAAGCGGGCGCATATGAATCGAATCGGTTGCGCATTGCGCAGTGATGGCGTATGTTTGGTCCAGCAGTTGACTTGAGGTAGTCCTAAAATGCATTTTTCGAAGCTTTATACGAGGTGAGACAAAAGCCAGATGCACGAATCCCGCCGCGTGCGATTCAATCTAACCCGTGAACTTTCCGCATGCAAATATCCCACTTGTAACTCTTCGCCGAGATAACCCGTGTAACGTATACGCCAGCCGTGCCACATAACCTATTATGACATGTCTATTTGAGCGCGAGCACACAATCCCGACGACACGTTATGTACGCGCTGTGTAAAATTGATAAATCCTCAAGCCCTGGGGTTAATATTGACATTTTCCGCGCGAAAGGAGGTGTTTGTTTGTTTGTAATAATCGTGTTTTTTGTTTTTACTGTATTTCATTTGTTTGTGATGCGCACGTTCCTGCTGGGCCGGCGCCCGGAGTCCGGAGTGTTTGTTTGTGTGTGCGGTTGTTCCTGCTGCGGCCGGTGGGTGTTTTCGGTTGTTTGTTGCTGCGTGTGATCCTCGGGGATTAACTAAACCTTGCACAAATTAGCACGGAAATTAACTTTTCAGCTGGTTAAAGTCGGGAATTCGCGAGGTAGCAGCACCATAGTACCGGAGGAAACATGGCCGCGGTCGACTGCTGCGCGTGCGCCGCGCTTGCGCCGCGTTCCGGGCACGAACCGGTCCGCGCTTGTTAATCATGTACCTGCTGGATGAACCTCCGAGGCTCGCCTACTTTTCGACCATTTTATTGCACCTCATCAAAATTATACAACTTTTCATAATCAACTTACTTTTACCAATTATTCACACAAAAAATAAACTTTTTTAATCATGTCCCTAAGCGCGCTTCAACATTTTCTGGTTGGATAGTAGGTAGAAACCGGACCAAACCCACCCCTAATATTACACGTCCTCACCTCAATCATATGTGTACCCCAAATTTACGGTTAGTTTCACCGTTGTAACCGACGCCAACAGACAATTTCTAACCACAAAAATAATGTAAGTCTATCCAATTTCCATCTCATCCATAATTTTGATCGTAAAATTAGATTCCAATATTTTTTTTATCATAATTGCAACATAATAATACCCTTTAGATACTAGACTATGCTATACAAATACATTCATGATGCTAACTAGTCGCAATAGACGCCACGTCATTTCTTAAATATAACCTAAATATTGAGGGATTGCGGTTGTACTGTACAACCGCAATACCTGTATACTTAAAACAAAAATTGGCTGTATATACTTTAAAGAAAAATTCTTTGTATAAAAAAAAAGTGATGTACAACTTGTACATCACTTTTTTATACAAAGAATTTTTCTTTTAAGTATATACAGACAATTTTTGTTCTAAGTATACAGCTATTGCGGTTGTACAGTACAACCGCAATACCTCAATATTTAGGTTATGTTTAAGAAATGACGCGGCGTCTATTGCGACTAGTATACAGGTATTGCGGTTGTACAGTACAACCGCAATACCTCAAAGAGTGATGTACAACTTATACATCACTTTTTTTTATACAAAGAATTTTTCTTTTAAGTATATACAGCCAATTTTTGTTTTAAGTATACATATCTGTAAGTAGGAGATAAACTACGCCAAGTCATACTTTTGAAATTTTACAATACTATTTACTTCCGGATAGAGTAAAAAAATCTGATTCCAACAGTATAAAAACTTAGCAATAGTTCAGTGTTTTATACGCGTGGCGCACAGTGTGGCCGATTGATGGCAGCGCAGCCACGGGTGTGCGCGGGGAGGTAATTCTCAACATTAAATGTTTAAAAAACTAGGTACTGCATCATGTTCCTCATACTTCAGAACCCCGAAGTATAGGATTTCAACAAAATAGTGTTTATAATTAACGAGTAATTAATTGATAAACATCGTCAATTTTCAGATATGAATTTATAACGAAAATCGATGCGCGGTTAAGTACATATATTTTCGTAATCGCTCGAAATATTTATCTACCTTTTTTTTTATGTAAAAATTAATGACCTGTGCTTCAGGTACGGACAAGTTTTCTTGCAAACTTGAATTTAGCATTTAAACTTGTAATGTAAATAATTTTCGGAAAATAGCTTTTATTAGTTTTAATCAATAATAAAAAATTAATACTTATGTATTCATGTTTACCTAGTAAACTATTGTACATATTATTTCAGAAATTGTTAATAAATAAATAAACTTTGTTCTAACACTAAGAAATACAAACACTTTTAACTCCCAGAAAAGTGCAGTTGATACAAATTAATGAAAATATGCGTACATTTTCAAAACTATTTTATTAAAAATCTCAAGAAAATGTCAAAAAAATGTATTTATTTATTTATTCAATGGATTAGTATTTGAAAGACTTTATAAGTAACATTGAATATTTATAAAAAAATTCGCGGCCGCGCGATCATCTTTCAGCCGAACTAGCTCATACCTGCGCGCAATAGATGTTTTGAACTGACTCGCCACATAAATACATTTTTTTCTCAAAAAGTTGATTCGATATTTCTAAATTAAAACAATCCTGTTGTAGAGGAAACTTGGGGCTATGATTTGGTAGTAATTATAGGTTGGACAAGTTTGAATTTAGTTTTTCCGGGTCTCGCAAAGTTTAAATTTATATTTAAAAATTATGAAAATTGGTAAAATGATAATTCATTAACTAACCAAGATATTAATTTGGTTTTTCATGTTTCTAAAGCACAGGTCATTTGTTTTTACATAAAAAAAAAACAGTAGATAAATATTTCGAACAGCTACGAAATCATATCTAGTTAACAGTGCATCGATTTTCGTTATAAATTCACATCTGAAAACTGGCCATGTTTATGAATTAATTACTCGTTAATTATACACACTATTTTGTTGAAAATCTATACTTCGGGGTTCTGAAGCATGAGGAACATGATGCAGTACCTAGTTTTTTCAACATTTAATGTTAAGAATTACCTCCCCGCGCACACCCGTAACCGCGCTGCCTTCAACAGGCCACACTGTGTGGCGCATGAAGTAAAATTTCGAGTTTAGAAAAGCCTAATAACTTGGTTTGGCCGCGGCGCTACGCGAGCCCTACGGGTTATTCTTCTTGATATTAGAAATCACTTGAATTTCTTTTTATTTAAAAAAATAATGTTGCAACATAGAAGAATTTTTAAGTAATTTTATATTAACATTAGGGTTAGGTTAGGTTAGGTTGTTGTTGTTGTAGTTGTAGTTGTTTTTCAAATGAGTTTAATTTTAAGCTTTAAACGAGTGTTTTCCACTCCCAGACTAAGCATGAAGTAAAATTTCGAGTTTAGAAAAGCCCTGTGAAAATTTGTCGAGGGTCGCGCAGCGACCCGAGACAAATTTTCTGGGCTTTTCTAAACTCGAAATTTTACTTCATGCGCCATGCGTATAAAACACTGATTTCAAGTGAGGTTCAAAGATAAATACATTTCATAGTATTTTAGTGTTTTATACGCGTGGCGCATGAAGTAAAATTTCAGGTTTAGAAAAGCCCGAAACGCGTATAAAACACTGATTTCAAGTGAGGTTCAAAGATAAATACATTTCATAGTATTTTAGTGTTTTATACGCGTGGCGCATGAAGTAAAATTTCGAGTTTAGAAAAGCCCGAAAATTTGTCTCGGGTCGCTGCGCGATTCTCGACAAATTTTCACGGGGCTTTTCTAAACTCGAAATTTTACTTCATGCTTAGTCTGGGAGTGGAAAACACTTGTTTAAGGCTTTAAATTGAACTTAATCAAAAGCAGGAAGAATCTAAATATTTACAGAAAATAGGCTGAATTTGAAACACGTACACTTTAAAGACTAAAAGTTCAATAAAGTTGCTTCTACAGGGAATTTTTTATTTAGGTAAACATGCATAAAATGTAGATTTTCTGGTATTCGTTGTGTTTAAAAAAAATCAATTTGAAGCTTTAAACAAGTGTTTTCCACTCCCAGACTAAGCATGAAGTAAAATTTCGAGTTTAGAAAAGCCCCGTGAAAATTTGTCGAGGGTCGCGCAGCGACCCGAGACAGATTTTCTGGGCTTTTCTAAACTCGAAATTTTACTTCATGCGCCACGCGTATAAAACACTGATTTCAAGTGAGGTTCAAAGATACATAAATTTCACAGTATATTAGTGATTTATACGCGTGGCGCATGAAGTAAAACTTCGAGTTTAGAAAAGCCCGAAAATTTGTCTCGGGTCGCTGCGCGACCCTCGACAAATTTTCACGGGGCTTTTCTAAACTCGAAATTTTACTTCATGCTTAGTCTGGGAGTGGAAAACACTTGTTTAAAGCTTTAAATTTATTTTTTTAAAAACACAACGAATACCAGAAAATCTACATTTTATGCATGTTTACCTAAATAAAAAATTCCCTGTAGAAGCAACTTTATTGAACTTTTAGTCTTTAAAGTGTACGTGTTTCAAATTCAGCCTATTTTCTGTAAATATTTAGATTCTTCCCTGTTTTTTTTTTTAAGTTCAATTTGAAGTCTTAAACAAGTGGTTTCCACTCCCAGACTAAGCATGAAGTAAAATTTCGAGTTTAGAAAAGCCCCGTGAAAATTTGTCGAGGGTCGCGCAGCGACCCGAGAAAAATTTTCGGGCTTTTCTAAACTCGAAATTTTACTTCATGCGCCACGCGTATAAAACACTAATATACTGTGAAATTTATGTATCTTTGAACATCACTTGAAATCAGTGTTTTATACGCGTGGCGCATGAAGTAAAATTTCGAGTTTAGAAAAGCCCAGAAAATTTGTCTCGGGTCGCTGCGCGACCCTCGACAAATTTTCACGGGGCTTTTCTAAACTCGAAATTTTACTTCATGCTTAGTCTGGGAGTGGAAAACACTCTTTTAACGCTTCAAATTGAACTCTTTTGAAAAACCAGTAAAACAACAACAACTTAACCTATCCTAACCTAATAAAAATTTCACGAGAAACAAACAAATGGCTCACCAGTTATTCTGACATTTAATTTTGTTCCCTTGTAAAATTTAAAAATTGGGATTCATTTGGCTTTTCCCCTTAACCCTTCATATGCTTCTATTTTAAAAATAAAAGTTCATGTAAATGAAACAAAAACGAATCGCCTGACAAATATAATTCAATGACGATCTCATGCGCCATACATACTTTGCGCCATACATACTTTGACAATGTTTCTACAGATTTTTAATAAAATTACAAACAAGATTTTAGATAATCGCGGTTTTAAGTTTTTCCTCAATAACTTCAAAGTTTTTCAAAATTTCAATTTTTCAGATTATGGGTAACCACTAAAACGTTTTGCAGTTTTATGTGGTTACCCATAATCTGAAAAATAAAATTTTTTAAAAACTTTGAAGTTATTGAGGAAGAACTTAAAACCGCGATTTTCTAAAATCTTGTTTGTTTGCCCATTTGACACAATCTCTACCATTGACATTAGAAAAGTGACCCGTACTATCGTATTCGAAGTGTTTTAATTTAAATTTTTGTAGGTCCTCAAAAATATTATCTGCCCTAAGCTTTAGATTTGCTTTGAACGTTCCTGTTACAATACACTATATTTTAGATATCATTATACATTTCTCTGTAATTGGAAGTAATTCTGTTGAGAAATAAAGCATTATTATTATTATGAGCGTTTCTCAGGGGTTTGTCCTGGCATTATAAAAAGGAAACGGGCTAAGCCAAGTTACCTTTTTATTTATTGTAAGAATGTTCTGGTTATTATTATTAATATTATTATTATTATTATTATTATTATTATTATTATTAATACATAAAACCTTGTAATTTCAAGCCAATGATTTATGTAAATATAAAACCACTGAAAAAATGTTCTATCTATGTAGCCACATTTTTTTTATATAAATAAAATAGTTCAAGTGATTTCTAATATCAAGAAGAATAACCTAGATTTTTTTCATGATATAACCTACAAAATCTTCAAATTTTTTCTTTAACAAAATAAAACCACTGCCTAATTAGTACGCAGTAGGCTGAATTTTGTATCATTAACACTGACAAATTAGTACGCAGTATAGTAGACTGCATTTTAATCATTAATTCAGGACAAAAGTCACAGGTTTGATTTAAAAAAGAAAACACTTGGTTAAATTTCACTAAAATTTTGGTTTTTCGACCTTAAGTCATTCTCAAGGAAGGACTCAAAGTCGAAACTAGTTGGAATAAAAAACCAAAATATTAGTGAAATTTAACCAAGTGTTTTCATTTTTAAATCAAACCTGTGACTTTTGTCCTGAATTAATGATTAAAATGCAGTCTACTATACTGCATTCTAATTTGTCAGTGTTAATGATACAAAATTCAGCCTACTGCGTACTAATTAGGCAGTGGTTTTATTTTGTTTAAGAAAAAATTTGAAGATTTTGTAGGTTATATCATGAAAAAAATCTAGGTTATTCTTCTTGATATTAGAAATCACTTGAACTATTTTATTTATTAAAAAAAATGTGGCTACACTGAATTAATAATTAAAATGCAGTCTACTATACTGCGTACTAATTTGTCAGTGTTAATGATACAAAATTCAGCCTACTGCGTACTAATTATTAGGCAATGGTTTTATATTGTTTAAGAAAAAAATTAGAAGATTTTGTAGTTTGTACTTTTGTCTGTACAACAATTTTAATTTATTATTTATTATCTAGTCACCAATTTTAATCTGTTATTTATGTTCTATTAGTTTTTATCTTTTTTATTTATACATCAATTTTAACGTGTTGTGTATGGTTACTTTTTATATTAATTTATTTTTACAGTAATTTATTTTTACAGTAATAAAATTTTAAGATGTACCACAAAGTGAACGCCTACAACACCAAACAGTTAATTTTAAACCGCTTATTTTTGAAATCAATTATTTATACATTTTCTGTGATACATAGTCTAATTTATATAATCATACCTTTATGTCCATATTTGCACGTATATTTTGTATTTGTTTATATCAAAAGTGCCGGATATTTTTTTCTTTTAGTATATTATGCAATGAATTGTCCTCATAACACTGCTATGTATTTTTTGGACCAATAAATCTATTCTATTCTATTCTGTTTCACCAAGTGAAAGATGAGAAACTTTTTCAAGAGTTACAGGTATAAACCTGTATTAATTAGTACTTTCTGTTGAAAAAACAAAAAAAAAAATATGCAAAAACTTGTAATTTTCTTATCGAACCACATCTAACCTTGTGTTAATTTTTCTTCCCATTTTTTGACGCACAAATTGAAAACATTTACATACACGTGTTCATCGATTAACGTTGTAATTATTAACCATGTATGGAAATTTTCGACGGTGTTCGCGCTGCGTGTTATATATATATATATTTTTTTCGGTCGATCTGAAAATTTTCGTCCAAAATTACCCCCGGCAGGTGAGCGCCTCGATAACCGTCATTAAAGTTAATCTCGGATGGGTCTGGTACCGAGAGTTGGCTCAAATTGATTAATTCCGAAAAGTGAATTCGAATTGGTAACTTTTTCACCAGATAAAAAATTACTATTATTATCCTGGATAGGGAAAAAATTACTGAAGATATTAGCAAGTATAAGATTTTTTATGATGATAGACAATTTCTTGCTAGGATTTTCTCCACATAAATCATTTTATAAAATAAATGTAAGATATTATAAAATTATATTTTTCCTAAATTACAATTTGTCTGCCACTAGGGGTTGTAAAAAGGGTAAATTTTAGTAAATACATAAAAATTAATCGACGACAGACCGACATTCCTGTAAGTTTTCTATTTATTTTAATATTTTTTTGTATTTAAAGTCTAGAGCCTGGGTCTCCAAACTATCTTCTTCGCGGGCCACAAATACAATTCTACATAATAAAGTCGGCCAAGATCCGATTAATTTTATAAAATTATGAAAAATTTAAGGAACAATTGTTACAATATTTCAAAATATGACATTTATAAAAAAATTACAAAGAATCGCGGGCCGGATTCATGCAAGTCGCGGGCCGGATTTGGCCCGCGGGCCGTAGTTTGGAGACCACTGGTCTAGAGCAAAGCTATACTGATAAATTGAAAAAACTAGAGGGAATGAATATTAATTGTCTTAAGCCATCTATAGACGCGTTTTGAGATTTAGCCCTTATCTCGAAACGCGTCTATAGATGGCTTAAGACAATTAATATTCATTCCCTCTAGTTTTTTCAATTTATTTCAATTTTCTGTTAATTTATTTAGTTTGGTAAGAGAATAATTTGACCTGATGTTGCATTTTGCATATAAATTATGCATAGAACAGTAAAGCTGTCATGTAACTCAAATATTTTTAGCTCGAAGAGTAGTTGTTTCAATGTATATTTGGAGACTTGTCTCAATGAGACTAAATTTTTGCAGAAGGTCGATATTAATTTTAATTCGTTTTTATATTTTGAAAATTATTAGCTTACAATGATTTACCTTAAACGAGTGTTTTCACTCCCAGACTGAGCATGAAGTAAAATTTCGAGTTTAGAAAAGCCTGAAAATTTAGTTTGGTTGCGTAGCGCGACCCAAACCAAATTTTCAGGCTTTTCTAAACTAAAATTTCGAGTTTAGAAAAGCCTGAAAATTTAGTTTGGTTGCGTAGCGCGACCCAAACCAAATTTTCAGGCTTTTCTAAACTAAAATTTCGAGTTTAGAAAAGCCTGAAAATTTAGTTTGGTTGCGTAGCGCGACCCAAACCAAATTTTCAGGCTTTTCTAAACTCGAAATTTTACTTCATGCGCCACGCGTATAAAACACTGATTTAAAGTGAAGTTCAGAAACACATTAATCTATTTTTACAATGTTCATTTCCAAACACACATGCACATAATCAGATATTTTCGGACTACAGGTTTATTGAAAAAAATCGCTGCATTTTTAAGAGCATTTTTTTACAATTGATCGATAAAATTCTCAAAAATTATTTGGTTATTTGCCGTATTAATTTTAATTTAACTAAAGATGAAGTATGTTTTCTAACCCCACTTGAAATCAGTGTTTTATACATACGCCTGGCGCATAAAGTAAATATTTTGAGTTTAGAAAAGCCTGAAAATTTGGTTTAGAGCGACCAAACCAAATGTTCAGGCTTTTCTAAACTCGAAATATTTACTTTATGCCTAATCAATGGCTGGACCCCCTCGATGAACGTAAATTATTAAAACCCTATTGATTATCTTTACCGACCTAATGACTTTTACTCCCCCTAAACAACGATATGTGTTTATATTGTATGTTCAATAAAAACAACATCGTTAGAGTGATTTAATCCTTTTTCTAATTTAAGTTGGCTGCACGTTTTAGCTATTGACATATTAAACGTCAGACATAATAATTATAATATATTATTATAGATTTGCCAAAATACAATAATTTCCATGGCACTCTAGAGGTTTTATTTTATTGAACATACGATATAAATAACACAACATAACGAAATCAAACCTTTTTTCTGTTGCATGAAAAATGTTGACGGTTTTTTACTATATTGAGGTGCCTGATTTTAAATCTCAAGTCAGTTTTTGTGAGCAGCTCTTCTTTTTGAGAGCAATTCTAGTTTTTGAGATACAGCTACTACGTGTGTACCGATCGCACATTCAACCAAAGTTAACGAAGAATACCCTACACGAGATCGCATCATCTTTCCACCTCTTCCACTCTAAAGGTTTTATTTTATTGAACATACGATATAAATAACACAACATAACGAAATCAAACCTTTTTCCTGTTGCATGAAAAATGTTGACGGTTTTTTACTATATTGAGGTGCCCGATTTTAAATCTCAAGTCAGTTTTTGAGAGCAGCTCTTCTTTTTGAGAGCAGTTCTAGTTTTTGAGATACAGCTACTACGTGTGTTGCGACGAATAGCGACAAGATTTAATATTTATATTTAATTGATATTCGTTTAAGAATTCTAGGTATTTTTAAATATAATAATAATAATAGTTACAAGAATGGCGTTTATTTATCGACTCGTCAATACGCAGTTTGAAGTGTGTACTATCATACAATGGAAATAAACTAGGTTCAACTAGGCACATTCAACCAAAGTTAACGAAGAATACCCTATAATAGCATTGATCATGAACAAGATCAAGTATGACGAACATAAATGGGAAATTTGTGTTGATCTTAAAATGGGAAATTTCATTTTGGGGCGGCAAGGCGGCTATACCAAATATCCTTGTTTTATATGTTTATGGGACAGCAGAGCGAAAGCAGAACACTGGACAAGAAAAGAATGGCCTGCTAGGGAAGCACTATCTCCAGAAACCTTTAATGTTGTAAATGTACCTCTTGTGACACGAGATCGCATCATCTTGCCACCTCTTCATATTAAACTTGGTCTGATGACCAACAAATTCAAAAGTTGGTGAACGATCCTAATTCCAGCCGGTCAATGTCAGAAATTGAAAAAAATGCATGGGATTTGTTTGTCTGGATTATTCACAATTTCCTAGATAATAAGAAGGATGTTGATTACGTTGAGCACGTTGAAGAGATGTTGTCTCATTTCCAGCAACTTGGATGCAACATAGGCATCTAAGTGCACTTCCTGCACAGCCATTTAAATCGTTTCTCTGAAAATCTAGGTGACTTGAGTGAGGAACAAGGTGAACGATTCCACCAAGATATTCGGACAATGGAGGAACGATACCAGGGTCGTTGGAATGCACATATAATGGCAGATTTTTGCTGAAGCATTTAAAGTAGAACTTCGTCATTCAAAAACTATAGAAAATCATATAAATGTAAATTCCAGAATTTGCAGTTGTATTGTAATTAAATATTTTTCAACAGGGAACGCCTCTTTTTCTCAAAAAAACAGCCCCCTTGTAACTCAAAAACTAGAGCTGATACACAAAAACATATTTGAAATCAGCGTCAAAAATTAGACAAGAATCATGTAAAATATTCCATGCAACAGAAATGCTGTTGTGCTGTATCTATTATCACTGAATCAAACACTTACTATGTTTTTACCACAAAATATTTATTGTATGTATATATATTATATTACACAAATATACACATAAATTCACGACTTAAGTTTCGACGTTTGACGGTCATTATCAAGTGATAATGACCGTCAAACGTCGAAACTTAAGTCGTGAATTTATGTGTATATTTGTGTAATATAATATATATACATACAATAAATATTTTGTGGTAAAAACATAGTAAGTGTTTGATTCAGTGATCATGAATTACCACGTAGTTACGGTCGCAACCATCATTATGATTGTATCTATTATAATAGGTAAAGTGGTTTTAGTTGACAAATTTACTAAATTACCGGTAATTGAAAAAACCCAGTAAATTCACAATCCCTAGCGTTGTTATTCAAAATTTGAATAAAGTGGTCACACCATCCACAAACAAAACTTGAAATCCTTTCGCAACAATCGCGCGCCGCACAAACAATAGCCGCCATTAATCAAAAGCTCCGCGGCGCAAAAAAGCTCTCATCCACTCCCCACCGAAAATCGCAGTTTTTTTATTTTTGTCATTGGGCCGGATAAATTTCGAAAAAATATTATTTACCGTCCTACACGGGCCGGAATTAGCATACAGGCCCGGCATTTGCATTCGAATAATAATCGCCCGTCACGTCTTAATAATCGCGCATTCTCCGGATAACTTGTCGTGTCCGCCAGATATTAAACACACATAAATGTCTTTCGAGCCGGCTGTAAATCAGCGCACGGATAACAATACTAGACGCTGGCGTTAATAAAGTTATTAATTGATTCGCGTTTTGTGCGGCCCGCGGCCTTGAACAAAAATCCGAACATGATTTATCGGACGATTGTCTGAGCGGTAATTGATTGTGAATTTTAAACTTTCCTAACCTCGCTTGATTTATACTAATTTTGTTTTTATTTTGTTACAGGTAAGCACGTTTTGAAAGTCTCCTCAAAAAAGAAAACATTTTGTAAGTACCATATTTGAAATGTTTAATAATAACATCCTTTAACTAAAGTACACTTCTGTGCAATAAAATTAGGCACACAAAATATGTTGTATAGTTTAAAACGGACATGATAAGTTTTAGAGATGGGCGAAATGGCTCTTTTCAGTGAGCTGGTTCACAAGATTTGACTCACTTTAAAGAGCTGGTTCAGTGAATTAGCTTAAAAGAGTTACACGACTCAGTTACGAGCTAGCGATCCACCGAGAGTTCTGACCCTTAAAGATTCATCTGATTCGCCCGGAGCCGCGTAAAAATCAAGATCTGTTAATACATTGCGAATCTACATTCTCAAAAAGAGCTGCATATTTCGAACCGAGTCACTTGGCTCAGCAGCTCACTTTACTGAGCTGACTCTTTGAGTCGATTCGCTCAGGAGTTACTTATCTCTAATGAGTTTCCTAGTTACGAAAATATGTAAATGTGCCAATTTTCTTGATGTCAAGTTTTGAATGAGCGTTTCCACTCCCAGACTAAGCATGAAGTAAAATTTTCTGGGCTTTTCTAAACTCGAAATTTTACTTCATGCGCTACGCGTATAAAACACGGATTTCTAGTGAAGTTCGAATATAAACAAATTTCACTATATTTTAGTGTTTTATACACGTGGCGCATGAAGTAAAATTTCGAGTTTAGAAAAGCCCAGAAAATTTGTCTCGGGTCGCTGCGCGACCCTCGACAAATTTTCACGGGGCTTTTCTAAACTCGAAATTTTACTTCATGCTTAGTCTGGGAGTTGAAAACACTCGTTTAAAGCTTGAACTTGAACTTAAAAAAAAACAAGGAATATCTAAATATTTGCAGAAAATAGGCTGAATTTGGAATACGTCATGTTAAGTCGACTAAATAAGTATTGTAAAGGAATATACAGTGAATTTTTCTTTTAGGTAAATAGGCTGTAAATTTTCCGACATTCGTTGTTTTTTTTTATAAGTTCAATTTGAAGCTTTAAACGAGTGTTTTCCACTCCCAGACTAAGCATGAAGTAAAATTTCGAGTTTAGAAAAGCCCCGTGAAAATTTGTCGAGGGTCGCGCAGCGACCCGAGACAAATTTTCTGGGCTTTTCTAAACTCGAAATTTTACTTCATGCGCCACGCGTATAAAACACTAAAATATTGTGAAATTTGTGTTGATTCAAACTTCACATGAAATCTTTGTTTTAACGCGTGGCACATGAAGTAAAATTTCGAGTTTAGAAAAGCCCAGAAAATTTGTCTCGGGTCGCTGCGCGACCCTCGACAAATTTTCACGGGGCTTTTCTAAACTCGAAATTTTACTTCATGCTTAGTCTGGGAGTGGAAATTACTCGTTTAAAGCTTGAAGTTGAACTTAAAATAAAAAAAGGAATATCTAAAGATTTACAGAAAATAGGCTGAATTTAGAATACGTCATGCTAAGTCGACTAAATAAGTATTATAAAGGAATATAAAGTGAATTTTTCTTTAAGGTAAATAAGCTGTAAATTTTCCGACATTCGTTGTTAATTTTTTTAAGTTTAATTTGAAGCTTTAAACGAGTGTTTTCCACTCCCAGAGTAAGCATGAAGTAAAATTTCGAGTTTAGAAAAGCCCCGTGAAAATTTGTCGAGGGTCGCGCAGCGACCCGAGACAAATTTTCGGGCTTTTCTAAACTCGAAATTTTACTTCATGCGCCACGCGTATAAAACAGTGATTTAACGAGAAATTTAAAAACACACAGAAGACATTTTTCAAGTGAACCCTCATAATTAATTCGAATAACTTTTGATGATTGAAAACCTTTTGTAAGTATTTGAATTCTTTTATAAATATTCGAATCCTTTTATAAGGATTCGAATCACCCGCATTTGGATTCGAATACGAATCTTCTTAAAAAAATGTAACGAATCCGGATCGCGAATCCAGTTGAACTAAAGTATTCGAATGCCACTTTTGAATCCTCTAAAAGGATTCGAATCCTGAATGATTCGAATCCTGCCCAGCTTTGACATTTACCAATTTGCCACGTAACTATTATTGAATCCTTTAAAAGGATTCGATTCCAGGATTCGAATCCTAAATGATTCGAATCCTGCCCAGCTGACATTTACCAATGTTCCACGTAACATAATAATAATTTGTGTATGTTATAAATCAGGGAAAATAATTCATTCGAAAATTTCTCCATATAATAAATATCAAATTAAAATCTAATCGTGGGAAGTAATTTCACTCTTCTCGCCCAGAAATCGAATTACCCTGGAAAACCGGTAGAATTAACATTTTAATAAAAACCCGACGCACACGTGTGCGTGTTCGGAAGCAACGATTATTCCTCTAAATTATTAAACAACCAGGAGGCCATCATTAAGCAAGTGACAAGCTTTGCGATGATTAATTGCTCTTTACCTATGCAAAACGGGACTGCTCGCACAAGGCTTAGCATAATTAATGATTGTGCGTATTGTAATTAAGAAATGATTTTAATCTGCCGTGAGAGACGTTTCGCTCTGATGTCTTTTTCAGTTGTGTGTTTGCTTATTATTTTTTAAGTTAATTGGCTTCTTTCTTAATTCTCACTTCATTTTCGACGGCTTGGGGTCGTTTTTCATATTTGAATACAGTTATGGCTATTTTTCATGTTTAAGGTTCGTAACTTAACACGCGGTGCTAATTGTGTTGCTTAAGGTGCTTTCATTAATTTTTAAAATATAAATATAATAACATCATAATAATTCATAAAAACCATGTTTTTGTTTTATTGTATTTTGTATTCTTCAGTTAATCTCTTAATTTCCCAAAGATGATTCTTTGAAATGTTAATGCAGATTGAAAACTGATAACATTGTATTTTTGATAATATATTTTTTCTAAAAATAGGTTTTGTAACTTGAAATGTTTAATGAAATTTGAAAAAATAAATCCGAGAGAGATTTTGTATCTTTTAGCCCTTTATAGTTGTTACTCTGTAATTGGGTTTTTGCCTGTTTCGTAATAAAGATTATTATTATTATTATAAATTGTCTGTGAAAATTGTAATTAAAATGCTTATTATTGAAATGATTCTAAAGCTCTTGTAATAATTGTTTTCTAATTGACTTAATTCATGTTTTTTTTTATATAGGGATGTGTGATTGTGATTCAACCTACACGGTCAGAAAACTGGGTTTGAATTGGGGAAACAAGGGCCACATAACTCTTTTGTCTGTCCGCCTAAGTTTAACATAGGATTCCCGCCCCAGTCCAGTAAATCTTCCGGTTGACACCCCGTTCCTTGATGGCGATAAATCAGCCGGGACGTGTATAAATTTTCGATTGTGATGTATACCCTTGCTCGAGAGCACTGTTCCAACTTTTTCTTGTAAAATCACTTCGGATGCAAAGTTTTGATAAAGAATTTAAGTTATTTATTAGTAGGTTAAAATCCTCGATGTCTCACATTGTATTTAAAGTGTTCTATTTTATGAAATACACAACAGATTTGAAATTATGAAAAAATATGCGATTTAGTATTAAATGAGCTTTAAATTGAAGTAAAAAGATTTTTAGAAACTTTGGAATTGTGCTTAGCACGAGCGCTCAAAAATATATTTTAAGCAGATGATTTCTTTCCTCTAATTTTAAAAAGTTCAAATGTAATATTTTTTTCTTTAAGAAATAATTTGCTCGCGTTGTTTCTAATGTTGATACGAGTTTTTTTGAATATTTAATTTTTTTTTAAATAAACATTTGTCTGTCAAAATCGCGATGGATTTAATATTTTTTTCTACAAGAAATAAATTGCTCGAGTTGTTTCTAATATTGCTACGAGTATTTATGAATTTTTTAAAATTTAAATAAAACTTAAAATTTGTCCGTCAAAATCGCGATTTTTCCTTACAAAATTTGTAAATTTTCAATGACATTTTTTATTTTTCAAAAATTCTGATAAAATTCCTACATATTCCCATTGATGTTAGAAACAACTTTTGGTAGTTATTTTCCTGTGAAAAAAATGTTTTACTAAAATTTTCGGAATAAATCACCTAATAACCGATTTAGTAAAAATGAAATTCTAAATTCTAGCATCCACCCTGAACACACTTTTCACAATAGAAACACACAGTTTTTAGCACTTTGAAGCTTCTTTAATCCTGAATACACTCCCTCGAAACAATTCTCGTTTAATTTTTAAATGTAACTTTACATCACCTTTTTATTCGAAAAGGCAGATTTCTCTATTTCTCACACTATTCTATTTAAAGTGCTCTATTTTATAAAATACGCAACAGATTTGAATTATTTAAAGAATATGCGATTAAGAGTTAAATGAGCTTGAAATTGAAGTAAAAACATTTTTAGAAACTTTGAAATTGTGCTTAGCACGAGCGCTCAAAAGTATATTTTGGTCCAGGATTTATTTCCTTTAAATTTGAAAAGTTGAAAAAGATGGATGTACATTTTTTTTCTTTAAGAAATAAATTGCTAGCATTGTTTCTACTGTTGCTACGAGCATTTGTGAATTTTTTAAAAATTTTTAAAAAATACAAATTTTGTTTCCAAAATCGCGATTTTTTCACACCTACCCCTTACAAAATTTGTGAATTTTCAATGTAAATTTTATTTTTCAAAAAAATTTCTAAAATTCCTACATATTATAGTTGATGTTAGAAACAATTTTTAATAATTATCTTTATGTGAAAAAAATTGTTTTACTAAAATTTTCGCAATTAATCACCTAAAAACCGATTTAGAAAAAATGAAATTCTGACTTCTAGCATCCACCCTGAACACACTTTTCATGATAGAAACACACAATTTTTACCAATTTGAAGCTTATTTAATCCTGAATTCACTCCCTTCAAACAATTATCATTTAATTTTTAAATTTAACTTTACATCACCTTTTTTTTCGAAAAGGTGGATTTCGTGATTTCTCACGTTATCGTATTTAAAGTGCTCTATTTTATTAAATACGCAACAGATTTGAATTATTTAAAGAATATGCGGCTTAGAGTTGACTGTGCTTGAAATTGAAGTAAAAATATTTTTAGAAACGTTGAAATTGTGCTTAACACGATCGCTCAAAAATATATTTTGGTCATATGAATTATTTCCTTTAATATATAAAAGTTAAAAAAGATGGATGTACATTTTTTTTCTATAATAAATAAATTGCTAGCATTGTTTCTTCTGTTGTTGCGAGCATTTGTCAATTTTTTTAAAATTTTAAAAAAATTAAAAATTTATTTTCAATATCGCGATTTTTTCCTTTAAATTTAAAAAGTTGAAAAAGATGGATGTACATTTTTTTTCTTTAAGAAATAAATTGCTAGCATTGTTTCTACTGTTGCTACGAGCATTTGTGAATTTTTAAAAAAATTTTAAAAAATACAAATTTTGTTTCCAAAATCGCGATTTTTTCACACCTACCCCTTACAAAATTTGTGAATTTTCAATGAAAATTTTTATTTTTCAAAAAATTTGATAAAATTCATACATATTCTCCTTGATTTTAAAAACAACTTTTAATAATTATTTTTATGTGAAAAAAATCGTTTTACTAAAATGTTTGCAATTAATCACCTACAAACCGATTTAGAAAAAATGAAATTCTGACTTCTAGCATCCACCCTGAACACACTTTTCTTGATAGAAACACACAATTTTTACCAATTTGAAGCTTATTTAATCCTGAATTCACTCCCTTCAAACAATTATCATTTAATTTTTAAATTTAACTTTACATCACCTTTTTATTCGAAAAGGCGGATTTCGTGATTTCTCACGTTATCGTATTTAAAGTGCTCTATTTTATTAAATACGCAACAGATTTGAATTATTTAAAGAATATGCGGCTTAGAGTTGATTGAGCTTGAAATTGAAGTAAAAATATTTTTAGAAACTTTGAAATTGTGCTTAACACGAGCGCTCAAAAATATATATTGGTCAGATGATTTATAAATTCCTCTAATTTTAAAAAGTTAAAAAAAATGGATGTAATATTCTTTTCTGTAGGAAATTAATTGCTCGCATTGTTTTTAATATTTCTATGACCATTTGTGAATTTTTAAAAAACGAAATTTTTTTGTGAAAATCGTGATTTTTTTCTACCCATCCCTTACAAAATTTATAAATTTTCAATGAATTTTTTTTATTTTTTTTAAATTTTGATAAAATTCTTACAAATTCTCATTGCTGTTAGAAACAACTTTTGATAATTATTTTCCTATGAAAAAAATTCTTTCACTAAAATGTTCGCACCAAATCACCTAAAACTCGATTTCAAAAATTAAATTCTGACTTCTAACATCCACCCTGAACAAACTTTTCACGATAGAAACACACAGTTTTTACCAATTTGAAGCTCATTTAATCCTGAATACACTCCCTCGAAACAATTTTCAGTTAAATTTTAAATTTAACTATACATCACCTTTTTATTCGTAAAGGCTGATTTCTCGATTTATACATTTTTGTATTTAAAGTGCTCTATTCTATAAAATACGCAACTGATTTGAACTATGCGTTATTAAATTTCGGGCGTTCGTTGCTTTTTTTAAAATGGCTCAATTTGAAGTTTCAAACGAGTGTTTCCACTCCCAGACTAAGCATGAAGTAAAATTTCAAGTTTAGAAAAGCCCCGTGAAAATTTGTCTCGGGTCGCGCAGCGACCCGAGACAAATTTTCTGGGCTTTTCTAAACTCGAAATTTTACTTTATGCGCCACGCGTATAATACACTGAAACATTGCAAAAAAAAACATTGTAAATTGAACTTATTAAAAAAAACGAATGACTCATAATGCATACGCTGAATCGGTATATGTTTACTTGACAGAAAAATTCCCTGTATATTAAGCTTTCGAACAGTATCAATTTTATTTCAAAATTATTGTTTGTCGTTTTCGATTCTCTTCCAACAATTTGCATATTTTCCCCTGTGTGTGTTGCGTTAACCACTTTCGCTTTTTGCAGCTCATCCCAACCCCTTGAGGTATATATATTTGAGTCGCCTATTCCAAAAAACTCCATTGTTTTCTAATAGATTTAGGGTTTTTTGTAAATAGCGACTCATTTATTTAGAGGCCATAAGTATCGTATGTTCAGTTAAAAAAAACCTCTAGAGTGGCATGATTTAATTTTTTTTAAATTTAAGTTGGCTACGCGCTTTAGGAATTGACATATAAAACGTCAGGCATAATATTTATAATGTATAATTTCAGAGTTGCCAACCTAAAATATTTTCCATGGCACTCTAGTGGTTTTTTTTTTATTGAATATACGATAGTATCGCACATAGGTTTAGTTAAAATTGCTCCAGGCGTTCAAGAGTGTATGCAGAATACAAGGGTGATCGGAGTGGATGCTCCTAATGAATAGAGATTTATTTTATATACATAGACATTTTTTCTTAGGGTGGTTAGTACTCGATATATGGATTTAGTAAATATTATGTTTATTGCGTTATGATGGTCTGTATGAAATGATGATCAATCAACAAGTAGTAGCAAGGATTTTACGATTAGAGTGTTATGATTCGGAGTGGTTGTATAATTTAACGAGGCAGTAAAGTGTTCGCGTGTAGATTTTATATTGTGTCGGATGCGCTGGCGAGTAGTATTGATTTAGTTTGGGAAAAATAAGTCCATGCGCGCCATAAAGCTCCCGGCTGTGCAATTCAAGAATCTATCTCCTCCATCGCGCGCAGTTCCGCAAGTTAACTTTAAAATCGATTACATCCGTCACGCCGGCCACGACACGACGAGGAGTTTTCATCATCCCACCTGGATTTACGCGGACAATCAGACGTCTTGCCAAATACGTGGCAATAACTCGGATTAGAACAAAAGGTCGTCTGGCCACAATAACCGATACACCGTGAGTTACGGCCGGCGCGCACCCTCCTCCTGGGATGATTTAAATCGCGAGACGCGCGTGTGAGAGTGCGAGAGCCCAGATCCTATCGGAAATTTATAACGAGCAATATCGGAACGGGGTTAACGCTTCGTTATTGCAGAACCCGGGCCGCAATTATTAAGTCATTTAAAGATGCGAGCGAGATTAGCACCAGATTTCTTCGCAGCCCAAAATGGCCACCCCGCACGCACGCCCGATCGATGGACTCCCAAAAATGTATCCCCCCACATCAACATCCGGCGTGACCTTTATTTTTATGGAGTCCCATTGTATACCGTGTTTTTTATTGTTTCGGTGGCATTTCAGAGTGAAGTGGCTGTCTGGCCTGCCTTTCCCGACATATGTTTCAAGAATGCTCTCGCGATGTCTTTATGCGGACCGCAGATGCCTATAGAGATATCATACTACTCTGAAGTGCGGATGTGCCTTAAATCTCACCTGCCATTGAGACAAGTACTAGTTCATCATCAACCCCGCTGGACCTGCGCCTCTCAATCATCCTCGACTTAATTTACCGTCGTGATCTTGTCCGGACATCGCGTTTCCTTGTGATACAAGTTTTGTAACCTTTAAGAGAAACGGTCGCATTTTTCCCTCCCTGCGCGCACGGCCATACATCTACATGTCAATACGGTTACACAAGACGTCGTCGTCGCCGGCCGTTCGCCGCGCGGATGCCTTTCTGCATTTCCCAGTATATATCCCAGGCATATATACCTAAGACTCCAACGACCCGAGCTCTTAATGCTTATTTAAGGAGTCGCGGGCTCTACCCTTTTCCTCTATAACACGACTCTCATTAGTTATGTAACGATTGTTACATCGATATCTCCCCAACGAATATACGGCACCGACTTCCAACATCTATTATCTATTTCGACATCTACCCAGCTTTTTAGATTTATAATGTAAACAGTTGAACAATACATTCGAATCGAGGGCAACTATAAAATTGCTTCTTCTCTTACTTTCTTACTTCACATATCTACAATATACTTCTCTACACGATACTAAAATATCAAAAAGTGGAGCCTATGGTGCAGTTGCACAAAAAATACTTCGCTACTCGATACCAAAATATTAAAAAGTGGAGCCTAAGGTCCTGTTGCACCCAAAATACTTCTCTACTCGATACCAAAATATTAAAAAGTGGAGCCTAAGGTCCTGTTGCACCCAAAATACTTCTCTACTCGATACCAAAACATTAAAAAGTGGAGCCTAAGGTCCTGTTGCACCCAAAATACTTCTCTATTCGATACAAAAATATTAATAAGTTGAGCCTAAGGTCCAGTTGCACCAAAAATACTTCTCTACTCGATACCAAAATATTAAAAAGTGGAGCCTAAGGTCCTGTTGCACCCAAAATACTTCTCTACTCGATACCGACACATTAAAAAGTGGAGCCTAAGGTCCTGTTGCACCCAAAATACTTCTCTATTCGATACAAAAATATTAATAAGTGGAGCCTAAGGTCCAGTTGCACCAAAAATACTTCTCTACTCGATACCAAAATATTAAAAAGTGGAGCCTAAGGTCCTGTTGCACCCAAAATACTTCTCTACTCGATACCAAAATATTAAAAAGTGGAGCCTAAGACTCAGTTGCACCAAAAATATTTAACTCAAGTTCAAGCTGAACTTTAGTTCAACTGTTATCTTGAACTAAAGTTCAGCTTGAACTCGAGTTCAATATTTTATTGTTCTGTCACTCTGTCACTTCTGTCACTTTAAACTTGAGTTCAGAGTTGGACGAGTTCAACGTGTTTGGTGCGCTAAGCCCTGCATTTAAAGAAAATGAGTGGTTAATGTAGTTTCCGGACACAATAAAGCAGGCGTAATATGGTCGTAGGGGACATCTCTCGAAATTTTATGGACGCTTAAATCACAGCAGCGCAAATTTTCCTATTCATATAGCATCGAATGTGAATAGGAAGCGGTTTATTAATCCGGGGATCCGGAGGATATTAGTTGGCCCCGGTCTTGATAACCCTATCGATTCGACGATGATAATAATAACAATAACCCACGAGTGAGGAGAGCGTATCCGGAGCAACCGGTTCCTATATAAGGTCCCGCTGCTGAAGGACCACAAGACAAGGTCCGCTGTCAGGCATTTTCACCGCTAATGAGATGGAATTGGACGGACAAGCCACTTTTGCACTCTCGCGTCCATTAGAACACAAAACGCTATTAATTTCGATATGTATTCTAAGCACATACCGGCCGACAATTATAAGGCCGTGCCGTAAAGGAGAGCCTTAATGACGCGCATGAAAAATGTATGTGATCGAGTTGTTTTTTTTTTGTTGCTGCTGCTTCCTCCACTTTTAGATTTCAAGACCCGGGAAAACCTGTCGGCCGGTGGTTCGTTATAAACCAATCAAATGTTAACAAGCGACGTGCCGGCGCGGAATATCGAATGGCCACATTGTCGCCGCGGACAGGAGTTGAATGGAGGTTAATAATTCATGAATAAATAAATAAAGGGGGACGACGCGGTGCCCGGCGTATTGGCGTTGTATTTATGGAAGTTCGTTAGATCGTAAAGTTTGACGGCCATCCCGGTGTTATGAACTGCGCGTTGTACCCCGTAACTAACAACCTGACCGCAATCTGGGGTTCGGGATTTGTTGCACACATCCCAGGCGAGATTAATTGGATTTCCGGGTGGCGACGCACGCGCAACGCGTATCCTTCCCCCTTTTTTTTAAGGATCGACCTGGATAATACAGATCATTGTCATCACTTGAACACATTCATCAGATTCTGTGTTATCACTTGGAGCCAACAACTCCAGCCCCTCGTATTTTAAAGTTTACACCTTCCAACTAGAATTAAGTAAATAAATTATTACTGAATGATACCTACATGTCTATCTCATATTGGACAAACACATCAAATTGGACGCTTTTATATAACATCGGAGATGCAGAATTTTACGGTTGCGTAATCTGAGAGGGAATGGTACAACATCCAGGGCTCCCTACTCAAAACTCAAAAAAGCGATGATTATTGCAAACCTCCTGAAAGGAGACGCCACTTAAGGAAGAATAAAAGCAGTAAATGTCTAGAAGTTTATTAAATGTTAAAGACATTGTTTGCTTTTTTAAACTCGTAATTTTACAACATGCTTAACCTATTAACGGCTGAGGAATTATAGAATTACAGTTAAATCTAGGATAAAGTGGCATTCGGAAAGTATATCTGCGTCTCGCCCCTTTCGTATCGTTCGCACTTAACGACCTCGAATGCCACTTAAGGGTAGATCGCCCTTTAGTTGTAAAAGTTGGTTTTGGGTAAAATCCTGCACTTCTTTTTATAATTTCTATGAATAACTTTTTCTTTTAAACATACATAATGTATACGCTGTAAATGTTCAGGCATACGTCGATTTTGTATAAAAACGTGCAATATGAAGTTTCGAACGAGTATTTCCACTCCCAGACTAAGCATGAAGTAAAATTTCGAGTTTAGAAAAGCCCCGCGTAGAAAATTTGTCGAGGGTCGCGCAGCGACCCTCGACAAATTTTCACGGGGCTTTTCTAAACTCGAAATTTTATTTCATGCGCCACGCGTATAAAACACTGATTTAAAATGAAGTTAAAAATGCACTGAAAACCAACTCAATTTAGATATTTTTTTAAATTAGATGTTTTCTTTCCTGTCCATGCTGCAAACCTTCAGATATTCGTTGTTTTCTTGTAAAAAAACTTCGATTGCCTGTAGTCCTTCGGTCTCCGAAGACCATGATTGGTCCTTCGAGCTGTAGCCTTCGTAAAATGGTAATAAACTTAGTAATCTAGAGGGATCCTTCAATTTAAATCTCCTAAGAGCGAGTGTTGTCCACTCCCAGACTAAGCATGAAGTAAAATTTCGAGTTTAGAAAAGCCCCGCGTAGAAAATTTGTCGAGGGTCGCGCCAGCGACCCGAGACAAATTTTCACGGGGGGGAGTGGACAACACTCCTTCTTAGGATTTTCAAATTAAAGGATCCCTCTAGATTACTAAGTTTATTACCATTTTACAAAGGCTACAGCTCGAAGGACCAATCATGGTCTTCGGAGACTGAAGGACTAAAGGGAATCGAAGTTTTTTTACAAGAAAACAACGAATATCTGATGGTTTGCAGCATGGACAGGAAAGAAAACATCCAATTTTAAAAAAATATCTAAATTGAGTTGGTTTTCAGTGCATTTTTAACTTCACTTTAAATCAGTGTTTTATACGCGTGGCGCATGAAGTAAAATTTTGAGTTTAGAAAAGCCCCGAGAAAATTTGTCTCGGGTCGCTGCGCGACCCTCGACAAATTTTCTACGCGGGGCTTTTCTAAACTCGAAATTATACTTCATGCTTAGTCTGGGAGTGGAAACACTAGTTTGAAACATCATACTGCACGTTTTCAAGTTAAAAATAAACTGATTTTTTTTTTTAAATAAGTAATAATCGAAATATCTAAATAACAAAATATTTACATTTTTCTTCATACATTTTTAAGTCAGATCAAATAATATAATACATAAAATTAACTTATTTAGTAATTAACAACAAATTATTAATGTTGCGTGTAAGCATCAATGGCGCTTGATGGGATAATCAACAAAAATCTCTGTAGTTTCTTCAGTTTCCGTAATTTGGTTCTCAACACGAAACAGTAATTAAACAAACCAAGTGACTCTTATTCAATTAGCAATATCTCTATGTATACATACATACATCTTCACGTAACTCACCCAAATTCAGTTACTACAGTAACTGAATTTGGGTGAGTTACGTGAAGATGTAAATAACTTGAAATTAAACTTTTAACCGTTCTTCACAAATTTATTATTTACCAAATTTATTATTTCAGAAACAAAGTGACCATTATCAATGGATTAACACTAAATACTTAACAGAAATTACCAACTATATATAGAACGGTGGATTATAATACAAAAGCAGTGGAAGTGAAAATAAGGAGAAACGTAAATTAAGGTCGGAAATTCACATATTAGTTGGCCATAAGAACGAACAACGATTAATCTTCCACAATAATGAAAATAGATCTTTTAAACTTATACAGATTGCACATTAAAACTTTGCGAATAAATTGACACTATTCTTTTTAAAAAAAAATGTTTCTTAAATTATATATAAATCAACTAATGGAACACTCTTTAATAATCAATTAAATCCGTGCAATTCTTCCATAGAAAACATTATTTCTTCTTCATATTGCTTTAATTTATTAAAGTAATTATTATAAACATGTTGTGTTGAATAGATTAATCTAAAATAAATTATGAATAAAATTAATCGTTGCTTAGAAATCTCCATAAGAGCAATGTAAATTTTGATTATGCTTTTAATAAATAGGGGGCAGCATCGTGCTATTTTATCAATGGTTTGAACTCTATGTATAGTATTGTCTTTAAAAAAATTACAAGCAGAGTTTTTCATTCACATCTATTATTTTTTGTTTTAATTGCTTTTACCTTTAATCTAAATGATTGTATTGTATCAGAAAAATGTTACAAACGAGAGCAGATCTTAATCTAAACGATACGCATTATGTGATTTTGTTTGTTCGCGAGCGAAATCAACAATTCATATGGGCTGACATTAAATGATGAGGCCATGATTCACGCTCTGCTAGATGGCCGGACCGCAGTTGATGAATAAATCATTGAATTAATCACATATAGAAAAATATTGCGGAAAATAAATCTTTGCCATCGCTGGCTCATGCATTTTCATGAAGACCGGCTAGTGTACAGCAGCAAAATACTTGCCAAGAAGGCCATTCGTGCATCATCTGTTATTTCCTCGTATCTATAAAAGATACGCACTTCCTGAAGATAAAGCACGAAGGATTTTTTGAAAATAATAACAATTATTTCAAGTATGTATGCTAGCAAAAATTGTTATTATTTTTTAAAAATCCCACGGGATTTTTATTTAACTTTTATTTAAATAAAACAATTTACACACTTTCAAATATATATTGTGCATTCGCTATAATTGTTTCGCCACACTGTGGTTTCTCCAGGCGAAGAAATGAAGAAACGATTTTTATTTAAGTATACATATCCTGATAAATACTCTGTGAAAGTTCGGGCACTCATTGTTTTTGCAAATTTGAAACTTATAACGAGTGTTTTCCACTCCCAGGCTAAGCATGAAGTAAAATTTCGAGTTTAGAAAAGCCTGAAAATTTGGTTTGGTTGCGTAGCGCGAAGCGCGGAGCGACCAAACCAAATTTTCAGGCTTTTCTAAACTCGAAATTTTACTTCATGCGCCACGCGTATAAAACGCTGATTTAATGCGAAGTTCAAAACATACTGCTTCAACATATTGCGCTTTAGCAGTATATTCAAAACTTCGCATTAAATCAGTGTTTTACACGCTTGGTGCATGAAGAAAAATTTCGAGTTTAGAAAAGCCTGAAAATTTGGTTTGGTTGCTCCGCGCTTCGCGCTACGCAACCAAACCAAATTTTCAGGCTTTTCTAAACTCGAAATTTTTCTTCATGCTTAGTCTGGGAGTGGAAACACTTGTTAGAAGCTTCAAACTGATCGCTTTTTAAAACCAACCGCCTGAAAATTTACAGAATCCCTATTGGGAGTATATTTGAAATAAAAAACAAAACCTCTATGTGCAAAGGACTTTCTTATGAAGATTAATAATGTGCTTCATGGACAAATGTATTTATTTCATTGCAACAGTACAAAGTAAATGAGATTTCATATTTTAATGATGCCACTATAGAGCATTAGATGGCGTTAGCTATCGAATCCATTAATAGTTTTAATGATTTGTTAATTGATATAAAATTGTATGCTAAGAGTGTTTTTTTTGTAGTTTTTAATACCTTAAACAAAATGTAATTGTAAAGTTAGCACATCACACAGTAACTTTTTCTAATACAACCATTAAAAGTTACTGTATGATGTGGATTTCATGGTAGAGGCATCAATGGCCCGTACTTTTTCAAAAATGAAGACAGAGCCAATATTACCGTCATACATGATATATTTAAGCATTAACTTGTTTTTGTAAAAGGGGTTTCCCGTTGAATATGAAATAAATAAATAAATAAAATAAACGACGAGCATTAGAGGTCAATAATTCGATTTTTTATCCCCAACGTCAATGCAAATCCATTGAGAACTAAATGGTTTCAACAGGACGGCGCAATTCGCCACACCGCCACACATATTGTTGGGAGAGATGTTTGGTGATAGGGTCGTGATAATTTCACTCCAGAACCGACAATTTTCTCAAACCACTAAAAATTATTTGGCAGTAAAAACTAGTAAATGGGCGAAGTGCTCTATAAGTTTGACGCACAGAGCGCGTATATTTTCGTTCAACTTTATTTCCACTTAATTGCTATTACAAAATTTACGTCTACATTTTATATTTAGATACATTATTAATAATAGAGGAAATTGACGGAGTTCAGCACATATATCTCCAGGAGATGTTGCTGTTCTACCACTCAACCTTTTTTTTTTTTGGGATATGTTCTAGCTATTCAGCCACTAACGATGATTGTATTGTATTAATTTAACATATATTTGGACGTTACGACACATTCACACCACACCCAGGGACACGACGAGAAATTATTTTTAAATAACAACTCCCCGTGCACGGGAATCGAACCCGGTCTGTGGCTTACCGAGCGATATACCGTCCAGCTCAACCACTCAACCTTTATGGGAAAACAAAAATATATGAAAATTACACAAAAAGACTAATGGTATTTGTAATCGTTACTCGTCTGTGAGCTTTAACATGATAATTTGCAAAAGCCCTGTGAACAAAATTGGCACCAACAGCTTCCTATTCTAACATTGGTTTGACAGATATCCATCATTGAAGTTCTATACCTCTAAAAAAGCACCCTTTACAAAAGTATTCTAAAGCTATTTCGTAAATAATCTCCAAGCTTAGTTAATGTATTTATAAGCGATGATTTCGTTTTAATAAAGTTCTTAATCTTTCAAAAAAAATCCCTCCTCCGCGCAGTTGATCTTTATTTGTTTCGCCAATGCCAATATCGATGGGCACTTATGCGGTTCTCCCGATGCTTATGTACGAGGAGACACCCTTTTTTATTGTCCCATAAAAGAGAGGGGGGCGCGCTCATAAGAGTGCGGCCGGGCGCGCGCGTTACATATTTATCATCTTTATGCCCCCCGGGCGAAATGTCGGGCCTCGAATATGTTCCGCCGAAATTGCGACCCCATAAAAGGAATTAAAAAGATGATGAAAATATCGGCAATTACGCCCCCGCAAAAAACGCCCCTCGCGATAGGTGCGGATGTGGAAATGTCGAGGTGGCGGAAAAAGGGGGGGTGGGGTTGCCATTTTGCATTACCATTCCGAATCCATTTCCACCTCGCTTAAAAATTGATCACGCGGATGATATTGGAAGGGTGGTATCAGTGATGAATATACCTAGAGGGATTCGCAGACATGTTTAGCATAAGGGGGGTGGATGTCACAATGATTCACACGTAGGGAAAATAAAAACAAATATATCCATACACTGCTATTGCTTCTTTTAGATCCTCTTGAAATAACTTTATAGATTCGGAGGGTGGTTTTTATAGAGTGTAAAGAAGCTCCTAACAATCGAGTTATATACACAAGTTTATCCAGGAACTTAGTAGATACCTTCAAAAATCTTACAAAGTTCATCATCGGCTTCAAATGGTTCTCATAAGGAAAAGATACAACTGTGGCATCACTACGGGCCCTATGAGCCTAAATGTGCACTTCTTCTTTGGTCGCAACCATCTGAACCTAATCTACTAGGTTAGGCTACCTTGGAGCAAACTGCATCAAGTGCACACAGCGTGCACGAATAGAATATAATAGAATACTTTATTGATGTTTAGGATCACAGATCATACACACGTCAGTACAAAACATATAATAATTTAAAATATAAAAAAATTAAATTAGAGGGTTATATAATAATATAAAAGAAACTCATCCCTGTCATAAAAGGCACCGTATAATAGAATTGCTTTTATTTGTCTTTTAAAAGGTTTCAGTGGTAGAGCGCGTAGTTTTAATGGCAGAGTGTTATAGAATTTGATTCCGATTAGTATACTACGGGCCCTATGGGAATAACTGTGCACTTCCTCTTGGATCGCAATCACCTGAACCTAACCTATCCTAGTAGCTACCCTGGAACAAACTGCATCAGGTTTAAACAGCGTGTGCATTTTGATAGTATACTATGGGTCCTATAACCCTATTCCTCTAGGATCGTAACCACCTGAACCTAATCTAACCTAGTAGCAAACTGCATCAGGTGTACACTGAACGTGTGTGTTTTGATAGTATATGGCTGATCGGATGGATGAACACAATTTGGTTTGATCGTCGGACGTCGTATTTTACTAAAAGCTAATCTCAAAAAAAAAAAATGTTCATTCATCACCGGATAATTGTACAATCCCCTTAACGTGTTGTCTTAGCGATAATCCATAAGTAATATAATTTGCATAAAAGGCGCTTCGCCCCTCGCTTAAATTCAAATTTTCGGGCTTTTTAAAGCTCGAAATTTTACTTCATACTTAACCAAAAATTGCAAACGTTTGTTCTAACAAGCTTCACGTTTTTACCGCGTTCCCCATCATATCTCGCGAAGTCCAGTGCAATAATTTGTAGAAATTTATGAAGAAACCCAAAGTACAAGTTGTAGGTTGTCTGCAGATCTTCCTTATAAGTTGATTCGAATATTTTATGAATTTTCCATAGTTTACCTTATGAATATGTACATATCTATTGGCAAAGATATGTTTGACCTCAAAACGATTTTTGCCTTTTTGCAAAAGTGTACAGAGGTGGTACAGAGAACACGTTATGATCTGGTACTACAGTGGTACCATAGATCCTCGATACCGTCACCCGCTGAGCGCCCCGGCATTATTAAGTTATAAAATATTCCTCGCGCGCGAAAGAGAAGTTTCTCTGCTCTAGGTCGCAAATCCTGTATTTCACAATCTTCTATCGACACCGACGCTCGGGCTGTTGTTAAATCAAGTTTAAGCAGACTGCAAAAATGCGCCCCGGCCTGACTTATCGTCCGCTCTCTCTTACGTGTGTGCATGCATTATACATTTATTCTCCTCTCGTAGACGACGACCGGGCATAAAGCATTTCCCATGAAATTATCTGCCGTCCAGCATCTGGGCCGGAATTAATACTTTTATTGAGACGTTTCGATGTTGCTGCCGCTGCCGGTTGCTTTTGCCCTGCAATTGCTCTCTCGCTTTACTCCACGCTCCGTATCGTCATTAACAAATCGGAACGCCGCGATCCTATCGCCTCCCAGAGGTAATTAAAGATGGGCATCTCCTACCTTGCCTACACACATGCACGTATACACACACAAACAAAACACCTGATGAAAATTTCACTCTAAATCATTTATAAATTACCAGTCTGCACGAGCTCTCTGCTTTAGTATTACTTCTCACTTGCCTAATCGGCGCCCACATCGGATATACATGGCCCATTAAAATTTAATTAATAGACGAAATTACTGGTTTTGTTCCATCAAAACAACACCTAGTAATAAGATATACAATTACTGTCGAAATTAATATTCCTCCTACTATTAAAATCCTATGAATACCATCAATAATATGCATTACTGCTTTTACTTCATTTCTAACTAATCTAACCTACACAATTATAAATCTAATGTAGTGTTTCCTAATCTTGTTCTGGTTATATTCCCGTCTTTAAAATTCGGATGTCCCCCATGCACGTACACAATAATTTTATTCGTTTGTACTGCACTAAGTTGAACTGAGTTCAAATTTGTGACGTCACAGTTTAAGTTAGTGTAACTTCACATTTTCAATTGCAGGCGTCCACTTCATGTAATGCCGTTTTGGATGCGTCTGCAGTTGGACCAAGATTACAAAGTTCATAGAAAAGATCAAACGACTGGGTTTTCAGCATTCCTTAAAAATGCAGCTACATTTTCACATATGATCATCTTTCCAGGTCGTCTGTGACTGCCAGAAAAAAATCGCAAAGTCAAGCAAAATTTTCGCCTACTTTGCGAAGGCTCCCTTTAAGAGTCGACTAACCGAAAACTAATTCAACGATTTATCCCAACTTCTCACAGATTATGCTCCCTTTCTTTAGCTACATTTTGGTATAACATGAAGTCATTTGGCGATTTGCGAATTTTAGCCGATATTTGGCTTTTTCCATGCAAGGGGTAACTAACTGGGAAAAGCCATACTTTCAAATTTCGGCGATTTTTTTTTTCCTTTATAAAATCTGAAATAATTTAAAAACGCCCTTGATGATTGTAAAAAGAACGTGAACTACTTAGTTTACCAAGAATTATCATTTTCATCTATTTCCGGCCACTTGGGTCACCTTGAGAAATTATCATGGGGCCTTACGGGAACGGTTTAAGGGTGGCCCGCCGATTGGTCGTTTTAGACGCGTCTGCAGTTGTTCCAAGATTACAAAGTTCACAGAAAAGATAGAAGGACGGGGTTTACAGCAGTGGATTCTTAAAAAATGCAGCTACATTTTCATTAATGATCATTTTTCCAAATCGTCTGACACTGCCAGAAAAAAATCGCAAAGTCAAGCAAAATTCTCGCCCACTTTGCGAAAACCCACTTTAAGAGTGGGCTAACCAAAAACTAATTCCTTAATTATTCTCAACTTCTCACAGATTATGCTCCCATTCTTTAGCTACATTTTGGTATAACATGAAGTCATTTGGCGATTTTTGAATTTTAGCCGAAATTTGGCTTTTTCCATGTATACATCTTAAGATACTTTCAAATTTCGGCGACATTTTTTTTTTTCTTCAAAAAATCTGAAATAATTTACGAACGCCCTTGATGATTGTAAAAAGAACTACTTAGTTTCCCGAAAAATAATCATTTTCATTTTTTTCGGGCCACTTGGGTCACCTTGAGAAATTAACATGTGGCCTTACGGGAACGGTTTAAGGGCGGCCCGCCGATTGGCCGTTTTGGATGCGTCTACAGTTGCTCCAAGATAACAAAGGTCACAGAAAAGAGAGAAGGGCGGGGTTTTTAGCATTTTGTTCTTAAAAAATGCATCTATATTTTCATTTATGATCATCTTTCCAACTCGTCTGTGACCGCCAGAAAAAATTTGCAAAGTCTAGCAACATTTTCGCTCACTTTGCGAAGGCCCACTTTAAGAGTGGGCTAACCAAAAACTAATTCCTTGATTTTTCTCAACTTCTCACAGATTAGGCTCCCATTCTTTTGCTACATTTTGGTATAATATTAAGTCATTTGGCGATTATCCGATTTTCGCCGAAATTTGGCTTTTTCCATGCATACCTTAAGATATTTTCAAATTTCGATGATTTTTTTTTTCATAAAATATGAAATAATACACGAAGGCCCTTGATGATTGTAGAAAGAACGTGAACTACTTAGTTTCCCGAAAGATAATCATTTTTATCCATTTCGGGCTACTTGGGTCACCCTGAGAAATAAACATGGGGCCTTATGGGAACGGTTTAAGGGCGGCCCGCCGATTGGCCGTTTCGGACGCGTCTACAGTTGGACCAAGATTACAAAGTTACTATCTCATACATATGTTTACTTAATTTTAGTAGTGGCAAATTCCACCGTTAGGGCCGAAATGGTTAAAATTATCAGAAAAATTCCCTGTAGATAAATTAGAAAATGCTTGCTTTATTCAAAATATGTAAAAAAAATTTGTTAATTTAGGTTACGTTTAATAAAATCAATCAATCATTGTCATTTTTCTATAATTATCTCAATGCGAATGGTAAATATTGCGAATTTGTTAAAACAAATACATCTGCCTGTGAGAATTATTATTTTTATGTAAATTAAAATTCGCTATGTTATTAAATATAATGAAATATTGACCGGTAATAAAAATTTGCCTAAACTAAAACTCACTCTCTCTCTTTCAATATGTATATTGAGCCCAAGAACAGATTCAGTGCAAAAGGTGCTGCACTTAGTTCATGCAGTAATCAGATCTACAGATGTAGGCAATGTTAGATGTATAGTTATAGGTTAGGAAAGATATACAGTTGTAAACGTGGTTTAATCCACCGTTATAAGTACATTAGCTTATAACGGTGGATTAAACCACGTTTACAACTGTATATCTTTCCTAACCTATAACTATACATCTAACATTGCCTACATCTGTAGATCTAACATAACTCACAACCATCAATCTAACCTTACCTAGAACTGTATATCTAACCTAACACAACTATAGATATAATCTAACCTACAACTACAGATCTTACTTAACTATTAAAAATTTTTAGAGATTCTTGGATGTCTACAACGGCTACCAAAATTGTACTTCAGCGCGAAATGGAATACAAAAAAAAATGACAGAAACTGGTTTCGAACTGCTTGATCCTCATTAGTGTGGTCTGTTCCTAAATGCAATCTCTTCATGGAAAATTTACCAAGCTGTTTTTTTTTCTTCAAACTACAAAAACCTGAATCGTATTGAACGTTTATTGTACTAATAGATAAGCTTTCTCATTCATCTCCACACCTTCATTCCCGTTTACTCGCACTTCCTTCATTCAAGGCGTATTTTTTCGCATTATTCAGTGCTTCTTATTAGCGCGCTGATTGCGTCTAATAACTTTTTTGTCCTTTTTTGTCCTCGCGCGGCATTCCCTTATTCTTTGCGGATGAGTCGTTAAAATCACGTAGCTCTGTACATTTTTCGTCCGCTAATTAGGCAAATTTCAGCCGAGTCCCGCATTCCGCCTCGTACGCATCGGATTCCGTTCGTATCTCGTATTGCGAAAAAAATGAGATAAACGCCTTCCGGACGCGCATATGCGCGGTATGCCCGCTACTCCGCTAATTGGTGGTAATTTCAAGGAGCAAATTATGAATCTCTTTGTCCGGGGTACGATCTCGCAAAAGTGCCAACATTCCGTGCGCGCACACAAAAAGAAACAAGAACTTTATCAAAAATTGATACCTCGAGAATTCACTAATGATGGAAGAGGTATTTTGAATTGAGACTCTAGTAAATCATACAAAATGGAAGATATCATGATTTAGTAGTCAATTATGATATCGTTCATTTTGTATGATTTACTAGAGTCTCAGTTCAAAATAACTCTTCCATCATTAGTGAATTGTCAAGGTATCAATTTTTGATAAAGTTCTTTATCTTTTATTAAACAAAACCTTTTTAGTTGCTTCGCCGAATATTGTTGTTAATTAATTACAATTTAGTTTTTAATGCAATTTCGCGTGCATAACGTGTACATATATATTTTTTTTGTATATATTTTTTTCATTGTAACAATACAAAGTAAATAATATAATATAATGATTTGTTCATGGATATAAAATGCTTGTTCAACAAATATAATTCATATATAGTATATTATCGCATGTTATGGGTTGTAACATGCGATAATATACTATATATGAATTATATCTGTTGAACAAGCATATTATATCCATGCACAAATCATTATATTATATTATTTACTTTGTATTGTTACAATGAAAAATATATATATTTGTCCTACAATCACATTACTAATCTTCAATTTAAAGCTTTAATAGTATATTGTACAACGAGCATATAATAATAGCTATTAATCACGAGAATGAGGTTTGCGGAACGAGCCGAAGGCGAGTGGAGCAAGTCATTTAAGTGATTAATAGCCATTATATGCGAGTTATACACTATACTTTGTTAACGGCAACAACAATATACAACACAACATTTATTATATATATTTATCAAATACGCATCAGTCTTAATGTTCGGTTTTCTTTTATAATAATTTGACAGATTGCGGTATCATGATTTGAGTGTGTAATAGGTTTAATTCCACTTAAACACAAATATGAACAACCGTTCAACAATAAATAATACTCACACAGTCTACCCTTTCGCCTAAGTTACATAGAAACACGCTCTTTGCACAAAAAACGAACTCTTCCGTTTGGATGGAGTTTTCACGGTGTTAACTTTTGTTCCGCTTTAAAAAAACACTCGCGACCAATAGAAGCATAATTGTTTAACCGATTTAACAATGATTTCTGTTTACAAACGCGTTTTACGCGAGATAAACTAGTGAGAATGGCGGAGATGTTGACGCGTTATTTCGTACTTTAACAAAATGGCGTCGACGACGGCCTCACCAGTGTGGTCAAATGTAAGACAAAAGAAGCTGATTTGACTAGCACAGTGCTGTTACTGCATAGTCGCAAAAAATCGAATTAGGCAATTATTTATATTCGTGTTAAAAAAACCACATTTATCACGCAAATCCCGTGTTTAATGTACTTGAGTGTTAAATATTTAATTGCGTGGGCAGCATAAATGGGGTGCATTTATGCTGCCCACGCAATTAAATATTGCACATATTATAAGATTGTCGTAAACAAACAAGTGTTTTCCACTCCCAGACTAAGCATGAAGTAAAATTTCGAGTTTAGAAAAGCCCCGCGTAGAAAATTTGTCGAGGGTCGCGCAGCGACCCGAGACAAATTTTCACGGGGCTTTTCTAAACTCGAAATTTTACTTCATGCGCCACGCGTATTAAACACTGATCACACCGAAACATTGTGAACACGTAAACCTCACTTGAAATCAACGTCGAATACGCGTGGCGCATGAAGTAAAATTTCGAGTTAAGAAAAGCCCCGTGAAAATTTGTCTCGGGTCGCTGCGCGACCATCGACAAATTTTCTACGCGGGGCTTTTCTAAACTCGAAATTTTACTTCATGCTTAGTCTGGGAGTGGAAGACACTCTTTTAAAACTTCAAATAACTAACTTTAGATTTGTATTTAAGGTATTAAAAGCTATACAAAGATAAGCATAAATACATATTCAACAGCAAACATACAAGGATTTTTTCTTTTAAGTACAAATATGCATGCGCTTTTTTTAGAAATTCAATTATAAGCTTTAAACGAGAGTTTTCCACTCCCAGACTAAGCATGAAGTAAAATTTCGAGTTTAGAAAAGCCCTGTGAAAATTTGTCGAGGGTCGCGCAGCGACCCGAGACAAATTTTCGGGGCTTTTCTAAACTCGAAATTTTACTTCATGCGCCACGCGTATTAAACACTGATCACACTAAAAATATTGTGAACAAGTGAACTTCACTTGAAATCAACGTTAAATACGCGTGGCGCATGAAGTAAAATTTCGAGTTTAGAAAAGCCTGAGTTTGGATTTGGACGCTTCGCGTCCAAATCCAAAACGCTCAGGCTTTTCTAAACTCGAAATTTTACTTCATGCTTCGTCTGGGAGTGGAAAACAGACGTTTAAAGCTTTAAATGACTAACTTTACATTATTTATTTGAGGTATTAAAAGCCACACAAAGATAAACATAAATACATATTCAACAGCAAACATACAAGGATTTTTCTTCTAAGTACAAATATGCATGCGCTTTTTTTTTAAATTCAATTTTAAGCTTTAAACGAGAGTTTTCCACTCCCAGACTAAGCATGAAGTAAAATTTCGAGTTTAGAAAAGCCCCGTGAAAATTTGTCGAGGGTCGCGCAGCGACCCGAGACAAATTTTCTGGGCTTTTCTAAACTCGAAATTTTACTTCATGCGCCACGCGTATTAAACACTGATCACACCGAAATATTGTGGACAGGTGAACTTCACTTGAAATCAACGTTGAATACGCGTGGCGCATAAAGTAAAATTTCGAGTTTAGAAAAGCCTGAGTTTGGATTTGGACGCTTCGCGTCCAAATCCAAAACGCTCAGGCTTTTCTAAACTCGAAATTTTACTTCATGCTTCATCTGGTAGTGGATAACAGACGTTTAAAGCTTCAAATGACTAGCTTTACATTTTTTATTTAAGGTATTAAAAACTACACAAAAAACACTTATTACATGAAATTAAAATTTCTTACTAATAACAGTTGTTGATTTTCGTTGTAAGCTTGTTTTTTTTTTCTTTCTAACATTCCTTCGAAGAGTTAGGACGCGTTTACATCTGTTCGAAAGCCGGGGATAATTTTGGCTCAGGGAATATTTAGAAAAAAAGGCCGGCTTCCTCCACCCTCGTAAAGCAAGTCACACGAAGTGCGACAACTCACGGCTTAATTGCATCGGGGCCGAAGCTCATTAATCAGCCGAAATGAATCAACCAACGTGGCGCGCACAGTCCTTATTTCAAGCCACGCCACACCGAAACCTAAAATAAAGTTTTCGGCGGGCGCGAAAGAGAGAGAGTTGGAGAGAGCGAGTACTGAACTTGAACTTTTCTTGATTTAAGCGAGGCAGTTTTATTAATTCGGGATTTTAAATAACACTAATGGTTTTTATAAGATAATTTTGAAAGTGAGATATATATTTTCTGAACAGGCTATCCTGGTTTATTGTATCTATACCTTAGAGCTGGGCAGGATTCGAATCCGAATATACGCATTTTTTCGTGTTTTTATATTTCATCCTGGATTCGTATCCTTTTTGAGGATCCTCAAAAAGGATACGAATCCAGGATGAAATATAAAAACACGAAAAAATTCGTATATTCGGATTCGAGTCCTGCCCAGCTCTAAGGTTTAGATACAATAAACCAGGATAGCCTGCTCATTCGAATACTTCAGTGAAAAAAGGGTTAATGATCCGGATTCGTTGCATTTTTTCAAAAATCTTTTATGTTTGAAAAGCTACGCGCTTCGCGACCAAACCAAATTTTAAGGCTTTTCTAAACTCGAAATTTTACTTCATGCGCCACACGTATAAAACACTGAAATATCGTAAAGTTTGAAATATACGGCTATAGCAATCTAATATGTAGATGTGAATAAAACGTGAGTCAAATTCTGCTCTGAACAAATTGTTTAAAACAGTGATAATAGGCAAACCATTAACTCTAACGTATATAAGGTTGCCTATAATCGTTCTTGTATGTGTATGTTTTTAAAACTTCACTGTAAATCAGTGTTTTCAAGCGTGGCGCATGAAGTAAAATTTCGAGTTTAGAAAAGCCTAATTTGGATTGGCCGCTCCGCTTCGCTACGCGGCCAATCCAAATTCTTAGGCTTTTCTAAACTCGAAATTTTACTTCATACTTTACCTGGGAGTGGAAAACACTCGTTTAAAGATTCAAATTAAACTTTTTTAAAAGAAGAATATGTACTTGGGGACCCCCGGTGGGGAAATAATTTTGTACTTTAAAATAAGCCCATAGTTTAGGAGACAGGGCCTCTACCCTCTATAGAGGCCCTGTCTCCTAACCTATGGGTTAGGGGTTATTTTAAAGTACAAAATAATTTCACCTGGGTCCATAGATGTATGTGAATGTGTTTGTGGCGTCTAATATAGTTAAAATTAAAAAAATGAAATGGTGGAATGGTCTGAGACCAATATCCAATAAATATATATAAAAAATGATGTACTTTTTATAAAAAAGGATGATTTAGATATAAATTTTGTATTGTGGAGACTTTTACTTCGTTATAGATGTTAATTTATCAATAAAAAACGTTTTAACTTTGTATAACACAATTTATTTTTATGTGACTGCAGTTTCAGCAAATTTAGCCTTCCATTTAATAGCGAGGTAAATTTGCCGAAACTGCAGTCCCATAAAAATAATTTGTGTTATACAAACAAAGTTAAAACGATTTTTATTGATAGATTTAGATATATTTTTTTCATAAAGAAACCTTTATGAAAAAATTACAGTGAACTCTTTGTATCGGATCCATGCACACAGGTATCTTGACGTGCCATAAACTCGATAAGGTGACCGCGATTATTTACGTTTATTGCGGCGCAAATGATATGTTGGAGGCAATTTGAGCGCATTATAAAAACATACACCGCTTTTATTTATCGTCCGCGGACATCTCCATCCGGAGAATGCGCGCGATTTCCCCCCGCCCCTGTCCGCGTGTAAATATGAGAACCGGGTGGGGTTGGGAACCCATCCCGACATATAATTTCAGTAACCTCCATTTTTCCGCGCGCCCGCGCCTGATTTACGCGCCCGGAATAAGTTTCAGTAGCGAGAGTTTTCCAACTAATTCACGTTGAGAGAAATATATAAAAGGGGGGAGCCCGAGGCCTGGCAACATAAATAAGACGAATGCGTTTACCATAAATTCCCGGCGTCTCGATTAAAAGGGTCCATGAATGCGAGGCAACAAAACGGCACATCGCTTTTCATACATATACATGCCGGCATGAATTTATTCCGCGGCCTACCGCTTAATTCAACTTTCTCTTCTTCTTCTTCGCCCCGGGATAAAATCACGAGAGAGCGCCACCCCCGGAAAAATCACGTCCCGGGATTCCCCGGACGTGCATAATGCATAAGGCCGCCACCGAAAACCGCGCTCTCTCCACCATATTGATCGGCTATAGTTCAATTACCCATTGACAGATTACATTTGCTGGTTATAAACATAATGTGGATTTATACACTGTTGCCCGAGGGCTGTTTATGGCGACAATATATTGCAGTTAGTCCCCGGGACATTACGCGAGTAGCCTATTGTATAAATAAAATTGTTAAATATGTCCTTTGCTATTGCCAAAATCAACGCTTCGATGATGCCATTAGATGATTTAATACATATTTACCTTTTAATATATGAAAATGTTTTACATTCCATGCAACATTTGCAATATTTATTAACATAAAATCAAGATAAATTGGGGTTGAATCATAATCATACATATCCAAGCAGTACATTTTGAACTTATAATATTTCAGTCTGGTGCATGAATTAAAACTTCAGGATTTTGTTAACTCAAAATATACCGCCTGAACCACTGATTTAACTCATTAAGCGCCAGTGTTGCTTACGCGTAACATTATTAATTTCTTATAATTTAATTAAATTACTAAATAAGTTAATTTGATATATTATATTATTGGACCTGACTTAAAAATGTATTAAGAAAAACGTAAATAGTTTGTCATTTAAATATTTCGATTATTACTCATTTAAAAAAAAAAAACAAATGTCAGTGTATTTCTAACTTCACAATATTTCAGTATTTTATATGCGTGGCGCATGAAGTAAAATTTCGAGTTTAGAAAAGCCCAGAAAATTTGTCTCGGGTCGCTGCGCGACCCTCGACAAATTTTCACGGGGCTTTTCTAAACTCGAAATTTTACTTCATGCTTAGTCTGGGAGTGGAAACACTCGTTCTAAACTTTATATTGCACGTTTTTATATAAAATCCAGGAATGCCTAAACATTTACAGTGTATACATTATGTATATTTAAAAAAAACGCACAGTATGTAATACAATAAGTCATTCATAGAAATCATAAAAAGAAGTGCAGAATTTTACATAAAATCAACGTTTTGAATTAACTCTATGATTGCTCGGCCATTAATGGGTTAATATAAAGTTCAAAATATATCTGCATCTGGGAGGTAAACTACACCAAGTAACAGTTTTTTGCAAAATACGTTTTTTTTTACAAGAATATGAATTTGTGTTCAGTACTCATTCATTCACCGGATAACTATATACACGTTTCAGGCTTTAACGCTATCATCAGTATAGTCCCGAACCAGTGCTTGAAGAATACTGAACATCTTTGAAGATGCTACTTAAGCTAAGGGGCATTAGATGGCGTTTACGCTTTCGAAACATATGTACGTTTTTTTTATTTGTACTCCTAGAAGGCTAATTGTGTTTTTTTTTTCAAGAAAAGTAAAATTCAATTTGCAAAAACATTGCGAAGATTGTATTGAATTGTTGGATAAATATTACTCTTTGAAAATATGTTTAAACCTAGAAATATCCCCTCAATTGATTTTGAGTTATTTTCATTCGAACATCGATAAGGCTAAATTTGTAGGTATGTTAAAATTTTAGTAATTCGTTACTTAGACAATAATTATGAAAACTATGACGATATTGGAAAAATGTTGCTCTTTCGAAGTGTTAAAAATTAAAAAATACTTCATCAATAGTTTTTCACTTATTTTCAATTGAAATTTACGATTTAATAATATCCCCATAAAATGTCATGCGGATAACGCAATAATTTTTTAAATACAAATTTTTCAAATTTAAATTTCTCTAAAAATCAAAAAAATAGCTTTCTTAGTAAGCCATTTTTTTCTAATTTTTAGAGAAATTTAAATTTTTAAAATTGGTATTTTACAAAATTATTGCGTTATCCGCATGACATTTTATGGGGAAATTATTAACTCGTAAAATTTAAAAATATCCCGTCAATAGATTTTGAGTTAAGCTTAATCTTGTTTAAGTTTCTAAAAGTCATAGCTTAAAAAATAATTGCGATATTAGCATGAACTTTGATAGGAATATTAAAAAAATATAATTCTTTTAAAATATGCTAAAATCCAATAATATCCTGCCAATACAATTTAAATTGAACATCTAGAAACATAACTTTGCCAAATATTTAGGGATATTTGAATTTCATATATTCATATCTTGGACAATCATCGCAATATTTGCATGAAAATATTGCTCTTTTTAAATATGCAAAAATCCAAATATAACCTATAAACAGATTTTAAGTTATTTTCAGTTGAACGTCTAGAAGCCCAATTTTAGAGAGTTAATGTTTTACATACACATTTCTAGCTTGGAAAATCATTGTGATATTTGCATGATATATATAGGGATATTAAGAAAATATTGCTCTTTCAAAATATGTAAAAATTCAAAAATATCCTACTAATAGATTTTGAGTTATTTTCAATTGAACGTCTAGAAGCCTAATTTTTAGTGAGTTAATGTTTTGAAGATTTCTAGCTTGAAAAATCAATGCGATAGTTGCATGAAATTTTATAGGGAGACTGAAAAAATATTGCTCTTTCTAAATATGCAAGAATCCGAAAATAATATAAATTGCTCCATAAATACCCTATGAATTGATTTTAATGAAACACTTTTAACTTTGTTTGTATAACACGTTTATGTTTGTATAACATGTATAACGAAGTAGAAGCCTCCACAATACAGAAATGATTTTAAGTTATTTTCAATTGAACATCTAGAAGTTTAATTTTATCTAAATTTTAGAGTTAAAGTTTTTAAAATTTCTAGCTTGAAAAATAATTGCTATATTTGTATGAAATTTAATGGGGATACTAAGAAAATATTGCTCTTTCAAAATATATAAAAATGCAAAATTTGAGTTATTTTCAATTGTACGTCTAGAAGCTTAATTTTTAGTTAGTTCATGTTTTGCAAATTTCTAGCTTGGAAAATCATTGCGATAGTTGCTTGAAATTTTATAAGGATACTGAAAACATATTGCTCTTTCAAAATATCCAAGAATCCAAAAATACCCCATTAATAGATTAGCAGTTATTTTCAATTGAACGTCTAGAAGCGTAATTTTATCTAAATTTTATTGAGTTCAAGTTTTGAAAATTTCTAGCTTTCAAAATCATTGCGATATTTGCATGAAATTTTATGAGGATATTGGGAAAATATTGCCCTTTCAAAATATGTAAACATCTAAAAATACCCTATCAATAGATTTGAGTTATTTTAAATTGAACATCTAGAAATGTGATTTTGTCTAAATTTTAGAGAGTTGAAGTTTTGAAAATTTCTAGCTTAAAAAATAATTGCCATATTTGTATGAAATTTAATGGGGATACTGAGAAAATATTGCTCTTTCAAAATATATAATAATCTAAAAATGCCCTATTTACAGATTTTGAGTTATTTTCAATTGAACGTCTAGAAGCCTAATTTTTAATGAGGGAATGTTTTGCAAATTTCTAGCTTCGAAAATCATTGCGATAGTTGCTTGAAATTTTATAAGGATACTGAAAAAATATTGCTCTTTCAAAATATGCAAGAATCCAAAAATACCCCATCAATAGATCAGCCGTTATTTTCGATTAAACGTCTAGAAGCGTAATTTTATCTAAATTTTATAGAGGTCCAGTTTGGAAAATTTCTAGCTTTCAATATCATTGCGATATTTGTATGAAATTTTATGAGGATATCGGGAAAATATTGTTCTTTCAAAATATGTAAAAATCCAAAAATACCCTATCAATAGATTTTGAGTTATTTTCAATTGTGCGTCTAGAAATGTGATTTTGTCTAAATTTTAGCGAGTTGAAGTACTGAAAACTTCTAGCTTGAAAAATAATTGCCATATTTGTATGAAATTTAATGAGGATATTGAGAAAATATTGCTCTTTCAAAATATGTAAAAACTCAAAAATACCCTATCAATAGATTTTAAGTTATTTTCAATTGAACGTCTAGAAGCTTAATTTTTAGTGAGTTTGTGTTTTAAAAATGTCTAGCTTGGAAAATCTTTGCGATAGTTGCATGAAATTTTATAGGGATACTGAAAAAGTATCGCTTTTCCAAAATATGTAAGAATTCAAAAAATACCCCATCAATAGATTTGCAATTATTTTCAATTGAATGTCTAGAAGCCTAATTTTATCTAATTTTATAGAGTTCAAGTTTTGAAAATTTTTTGCTTTCAAAATGATTGCGATATTTGCATGAAATGTTATGGAGATATCGAGAAAATATTGCTCTTTCAAAATGTGTAAAAGTCAATAGATTTTGAGTTATTTTCAATTGAACGTCAAGAAATCTAATTTTGTCTACATTTTAGAGAGTTGAAGTTTTGAAAATTTCTGACTTCTAAAATCATTGTTACATTTGCATGAAATTGAATGGGTATACTGAGAAAATATTGCTCTTTTAAAATATGTAAAAATCTAAAAATACCCTATTAACAGATTTTGAGTTATTTACAGTTGAATGTCCAGAAGTCTAATTTTTAGTGCGTTAATGTTTTGAAAATTTATAGCTTGGGGAATCATTGCGACAGTTGCATGAAATTTTATAGGGATACTCAAGAAATATTGCTCTTTCAAAATATGCAAGAATCCAAAAATACCCCATCAACAGATTTGCAGCTATTTTCAATTGAACGTCTAGAAGCCTAATTTTAACTAAAATTTATAGAGTTCAAGTTTTAAAAATATCTAGCTTTCAAAATCATTGCGATATTTGCGTAACATTTAATAGGGATATTGAGAAAATATTGCTCCTACACATATGCAAAAATTTAAAAACACCCTATTAATAGATTTTATGTTATTTTCAGTTCAACGTCTAGAAGCCTAATTTTGTATAAATTTTTGAGAAATAAAGTTTTGAAAATTTATAGCTCGGAAAATAATTGCGATATTTGCACGAACTTTTATAGAGATATTAAAAAAATATGTCTTGTTCCAAATATGCAAAAATCCAAATATAACATATTAATCGATTTTAAGTTAATTTCAATTGAACGTCTAGAAGCCTTAATTTGAGAGAATTGAAGATTCGAACATTTCTAACTTGGTAAATCCTTGCGATATTTGCCTGAAATTTTATGGGTATATTAAGAAAATATTGCTCTTTCAGAATATGCAAAAATAAAAAAACACCCTATCAATAGATTTTAAGTTATTTTCAATTGAACATCTAGAAGCGTAATTTTGTCTACATTTTAGAGAGTTAAAGTTTTAAAAAATTCTAACTTGAAAAATCATTGCGATATTTGCATGAAATTTTATGGGGATATTAATAAAATATTGCTCTTTGAAAATATGCAAAAATCCAAAAATACCCCATCAATAGATTTTAAGCTATTTTCAATTGAACGTCTAGAAGTAAATTTTGTCTAAATTTTAGAGAGTTAAAGTTTTGAAAATTTCTGGATTGAAAAATCATAGCGGTATTTGCATGAAATTTAATAGGGATATTGAAAATATATTGCTCTTTCAAAATATACAAAAATTAAAAAATACCCTATCAAAAGATGTTATGTTATTTTGAATTGAACGCCTAGAAGCATAATTTTATCTAAGTTTAAGGAATCCTTAAATTGTGGTGCCTTATACAGAGAATTGTTTTTTTTTAAGTATACAAATTGGGATGCGGTTTTTTAAAGTTCATTTTAAAGATTCTTACGAATGTTTCCAATCCCAGATTGAGCATGAAGTAAAATTTCGAATTTAGAAAAGCCCCGCGTAGAAATTTTGTCTCGGGTCGCGCAGCAACCCGAGACAAATTTTCACGTGGCTTTTCTAAACTCGAAATTTTACTTCATGAGCAACGCGTATAAATCACTGATTTAAAGTGAAGTTAAAAATGCACTGAAAACCAAACCAACTTGGATATTTTTTTAAAATTGCATGTTTTCTTTCCTATCCATGCTGTAAACCTTCAGATATTCGTTGTTTTCTTGTAAAAAAACTTCGATTCCCTGTAGTCCTTCGGTCTCCGAAGACCATGATTGGTCCTTCGAGCTGTAGCCTTTGTAAAATCTTAATAAACTTAGTAATCTAGAGGGATCCTTCAATTTGAAACTCCTAAGAGCGAGTGTTGTCCACTCCCAGACTAAGCATGAAGTAAAATTTCGAGTTTAGAAAAGCCCCGCGTTGAAAATTTGTAGAGGGTCGCGCAGCGACCCGAGACAAATTTTCACGGGGCTTTTCTAAACTCGAAATTTTACTTCATGCGCCACGCGTATAACACACTGATGAAACGTGAAGTTAAAAATGCACTGAAAACCAACCCAACTTGGATATTTTTTTAAAATTGCATGTTTTCTTTCCTATCCATGCTGTAAACCTTCAGATATTCGTTGTTTTCTTGTAAATAAACTTCGATTCCCTGTAGTCCTTCGGTCTCCGAAGACCACGATTGGTCCTTCGAGCTGTAGCCTTTGTAAAATGGTAATAAACTTAGTAATCTAGAGGGACCCTTCAATTTGAATCTCCTAAGAGCGAGTGTTGTCCACTCCCAGACTAAGCATGAAGTAAAATTTCGAGTTTAGAAAAGCCCCGCGTAGAAAATTTGTCGAGGGTCGCGCAGCGACCCGAGACAAATTTTCACGGGGCTTTTCTAAACTCGAAATTTTACTTCATGCGCCACGCGTATAAAACTCTAAAATGTTGTGAAGTAAGAAGTACACTGAAAACATTTTTTTTTAAATGAATAATAATCGAAATATTTGAATATCAAAATATTTAAATGTTTCTTCACACATTCCCAAGTCAAATCAAATTACACAATGTATCAAAATAATTTATTTAGTAATTAAAATAAAAAATAATGCTGCATTATTGCGTCAATGGCGCTTAATAATAATAATAATAATCCTTATTATCCAATAAAGTATCCAGAATAGGGATAATATACAGTACATTCCTAAAATTTAGGAAACATAAGTTAAACAAAGAACCAGTATTAAATTAAAAAAATTAAATTAAAAAATTTAAAAAAACACGAATAAAATTAAATTATATGGGTTAATATACTAAGAAAGCTTTTATAAATTCGGTTTATAAATCAGTCTGTTAAAGATTTCTTACCAAGTATATACAATAAAGTTAAATCTAAGACTTCTGTATTAACATAAGGATTTAATGCTTTTAAAAACCTTATTCAAAGTGATCCTCTTAAACTGCACTATAAAACACCAAGGAAAAGAGCTTGAGTACATTTAAGCAAATTGCCATTTAAATTCCCTGGTCTTTTTACGTGCATTGTTATCGATGCTTGTAGCCAATTCAATCAGGATCTCCAGAGGGGTGGTTTTACGGCTTATGAACGCGAAAAGTCCGGGAGTGTAATAATATTAAAAAAAACCGTGTTAATTCTGTATATGGTAATTTCGTCGCCGGCCGCGGGATGGAATTAATCCCTACTTTTTTTCCTGGGTAAAGTGGTCCCCGACGGTTTTTGCTCGCGAGCGGAATTCGCCCCCAAGCGAAGGGAGAGACTTGGAAACTGTAAGCCGGCGGTGTTATTAAAGCCTGGCGGCGGTTGTTCGGTGCCGCCCCTCCTCCACCACCACCACCAGCACCCTGCGGTATGGAAAGACTAATGATCCGTCAAGAGTTTAGAGTCACGATGGTTTGTGTTATTGCATTAGTTAGTATTTATAGAGGTGTGGGTAACAAGGATTTTGCATTAGCAATATTAAAGATATTTTTTGAACGAATTGCGGCTTTTGTGTTCAATGAAGAAGTACCTTTAATTAACGTGAATTAAATGGAATTAATCTAAAACTATGCAATATGTAATTCAAATTGAATAAATCACAAAAACGAAACCATCACAATATTTCAGTGTTTTATACGCCTGGCGCATTAAGTAAAATTTCGGGTTTAGAAAAGCCCCGTGAAAATTTGTCTCGGGTCGCTGCGCGACCCTCGACAAATTTTCTACGCGGGGCTTTTCTAAACTCGAAATTTTACTTCATGCTTAGTCAGGGAGTGGAAACACTCGTTTTAAGCCTTATATTAAACCATTTTAAAAAAGCAACGAATATTTCAAGATTAACAACATATAATTTGGATATATGTAAACCTAAGAGAATCTGTATGTCATAAAGTTTAGAGAAATCTTGAGATTACAGCATATAATTATGATATGTACACTTAAAATAAGAACTCCCTGAATATTATTATACTCGTAAGTTAAATTAGATTGTATTTTCTCCAGAGAAATACTGGTTTACCTTTAACGTTCTCTTGCAAATGCGTATAAAACAATGTTACCGCAAGAGCTGGGTAATGTACCGTAATTTATGGTAAATTAAGTATATTTCTAACTTTACAATATGTCAGTGTTTTATACGCGTGGCGCATGAAGTAAAATTTCGAGTTTAGAAAAGCCTGAAAATTTGGTTTGGCCGCGTAGCGCTGCGCGCTACGCGACCAACCCAAATTTTCAGGCTTTTCTAAACTCGAATTTTTACTTCATGCTTAATCAAGGAGTGGAAACACTTGTTAAAGGTTTCAAATTCAACAACATTTTTCTGTTAAATGTAGCAGGAGAATTGTGATAGCAGAAATTAATTCATTAATTTTATGACTGATCAAAGCTGGAGACTTATTATTATTAATTATATCCCCCTGAGGAGTTGAAGACGATCAAATTTCAAAATTTCGTTTGGGCCAGACGAGATTGATGTCGAAATTTTGGAGCCGCCGTGAGCTGATTATCACCCTTTCGGATTTTCCTCAATTAAATGGTAGAAAATGATAAAGCAATCGAGGCTAATGCGTAATTTATATTCCTCGCGTACATGGAAGCCATAAAGAATCAATTTGAATTCGATCCGGTGCATCTCGGCGGAATCCAATAATTAACCGACGAAATCGGTTATTAATAATAATCGCCCTCGGTTTCCTCCTTTTTTTTTCTCTCCCATCTCTTTTTCGCCTTTCCCGTCCGTGCGCTTCGCCCATAAATATTTTCAAGAGTTATTCGTGATCCTCGCGTATTTTTCAAAAAAACAAAACGCTCGCTAGGTAGCGCGCCGGGCATCAGGTTCGTGATTCAGCCATTCACACGAAACCAAACTAATTCCGCTTATTTGGATTTATGGTACCCTTCGAGAGTTATACAAAACTCGATTTGTTCATGTCCTAATAAAATTTAAAAAAAAATAATTTAAGATGTCTTATTACTGGTTATTCATTTGTATGGATTAATGAAAACGATTTTGAAAACAACCAAACTAATTCCGTTTCATGGGGCACTTGGTGACCGAGCGGTAACGTCGCCGGACGGTATATCGCTCGGCGAGCCACAGACCGGGTTCGATTCCCGTGCACGGGAAGTTGTTATTTAAAAATAATATCTCGTCGGGTCCCTGGGTGTGGTGTGAATGTGTCGTGACGTCCAAATATATGTTAATTATAGATATTTATACAATGAGATATGGCTGTGGTGAGAATCTATGCCAGGATCATCGGACCAAAAAAAAAATCCGTTTATTTGGATTGTTGGTATCCCTTTGAGGCTTATACAAAACTCATTTCGTTGAAGTTGTAATAAAATTAAAAAAATATTTAAGATGTATTTCTGGTTATACGTATTGATTGGTGAAAATGTTTGTGAAAACGAAACACACGACAACAGAAAGGGAAGTGCAGATGGGAATTGTGCGTGCATGGCGTGCGTTGTGCTTCTAAATTATTCCATTAAGACCCTCGTGAATCATTTAAGAGGAAATAATATTTACATAGATTACCCTTAATTGGATTTGTTTGTGTATGTCTGGAGGAGGGTTGTGTTTGTATAAATATTGCCGTTGAATTTATTAGCGAATTATTTGCTACTGAATCTTTTAAGTCTTTGAGATATGCATTCATAATTGTCTTTTTCTGCTCCTATTCTGAAATATCGTACTTATGGGTCCATCACCAAACCAAATTTTCAGGCTTTTCTAAACTCGAAATTTCACTTCTTGCTTAGACTGGGAGTGGAAAACACTCGTTTAAATATTCCATTTGAACTCTTTAAGAAAACAAGGATACTTTATACGCCACGCGTATAAAAAAACACACATAAATAGAGAACAAGCGATTTGGGCAGAGCGGCTCGGACAGCGCGCCCCTGGCCGCGCGGCTTTTGCCGCGCGGCTCTGACCGCGCGGCTCTGACCGCGCGGCTCTGACCGCGCGGCTCTGACTACGCGGCTCTGACTACGCGGCTCTGACCGCGCGGCTTTAGACGCACGACTACAGTCGTTTCAGTCATATCTTAAGTATCCTACCTTTAGTAGCGTAGCAGTTGAGACTTGTATTTTTCAGTATCAATGAAAAATCAATGCTACGTAAAAGTTCGTCTATCGCTAATATTTATTATTTGAATAAATCGTAACAAATAAATAGATCTGATGATAATTAGTCGCACTATCTACAGTTCGATTTAAAACGCGTCGCATTTAACACATGAGATAACCCAATAAATCGGGCTAATCCAAAGTACTAAATTAGATAGGGCGTCGACTGGACTCGCGCCCCATAAAACACGCATCCTATCCGAACTGAAAAGCCTTCCGAAAATTTATAAATTTCCACACGCTAACGTTAATTTTTCCTCTTGTTTCAGGTAAGCACCCGATATTTGCGCAAACGCCGCGCCATTCCGCGCGGCCGTAATTAACTGCTACAATGGCTATGTGAGTATATTACACATTGTATGTACAGCGGGCTTTCCATCTCTCTCACACCAACCCCTCGGAGAGATGGCGTATTGTGTCCCCGAGTGGGGTGGACGCATCCGCCCGTGATATTATATTGCACCCGACTATTGGAACGTGTAATAACCTGATATATAGGGGGACCGTGCATAAGAACCAAATCCCTGAAATAAAACAAGGTTTTCGGTGGAGGGTTACTGCGGCGATTCACCACCAGAATTTAAATTACATTTATAAGAAATATCAAGAAAAAATGCACATAGAGGAAACTCAAGTAATCATAAATTCAAGTGCTATCAAACATTAAACAAGCCTTCTATGAAATCCAAAAGTATAAATGCAATGCAATGAAAATATTGATTTACAGCGAGTTTTTCTTTTGAGTATATAAATGCAATAGTATATTACATTACAAGTGTGGTAAACAGCATAGTAGAGTTAAACACGAGCCGCGCAGCGGCGAGTGTGTTAACTCCACGAGCACGTAATATGCCTACCACACGCGTATTGTACATAGTTTTACCTGCAACCACCTTTATAGTTTTCATGCGAACACCAAATATAGTAATGTAGATTTAAGTAGCAACTGGCAAAAAGTTTTATTTTTATCTATTTTCATATTATTTTGTGCAAACTAGTTATTATAATGATAATGATTATTTATAACTACAGAACAGTTATTAAAAGAAAAGCTACCATTTCGCATTGAGTTTTGTGTATTAACTGCAATATTACAGCATATATATTTAGATATTCGTTGCTTCTTTTAAAAAGAGTTCAATTTGAAGCTTTAAACGAGTTTTTCCACTCCCAGGCTAAGCATGAAGTAAAATTTTGAGTTTAGAAAAGCCTGAAAATTTGGTTTGGTCGCGTAGCGCGAAGCGCGGAGCGGCCAAACCAAATTTTCTGGCTTTTCTAAACTCGAAATTTTACTTCATGCGCCACGCGTATAAAACACTGAATTATTGTTAAGTTCTAAATATATTGCTTATTTTAGAATATTTTAGTATATCGTTACACATACAAGAAGTTTTTCTTTTAAGTATAAACATCCAATTATATGCTGTAAATCCTTAAATATTCGTTGTTTTGTTATCGATTTAAAGCTTCAAACAAGTGTTTTCCACTCTCAGGTTAAGCATAAAATTCGAAATTTTACTTCATACTTATACTGGGAGTGGAAAACACTCGTTTAAAGATTTAAATTGAACTCTTGAAACAAATAACAAATATCTGAAGATTTACAACATATAATTTGGATGTGTATATTTAAAAAAAAGTCCCTTATGTGTAAAGATACACCAACATATTCTGAAATAAGCAATTTATTTTGAACTTCACAATAATTCAGTGTTTTATACGCGTGGCGCATGAAGTAAAATTTCGAGTTTAGAAAAGCCTGAAAATTTGGTTTGGTCGCGTAGCGCGCAGCGCTACGCGACCAAACCAAATTTTCAGGCTTTTCTAAACTCGAAATTTTACTTCATGCTTAGCCTGGAAGTAGAAAACACTCGTTATAAGTTTCAAAATAATCAATTGTCACGAGCATCTTTTTTTTATTTTTCTTGTTGGTAATCTACCCCCCCAGAACTAAGAGCAAGGGGGGCATTCACAGCAACCATCCAATTTGACATCGCTGAGAAGTTGCACTGAAATTACGTCATTTTACTGCACGCAGTTTGGTAAATTGTTCCCAAAGTGACGTCAATTCAGTGCGACTTCTCACCGATGGCAAATTGTATCGATGCTGTGAATAGCCCCCCTAAATACGCTACTGGATAAAATATGCTTTACAATTCTTTTTAATATATCTGTATTTCTGGTGTAATATCTATCTTACTTGAAAATAACAAACCTTGACTCGCCTGGGGGGGATGGGCGTCCGCCATAAGTAAAGGGAGGATCGATTGTCCGCACGAAAGTTTCATGTGTCCTCCCTTTTCCCACCCCTTTCTGCGTCGGGCCATTCCAAGTTTACATAAAGCACATCGTGCAACATATTCAGACTTGGAATCGAACTCATATCGCTGATACGTATGTGAGTGGAGTTTGATAGGGGGCTGTTTGCTACTATTTCAGCTTTTAGGGTGGAATAATCGCCCCCTGTATCACAGAGATGCATTCATTTCTGAAACAACTTTATCTCCAGAAAGTGGTAAATAAGCGTTCCTTTGTCTTCTCGGGGTTGGATTTACGCGATGTGATTTTGAAGTTGTTTTACATGGTGTTTCATTCGAAGGCGATATGCATTTTTCATAAATCTAAGACTAAAATTATTCGTCTGTTATAGATAAGATTGAATTGTGGTATTAATAATATTACCTATTAAATTCAAAGTAAATATTTTTCTAAATATATCCCTTGCTTTAGAGTCCAAGGGCGAACGTCTAAATCCTACAATGCTAGAGATTACAGTCCAATAACTATTGAATAGATTAGGGTAAACTATCCAGCGTCTAGTTATCAGTCTTCAGTGGAGTGTTCAGAATCTAGAATTGAAAGTATTCTACAGACCTGCCTAAACAATCCAGAATCCAAAGATCAGTCTCGAGCGTGTTCATAATTGGTCTGTTATAGATATGATTGAATTGTGATAATAAAAATATTTCTCTCTAAACAAAAAGTTTATATTTTTAGAAATATTTTTCTCTTCCTTGTTTAAAGTCCAAGGGCAAGCGTCTAGATCCCAGAATGCTAGAGATTACAGTCCAAAACCTATTCAACAGACTAGGGTAAACTATCCAGCGTCTAGTTATCAGTCTTGAATGGAGTGTTCAGAATCTAGAATTGAGAGTCTAGAGTTAGATTCCTAGAAAGCAGAAACTAGTCAATGGATTAGTCTAAGGACTGGAGTCTAGGTACCATAGTTCAGAGTTACCACTTGACAGTATCTAGAGTCTAGACACTAGTCAATCATTTTGAATATCTAGGATCCAGTAATTAGAGTTTAGGTGTAGAGACTAGGGTAAACAATCCAGAGTCTAGTGACCAGTCTTGAGTAAAGTGTCCAGAATCTAGAATCCAGAGTCTAGAGATTAGAGTCCTAGAAAGCAGAAACTAGTCTATGGATTAGTGTAAAGACTGGAGTCTAAATATTATAGTTCAGAGTTACCATTCAAGGGTATTTGGAGTCTAGACACCAGTCTATAATTTTGACTCTAGTCTAGTTTCTGTTTTCTGAGACTTTAAACCTTAGTCTTTGGATTATACATTTTGGACATTTCACTTAAGACTGATCACTAGACTGATCACTAGACTCTAACAACTGGATCCTAGAGTCATAAAAGTCTAGGTGTAGAGATTAGGGTAAACAATCCATAGTCTAGTGATCAGTCTTGAGTGAAATATCTAGAATCCAAAGTTTGAGGTATAGAGTCCCAGAAAACAGAAACTAGTTTATGGATTAATCCAAAGACTGGAGTCCTAGATACTATAGTTTAGAGTTGCCACTCGAAAGTGTTTGCAGTCTAGAAACTAGTCTACAATTTAGATTGGCTGGGATCCAGAAACTAGAGTCTAGCCCGCACTAGAGTAGTTATTATAGTCTATTATAGCTTATGCAGAATTTTCTGTGTAATACTCTCGGCATTTTCTAAATCTTTGGACTCATATTTAATTTAAAAAAAAAAACAATTACCCACTAAATCTAATCCTGTTAAATTGCTTATTTGGTTCTGGGTAGATAGATAGATAGATATTCGTAGGGGTGGCCTCACTAGCCTGTACCACCGCGACCTTTGCAGATCTATTGTGGATCCCTAGACGACGTGCTCAAGCTCCGCCTCTTTGATTAGCCTTATTAACCCTGACAGTAAGCCTTGGGTGTAGCTCTCTGCGCTTGGTTTAGTGTTACCCAGCTTTAGGTATCTAACCCTTGCTAGGGCCTCACATTGGCACAGGATGTGGAAAGGATCCTCATCTTCTTCCTGGCAGAATCTACATATTGTATCCTCTGCCAGACCTATTTTGCTCATGTGTTTGTTGAGCCTACAGTGTTGGTTCTGGGTACATGCATTTTTTTTGTCTAACGAATACGCCGTCAAAAAGTTTAGATCCCTGGTGTAAATATTATATGGGGCAAGGATTTTTTCTTTTATACACATCCCAATGTATTGTAAATCTTAAGGCATTCGTCGTGTTTTTAAAGCCATTCAATTTGAAGCTTCCAACGAGTGCTACAACTTCTTGATTAAGCATGGAAAAAATCCCTGTATAATCACTGTTTTTATAACAATAGTAAATTCACACTGGTTGTGTGAATATTACTTTTTGATGATGATCTCTCGCGAAAAAAAAGGTATTCAGAAGAAAAGTGTAAATCCCCCCCTAGCGCTCATGAAATAATAAGTTCCCCAGTTTTTGCGGGCCGTATCGCACATATTCCACATGCAAATTGCACGTTTCGGCACTTTTAAACTTTAGACAGCCGCTTATAAATCGCGATTTAAGTTTGAATCCCCGTTTTCCCATTTCAATTTCCATCCGTAGGCACTTGAGTGGAGCGCAAAGTTGCGCCCATTTTTCGGCGTGTATGTGTGTGGCCGTATTATTATTATTCACAGCGCGGCCGAGGGAAGTTATACGGCTCGTAAGTCGCGGGATCACCTTATCCCACCACTTGCATGTGTAAGAAGCTGGAAAGTCCGTCGAGGCCCTGGATTTCCTGGAGGAGCTTAAAAGTTCGTCCCATAAACGGGCCCGAAAGACGGGGACTTATTGTCCATTATTCATTCCCTTTACTCTCCCGGCCGGGATTATGCGCCCCGGATGAGTTATAAGGGCAATTGTAAAAGTCATTTGGCGAGCAATGGCGGTCGGCTGAGTGAGGCATTGGCCGTATACATAAGGACGGCCATGCGTCACACAATGGAGCGTCGCGACGGCGACGGCGACGACGTCGAGCTGCGAGCGCAAAAAATAAAAACGGCGGACATTTCCATAAAATCGACACGAAAGCCTCGGTGCAACAATTGACTTCAGTTGTGGCGCAAGTAAATCAGGGTGTGTTGTGTAGTTTAATTTTTATGCGGCCGGAAAGTGTCGACGCAAACGGGCACAGTTTTATGAAAAACGGGCGGAATTCAAATTCCCTGCTCGAGTGTGTACACTGTGCACTGGGGGGAATAATAAAAGGAGACTCGATAAAATCCCCATCGCTTCACCCTATGACCCGGCTTACATTTAATCAACAGATGCTAACTCCATTTGAATTACTCGAAAGTACCCTTTGTAATAATATGAGGATCATGTTTTGTAGTCAATTACGAATCTGAGAATTTTAGGGCGAATAAACATCTTACCAGACATGGGCGTACATTTCTCTAATTTGGCTAGAATTTTCTTTATGCCGAGTTTCATAGTTGTGGTCTATTGAAACTTTTAATTTGGTCCATTTTTTCTCCCTCAAAACTAATTAAAAGGTTATTTTTTTACATTTGGGTTTTATCTCTTCTTTTTGTATTCATCTGTGGGTGTTCTCAAATTTGTATTTCTATTTTTTTTTTCCCGCGGCGCTATAACCTCTGGTGGGTTTTGGCCTCAAACACAATTTTGTACCATTCATCTCTCCTGGTTGCACGGTCCTTCCATCTTCCGATACCTATTAAGTCCTTAAGTCGGACACTACGTCGTCATACCATATTTTCTCGGGTCTTCCTCTCTTACGTTTTTCTTGGGGACTCCATGTTTATATTTTGTTCGCCTTTCTGTCGGGGCTCATCCGCTCGACGTGTCCCAGCCACGCAATTCGACAAGCTTTAGCGAATTTGATGATTTTTTCGCTTCTCATTAGTTCAATGGTTCATCCTAGTACGAATATTCCCCTTATGATGCGTCTTTCAAATATTCGCAGTTCTGCTTCCATTGCGGAGGTCAGGGTCCAAGTTTTGCAACCATAGGTCACAATTGGACGGATGAGTGTTCGGTATATCCTCACTTTAATGTGGCGGTTTAGTAACTTGTCTTTCAGTAACTTTCGTATTTCTATTAAATATTTTTTATATACAGACAGTTTTATGTAACACCGAACATTTTCATAACGAGAATTTTTATTTTAAGTATACATATGGATACGTTGTACATTTTCCGACGATCGATTTATTAAAAAAATTCAGTTTAAAGCTTCAAACAAGTGTTTTCCACTCCCAGGTTAAGTATGAAGTAAAATTTCGAGTTTAGAAAAGCTTGAAAATTTGGATTTGCCGGGCGAAGCGAAGCGAGCCCGGCAAATCCAAATTTCCAAGCTTTTCTAAACTCGAAATTTTACTTCATGCGCCACTGGTACAAAACACTGATTCAATGTAAAGTTTAGCGGTGTGTTTTAAACTTCGTGATATGTCAGCGTTTTGAATCGGTGGCGCATGAAGTAAAATTTCGAGTTTAGAAAAGCCTGAAAATTTGGTTTGGCCGCTCCGCGCTTCGCGCTACGCGACCAAACCAAATTTTCAGGCTTTTCTAAACTCGAAATTTTACTTCATGCTTAGTCTGGGAGTGGAACACGCTCGTTTTAAGTTTCAAATTGAACTCTTTAAAAAAACAACGATTATATAAAGATTTACGGCATATACGCTGTAATTGGGACATATACTTGAAGGAAAAACTCCCTGTATGCATTAATTGCGATTGATTGGCTACAGTTTGTAATGCATACAGGCAACCCAATTTACACATAACCTAAAAATTAAAGATGTCAAATTGTATTGGATGACAATGTTCGGAGCTACATAAAACTCTCTGTATGTACAAGGTGCAGTATTTTTTATGGTGTTTTCACGTAAAGTACCATTTTATGAATGAAATAACTTCTATATTTAAAATGATATTGACGTGCGGTAAAAACTGTAAGATGCAGTTTTTTACGCTGAGCATATTTTGGAAAAATTACAAAAAATGAAATCGACTCAAGTCATGGGAAACTATGATTTGTATTTAAAATTAAACAACTTTCTGCTATATCTCATAAAAGTTAAACTTTACGCAAAATCTGATATGGTCATCGTATTTTACTTAAAAAAGTGCCCAAAAGAAAGTTTTTACCGCATGTCAATGGACGCATTTATTAGACAACTGTACTCTAAACATGTTTGGATTTTTTTAAAATTTACGTTGGTGTTTAGTGAACACCACTCTAGATATTCTATTTTGTACGCTTGCAAAAATGACGAACGTGTTTGCTATTGATAGTGCGTTCATCAGAAAATTCCCCAACTGTTGCCATTAAACTCCCAACAGTTTACGCTGATAAATATTTCAAAATTGAATTAAAACAATTGAACATAGACTAATTTTGCTTAGGCGCATAGAATAAGCTTGACACGAGTTTCAATTGAACTATAATGAGATCACCATGTTATTTCTTTTGCTTTGTGACAGTTACGATACACATTTTAACACTTGTGACATATTTTAAAGTAACGAGTGGCTTCCACTCCCAGACTAAGCATGAAGTAAAATTTCGAGTTTAGAAAAGCCCCGCGTAGAAAATTTGTCGAGGGTCGCGCAGCGACCCGAGACAAATTTTCACGGGGCTTTTCTAAACTCGAAATTTTATTTCATGCGCCACGCGTATAAACCACTGATTTACAGTAAAGTTAAAGATATATAACGCTTAGATGTGATGGTGATCAATATTTACCGTGATGTTGCGAAAAAAAAAAAGAATTAATTACTTTGTGAATAGTTTTCTAATAATAATAAAAGTAGGATAAATATATTTTGAGCAAGTTTTCCATATTGTTGATATTTAAATCGTCATACCTTTAATGGGCAAAGTGTATCGTATGTTGGACACATCACCATTTTTTTAAGTTGGGCTTTTGTCTGGCCTTAGTGTAATACCCATTGGCCCACATAACTATTAATACGCGTTTTAAATCATTATTTTTCTTAGATTAAGCACAATAATACTGCATTTGTATCAGAACCTGACTAAGGACACTCTTCTCGCCTAGGTGCTCAAGGAATTTTTATTAGACAACACTAAGCTATTTAACCAAATAGGTAAGCCACAAAGGGATAAAAACAAAAGACCAACATTCAAATTCCACTCATAAACTAAACATATTATATTGTAACTCCAATGGAATAAAAATATTTAACAATTAATAATAATAATAATAATTTCATAATAATAATTTATTTCTCAACAAGCATAGCCTAATTACAGAGAAATATATATAAACTAAATATAGGTTTACAGTGTGAGTAAGTACGGTACAAACTAATAAGTTGATTAACAAATTCAGAAAACACATTCGGTAATATCACACATAAACTGTTGTATGCAGGGTGAAAAAATATCGACAAAGCATTGAATTTCGTGATAATTTCGCAGCATTTAATATAATGGGGAATACATGTAGTATATAAACCTCCACGTTTCTTGATTCTAAAGCTTGTATTAGACGACACTATTTTCTTGTACAAGAAAATACTATACAATTTACTTGTACAAGAAAATACTATACAATTTTCTTGTACAAGAAAATACTGTATATACTATTTTCTATCATGGTGTACCAAATGGAAGATGTCCTATTTCCATTATACAAAACTGTACAAAATTCGCGTTTGGTCATATTTTGTATAATTCACCATGATAGAAAATTATACTATTTTCTTGTACAAGAAAATAGTGTCGTCTAATGCAAGATTGTCATAATTTTTGTTAATAAAAACAGGTAGCTATACTAAAAATGTTAGTCAAACAATTAACAAAATCAAATTTATTTTTAAAGGATTTGTATCGGTTATTTGAAAAACAGGATTTGAATCATATACTTCTGAATCCTTTATTCGAGTATTCGTGATTCGAATCATATTAGGTAATGCGAATCCTTTTTTTGTGGATTGGTCCCAGCTCTACTACAGAACTATTGTTTAAACTTTTTTATTTTTTTTTAATAATTTATTTACATTCGACAAGTACATACAAAATAATACTTGTACATGTAAATCGTCACAAAGGTATATACATATATTAATTTTAGATAGATAAATTCAATGTGAAATATCGATAAAATAAATAAATAAATAATAACATGGAAAGTTCACGTAATTAAAATTTAAAATTATAAAATTCTGACATAGAGTATGGCTCAAGATCACATAAGAGTTCATATATTTTTCTTTTGGCTTTGTTGTAATCATTTATTACTTTAATTGACAATGGAAGATGGTTAAACATTTTAAGGGATGAGTAAAAAAACCTTGCTTAAATTTATTGAGTGAATGATGTGGTAAGTTGTATACTTGACCGTATCTGCTAGGGTATCTAGTTAGACCTATGTAAACTGTATTAGTTTTAGCATCAATATAATATTATTATTGATGAACATTTTTATATTTGATATAATAGGTTTTGTAAGTAGGAGAGAAGAAATATAGAAAAGTAGTTAGACGTTTGTGGAGTAACATGGGTTTCCTCGCGTGTGTGTGGGAAAGGCGAGCGCAGCCATTCCATAAATGGCCTCGTTGTTTTTAGATAATCTGGATTGGCGGGTTTGTTAATGCGCACCTTTAAAAAATTGCAACTAATTAAGCTCGAACGGGAGGGCAAAAGAGAAAGAAGTTGGAAGGCACCTGCCGCGCAAATATTTTAATAATATTAAATAATTCCGCCGTCTCTCTTTTTGCCGATGATAAATCGGGTTCTACGACGTGCCGCGAATAAACGTTGAAAAGTGACCGAAAACGGCGAGAGCGTGGCCAATTAAAATAGCCAGGGCTCGGCGATGTCGCGGCGGCGAGGCGGATGGGTCGGATCGGACGGTGCAGTCGGCGGCCTTTATCGCAATTCCGAATGCGTCGGAAATGAGAATCCAATTACAACTAAAACGATGCAAGCGTCAAGCATGTCCCTGCTCCGTGCCGCCGCTGGAACAGCGACTCTTTTCCGCGCAAATAAAATTCCTGAGCGCCGCGCCGAGCGGAATTAAAATTCTTGACGGTTGTAAAACGAGACCCCGTCCTTCCGCTAATTACAACGAAAATCGCATTTCTGCCTTTTTCGGCCCTCGCCCAATTTCACGCCTTGGCGGACCGCATCTGCCGAAGATCAGCGCGCAATAAGAATTTCAACAAAGGCGGGCGCGCACTCGACGCTGAAAACTGTCAAGAGTTGTGATTTAAGCGGCGCAGCCCCCCGGGTTCGCAACAACACGCCTTTATGGCTCTATTTAAAATCGCGAGCGGCGGCCATCTGTCCCTATCCCTGTCCCAGTTGAAGATGCCCAATAACCGATCAGCCTCCCCTCTGCGCCATCAATAACTAATAAACCTAGTGACGCAGTACGCAATATGTTCCCTAACGCATGACTCACCCACTTTAGTACCGGTTCTAGAGCCCACGGTAATGCAGTGATATATGACTTAACAAGAGCGGACTATAACTCTATTATGGAAATATGGAAATTCTGCGTGTGCTCAAAATTAAAATTTTAAATTATGCCCATTGTGCACGCGTCCGCGCATACCTGAGCAGCCACCCCTCATAAATAATCCGCCAATAAAAACAATCCGATAAATATTAACGCGGTGGGGTCGATCGCGCCAAAAGAAGGGGGTCGATACGGCGCGCAATACCAGACGCTATTCCGCTTTACGGTATCGTCGGGAGCGGCGATAAAACCCCCCAAACGGCACCTCTCGCCGAGCTTTCATGGCCAATTTGCGAAAACGACGCCATGAGAAACCCGATAACTGAATGTGAAGCAAATTTTCAATTACCAATAACGGTTCATTATATGCTCTAACATATTTAACTCCATTATTACCATTCGCGACAATTTCAACTTCCTTTACACCCTTATATATTTCAAAATTATGAGCCTATTGTTGGACATTTATTAGAATTTCTATAAACAATTTCTACACAATAAATTGTTATTGTCCTACACAACAACAGATACAGGATATTTTTCTTTGGAGTATACATATTCCGATAATTAAAGCGTTTTTTAAATTTGCGGGAATTCGTTGTTACAAAGCGTTCAATTTGAGGCTTTAAACGAGTGTTTTCCACTCCCAGACTAAGCATGAAGTAAAATTTCGAGTTTAGAAAAGCCTAAGAATTTGGATTGGCCGCGTAGCGAAGCGGAGCGGCCAATCCAAATTAGGCTTTTCTAAACTCGAAATTTTACTTCATGCGCCACGCTTAAAAACACTGATTTATAGAGAAGTTTAAATAATAACACACATACAACAACAATTATAGGCAACCCAATATACGTTAGAGTTATTGGGTTGCTTATAATCACTGTTTTAAGCAATTGATTCAACGCAGAATTTAAGTGACGTTTTATTCATCTACATATTAGATTGCTAAAGCCGTATATTTTAAACTTCACGATATTTTAGTGTTTTATACGCGTGGCGCATGAAGTAAAATTTCGAGTTTAGAAAAGCCTAATTTGGATTGGCCGCTCCGCTTCGCTACGCGTCCAATCCAAATTTTCAGGCTTTTCTAAACTCGAAATTTTACTTCATGCTTAGTCTGGGAGTGGAAAACACTCGTTTAAAAATTCAAATTGAAATCCTTTAAAAAACCAACGAATGTCGTAAAATTTACAGTGTATGGATATGTATACCTAAAAGAAAAATTCCAACCTTTTCATCTTCCTTTATGCCCTTATAAATTTCAAAATTATAAGCCTATTGTTAGATATTTATTAGAATTTTTATTAACAATTTTCTCACGAAAAAATTGTTATTGCACTAAACAACAACAGAGACAGAAACTTTTTATTTTGAGTATACATATCCCGATTATTACAGCGTTTTTTTTAAATTTGTGGGAATTCGTTGTTACAAAGCGTTTAATTTGAGACTTTAGACGAGTGTTTTCCACTCCCAGACTAAGCATGAAGTAAAATTTCGAGTTTAGAAAAGCCGAAGAATTTGGATTGGCCGCGTAGCGAAGCGGAGCGGCCAATCCAAATTAGGCTTTTCTAAACTCGAAATTTTACTTCATGCGCCACGCTTAAAAACACTGATTTACATTGAAGTTTAACAAACACACACATACAACAACAATTATAGGCAACCCAATATACGTTAGAGTTATTGGGTTGCCTATAATCACTGTTTTAAGCAATTGGTTCAGCGCAGAATTTGACTCACGTTTTATTTACATCTATATATTAAATTGCTAAAGCCGTATATTTTAAACTTAACGATAGTTCAGCGTTTTATACGCATGGCGCATGAAGTAAAATTTCGAGTTTAGAAAAGCCTAATTTGGATTGGCCGCTCCGCTTCGCTACGCGGCCAATCCAAATTTTCAGGCTTTTCTAAACTCGAAATTTTACTTCATGCTTAGTCTGGGAGTGGAAAACACTCGTTTAAAAATTCAAATTATAATCCTTTAAAAAACCAACGAATGTCATAAAATTTATAGTATATACATATGTATACCAAAAGAAAAATCCTAATCATTTTAATTTCCTTTACACCCTTATAAATCTCATAATTAGGAGCCTATTTTTAGATATTTATTAAAATTTCTATAAACAATTTCTACACGAATAAATTGTTATTGCCCTGTACAACAACAGATACAGGACATTTTTCTTTTGAGTAACATTTTCCGATAATTACAGGGTTTTTTTAAATTTGCGGGAATTCGTCGTTACAAAGCGTTTAATTTGAGGCTTTAAACGAGTGTTTTCCACTCCCAGACTAAGCATGAAGTAAAATTTCGAGTTTAGAAAAGCCTAAGAATTTGGATTGGCCGCGTAGCGAAGCGGAGCGGCCAATCCAAATTAGGCTTTTCTAAACTCGAAATTTTACTTCATGCGCCACGCTTAAAAACACTGATTTACATTGAAGTTTAATAAACACACACATACAACAACAATTATAAGCAACCCAATATACGATAGAGTTATAGGATTGCCTATAATCACTATTTTAAACAATTGGTTCAGAGTAGAATTTGAATCACGTTTTATTTACATCTACATATTAGATTACTAAAGCCGTATATTTTAAACTTTACGATATTTCAGTGTTTTATACGCTTAGCGCATGAAGTAAAATTTCGAGTTTAGAAAAGCCTAATTTGGATTGGCCGCTCCGCTTCGCTACGCGGCCAATCCAAATTTTCAGGCTTTTCTAAACTCGAAATTTTACTTCATGCTTAGTCTGGGAGTGGAAAACCCTGGTTTAAAAATTCAAATTGAAATCTTAAAAAAAAAACAACGAATGTCGTAAACTTTACAGTGTATGCATATGTTAACCTAAAAGAAAAATTCTCTGTATGTACAAAACCTATTTTTTTTTTAAATTATATATTGGCAAAAATATCTTGAAAACAAATAGTGTTAACTTTATTATATACCAATTAGTAGCGGCTGGTCAGGGCAGTGCCTTACCGAGAAATTTGTGATAATAAAAATAGATACAGTATTTATTACATTATCAATAGTAGCCCGACAGAATCAATACAATGTGTCATAAATAAACACTAATATACTGGCAATTTTTCTTTCAAGTATACCAATGCATTCGCCACGCGTATTAAACACTGAACTATTGTGAACAAGTGAACTTCACTTGCAATCAGTGTCTTATACACATGGCTACTAATATTTGGATGTGGAATATTACAAAAAAATATTAAAAGTGCCGAGTAACTTTTGCAATCTACAACTAATTTGTCTAGCAAGGACTAATTTTAATAATAAGATATTAACATTAAACTGAACTGTAGTGAGGTATGAATTGAGTCGCCCAGATGCAAGACCCAGCCATACGTATTTTGACAAATTTGTGGTAAGATGACAAAAACCGATTTTGCAGCGTCTTTTGGATAAATCAAAATAGTTGAATGAGCGTTGTATCAAATGGGAACTTGAAAAATTATGTAACACTAAGTAAAAGTTGGCAGTATTTGCAACTGAAAAAATATGTCAGCTTTTGCAACCGAGAAATGTAGCAGGTTTTGCATTCGATAGGATTTGCAAATGAAAAATATGTCAGCTTTTGCAACCGAGAAATATATCAGGTTTTGCATTCGACAGGATTTTTCAAACATAATTTTAAAAACTGTATTGTTTCGAGTTTACGTGAAGTGATTAATCACAAATAGAAAGACTGTTATTCCTTACTTCACTTTTTATTTTTATGTTAGATGTACATTTCGAGACACAAGGTGCTCATTATCAAATGTGCTCAAATGTTATTGATAATGAGCACCTTGTGTCTCGAAATGTACATCTAACATAAAAATAAAAAGTGAAGTAAGGAATAACAGTCTTTCTATTTGTGATAATTTTAAAACTTTGGATATTTAATTAAATCACTTGGTTTATTTCAGTAATTTATATTTTCTCCGACTAGTTTAGTATTAAATATTCAGAAATAGAACACTGGATTTAAACTTTGTTTAAACAATTCATAAAAAAACACTTGATTATTGTTTCACTATTTGTTTTTATTTTTGAAAAACTGACTAGTTTCGGTCAGACGACCATTTTCAAAGTTATTACAAGTTATATATCCAAAATCAGTGATATCATATAATATCGAATGATATCATTCTTGTAATAACTTTGAAAATGGTTGACTGACCGAAACTAGTCAGCTTTTCAAAAATAAAAACAAATAGTGAAACAATAACCAAGTGTTTTTTTTTTTATAAATTTTTTAAATGATATCATATAATATCGAATGATATCATTCTTGTAATAACTTTGAAAATGGTTGTCTGACCGAAACTAGTCAGTTTTTCAAAAATAAAAACAAATAGTGAAACAATAACTAAGTGTTTTTTTTTTATAAATGTTTTAAACAAAGTTTAAATCCAGTGTTTTAAAAAATGTTTCACCAAGTGATGGATGAGTCTACAATTAAAAGTTTATCCAGAATTAGATTCAAAAATATTTCACCACGGTTTAAGTGAAAAATTAATCAAACATATAATTTTAAAAGGTTTAGGAAGGGTTTTGATCGATCGATAAAATTGTAGCCTGAGACGAGCAGAATCCATGGATACCAAACCTTCAAAATAAAAAAAAAAAGGTGGCTTTGCATCTGGGCGACTCAATTGCAATTCTAAGCTTTTATGCAACTAAATTCCCTCTTCTATTATTATTTACAAAGTCACTTGTTATATTTTAGATATAATTTTTGGATTAAATTAACTGTCTTAGCGTAGGTTAAAGATATATTGATGGCCAATTGGGAATAAAACCCCCCAACAAATACAATTCACCACTACAACGGACTCTAATCGGCTCGCGCCGAGCTTTATGGGGATAGTCGATTGTCCGCGAGAGAATGGAAGACAAAATGGCGACCCATTTTATCATTATCAAAGGATGGATCTAGGAGCCAGGGACAAAAGGGTGGGCCATAAATTCCGTGTCCGCCGGGATTTATGGGCGCGGGTGACACGTTTTGATTTTCGAGTTGAAAAGCGTGTTTTTTTTTCTTCTTCCTTTCGTTTCGTCCGTGGAATTAGCCGTTTTTTAAAAGCCCTTTTGTGTACGGGGGAAAAAGAGAAAGTCGTGTCGGGTGAAAAAATGCATTCCACGAAATCTTTCGACAGGCTTGTTATGACTTTTTGTACACTTAATTCTTTAAAAGTTTAAAAAAGAAGCTTCAGGTAGTTTTGTGATTATATGCACATGATTGATTTATTCTTTGTAAATTTGTTGTAGATTGAAAATCGACTTTTTCATATTAAAATAATTGACGTCTCTTATACGAGACCCTTTTAATACATTTTTCTCTGTACGTTTTGCAGGTAATCTATTTACTTTAAAATACTCCGTTATTACATAATTTCGATAATTTATTTTGAATAAAAAAATATATTGCGTCTATGTACTAGTTCTTAGAAATTTTAATAGTTGTAATATTTCGCAGTTACTCCATTAAAAAAATGCAATTTTAATTACAAAATATTATGCTTAATGAAATGCGAACGGTAAATATTAAATTTATAACCAATTGTATTGATTTTCTTTTCAAAGTCCACTATGCTAATACGAACGATGTATCTTGAACAAGTTTCTTATCTTTCACGTAGTGAAACATATTTAACTATAATTTAAAAAAAGAAAACACTTGGTTAAATTTCACTAATATTTTGATTTTTATTCCAACTAGTTTCGACTTTGAGTCATTCTCAAGGCGTACTCCTTGAGAATGACTCAAAGTCGAAACTAGTTTGAATAAAAAACCAAAATATTAGTGAAATTTAACCAAGTGTTTTCTTTTTTTAAATCACGAACGATGTATTTTTTACAAAAAGAAATTATATCGTAGATAGTTGAAGCACTTAATTTTTGAAAATCCATGATCATTTAAATAAAACAGTTAATGATTTTCAACTAACTGTGTATTTCCGACAATTGTTACGCAACGTTGTTGCTTCTTCCTGTGAAGAACTTTAAGTTTTTCACCTGAAGAAGCAACGACGTTGCGAAACAATTGTCGTCGTGAAATACACAATCAGTTGAAAATCATTAAGTGTTTCATTTAAGAAATTTATAATTTTATTCTTGGGCACCCTTTGATATTGTAATGTCCCGGCGTATACAAATAAATTAAACGATTATTATATTTACGTCCGGTGATAATGATTTTCAAATGTACTTTTCCTATAGCCGAAATATCTATTGATAAATACACTGCGCAACAATGAAAATGTTTCGGACTCAAATTAGCTAATACTTATGTATTTTCACCCGCTGAATTCGAAAATGACATTAAAAATTACATATTAGCTCTTGTTTAGGAGATAAAGTTGTATGTTGTTTCTTAAGTGTGTAAATTTTAATTTGTTGGAAAATTTTGTATATGACATTTGGCATACCTGTAAACTGACAAAACTAACATTCCATAATGTTTATAGGTTATGTTTATAACTAGTGAAGTGATTTATGTGAGTTTCCTATTGTTTAACTAGTGCGGAATTATTAATATAAATCAAAATGCCAAGGAATTGTGTAAATTCAGTAGACAATTTTTGTTACATATGTGGTGAAATAACATTTTCGTCACAGAAGCGAAATATCACGCCTCTTGTGAAAACTGCTTACCAACATTACTTTGGTATGAAGGTAGGGGACCAGGATAAGTCATGGGTTCCACACATATGCTGTAACCAATGTTCGGTTATACTAAGAGAATGGCTGAAAAATAAAAAAAGATCTTTGGCTTTTGCTGTGCCTATGGTATGGAGGAAGCCTAAAAACCATAAAAATGGCTGCTATTTCTGCTCAACTCCGCCCATAAAAGCAGGATTGTCAATGAAGAAAAGGGGAACAGTTAAATAACCGAATCTTCCATCTGCCATTCGACCTATTCCTCATTCGGATAGTTTGCCAGTTCCTATCCCACCACAAGTTTATGATTTGGAAAATGAAGGTAGAAATGAGGTAGAAATGGAAGAAGAAGAAGAAGAAGAAGAAGAAGAAGAAGAAGAAGAAGAAGAAGCAGCAAATAAGCGTTTCACATCAAATGACCCTGATTTTGAGGTAAGAGATGATACACTAGTAACACCACACAGATTAAGTCAAGCAGAATTAAGTGATCTCATTCGAGATCTAGACTTGTCACAGGAGAAGGCAGAACTTCTAGGGTCAAGACTACAGCAGAGGAATCTTCTCCAACACGATGTCAGAGTTTCACAGTATAGAAAACGTCAGCGAAACCTGCTCTCTTTTATTGAGAAGAATACCTATCTTGTTGTTTGTATCGACGTCTATGGATTAATGAATTGTCTCAAAATGAACTATGATCCAACAGAATGGAGGTTATTCATCGACTCATCTAAGCTAAGCTTAAAAGCTGTATTACTGCACAACGGAAACCGCCTTCCTTCTATTCCTATTGGCCATGCAGTTCACATGAAAGAGACTTACATTAACATGAAAACTCTCCTCGTATCAATCAATTACAATGAACACAAGTGGAAAATTTGTGGTGATCTAAAAGTCATTGCTATACTTTTAGGAATGCAATTAGGGTACACTAAATACTGCTGCTTTTTGTGTATGTGGGATAGTAGAGACAGAAGTTCACATTACATAAGAGCAGACTGGCCTGCAAGAAATCTCAATACTTACGAAAAAAATATCGTTGCTGAGCCACTTGTGGACCCAAAAGATATTCTTCTTCCACCCTTACATATTAAATTGGGTTTAATGAAGAATTTTGTCAAAAGCATGAACAAAGATGTACAGGCTTTTAGGTATTTGAGAGACAAATTCCCGAAACTAAGTGATGCAAAGGTTAAAGAGGGTATTTTTGTCGGGCCACAAATTCGTCAACTTGTTAGGGATCCTGCGTTTGACGAAGTTTTGGAGGGGAAAGAAAAGGAAGCGTGGGAAGCTCTGAAGGGAGTGATTCGTGGATTTTTAGGAAACAAAAGAGATGAAAACTACAGTCAGTTAGTAAAAATACTCCTGGAAAAATACCATCAACTCGGATGTAACATGTCCCTAAAGATCCATTTTCTCCACTCCCACCTAGACTTCTTTCCTCGCAATTCTGGTGCTGTTAGTGATGAACATGGGGAAAGGTTCCACCAGGATATTTCTGTAATGGAACGAAGATAGGGTCGTTAGAATGAAGCTATGCTAGCGGATTACTGTTGGTTTGTGTGTAGGGATGCTCCGGAACTCGCATACAAGAGAAAAGTAAAAAGATCACGATAACGTTATACCTACTATGTATCACAGAAACTAGAGCTAATAAAACATTTTCATTGTCATTTTCATTTTTTTTTAGCATAAAATGAATATGATTTGACTAATATGGTGCAGGATACACGAAAAAAATATTTTTTTGTGGTGCAGTGATATTATTAACTTTTGCACGGACCTTGAAAGACCAAAGTACAATTACTGTAACCCGCGCCCTTATGAAGAAAAGATAACAATCCGAATTCTTAAGTTTAGAAATTTTTGCTCAAACCTTTAAGCTATTTAGTTTGTAAAATTAAATAAGTTTTATCCAAAATCAGTTCTGTATAACCTTAATCCGCAAGTTAAGGCTACATACGAATTCTTGTTAGTTATTATATTTATGTAATTGTATTTTAACTATCATTTTTGAATAAATCAAAGTGTTAAATATTATCTATGATAAATTAATTATCATCCGCTCCCCGCTCGAACATTACAATATGATAGATGGGTTAAGTTGATATGATATGCACAGTTTTCTTTGCAATGCCCACGAGTAAAACACTCAGATAATTTTCCACCTGTTAACAAGTGCATCACAAGTGTCATAAACGTTAAAACACACATAATCATAATCATAATCACCTTTTAAACATCGGAAATCATTGCAAAATTTATGTTAATACCAGGCCATAAACGTTATTGCCACATTGCCGTTTTATTAACATAAGCAACAATTACACGCGATAAACGCGCGCAGAAATTAATTTGGATGGCGCAATAAAAGGAACGTAAATGATTGAGATAAAAGCGGTGGTTATTGCACTGAAATTGAAATCGTCGAACGACGAGCCGGAATAAATTACCTCGACCAAACAGGTATACGCAGAGCGCGGCTCATATTTACAGTCGTAACAATTTTAAACCCTCCATAAAAAAAATCAATGGGGCTTTTAGGTATGGAAAAAAGAAAGTTGTCGGGTGAATAGCGGCGGGTTTTTTTTTATTTTTAGGAGGGTGCAATTAGACTTTCTCCACATTTTTTACACAGAACCGTGAAATTGTAAATCTCCTGTCGGGAGATAATAAAATGCTTTTTTGAGGAAAAAATTTGTTTTTTGTGTGCAGATGGCGGAGAAAGTTCGGGTTGGGTAAAAAAGTGGTTGAGGATTTTGAGAAACTTTTTCTAAAGAATACCCTGTTTGGAAATATTAAGATTTATGGTGTGTATTTGTTTGCGAGAAAGTTTAGCACCCTCAATTACAGAGTGTGATAAATTCAAAAAATATTTCTTACAAACACTAAAAATGTCAAAAAAGATCAAGTAAAAAATATTTATACTCCCTTTTATAGCTTTGGGTATAGTGCTTTCTTATGTTCATGAACAATAATCTCGAAATAAAATCATAAATACTAGTATTGATTGGCAAATAGTAAAATGATAATATTTTTTTTTTGAAATAAAACAACGCAGTTGGGAGGGTTTCACTTTTATTGTTGTAAATGATAAGTTCGGAGAAAAAATGGTTGTACTGAATTTGCTCAATTTATTAACATACAGAGCTGGGACGAATCCTCGTAAAAAGGATTCATACCACGAATCCGAATCACCCAATATGATTCGAATCACGAATACTCGAGTAAAGGATTCGTAAGAAATAAATATGATTTGAATCAAAGATTCGAATCCTGTTTTTTCGAATCACGAATACAAATCCTTTAAGAATAAATTTGATTTTATTAATTTTTTGCAACCATTAATATAAAACCTAATTATTTATTATTAACACTGAACGTCGTTGATCTGTTATCAACGATTCCTTGTTACTCTAATTAAAGATGTATTTGTGTGTTTTTGAACTTCACTTTAAATCAGTGTTTTGTACGCATGGCGCATGAAGTAAAATTTCGAGTTTAGAAAAGCCCGAAAATTTGTCTCGGGTCGCTGCGCGACCCTCGACAAATTTTCACGGGGCTTTTCTAAACTCGAAATTTTACTTCATGCTTAGCCTGGGAGTGGAAACACCCGCTCAAAACTTCAAATTGAACTCTATTATAAAATCGACGAATGCCTGAAAATTACGTAAATAAAAAATTCACTGAATATCATTAAAACCGGGAAGGTTAGAGAAAAGCCATGGAATTATATTCAAATTGACCAAGACAGTAACAAAAAAGCCATATGATATTATTAAATTTGTCAAAATCAGTAGGCAAATTACAAAACACGTAAAATTTTATAAAATTAAGTTATTGACAAAAACAATGAAAACTATTTAACAAAATGGGTGTTTCAGATTGTGGCTACCATGTTAGTTTTACTTCAAATAATATTTAACAAAATTTTGAAAACTATATTATTATCTTTAAAAGCATTTTGAGTCATTTAATGTTCTTATTAAAGCATTCAGTTGAATGTTTCTAACAAGCGTTTTCACTCCCAGACTAAGCATGAAGTAAAATTTCGAGTTTAGAAAAGCCCCGTGAAAATTTGTCGAGGGTCGCGCAGCGACCCGAGACAAATTTTCTGGGCTTTTCTAAACTCGAAATTTTACTTCATGCGCCACGCGTATAAAACACTGATTTAAAATGAATTTGAAATTGTACTATTTAAATAATTTAAGTTTATGGTTTAAACCCGATTTGGCTTGATTTTATGTTTAATCAGTCCGATTTTGTAAGCGAAATTTTAATGTTATTTGTTAACTTCACCTTCTAAGCGGATTTGGTATTTGTTATGTAATTATACGAATTTGTGAGTTGAATTGCACAGCTATTCGATATCAACATCTAATAATCGGAAATTTAAAATTTTATTTTCATTCATTGGAATCAGATATGAATAAAATTCTTAGAATATTAAGGCAAAGAATTAGCTTGATTTCAATCGTTAAATTTAACATTTCTCTTACAGAATCAATACGAATTTCGTGTTAATTTTACAAATGTCATCATCATTTTGCGTTTACAAAATTCAGGCGCCCAGACTGACCATTATAATAATTCTAGTGAACAGCTGGAACATCCTTTTATTGAATCATCGTGCTTCCCAGTTTTCCGAACTTTATGTGTCTTTAAAAAGAGTTCTTTTCTTCGAGGTAATAAAAATGCTCCACGAGGAAGACTCGAGTGGAAATTTTCTGAATGGGTACATGTTTGGGTCATGTAAACTGCACCCATTTTCGGATGTACACAATGTAGCAGATGCAGTTGTTCTTTTTTTATTTTTAAGAGAGGACAACTTAATGTTTGGCATTCATTGAAACAGAGTCGTTAAAGTGCGTTTCGAATTCACGATACCGTAAAACTGGATAAAGCAGACTTTTGAAAGTTGCTCATTATTACACAATGACAAGTCCTCACGTTTTGTAATAAAAACACAAATGAACAACATTCAAAAATATTCTTTATCCAATTTTACGCTATTGGTTTAGAACCTGGGTCTCCAAACTATCTTCTTCGCGGGCCACAAATACAATTCTACATAATAAAGTCGGCCAAGATCCGATTAATTTTATAAAATTATGAAAAATGTAAGGAACAATTGTTACAATATTTCAAAATATGACATTTACAAAAAAAATTACAAACAATCGCGGGCCGGATTCATGCAAGTCGCAGGTCGGATTTGGCCCGCGGGCCGTAGTTTGGAGACCACTGGTTTAGAACAAGAACAAGAACAACTTTTTTAAGTTTTTTACTCTCATGAAACGTTTTTCACAGAAGACAATTTTCGCAGCACTTTTTCTGGTTAACAGGTTCATTGTTGAAAACTTTATAAAAACAACGAATGACTGAACATTTACAATGGAGGTATGTCGTGGTATGTATACTTAAAAAAAATCTCTGTATGTTGTATCTAGTATCTTTGATATGCTTTTAAAAATATTTAACTTATTTTCTAAAAACGGTTTTAAAACAGCGTATTATCTGAGTAATAGCGATAATTCGAACCCTTTGTGAGGATTCGAATCCTTTCTGAGGATTTGAATAATTTTTGAGGATTCGAATCCTTTCTGAGGATTTGAATAATTTTTGAGGATTCGAATCCTTTCTGAGGATTTGAATAATTTTTGAGGATTCGAATCCTTTCTGAGGATTGGAATTCTTTCGTTTTAAAAGGATTCTAATTCTCAAACAAATTCGAATTCTAAAAACGAATCGATTTTTTTAGGATTCGAATTCTTCACAAGGATTCAAATTCCTTTAGAATAATTCGAATACACCTACATTTGGATTCTAATACAAATCCTTTCAAAAAAATGCAACGAATCCAGATCACGAATCCTTTTTCAAAAAATTATCGAATACCTCTTTCAAATCTTGAATGATTCGAATCCTACCCAGGTCAGGTCTGTTGTTAAGTAGAAATACCATTATCTTTAATTAATTTCTCACTTAACCCGTGGTGAAACATTTTTGAATCTAATACTGGATGATTTAAATTAAATTTAAATTAAAACACTTGGTTTGTTTCACTTATTTATATTTTCTCCGACTAGTTTCGACCATTGGTCATCTCATTCTCATCTCACATCCTCCTTGAAGATGACTAATGGTCGAAACTAGCCGGAGAAAATATAAATAAGTGAAACAAACCAAGTGTTTTAATTTAAATTTAATTTAAATCATCCAGTATTAGAAATACCATTAAATTTCTTCTTTTATGACTACCTGGAATATTCAAACTTCTTCTTCTTCTTCTTCTTGTGTCATCTTTAATTACGGTTGGCGATCACGTTTCCAAATTAGTGTCTATTCGAACAATAATAACAAAATAAAAAGATTTTGCGGCGTAAATTATCCGGTTTAAAAATACAGGGGTTAGAAAGGTAAATAATTTACTGTTCCTAATATGTTTAGGATCAGAAGCAGGAATGCCAAAACACCTGTGTAGGTTCTTCGATATTGTGACTTGTGTTTTGTGTTTATTTTTGGCTGAAATGGTTCATGAGAAAAACGACATAATGATGTTACAATTTGCGTTAAAAAAATTCTAAAACCACGCATTTAACAAGCTAATATCAAGATTTTTTGTGTTGCGGCCGCAGTAAATTGTAGGTTTTGCAGGAGCGCGATGTTTATCGGGTAATGCGAGGACGTGTACGTCGTCTTCGCAGAGAGATCAATTCCTTTAGTTAAACGCCGTTTAGGCGAGCTGGTGTGTAAAATCGATGATTTCGCATCGTGCACCAAGGCGATACCGAAAATTACAGTTAACCACGTGGAGCGGAGGAGAGGGTAATTGCCGGGTTAATCCCCGGCCTTATGTATTTGTGATGATCGTCATTAAACGGGTCGGGTATGTAGATGTCTGCCGTACGATATCAAATTGCGTTCACGCACGTACCTTCAGAGAAGAAATAATAACACGGTGCCGCGCAACGAAATTATGATTGGTTGCCCTCTGGAGAGGAGAAGAACGAGATGGTAGGCGAGGGAGGGGAGGAGGAGGTGTGCGGTTTGTGCGCCGCGAACAACAAAAAGCCGGGAAGAGTTATTCATTTGACAGGTATGCTCAATCTATGATGTATATATAAATACGGAGCGAAAAAAGGAAGAAGGAGAAAACGGGGACGTAAAAGTTTCAGACCTCCCAAGTCGCCGACGACGCCGGATCACCGCGGATCCAGTTCGCGAAATTATTCAAATTAAATATTTATAAGGATAATTCACAGTAGCGTAATTGCGTGCCATTAGCCAGTGCAATTCCGCCTCGCCAACCTGTAATTATAGACAATGAGGGGCGGTGCTAGCTGTTGGGATCACGTGACCCCGCGACCGGAGCCACCGGCTCAAGCGTTGACAATATCTTTTATAAAGTACGGTTTCTTCGCGCTTAACGAGCTAGCGATATGAATAGGCACTTTGTTATCTTCCCAACAGATTCATGATAGGCCACGGATTTACGACCCCTCGTAATACATTACCTAATAGTAATTATAATGAACGTCCGAAAAGTGTGATTTATCGCCGGCGCAGAGCACTCGTAAATCCCCGGATCGGTGGCTCCGGTGAGTTTGTTTTAGATGGATTGAAGGCCCCGAGGTTCTAATACTCTGCGTAGACTCAAGCTTCAACTCTAAATTAACATTAATCAGAAATGCTTACAAAAATTATCTCTAGAATTATGTATCACTAATAAACAATTGCAAGAATTTACTTACACACAAGCGATTCATGTCATAACGGGCTGCGGGGCTGCAGCCCCATCCCCAGCATAAATTGAAAGATAAATATTTCAGCAATATATTTTTGTAAAAATGGACACAGAGAAGAATTCCGTAAAATATCTACATATATTCGTTTTTTTTTATTGGCCAACCACATTTGGGATTTACTTTTCTCAGGTTCTTTGATTATTTAGGTGTCTCTATTGTTTGTCATGTAATGACATTGATATACGAATGCCATGTTGCAATTGATGAATTATTTTACAGAAACGTGGTAATAATATGTCGAAAGCAAAGTTTAGAACAAGTGTTTCCACTCCCTGGTTAAGCATGAAGTAAAATTTCGAGTTTAGAAAAGCCTGAAAATTTGGATTGGCCGCGTAGCAAAGCGGAGCGGCCAATCCAAATTAGGCTTTTCTAAACTCGAAATTTTACTTCATGCGCCACGCGTATAAAACACTGAAACATCGTAAAGTTTAAAATATACGGCTTTAGCAATGTAATATGTAGATGTAAGTTAACGTGAGTCAAATTCTGCGCTAAAGCAATTGCTGAAAACAGTGATTATAGGCAACCCAATAACTAACGTATATTGGGTTGACTATAATTGTTGTTGTATGTATGTGTTTTTTAAACTTCACTGTAAATCAGTGTTTTTAAGCGTGGCGCATGAAGTAAAATTTCGAGTTTAGAAAAGCCTAATTTGGATTGGCCGCTCCGCTTCGCTACGCGGCCAATCCAAATTCTTAGGCTTTTCTAAACTCGAAATTTTACTTCATGCTTAGTCTGGGAGTGGAAAACACTCGTTTAAAACCTCAAATTGAACGCTTTGTAACAACGAATTCCCGCAAATTCGAAAAAACGCTGTAACTATCGGGATATGTATACTTACGAAACAAATGTCCTATATCTGTTGTACACAACAACAGATATAGGCAATAAAAAATTTTTTCGTGTAGAAATTGTTTTTAGATATTCTAATAAATGCCTAACAATAGGCTCATAATTTTGAAATTTATAGGGGTGTAAAGGAAGTTGAAATGGTTGGAATTTTTCTTTTAGGTGTTGCATGCACTGCAAATTTCATGACATTCCTTGTTCTTTTTAAAGATTTCAATTTGAATTTTTAAACGAGGGTTTTCCACTCCCAGACTAAGCATGAAGTAAAATTTCGAGTTTAGAAAAGCCTGAAAATTTGGATTGGCCGCGTAGCGAAGCGGAGCGGCCAATCCAAATTAGGCTTTTCTAAACTCGAAATTTTACTTCATGCGCCACGCGTATAAAACACTGAAATACCGTAAAGTTTAAAATATACGGCTTTAGCAATGTAATATGGAAATGTAACTTAACGTGAGTCAAATTCTGCGCTAAAGCAATTGCTTAAAACAGTGATTATAGGCAACCCAATAACTCTAACGTATATTGGGTTGACTATAATTATTGTTGTATGTGTGTGTTTTTTAAACTTCACTGTAAATCAGTGTTTTTAAGCGTGGCGCATGAAGTAAAATTTCGAGTTTAGAAAAGCCTAATTTGGATTGGCCGCTCCGCTTCGCTACGCGGCCAATCCAAATTCTTAGGGTTTTCTAAACTCGAAATTTTACTTCATGCTTAGTCTGGGAGTGGAATACACTCGTTTAAAACCTCAAATTAAACGCTTTGTAACAACGAATTCCCGCAAATTCAAAAAAACGCTGTAATTATCGGGATATGTATACTTACGAAACAAGTGTCCTATATCTGTTGTACACAACAGATATAGGCAATAAAAAATTTTTTCATGTAGAAATTGTTTATAGATATTCTAATAAATGCCTAACAATAGGCTCATAATTTTGAAATTTATAAGGGTGTAAAGGAAGTTGAAATGGTTGGAATTTTTCTTTTAGGTGTTGCATGCACTGTAAATTTCATGACATTCCTTGTTCTTTTTAAAGATTTCAATTTGAATTTTTAAACGAGGGTTTTCCACTTCCAGACTAAGCATGAAGTAAAATTTCGAGTTTAGAAAAGCCTGAAAATTTGGATTGGCCGCGTAGCGAAGCGGAGCGGCCAATCCAAATTAGGCTTTTCTAAACTCGAAATTTTACTTCATGCGCCACGCGTATAAAACACTGAAATACCGTAAAGTTTAAAATATACGGCTTTAGCAATGTAATATGGAAATGTAACTTAACGTGAGTCAAATTCTGCGCTAAAGCAATTGCTTAAAACAGTGATTATAGGCAACCCAATAACTCTATCGTATATTGGGCTGACTATAATTGTTGTTGTATGTGTGTGTTTTTTAAACTTCACTGTAAATCAGTGTTTTTAAGCGTGGCGCATGAAGTAAAATTTCGAGTTTAGAAAAGCCTAATTTGGATTGGCCGCTCCGCTTCGCTACGCGGCCAATCCAAATTCTTAGGCTTTTCTAAACTCGAAATTTTACTTCATGCTTAGTCTGGGAGTGGAAAACACTCGTTTAAAACCTCAAATTAAACGCTTTGTAACAACGAATTCCCGCAAATTCGAAAAAACGCTGTAATTATCGGGATATGTATACTTACGAAACAAGTGTCCTATATCTGTTGTACACAACAGATATAGGCAATAAAAAATTTTTTCATGTAGAAATTGTTTATAGATATTCTAATAAATGCCTAACAATAGGCTCATAATTTTGAAATTTATAAGGGTGTAAAGGAAGTTGAAATGGTTGGAATTTTTTTTTTAGGTGTTGCATGCACTGTAAATTTCATATGACATTCCTTGTTTTTTTTTAAGATTTCAATTTGAATTTTTAAACGAGGGTTTTCCACTCCCAGACTAAGCATGAAGTAAAATTTCGAGTTTAGAAAAGCCTGAAAATTTGGATTGGCCGCGTAGCGAAGCGGAGCGGCCAATCCAAATTAGGCTTTTCTAAACTCGAAATTTTACTTCATGCGCCACGCGTATAAAACGCTGATTTTAAGTGAAGTTCAAAAACACTGTGATTGTTTTTGTACAAAAAAATATCGATTTAAATTAGCTCAACAAAGAGCAAAACACGTACATTCCTCTCATAGAACTTTATTTAATTTTGTATTGTGGAGGCTTCTACTTCGTTATACATAATAATAATAATAATAAGTATTTATTGCAAAACAGGAAATTTCCCAATTACAAGACAGTGATAATACAATAAACAATGTATGTATGTACATGTTAATTTATTAATAAAAAAACGGTTTAACTTTGTTTGTATAACACAATTTATTTTTATGTGACTGCAGTTTCGGCAAATTTAGCTTGCCATTATCAAACTTGTAGTAAAAACTGCAGTCACATAAAAATAAATTGTGTTATACAAACAAAGTTAAACCGTTTTTTATTAATAAATTTATTTAATTTACTGATAAATTGCTAAATTGCGTATACATTTTGAAAAACATTTGTACTAGTATATTCTTCGCTGAGCTTTAGTTATTATAATTCTTACATGGAATTATCGAAAGATAACTACGCTTATTTAATAGTTAAATCTATTCGTAAATTCCGCAGTTAAATTCCCCAATACACGAAAATCCAAAACCGAATCAAATCGATAGCATTCAGTGATAAAGGCGAAATTAATTGGCCGGTTACTAATTGGTGGCGGCGCGCTCACCTCCGGGGCCCACCCATAAACACAGGGCCTAATTTTACGGCGTTACAAACACCTATCCGATGCCCCGCCGCCCCCGCGCACCGAAAAGAAACACGATATTTTCCTATTCTAATTCGAAAGGCCGATACCTGAGACCTCCGCTTGATCAAACATCGTAGATAAACCCGGCCCCGGACAATGAACATAAATCGTGGAATACTTGAAAAGAGGAAATACGCGTGCATCATATCTTTACATCTGACTTCCCTCGGCCCCGTATTGATTTAATGGCTCCCGTGCCCAGTGTGAGACGCGTTTCTCATTTTTTTTTTTTCGTTGTTTTCGGTCTCCGCCACTAAAGAAATTTTTCGATTAATGCTAATAAATAATGCATGCGACGTATTCAAATTTTGCGAGCCGCCTGGCGGATATTATGCCCGCCACGCTCATATTAATTACTTCTCGTCTTGATCTACTTTTAGATTACTAAAACTATAGAACATTTATGGATTACAAACTACGGGGTGTGTTGTGAGGACTACCTCCTTTGTGAAGATAGTGAGAGTAACAGAAAAGTGGGGGCCTCAATGGAATGGCCTGGATGGGAATTTCGTGTCTCTATCCATTTTTATCGCAAAAATACTTTGGTTGAGGGAGCACCCTGCTTTTACCGCAGAAGCCTATTTTTCATGGTTAACGTGAATTCAGATTATTATTAAAAAATGATCTAGGCATTTTTTTGCCTGCTCTTGAAGAACTGGACAATGAATGGTTTCAGCAAGATAGGGCAACAGTCCATACAGCTTGGACTTCAATCTATTTGTTGAAAAAAGACTTCCCCGTCCCTGAGAAGGGCAAGCTCGCCTGATTTAATCCCCTGCTGATTATTTTCTGTGGTGTAATCTCAAATCCTAAGTTTATAACAATTGCAAAATCCCTTATTACCTGATCATATATAAGCCGGTCGGTTTCTTCTGTAATCCAAACTTGATAATGCCGTAAAAAGCGAAACTAGTCGAGTAAATAGAAACAAATAGTGAAACAAACCAAGTGTTTTTAATTTATCCTCTAATATTATTTCAAAATGTTTCACCATGTGATAAATCAGGAAGTTATTCAAGAAATATAACAATCGTCCATAGACCCTGGAAGACCTACAGAACATTAGAGCCGAACTCGCCAATATACCTAGCGGGATGCTTAAAAGGCTTATTAACCGAAACTTCTGAATTCGACTTAATCAGTGTATTGACAATTGGTGACGAAATTTACAAGATTGTTCTCTGTTCCATTTTTTAGGCAAGAAAGTAATTTCGGCTTTGTGCTATAAAAAAAAGTCGAAGACGTTTTAGGTGATTTTTAATGGTTGTGTGCGATACAATTAACCCCTCTGCAATCTCTCGAACAGTTATATGACGATCCTCTTTAATAATGTGATTTGGTCATCATAAACTTTCGTGGGTCGACCAGAACGGTGGTAATCTTTCAGTGAACAATCTTCAGAACGGAATTTTTTAAACAAATTATGATACGTGCGCTCTGTTATGCAATCAACAAAATAAACTTCACATATCTCTTTTATCTGCAGCTTTCTTTCCTTTGCGGAAATAAAAAAGTAAAATATATCAAAAATGTTCGTTTTTGCACTCCATATTAAAATTGATCTTCAACACAGCAACAACTAACTAAGTAAACTAACAACTAAACTAACCTTAATATGACTGATGTCAAGAGGCAGAGAAACATCACTTACAGAATTCATTCAAATAAATTTCAATAACGCTATCTATGTCGGTGTGAAAACCGACATTACTTTCTTGCCAACCTATTATATTCCGACTGATTTGACAAAAAAGCAAATCTAAATTTTCAGGCTTTTCGAAACTCAAAATTTTACCTTATTATTAACCAATGAGTCGAAACATTTGTTAAATATAAATAAAATCAAAATAACAGAACCACTCGCTCTGATATTGTACAAAACAAATAAATTTCTCGGAATCACGATTGACGAAACTCTCAGCTATAACTTACATGCTTGTTACGCTAGCTTCTAGACTTTACAAAAGCTGCTATGGGCTAAACATTTTAACAAAAAACACGAACATGGCGATATCTAAAATATTCTATTTTGCGAATTTTTATTTGCATCTAAAATATGGAATCATATTTTAGGGTAATAGTGTTCATAATGACTTTATTCTCAAAGCTCAAAAGCGTGCCATTCGAATAATCTGTAAAATGAAACAGCGTGACAGCTGTAAAGGGGTTTTCAAAAAGATTGGTATACTGACTAAGCCTGCTATTTACATATACGAATGTATTAAATTTATAACCAATAACAAACATTTATTTTAAACTTATATAATACTAAATAGTCGTCACAATACAAGACACGGTGATATATATATATATATATATATATATATATATATATATATATATATATATATGTATATATATATCCATCCCACCGACATATTGTTAGAAAAAGGTGCCCTATACAACTGTTTTAAATTTTATAACATCCTACCAGAATACATAAAAAATTAAAATAATTACAACAAAATTAAAAGAAGTTGTATGAACTACTATGCACGTTGGAGCTATATAATGTGGACGTGTATCTAAACCATGTACCGCTTAACTTTAGGATTCCTATTTTGACGTATTTCCATGTCTCTGTTGTATATGTATTAATGTATTATTCATTTATATATGTCATCTTTTACACTGGAAATAAATACTATTATTATTATTATTATTAATATTATTAATATCGTATTAAATAGCCTCAACGACTCAATAGCTTTATAAAAAATCTGCGAATTATCGATACATTTTCGAGAGCTACGATATATCGGTAAATTATTTTACCGGTATTACAATGCATAATCAATACTATGTATTTTTTATACACGTAAGAAAAAAAATGTTACTGAAATTAAATTCATTTAATGTGAATTTAATTTCAGTAAAAATTTTATCACGTTTTTTACCTCTCCCGCATAAATATTTCACGTACACGTGAAATTTCACACTCTTTCCTTCTTTTAAAAGATATTTATTATTTCAGTATTTTTTTCCTCTGTGAACATCCCACGATGTCTACAAACGGCGCATCTGCTTTAAATTTATCAAAAATCGAGGTGGAAGACCCGCGGTTCCACACGGGACGCATAAATTCACGGCAAGGGCCGTAACTCAAAAAAAAAACCGAGTTACCCGAAAATTCTGGGCGCGTCCGGAATGCGTAAGATTCCGAAAATATCGAGAAACGCTTACAAGGCGCGATTAGAATTATAATACGAGACAAATATTTGTTATTTGTTGTAATAAATAATCACGGAAAAATTGTCGCGACAGCTTTTATACAAAAACGATGAAATTTTGTAATTTATGAATATTTAGAAGTACAATAATAACCTGAAAATTGTGATTGAAATCCTGCTGTAGCAGTTTATTTTTAATTCTGATTTAGACGTTAATTCTAATTTGTTTTAATATATAATCACAGAAAAATTGCTTCGACAGTTTTTGTACACAAACGATTAGATTTTTAAATTTATGAATATTTAGAAGTACAATAAATATTCTTTGTTGAATTAATTTCTCATTGGGCAGTTAGTAAAACATGCATTTTTTAAAAAATTTTAAGTATACCCTGATGTATGTACTATGTAAATGTTAGAACATTTACTATTTTTGAAAAGCGAATAATTTGAAGCTTTAAACGAGTGTTTCCCCTCCCAGACTAAGCATGAAGTAAAATTTCGAGTTTAGAAAAGCCTGAAAATTTGGTTTGGTCGCGTAGCGCGAAGCGCGGAGCGACCAAACCAAATTTTCAGGCTTTTCTAAACTCGAAATTTTACTTCATGCGCCACGCGTATTAAACACTGAAATATTGTGAAATTCAAACTATTCTCGTTTTGCAGTACATGTTTAATCCTGCTTTAACAGCATATTTTTAATACTGATTTAGGAGTATATTTCTAATTTCACAATGTTTCAGTGTTTTGTACGCGTGGCGCATGAAGTAAAATTTCGAGTTTAGAAAAGCCTGAAAATTTGGTTTGGTCGCTCCGCGCTTCGCGCTACGCGACCAAACCAAATTTTCAGGCTTTTCTAAACTCGAAATTTTACTTCATGCTTAATCTGGGAGTGGAAACACTCGTTTAAAGCTTCAAATTAAACACTTTTATTAAAATAACGAATGTGTGAACATTAACAGAGCATGCAACGGGATATGTATACTTAAATGAAACATTCCCTGTGCGTATCGTTCAAAATAATCTTAAAAGAGAAATTCCTTGGGTGTATCGTTCAAAATAATAAGTGTAATTCAAATCATTGGTGTATATTTTGTAAGGGCTTTATCTGAATAATATCCCGAGATCAATAAAATGTTGCCATATTCTCTAATGATCGTTCAGAGTTGGGTTTTTGTTACCCTAGAAGAAACATTTTTTTTAAATCTTACGTGATGAGTACTAAGAGTATAAGCCAATTTTTATTGGTTTCGGTTTTATTGTACTATCTGGTGCTCCTTCGTCTGACTGCTGGCAGATAGGTGTAATAGTAAATAAATCCAATATCTTCTTGTTCAAAAAGAAACAAAAATATTAGTGAAATTTAACCAAGTGTTTTCTTTTTTAAATCACAGTATTGTTATTTTAAGTGACACATGCGGCACTTCTCTTTAATTTGTAAAATTTGTGAAACAGTACAAGTGTTTTCCATTCAATGCCTATTCATAAAATTCAGGTGGAAGTAACAGTCTTACTTCGTCGAAACACTCAGGTCCTCCTGAGTGTATTCATAAAATTATTATGACTTAAAAATAGTAATATATTTTGGTGGTGTGCCAGACATAAATCCGGACAGTTGTCTTGTGAAGTGTTACAAATGCGTACGACCGTTAGGAATCGTGACCGGTGACAAATGAATTGTGTTTGGTGGGGATTGTAAAAGGGTCCACTAATTAGTAATGATTTACACGCTTTCATCCTGAGTGTTGGGCTGTGGTATCTGGCCAATTACCACGGCCGGATTGTAAGAAAATATGAATGTAATTAACGGTGGATAATGGGCATTCATCATCCTAAGTGACTGGCGGTCGGAGATGAAAAGACGACATGTGTAAGTCTGGAATGGAAGAAGGTGGTTTTCGGACCCGTGAGATCGCCAAGTGGGTGTATATGTAAAAACATCTTGACCCACCCTCTTCCCCTGGAAGGTAGGTCGGACATAAATCAGCGTTCTTGTTGGCACAGCGGGCAGCTCTCAAGTCAGAGGACAGCCATTTTGAGTGGGCCACCCGCCGGCCCCGTCGACTTTTCTTCTAATTACTTCGCTCCTGAAAACTAATTCAACCCCTCCCCGGGCGAACACGGCCCCACCGCAGAGTGCGATCGTAATTAATAGCGGGGCAATTAAAACCAAGATTTAATATTTGGATGGGGGGTACGTACCCCCATAATGAAAGCCAAATGGTACTTTACAGGGGCGCTATTTACGTGTTGCGCATAACTTTACAAGTTTACCTAAGTCCTCCGGCTGTAAACATGTCTTGCACTTAAGCCAGCCACCATCTTACGCGAAATTAGTAACTTAGGTGATACCAGACCTCTCTGAATATTTATTATTCGCAACGCCTCTGGATACACGCGAAACACTTTACGGGCCCCCCGCTTTCCACCCTTTATCCGAATGCCGCGAGACAATCGTCGAAATCGCAATACAATCGATAACAACAGCATTTCCGTATTTCCAAACAAAATACTGTTAAATGTAAACTTACAAGAAAATTTGTTAAAACCGCAAACAGTACGTCTTATATGTTTAATTAATTTATCACTTAACCCGTAGTGAAACATCTTTGAATATAATTCTGAATATTTAATTAAAACACTTGGTTTGTTTCACTGATTTATGTTTCCACAGACTAGTTTCGACCATTGGTCATCTTCAAGGAGAAATGCACAAAAAATATCGATTAAAAAAAATCTCTAGAGTGCCATGGAAAATATTCTAGGTTTGCAACTGAAAATATACATTATAATTATTAAGTCTGACGTTTTATATGTCAATTCCTAAAGTGTGTAGCCAACTTAAATTTGAAAAAAAAAATTAAATCATGGCACTCTAGAGGTTTTTTTTTATTGAACATATATATATATATATATATATATATATATATATATATATATATATATATATATATATATATATATATATATATATATATACAAATACAAACTATCATAAAACATCAGTTAATAAGGTCTTAATTAATAAGACTACTAAGACAATAAATACCCATTGAAACAACTACTTCCCGTGCAAATACACTGCCAGATATTGGATTATAGAGGGTGGAGCAGAGGAAACGCATGCTTTTCACAATTGGATAAGTGAATTCTGTTTGGATTGCTTGAGTTACTTGAAGATAATTATACTTTGATTAAAAAACACTTAGAACCTTTCTTCAATACTTTATTTTGTAAACAAATGTACATTTCGGACACGAAGTGTCCATTATCAATGGTTTGATACTAATACAAATTAGTATCAAACCATTGATAATGGACACTTCGTGTCCGAAATGTACATTTGGTTACAAAATAAAGTATTGAAGAAAGGTTCTAAGTGTTTTTTAATCAAAGTGAATTCTGGTTTTATTAAAAACATAGAAAGTTGCATTTAGGAATAGCGGTTTATTGCATTTTTGAAATCTATACCTACAGACTATTACATACATTAATTAGGTTCTTCGAGATGACGGCCTTCTTGCCGGACACATAGTTGAATCCTCTTCTAAAAGTTACGCACAGCTCTCTCCAACATGTTGTTCGGAATAGCTTCAATTTCGTGACGAATGGAAATCTTGAGGTCACCGATTGTGCGAGGTTTGATCCTGTATACTCTTGATTTTAAGTAGTCCCACAAAAAGAAGTCACACATCAACAGATCGGGTGGGCGATGGGTCAAGGAACATCAATAAATCGAGAAATGATATGTCCTGGGAACATTTGTCGAACCACTTGCATGGATGCTCTCGCCGTGTGAGCTGTGGCACCGTCCTGTTGGAACAGGATGGTGCCACAGTTGGACTCGTCGTCGCGTACTAGCGGATCAAAAAACATGTGTTTCCTCTGCTCCACCGTGCAGAATGAACACTTGAAAAAACTTTTTTGATTTGTTACATCGCTGTATACTCTTGATTTTAAGTAATCCTACAGAAAGAAGTCACACATCGACAGATTAAGTAAGCGAGGGGGCCAAGGAACACCACCAAATCGAGAAATGACGGAACATTTGTCGAACCACTTGCATGGATGCTCTCGCCGTGTGAGCTGTGGCACCGTCCTGTTAAAACAGGATGGTGCTACAGTTGGACTCGTCGCCGCATGCTAGTGGTTCAAAATGCGTTTTGTCTGCCCCACCCTGTAGAATGAACACTTGAAGAAACTATTTTGATTTGTTACAACGCTATTAATAGTATATATAACTTTTCGGTCAAATTCTCTTTAAACCAACTAAGAAACAATCATCAAAAATGAGGAATTACAAGAAAAATAAAAATGAAAAGGACTTGGAATACTATTGTTCAAATGTTTTTACAACAATTATCAACACTGGAAAAAAAATCTAGATAGCCAATCATTCTTCATAAAAACGGACAAAACAACATCACTCACATCTCTAGGCCGAAACAAATCACAGGAAAACCGGGCAAACAGAACAAAAAAAAAACAACAACCACACATCTCTCCATATAGGACCTCGCTGTTGTTCCTAGACAGTCCATCACCATCAATAATAGAAACTCATTATGTAACTGCGGCTGAGCGCGGATCCGCGCCGCAGTAAATAACGCGTACGTTTCGACGGCCCGCGATAAATCATCAATCCACACACGTATACGCTCGTTGGCCATCGCCCACACCACACACTCCTCTTCAATGGGAAACCATCCGATAAACGGAGATTTCCTGTGGCCGGCCCAGCGAAAAGTGCAGGAGCGGACGTGACCGACGCCGCCGCACCAGCGGCTCCTTTAAAACCCGTTTTGAGAAATTTCATTGAAAATATAACGATTGCTGCTTTTAATAACTCAATTTCAATCTGCATACTTGAATGCCAATCTCTTAATAACAGCTATGTTAACTGAAACCGATAACTCAATACACCTATGCCAACTAGGATGTTGGATAGATTGCTTTGAAAAACAAGTGAAGATTAGTGCTTATCATTAGCGGTTCATGAGAATTTTAATTGGTGAGGTTGCAGATAACAATATACAGGATTTTTTTTTAAGTATACATATCCCAATGAGGATGCATTTTCAGTTCAGGCATTCGTTGCTTTTTTAATGAGTTTAATTTGAAGTTTCGAACGAGTGTTTTCCACTCCCAGACTAAGCATGAAGTAAAATTTCGAGTTTAGAAAAGCCTGAAAATTTGGTTTGGTCGCGTAGCGCGAAGCGCGGAGCGACCAAACCAAATTTTCAGGCTTTTCTAAACTCGAAATTTTACTTCATGCGCCACGCGTATAAAACGCTGATTTCAAGTGAAATTCAAATATTTTTATTTAGCAGTGTATTTTGATTCCTGCTTTAGCAATTAATTTTTAATACTCATGTATAGCGGTATGTTTTTAATTTCGAAATATTTCAGTGTTTTATACGCGTGGCGCATGAAGTAAAATTTCGAGATTAGAAAAGCCTGAAAATTTGGTTTGGCCGCATAGCGCTGCGCGCTACGCGACCAAACCAAATTTTCAGGCTTTTCTAATCTCGAAATTTTACTTCATGCTTAGTCTGGGAGTGGAAAACACTCGTACGAAACTTCAAATTGAATTTATTACAAAAACGCAACGATTGCCTGAACTGAAAATGCAACCTCATTGGGATATGTATACTTGAAAGAAATATTGGTAAAGAGGAATATTGTGAACTTCAATTGAAATCAGTGTTTTATACGCGTGGCGCATGAAGTAAAATTTCGAGTTTAGAAAAGCCTGAAAATTTGTTTTGGTCGCTCCGCGCTTCGCGCTACGCGACCAAACCAAATTTTCAGGCTTTTCTAAACTCGAAATTTTACTTCATGCTTAGACTGGGAGTGGAAACACTCGTTCGTAACTTCAAATTGAACTCATTTATAAAAAAGCAATGAATACCCGAAATTTTACTGCGCATGCATTGGAATATTTCTAATATTTTAAATCTACTGGTCATTTCATATGGTCGAGTTTAGAATTTTACCTCTATTGTCCTAATAAATAGCAATTCGTACAATTTGAATGAAGGGATATTACTAGTACCATAAAATCACCCACTTAAACAACAATAAAGCGCTGATTTTACGAGAAACCCACTCAATCAACCCCCAATCGGCATGTACCGTTCATCCGGTGGGGGTCCGCTCGTAATCCAAAAATTACCTAAACTCGAACAAGTTGTAATTGGCCCTCTTTTGTATGCAGCTCGTTAACCTCCATTGTCCCCCTCTTGCCACGACCAACAAGTCAATAAAGGCGCACGCCATTTTTAATCCAATTCCACCCCTGATCGGTTTGCGGCGTATGAAAGTCAATGCGGAATTTGATTTAAAACCCGCCCATCGTGCGCTTTTTCCCCGTTAATTTAATTCTTTTTACGACGCGTTAGGGAACCATTCCACCACCCCCGAGGTTCCCAGATGTCTTATTTTTAATTGAGCCGTCCTCAGCGGTGAAATAAAAAAATAAGATCTTTTTTCCCTATTTTTGTAGCGTGCGAATAATTAGGGGGATGCTGCCGGAGCGGAAGCTGTTGAGTATCGATAGTCAATAATTCAGCGGTTTCATATGTTTCGGGGAGGACCCTCGAAGCCACAAAGTGCGTGTTGTGTCCCAGATGTTTCGCAGGGCAGGGAGAAAAAAAAGGCAATCGGGATGATTTATTAACGTGATTTCGGCGCTCTTTTTGAATTATGCGGCTTTATATAATTTTAATAAACCCCCGCGTCCAGTTTTACCTCGTTTATACGGCGGCAGATGTAGTGTGCAATAAATAAACTTAGAAGTGCGTTATGAAATTGGATTTTTTGTTTGTTGAAGGATTATTAAAATTTCAAGACACTCTTTTACAATAAAGAGTGGGTGAATTAAAAACACTTGGTTTGTTTCACTATTTGTTTCTATTTACTCGACTAGTTTCGCTTTTCACGGCATTATCAAAACTAATCGAATAAAAAGAAACAAATAGTAAAACAAACCAAGTGTTTTTAATTTATCCTTTAATATTATTTCAAAATGTTTCACCAAGTGATAAATGAAAAAGTTATTCAAGAAATATACGTGGGTGGATCAAATATAAACGAGCCTTTATTTTTCACAGATCGTACATAATATAAATCGTCTACATTTCTATAAATTATTTTTCTACATAATATACATATTTTTCAAAGCTTTGGAAGTTGTTTAACTCCGTTATCTTAGAATGAAGCTGGATGTACATACCCATCCAGCTTCATTCTAAGATAACGGAGAACTTCCAAAACTTTGAAAAATATGTATATTATGTAGAAAAATAATTTATAGAAATGTGAACCAATTGCGCAAAAACATTTTCACTTCTTCGTTGCGGCCAAATCGCTTGCCTCTAAGTGCTTCTTTTGGGGGTCAAAACAAGTGGAAATCGCATGGAGACTGGTCTGGGTTGTAAAGTTGATGTTCAATTGTTTTTCAGATAATTTCCATCATTTTCTGTTACCTTAAAGCTCTTATATATGGCCTAGCATTGTGATGGAAGAGCAATATTTTGCAGATTGGACAATCTCGTTTTTTGTGTCGATTTTAAATCCCCCTCTTTTGGGGGCAAAAACAAGTGGAAATCGCATGGAGACTGGTCTGGGTTGTAAGGTTGATGTTCAAGTATTTGTCAGATAAATTCCATAATTTTCTGCTGCCTTAAAGCTCTTCTATAGGGCCTAGCTTTGTGATGGTGGAGCAATACTTTGCAGATTGGACAATCTCGTTTTTTGTGTCAATTTTAAAACCTAATTTGATCCAAGAGGTAGCAGTAGTAAATTGCGTTGTTGTTTTGACGTCTGTGTAAGAAATCCACCATGTGGACTCCTCTCCAGTCCCCCCAAAAAACTATGGCTAACAACAAGTAGAAATCGCATAGAGACTGGTCTGGGTTGTAAAGTTGATGTTTAAGTGTTTGTCAGATCATTTCCATCATTTTCTGTTGCCTTTAAGCTCTTCTATAGGGCCTAGCATTGTGATGGAGAAGTAATACTTTACAGATTGGACAATTTCATTTTTTGTGTCAATTTTAAAGTCCCCTCTTTTGAGGGTCAGAACAAGTGGAAATCGCATGGAGACTGGTCTGGGTTGTAATTTTGATGTTCAAGTGTTTGTCAGATAATTTCCATAATTTTCTGTTGCCTTAAAGCTCTTCTATAGGGCCTAGCATTGGGATGTTAGAGCAATACTTTACAGATTGGACAATCTCGTTTTTTATGTCGATTGTAAAGCCCCCTCTTTTGGGGGTCAGAACAAATGCAAATCGTATGGAGACTGGTCTGGGTTGTAAGGTTGATGTTCAAGTGTTTGTCAGATAATTTCCATTATTTTCTGTTGCTTTAAAGCTCTTCTATAGGGCTTAGCATTGTGATGGAAGAGCAATACTTTACAGACTGGACAATTTAGTTTTTTGTGTCGATTTTAAAGCCCCCTCTTTTGGGGGTGAGAACAAGTGGAAATCGCATGGAGACTGGTCTGGGTTGTAAGGTTGACGTTCAAGTGTTTGTCAGCAAATTTTCATCATTTTCTGTTGTCTTAAAGCTCTTCTATAGGACCTAGCATTGTGATGGAAGAGCAATACTTTACAGATTGGGCAATCTCGTTTTTTGTGTCGATTTTTAAGCCCCCTATTTTGGGGGTCAGAACAAGTGAAAATCGCATGGAGACTGGTCTGGCTTGTAAGGTTGATGTTCAAGTGTTTGTCAGATAATTTCCATCATTTTCTGCTGCCTTAAAGCTCTTCTATAGGGCCTAGCTTTGTGATGGTGGGGCAATACTTTGCAGATTGGACAATGTCGTTTTTTGTGTCAATTTTAAAACCTAATTTGATCCAAGAGGTAGCAGTAGTAAATTGCGTTGTTGTTTTGACGTCTGTGTAAGAAATCCACCATGTGGACTCCTCTCCAGTCCCCCCAAAAAACTATGGCCAACTCAAACTTGGTGTGCCCAGGTTTTTACCTTTCGGTGTATACCTTTCGGGCGTCCGTCTAAGGACTGGTGGATCTCCGCCATATCTGTGAACCACTGCCCGCCAAAGACCAATCCACGTGTGGACTGGAAGGGCGAGTAGACACCTGTGGGCTTTTCAAGGCCCACCCCCGACTCCTCATTTAGCGGCGACAAGCACCAGGGTTGAGTCAACCCCGCCGTGTGTAAGTTAACCCTATCCAAGATAGGGACACAGAGGCTACCTCAAGAAGGTCTACAGCTCCGACTTGGACAATCGTCCCCTTCAAACATCCATCGCCCGAAGATTCAGGCCTTCCCCAGAGGCCTCCTGTTTAGGTGCTATGCGGCCAACTTAGATAATAGAATTTTGGCTTTTACAGTTTTCCCTTGGTCTTTGCTTCTTATTTGATTTCGATGATCCAAATTTTCTTCTTAAACTTTTCCCATGAAATGGTATCTATTCCCGCCTGGACCTGCAGCCTGGGGTAAATTTCGACTGGTTTTACATTTTCACGGGTGAGAAACTTTAGAATTACAAATTGCGCAAAAGAGACAGGCTAACTCTTCACATTTATTGCTATAGCTAGTAAATATAAGACAGATCAAGCTGGCTGACGTGGTTCCCTAACTCTAGGCATCCCAACCTAAAGACCTTAGCAACCAAATCACAAATAAATACCATTCACAACGCTCAGAAGACAAAGGCTCGTTTATATTTGATAGACAGAAAGAGACAGGCCAACTCTTCACATTTATTGTTTTAGCTACTAAATATAGGACAAATCAAGCTGGTTGATGTAGTTCCCTAACTCCCAGAGATCTCAATCTAAAGACCTCAGCAGACAAATCGCAAATAAATACCATTTCCAACGTTCAGAAGACAAAGACTCGTTTGTATTTGATCGACAGAGAAAGACAGGCCAACTCTTCACATTTATTGTTATAGCTACTAAATATTGGACAAATCAAGCTGGCTGATGTGGTTCCCTAACTCTAGACATCTCAATCTAAAAACCTCAACTGCCAAATCACAAATTAATACCATTCCCAACGTTCAGAAGACAAAGGCTCGTTTATATTTAATCGACAGAGAGAGACAGGCCAACTCTTCACATTTTTATTTTGGGTTTTGCGTCATCTATTTCCGCTGCTAAGGCCAATCATGACGCCGGAGATTAGGTCTACAGCTATCCGGGAATTTTGCCGAACCCTGTGGGAGTTCCAACCCACCGGTAGGGATCTTTAACGTGCACGCAACATCCAGGCAGTACACGGGTCCTACATGCATTTGACGTCATATCCGAGAAGACGGAGTGTTTGGCATTTTTATCCTAACCTATATATATGGTATAAGACTCGTTTGTATTTGATCGACAGAGAAAGACAGGCCAACTCTTCACATTTATTGTTATAGCTACTAAATATAGGACAAATCAAGCTGGCTGATGTGGTTTCCTTACTCTAGACATCTGAATCTAAAGACCTCAACAGCCAAATCACAAGTAAATACTATTCCCAACGTTCAGAAGACAAAGGCTCGTTTATATATGATCGACCCACATATAAATAAATGCACAGACATAAATCTACAGGATGGTCCATCTTAGAGGTAACAAGCGTTGAGTTAGGCAGCATTTTTGAAAAAATCGCCGAGACACAATGATTTTTGTTTCGAGGGGGACAACTTTTGATGACATTTCCACCTTCATAACCTAAACCCCTAACCTAACCTAATCTAACCTAACCCAACCCAAAGCTAACCTAACCTAACCTAACCTAACCTAACCCAACCCAACCCCAACCTAACCTAACCTAACCTAACCCAACTCAACCCTAACCCAACCCCAACCTAACCCAACCCCAACCTAACCTACCCTAACTCTAACTTTAGCCCTCCTTCCCCCCTCGGCGCATAACTCAACAAAGTCGCTTGCTACCTCTGAGATGGACTACTAAATACTACTACTAAAAGAAATAATGGGGACCATTATTAGAGGGAAAAGTCGTTGAGATAAGCAACTTAAATAGTGCATTTTTGTTAAGTACTCGGGGTTTACTCATTTGTAATAAATGAATGCAAGTGCAACTAATGCATTATTTAAATGATAAAACCACCCTAGTTCTTCATTAGCATGACTTAATGAGACAGCGTATACATAATAAGCCCCCATTTCTCAGGGGCGGGGAAAACAGCCCTTGTAGCGCACATGCATCACACTTCCTGCGCCCCCGATTTCTCATTAACTTTATAAAAGCAAAGTTCGTAAGACGGGCGGGCGGGATAGGAGTTAATAACGCAGACACCATACGCGTTTCGTTCCAAGGGCTCGGGGACCCGGAACGGAATCCATCATGGATAAAGTCCCAGAAGGGGCCGGAGCTGACCCAGCAGCGGCCATAACGCTCGCTACCGTTCCACCCCGAAAAGAACCACCCTCTTCGGCCATAATTCAGCCCGGGTGATGGACGCGCCTCGGCATTCTTGCCGAGGGTTGCGACAGACACCGATACTGGATGGTAATTTTAGATCCAGCGCGACTTCTGATTTAAAATTAAACACCGGGCCGCGTGGATTTATTGTCGGCTCGGTGTGTTTATGTGTTTTTAAAGATATCGAGTTTTGGCTAGTGGAGGAATGCCGTGTACGGATTATTTCGATAAATATTACATGACGTTAATGGCTACGGGGTGCATTAGTACTAATTTTGTCTTGTTAAGTGAATAAACGAATTGTTTTATGAGGAATGTTCTTAGATGGCTATTAATTATTTAACTTGTCACTTTATGTTGCTATATGAAAAAGATTTATTATTTGAAATTAATATACCTATTGTAGAGCTTATTTTAGGCTTTTCTAAACTCAGTGTTAAAATTTAGGAAATGTAGGTACAAGGAGTTTTTCTTTCAAGTATACACGTCAGAATTATAGGCTGTAAATCTTCAGACATTCCTTGTTTTTTAAAAGAGTTAAATTTTAAGCTTTAAACAAGTGTTTTCCACTCCCAGACTAAGCATGAAGTAAAATTTCGAGTTTAGAAAAGCCCCGTGAAAATTTGTCGAGGGTCGCGCAGCGACCCGAGACAAATTTTCTAGGCTTTTCTAAACTCGAAATTTTACTTCATGCGCCACGCGTACAAAACACTGAAATATTTTGAAACTAAAAATATACTGCTAAATCAATATTAAATATACACTGCTTAAGCAGGATTAAAAATACACTGATTAACAAGAATATTTTAAATTTCACAGTATGTTAGTGTTTTATACGCGTGGCGCATGAAGTAAAATTTCGAGTTTAGAAAAGCCCAGAAAATTTGTCTCGGGTCGCTGCGCGACCCTCGACAAATTTTCACGGGGCTTTTCTAAACTCGAAATTTTACTTCATGCTTAGTCTGAGAGTGGAAAACACTCGTTTAAAGCTTCAAATTGACCTCTTTGAAAAAACGGAGAGTTTACAGGTATGCATATTTATACTTATGGTAAAAAAAACGTCGCTGATTGTTATCTGTGCAACAAATTAAATGATTTGATATTTTTTTGCCTCAATCCACTTTTTATAAGTTAAATAAGTCGATTCTTAGGACTTTTGTTTCTATGTGCACAAAAGTGATTAAATGTTTCGCCTAGTTAAATGAATCAAGCTCTAGCTAAGTGTTTAAAAAAAGAGTTTAATACGTTTATGGGCATTCGAAGTTCAATTTTAAGCTTTTAACACGTATTCCACTCCCGGACTAAGCATGAAGTAAAATTTCGAGTTTAGAAAAGCCCCGTGAAAATTTGTCGAGGGTCGCGCAGCGACCCGAGACAAATTTTCTGGGCTTTTCTAAACTCGAAATTTTACTTTATGCGCCACGCGTATAAAACACTGAAATATTTTGAAACTAAAAATATACTGCTAAATCAATATTAAATATACACTGCTTAAGCAGGATTAAAAATACACTGATTAACAAGAATATTTTAAATTTCACAGCATCCCAGTGTTTTATACGCGTGGCGCATGAAGTAAAATTTCGACTTTAGAAAAGCCCAGAAAATTTGTCTCGGGTCGCTGCGCGACCCTCGACAAATTTTCACAGGGCTTTTCTAAACTCGAAATTTTACTTCATGCTTAGTCTGGGAGTGGAAAACACTCGTTTAAAGCTTCAAATTAACCTCTTTTAAAAAACGGATAGTTTACAGGGATGCATATGTATACTTATGGTAAAAGAAACATCGCTGATTGTTATCTGTGCAACAAATTAAATGATTTGATATTTTTTTGCCTCAATCCACTTTTTATAAGTTAAATAAGTCGATTGTTAGGACTTTTGTTTCTATGTGCACAAAAGTGATCAAATGTTTCGCCTAGTTAAATGAAACAAGCTCTAGCTAAGTATTTAAAAAAAGAGTTTAATACGCTTATGGGCATTCGAAGTTAAATTTTAAACTTCTAACGCGTATTCCACTCCCAGACTAAGCATGAAGTAAAATTTCGAGTTTAGAAAAGCCCGAAAATTTGGTTTGGTCGCGTAGCGCGAAGCGCGGAGCGGCCAAACCAAATTTTCAGGCTTTTCTAAACTCGAAATTTTACTTCATGCGCCACGCGTATAAAATACTGAAATATTGGGAGGTTAAATATATTCTTGTTTAGCAGTAAATTTAAAATCCTGCTTTAGCAGTTTTTTTTTTAATATTAATTCAGCAATATGGTTTTCATTTTACAATATTTCACTGTTTGGTGTTGTAGGCGTTCACTTTGTGGTACATCTTAAATACACTTGTAAATAAAACACTTTTTACTTTGTTTAACCACTGAATCTTACATTTAATTGTGTGACTAGTTTCGACTATCTAGTAGTCATTCTCAAACTAACTTTAGTTTGAGAATGACTACTAGATAGTCGAAACTAGTCACACAATTAAATGTAAGATTCAGTGGTTAAACAAAGTAAAAAGTGTTTTATTTACAAGTACAATATTTCAGTGTTTTATACGCGTGGCGCATGAAGTAAAATTTCGAGTTTAGAAAAGCCTGAAAATTTGGTATGGCCGCTCCGCGCTTCGCGCTACGCGACCAAACAAAATTTTCTGGCTTTTCTAAACTCGAAATTTTACTTCGTACGCCAGGCCTCTAAAACATCAATTTGATGTGAAGTTTTAAATACATTTATTAATTATTTTGAAATTTATCATTTCAAGAAGTATACATTATTATGTAACAGTAAAAAAACATCAAATTTTGTTTTCCCTGGGAAAGTATTTCTGATATTTTATCATACCTTAAGCATGTGCGCAAATGAATGATAAATTACCAGTGGATCACCACTGGTAATTTACCATTCATTTGCGCGCATGTGCAAGCTATGAAAAAATGCCAAAAATACTTTCCCAGGGAGAACAAAATTTGATTAATTATACTGACGTAAATTATTACTAACATCACTACTGTATATAACAAAAATTCCCTGTACATTATTAAATATATGCAGACATTTGTTTAGTGTTCATACCTCTCTTCATCTGTTTTTCGTATACTAATGGTAATGGGAGTAATACGTGTGTAATTCGACGTGGCATACATGAATTGCCGTTGGGTGCGTTATTTATAAGCACTATGTTCATGTAAACACGGCCAATAAACAGACAATGCAAAATTATGGTGCGTCCCCATAGTCACATTGATTCTGTAATTGTGTTTACATCACGCGGACCTCTATTCAATCCAATCGGTAGTTGTAACCGGTAGTTTGTAGACCGGGGGTTGTCGTAACCGAGTTTTCCGGCGGAGGCAAGCAAACCGGATTACCAGTCAATTATGTGGAAGGCCAGGGGATTGATTCGATTTAGTAAATTATTTTTCTTTCCACCCCCTAACCCACGATTGGTTTCTTGTTTTTGTCCATCAAGGGGGTGAGTTTGGAGATAACGCGCGCACTAGGGTTGGAATGGAGTTATGCGCGGCCTGTTTATATTTATTGTCCGCTGTGCGGATGTCGTGCGTTCCAATTTAGCGCGCGGCTCACCCTCGATTTAGTTTTTCACGTAAATAACTCAGGACATCTTGCGAAAGTAATATTACTTTTCCTCTCCACCTCCACCTCCGCGCGGGGCTGAATAAAGAAGACGGCGGCGAGGGGGGCGTGTGTGCGGGGCGGCCGCCCGGATGATTTGTCACCCTATTTTTGCGACTGTATGCAGGTTCGTGTGCGCCGCCAGAGAAAGAGGGTAACGAATTGGCCTGAGCCTGGGCCTGGGCAGGAAGAAGCACCGGTTCCCAATTAAAGCTCACCGATAAATCTTTAAAGATGCATAGCCTGCAGGGGTTGCCTTTGACAATTTTCAAATTTACTCCCTCGAATTACATTCCCAGTTAATCAAAGTTACACATCACTCGTGCACCTCAAGGGAACTTTTACAGAAAACGTCGTTTTTTCCCCGATCCTTAAATTAAATATTAATTACTTAAATGCCTGTACCAATTAGCTGTTGCAAGGACTTCCAGTGAAGAATAAATCCGTCCGGGACGGCTTGACGCCTTATACGGCTGTCGCATAAAGTATTCGATTTTTAATGCCTGAATAAATCTGCACAGTAATGCACAGTGTGTGTGTGAAAACTTCTCAGAATCCCTACTGGAAAGTAAAAAATGCCAAGGATGGATGATGGCACTGTTGAGTAAGAAAACTGTAACTGAAAATATCAATAAAAAAAATCACAAACATTAAAGATCTAAGTATAGACATATCCTTAAAAAATCACTTGATCAATAAATACTTATACATTGACATAAAAAATTATCAGTACTAATATTAATTATTACACCAAAAATGTTTCGCATTTAAAAATTACTATTTGTCTCGCTAATAGCTAAAATCATAATTTTTCGGCTATAATCGCTACTTTGTGTATCCTAAAAATCAGAGATTTAAATCGAATATTCAAAATTACACTGAAAATATTTCGGATTAAAAAATAACTGTTTTCAAAGTATTTTAATACTAAAATTATCATTTTTTGGTTCGAATCTCTAGTTTTTATCTCCTAAGCAATTCGAGATTTAAATCAAAGACAAATAATCATTTTTTTTTTAATCTAACAGAAAAACAGATATTTAGTAGTTTTTTTTGCCGTCAACTTATTAAAAAAAAAAGACCTTTATTGGCATAATCTCCACACCTTTACAATTAATTACACATTTACATTTGATTACCTCACCCACATTCCCGTATCCCTCTTACCCTCCCTTCTCTTTTCCCTCTCCCTCCCTAGCTTTTCCAACGTCCTTACCCCGCTCCCATCCTCCCTCATCCACTCCACTACCCTTCTATTCCCTCTCGCTCCCAGCCACTCCTCTTTCACCCCCTCACATTCCTCCGCCAAGTATCTCCACGTATCCTTCCCCTGTCCACACAACACACACCTTCCATATTCTTCCCCCATCCATACTTTTCTTCCTTTCTCCTCCGATCCACACCTCGCCCTTGCCACAATCACCCTATCCTCTCTACCCCATCCCTTCTCTATCAAATACTTCGGCACCCTCCCATACACCTGCCACCTCGAATACATATCATTATACTGACTTCTGTCAATACACCCTTGCCTTTCATGCCCTTCCACCGCCTTCCCTTTCCCCCTCACCCACTCATCCACCTTCACCCCATTTCCTAGCCATTCCATTACCTTCGCCTCCGACAGCCCTACCCTCTCATACATTTTCCTCCTCTGACTAGAAGTAACGTGGGGTAATTGTTTTCGCAAAGAAAAAAAATATTTCACAAAATGTCAGCATATTCATTGAAAACTTCCAACAAAATAATTGAATCAAAATATTTGTTAAAAACTTTTGATGTTAATTATTTTACGTAATACGATTTCTTGCTCTTCAGGGGGGTGGCAGGGAGACAAGTGCCTTCCCCTGCCCCCCTTGGCTACGCATCGCTATTTTTATTTATGAATTAGCGAAATACTTAGATAGGTATATTTAATAATAATAATAATAACAATATGTTTATTTTTTTAATAATAATAAATAAACTTTATTCAAAAATTGTACTACAACGATAAACAAAATCATACATAGAACAAAAATGAAATGCGTCAAAAGGAAAGGAATATATAAACAAAGTATATATAAACAGAAAAATATTGATAATTACAGTTACGTATTTTGAAATTCTGTTATATTGTACGGTTCTATATCACATAGATACTGATACAATTTTTGCTTAAACGCATTTTTGTTTTGGTTGCCGTCCTTAATTGAGCTTAGTAGACAGTTCCACCATTTCATGGCATTATATACCGTACTCTTTTCAGTTATGCCTAATCTATGAATAGGTAGTGCGTAATTGTCTCCAAATCTTGTGGGATAACTGTGGGTATATTTAAAGTCCGCGAAGAGGGCTTTATTTTTATAATGAAATAATAAAGTTTCATACATTTACATTTTTTTACAGGGAAAACTTATCAATATACAATATATGCGTTTATGGTGAACAATATACATTAATACAATACAATATTAAACAAAATTTTACACATTTAAAAAAAAACACGTTGATTGCCGCAAGACCTAACCACAAATTTAATGCAGCACAAAATGAATGCCGCGCGGCGATCAACGTGTTAAAAAATAAATTTGATACAGGATTTTCGTGTTTATTTCTTATAGCAAATAATAGCATATTTTTAATTTCTCCAGACCTAATTAATAATGATGACATTTTTTTCTATTCTTGGAAAACACGTGTGAATTTCAGTTAGTTTCCGGTGGTGTCAAGTTTCTTGCAAAAAAAAAGCCGCGTTCCTCTTTTCGCTTCGCCCAGAGTATCTTAATGTCTTTGCGGCACGGCAGATTTCGCCTGGAAATTCTCACGGTGTGTCCGAAGGCGGAGTCAATATCCAATGTTTCATGCTATCATTCTAAAGAAATCCTCTCTGCACTCACACACAGATACAGACACAACAAAAGGAGAAAAGGGCATTCTGCCGCTTTCCAAGAAAATGTAATTGATACGGCTTTGGAAACTTTATACTGTAACTAATTTTTTAATTAGTATCAAATTTAATTATAGAAATACATAATGTAAAATTGAATTAGTTGTATTATTTAGCGTACAATCCCTAAATGGTACCAATCATTGGTGGTTTGTCCATAAGGGCTGCAACCCCCTTCCTCAAGTATGAGTTCAAACACTAATAAAACACGGTTTGATTTCCTTTCTTCACGAATTTATTTTTCACTTTTAGATGTAAATTTCGAGTACTATGTACTCATTTTTATTAACAGTGAAAAATAAATTCGCAAAGGAAGAAAATCAAACCGTATTTTATTAGTGATTGATTATATATATATATATATATATATATATATATATATATATTTATATATTATTCAGTTATTCCTGACGATGATGACTGCGACGTCGTCGAAACGTCGAATTAAAAATACAATGGACCAGAGCCAAGAAAATACGCGGGACCAAACCCGAAGAAACAGTGAAACATGTTACGCCCGCGAAAATCTACGTTTTAGGGTGCTCTTATATGGACGTTTTGAACGCGTGGCGGAACGGGAGCGGGCGCAAGCGTTTGCGTTTTAACACATGGGTTTATATGAGAGTTCCTAGACGGACGGGTGCTGGCGTTTTCTCCGCCTCGCACCCGTCCGTCTAGGATCTCTCATAGAAACCCATGTGTTAAAACGCAAACGCTTGCGCCCGCTCCCGTTCCGCCTCGCGTTCAAAACGTCCATATAAGAGCGCTCTTAACATGTATATATATATATTTTTTTCTCTTCCTTCATTTCCACAAAAATATATTACTGAAAGGAAATAAATTAAAATACATCTAAAATATTTATCTTTTAATATTTTAGAACTATTTTAGTTTATTTCCTTTCAGTAATAAATTTTTGTGGAAATAAAGGAAGAGAAAAATATCTAGCTTGACACTGCGTGTAGAAACTTGTCATTAAATCTTTGGGGTGTGTAATTTGGGAACCTATTAAAATTTTGTATACATACATCGATTTTTTCTTTTACGTGTACATATTCCGATGAATGAGCTGTAAATTTTAAGAGATCCATTGCTTTTTTTAGAAGCGTTTAACTTGAAGTTTCGAACGAGTGTTTCCACTCCCAGACTGAGCATGAAGTAAAATTTCGAGATTAGAAAAGCCTGAAAATTTGTTTTGGTCGCGTAGCGCGAAGCGCGGAGCGGCCAAACCAAATTTTCAGGCTTTTCTAAACTCGAAATTTTACTTCATGCGCCACGCGTATAAAACGATGAAATATTGTGAAATTAAAAATATACTGCTGAATTAGTATTAAAAATAAACTGCTACAGCGGGATTAATAATATACTGCTAAATGAGAATATTTTCAATTTCACAATATTTTACTGTTTTATACTGGTGGCGCATGAAGTAAAATTTCGAGTTTAGAAAAGCCTGAAAATTTGGTTTGGCCGCGTAGCGCTACGCGCTACGCGTCTAAACCAAATTTTCATGCTTTTCTAAACTCGAAATTTTAATTCATGCTTAATCTAGGATTGGAAACACTCGTTAGTATCTGCAAATTTAAAGCTTTTATACAAATTTTTAGGCTATTCTAAACTTGAATTTTGTTTTCATACGCCACGCGCATAAAACATTGAAATATACTCAAATTTAAAATATATTGCTAATGTTTGATCGCACTTTTCAACATTTTACAAATACCTATTTGGTCTAATCAAATCAAATCTTTCAAAATGCGAGCGCCTGGAGCAAATTTCTTTGGCACATGTACACTTACAAGAAAAAATGACAGTTCCTATTGTTCTAATGTTTCTTTGAGCTCAAGTTCAGAGATAAACAAGTTTATCGTGCCTGGTGCAACTACCCTAGTATTCCAGTATTCCTTGTGTTTGTGGCGAGTCCACTTTTTGACTTCTAGGCGACTCGACTCTTGTTTAGCCTAAGACAGGTTCAGGTCTGTGTTTCACATCAAATTTTGTTACGTAAACTCTACTTTTATAACTTACATCCCGATACCTGTGGTCTGTTGATCTCGTACCTTTCAGGAAGAACGCAATGCGTATACTCAAATGGGATTAGATCACATAACTTACCATTATCTCACGGGGTTCCACAAGGTTCCATCCTAGGCCCATTACTATTCTTAATTAATTAATGACTTATCTGACTCCTCTTCCAATGTTATTTTGTATGCCGACGATACCACCATAACAACACAAGGTAAAGATATTGAGGAAGTGACGGTCTTACAGAGAGAGTCTTACGACATGGCACTTGAATGGTTCAACTGTAACCAACTTAAACTGAACTGCGATAAATCGGCAAATATCACGTTCACCTTGTCTAGAAATTCGACGGATAATACATCTACTAAATTTCTTGGACTGCACATTGATTCCCATCTGACTTGGCATACACATGGTGACGCTTTGGCCAACAAGTTATGCTCCAACATCTTCCTAATACGCAGATTATCGAAGATCGTATCCGCAGATGTGCTACGAGTCGCTTACTTTTCTCTAATACAGAGTCACATATGTTACGGTCTGCTAGTATGGGGTCACGCTGCTATTAAACACAGCATCTTTGGTCTACAGCGAAAAGTAATCCGTGTCATATGCTCCTACGACTACTCTGCTGATTGTCGCCAAGCATACATCAAAAGCGAAATACTCACTCTGCCGACATTATACATCTTCGAGTGTCTACTATATATAAGGAAACACATCTCTTCTTACCGCTCCAACTCAGACGTCCATAACTATAACACCAGGCAGAGAAAGAACATGCATACTCCAGCGGTTAGGCTCACTAAGTCACAAACGGGAGAACGATACTACGGCATCAAATTCTTCAATATGCTTCCCGACCATGTCAAAACTATGCCCATTAATGAATTTAAAAAACAAATCAAAGCATTCCTCATGGTGAATGCGTTTTACAGCTCGGAGGAATACATGAAATACAAATTTACGCAGTGGATGTAGTGATTTTACAGTTTTACAGCTATTTTAAGCATCTTTATTTTGGACATTATTTACATTTTTATATTCTTATATTTATAGTAATTAGTTAATGTAAACACTCTAATTTATAATTTCCTAGTGCTATGTTATTTATGTTATTTATGTGTTATTTATGTACTATATTGACAATGTTATACCATTTGGTGCTAAACAATAAATTCAAATTCAAATTCAGGTTCCATAAATGATATGGCGACTCCCTAAATTGCTAGCTCATTAGCTTTTTCATTGCTCTCGATACCGGGGTTATTTGGCATCCAGACAAGTGTGACCTTGTTGTTTGGCCAGACCATTCAGTGTGTCCTAGTGATCCAATACCAGTTTGGATGAAGTCTTTTGGCTCTGGAGAGTCTTTAATGCCACCTGGCTATCGGACATGATATATATTTACCTGTTTCGACAGTCCCTCTCTATGTTGGTTTTCGCGCATTCTAAAATTGTGAATATTTCGGCTTGAAAAACCAGCGCCAGGCTGCTGTTATTGAGCATCAGGCACAAGTAATGTATCAGGATCAGGATTCTATAACGAAAACATCATTCATTGTACTAGTAGATTCCTGATCCAGGTATACATACGTTCCTTTACTAGATCATGTTTTGTTTGTGGATATCAATAAAACCATTCGATTCGCTGTGGTCTGGAATAGTGACTTTGAAAAGTGCATTTTTAACATATCTTAGTATGATATGGGTCGACGTCATTTGCAGGAGAACTCCCTCTGTATGTCAAAAGTCTTTTATGTGATGTATCAACTCTTATGTTGACCGGTGAAGTACGATGCCAATCTTGCCTCCCCCACTATCAGACTTGTGGTCTGAAATAGACTTCAAAGAGTGCATTTTCAACATATCTTAGTAACATATGGGTCAACGTAATTTGCAAGAGAAGTCCCCCTATGTGTCAAAAGTTTATATGTGATGTATCAGCTCTTATGTTGACCGGTGATGTACAATGCCAATTTTGCCTCCTCCACTATCAGACTTTGAAGTGGTGTGAGGTCTAGTAGCGTGTCCATGGCTGCAGTTAGCGCGGTAAAGAAAGTTAAGAACCAAGGGTAGCAATATTTTAACCAAACCATTATAACTAATTATGATAATAAAAACATTTTTGTGTAAATTGTCTGATGTTGGTTAAAGTTTCACCATTTACAGGTGGTTTATTAAACGCCCATAGCAATAAGCGCTATTATTGGCAAAAAGAAATAAGTATGCAGATCCATCGATATGGGAGGTCTTCTTAAACCCATGTACAAAGTCTGAAAAGCCGATGGTGTATACGTTTTCTTCAAAGGATGTTATTACCGAGTGGTGCGATTAACCCATCATTGACTTAATGTAAATGAGCGCAGTAATATAGATGGCGTCAGCGTATGTTTGGATCATTGGGGATCTTGTAATTACCAGAGGACGATAAGTGCCCCGTGTAATTGCGAACTGCCGGTTGGCAGGATGATTATAACATGTCGTCCGAGCGCGTATATATTAATAAATCCCGCCGCCCTCCCCCGCGCGAACTTTATTTATTTATTTATTCGGGCGCGTTGTTGTTGGGTAGGTGAGCCGGCCGAGATAGAGTTGTTCCGAACAATAAAAAAAAAATAAAGATAGCCGTAACTCGCGATTCTCGTTGCGTGGGCGCTGAATAATCGCCTCATGCAAAACCCTGCAAATTGTGTGCAAAATCCCCGAAGAGAGTGCAAAACTCTCAATTATAATATCGGGGCCCGAAAGCTACTGCTCCGGAGTCGCGGTGTTTGATTAAAATTACATGTAAAACCAGCTCTCGGCTTGTTTTACATTCCATTGTGTTCGCGACGGCCACTGCGAAACAAAGACACATCTGAAGGCAGGCAGGGGGGCGATCGATTTTTATTCCCGCCTTTTTCATAATCTCGCATTCAAATGGAAACATCTTTGTCCGTCCGGGCATTACAATACTACATAAATACACACGCATGCGGACGAGCAAATTGTAAGTTTATAAAATAAACATGCTCACGATCTGTTTTCTTTTTTTTCGTTTTATTTTTCTCATCCGACTCCTCGAGTGGTTCCCTTTAATTGAAATTGAGGAGGAAATTTTATGATGTGGGAACGGGAATGAATGGAGGCCGCGGCGAGGTTTTTTTTTTCGTTAAGAGCTCGACAAATTTGTGGGAGCTTGTACTAAAAAGCACTTAGGCGGCAAATTGAAAATTCAAGTGGTTTTGATGACAGCGAAAGATTTTTATTAATGAAAAGTGTATTGAAGTTTACACAACATCCTTCTTCATTGAAGTTATTTTGTTTATATTTTCAACTTGTTTCTCATTGATCACTTGATGAAACATGATTAAATATTTAAAAAAAAAATTTAACACATTCGGACTTTTTTTTAATCCGAATAATTTCAAAATCCACTATACAGGAAATAACAGTCGTATCCTCAACTTCCGAGAAGGCTTGGAAATTAACAGAGCCATAAAATTAAAGAAAAACGTCGTCAACGACAACGCTCCTATTGCTTGACCCTCCCCCTTTTTGTAAATCTGTATATTTAATAGTTGAGGCTGTTACTTGGTGAAATTCCATATCAAAAACTTTTAGTAAATAACACACTTGGTTAAGATTTCACTGTATATTGATTGACACTGCAACAATTGTTTCGCCACACAGTGGCTTCATCAGGCAGATGAATAATTCATATGCCTGATGAAGCCACTGTGTGGCGAAACAATTGTTGCAGTGTCAATCAATATACAGTGAAATCTTAACCAAGTGTGTTATTTACTAAAAGTTTTTAAATCTGTATATATTTACTGTAAAATATTATTTTTGTACATTCCTTGAAAATGGCTAATAGCCAAAACTAGTCGGAATAAAGAAGTAAAATTAGTGAAACATACCAAGTGATTTTATTTTAAATTTAATTTTTGTAAATATTTTGTTTATATTCAAGAATAACAAAGTTAATTCGATAAGTAAATATCATCAAAAGTTAATTTGTACTGCACTAATGAAAAAGAACAAATTATTGACAAAATACAAAAATGAATTACAACTAATATCGATTTTCTTCAAAAATGTTAGTCTCCTTGAGGCTCTTGCAAATATTCATTGAAACAAATATGTTGCAAATCATTCGGTTGCATTACTTTACTATTTTTCTTCTACTCAATTTGTCCCGCCAACATTTTAGTCATTTTAAAATCAGAGTAACATGTTGAGCTTACATCATTTTTGCTGATCATTTTACGGTAGTTTTGAAATGACAAAAAAACTGGTACTCGAGAGAAACTTTTCAATTTTTAATATCCGTCAATTCGTTCATACTCTAAGAAATTTAAACGTAAATAAGTATACAAAGAGTTTTTCTTTTAAGTGTACGAACCCTAATTACAGCGTATTTGCTGCAAATGGTTTTTTTGTCAGAGTTAAATTTGAAGCTTCAAACGAGTGTTTTCCACTCCCAGACTAAGCATGAAGTAAAATTTCGAGTTTAGAAAAGCCCCGCGTAGAAAATTTGTCAAGGGTCGCGTAGCGACCCGAGACAAATTTTCACGGGGCTTTTCTAAACTCGAAATTTTACTTCATGCGTCACGCGTATTAAACACTAAAATATTGTGAAATTACAAATACTTATTTATTAATTTCCTAACTAAAAATATGCTGCTAAATCACTATTAAAAATCAACAGAAACAGGATTTGAAATATTCTACTAAACAAGAATATTCCAATATCCAAATCCAAATTCAGGCTTTTCTAAACTAAATATTTTACTTACGCCCCGCGTATAAAACACTAAAGTATTGTAAAAATAGAAATACTTAATCATTTATTTTCTAACAGAAATATACTGCTGAGTTAGTATTAAAAATAAACTGCCAAATCAGGATGAAAAATTACTGCTAAACAAGAATATTTTGAATTTCGTAAAATGTCAGTGTTTAATATGCGTGGCGCATGAAGTAAAATTTCGAGTTTAGAAAAGCCTGAAAATTTGGTTTGGCCGCTCCGCGCTTCGCGCTACGCGACCAAACCAAATTTTCAGGCTTTTCTAAACTCGAAATTTTACTTCATGCTTAACCTGGGAGTGGAGAACACTCGTTAATAACTTCAAATTGAAGTCTTTTAAAAAACGACGAATGTAGCAAAATTTACAGTATATGCATATGTATACTTAAAAGAAACATTACCTGTATATTTTGAAATTCTCATTAATTATAAAAAAAAACAAAGTGTGCTATTTAATAAACACTAATCATTTACATTTAAAACTGAGTTTTTGTTCCGTTTAATTTGAAGTTTCGATCGAGTGTTTTCCACTCCCAGACTAAGCATGAAGTAAAATTTCGAGTTTAGAAAAGCCCTGCGTAGAAAATTTGTCGAGGGTCGCGTAGCGACCCGAGACAAATTTTCACGGGGCTTTTCTAAACTCGAAATTTTACTTCATGCGCCACGCGTATTAAACACTAAAATATTGTGAAATTATAAATACTTATTTATTAATTTCCTAACTAAAAATATGCTGCTAAATCACTATTAAAAATCAACAGAAACAGGATTTATAAAATTCTACTAAACAAGAATATTCCAATATCCAAATCCAAATTCAGGCTTTTCTAAACTAAATATTTTACTTACGCCCCGCGTATAAAACACTAAAGTATTGTAAAAATAAAAATACTTAATCATTTATTTTTTAACAGAAATATACTGCTGAGTTAGTATTAAAAATAAACTGCTAAATCAAGATGAAAAATTTTCACGGGGCTTTTCTAAACTCGAAATTTTACTTCATGCGCCACGCGTATTAAATACTGAAATGTTATGAAATTAAAAATACTTATTTATTAATTTCCTAACAGAAAATATGCTGCTAAATCAATATTTAAAGTAAACTGCTAAAGTAGGGTTTAAAATATTTGACGAAACAAGAATATATTTAATTTCATAATATGTCAGTGTTTAATACGCGTGGCGCATGAAGTAAAATTTCGAGTTTAGAAAAGCCTGAAAATTTGGTTTGGCCGCTCCGCGCTTCGCGCTACGCGACCATACCAAATTTTCAGGCTTTTCTAAACTCGAAATTTTACTTCATGCTTAGTCTGGGAGTGGAAAACACTCGTTCGAAACTTTAAATTGAACGAAACAAAAAACAAATTTTAAGGCTTTTCTAAACACGAAATTTTACTTCATGCCTAATCTGGGATAGGAAACACTTGGTAAAACTTCTAATTGGTCATAAAACAGCATATGCTATAAAATAAAACACTACATATTTTTTGCTTCTCGCCACTCCCTAGCCAAAATCCTGACTTTGTCCTGATTCAACAACATAGAATTTTGTTACTGCAAAAAAGGAAAGAAATTAAAAAAGAAGAGGGTGAATATCAACTTCTTTAATTACTTTCGATTCCTTCACCCCCAAACGAAGGAAAAACCCCTGTAGCGAAGTCAAAGGGTGTCGCGGAACTAATTATCTCGCACCCCCCCGGGCTTTTATGAGCTGTGCGCTCTCCCTTTTATCAAGCGCCAAGACACCATAAAACGATTTGTCATTATGAAAAACACCAACCACCGATAGCGCGAGCGCCAGACGAAACAATGGAGAAGGGTATCAGGTTTATAACGTTTCCCTTTTTAGATTTTTTTAGTTTGTTATCGTGGCGACTTCGACCATTCGTTTTATCTGGACGGGCATTAATTTAAATAGATAATTGGTCGGATCCAGTACACCACTAATAGATTTATGGGGTTTTAAAGTAATCAAAATAGGTAGAATGATAGGAATAGGAATAACTAGCTGCTATTAAATCATTCCCTGTTTTTTTGATTAGTGATTATTGATTAAATTAGAACATTTTAACATGTATAATTTCTTACACAATAAAAATTATGACAAACACTTTCTTGAGATCGTTAATTCTACGAAGTTTAATGTGGTCCAGGTAAACCAATGAATGCAACCAATCGATAATGATCGCTAATAATTGCTTTAATTAAGTATTAAAGCAATTATTAGCGATCATTATCGCCCAGTTGCACCAGTAATATTTAACTCAGGTTCAAGCTGAACTCAAATTCAAAATGACAGTTTCTATTGTTCTAATGTCACTCAAGTTCAGACTTGAACCAGTTTAACGTGTTTGGTGCAACTGGCCCTTAAGAAAATAACCCTACCCCACCTCCCCCTGACAAATCATTTGATGTGACAGACTACTTCTCGATGCTACTTTCTGGTAAACATTTTGTCCCAGGTTTATGATAAAGTCCCTTATATTTACGATTTACGAATAAATCTGAAATCTGAAAAAAAAAACTACCCTAGCACATAAGATAGCTACATCCATTAACACGATTTTTGGATTTTAATTGATCCAAAGATATCAGTTATTAGAGAATGTAATACTGCTTATTACATTCCCTAATAACTGTTATCTTTGGATTCCAGTGAAATCCAAAAATCGTGTTAATGGATGTAGCTAGTTTATGTACTAGGGTAGTGTGTTTTTTTTTTCGTGAGTCATACCTAAGGGGAGTACTTAGGATTAATCAACAAAATGGCTTACTAGACCAGCAATATTTGCGAATAAAACTAATCCTTTTATCAAATTTGTGCAACCAGCGTGAAATCGTGAGTTATAAGGCTGATTCAGTGCATCGAACAGGACGATCATCCCCCGGGGAGGCGTCTGGACGGCCGCTCCCTTCCCCCTCCCCGTCCTCATCCCCCCTAGCAGCAATAAATTCGCGGCACTTAATAGCTTAATTACCTTTGCGGTTTTTTTTTTCGGCGAATATCGAGTATTTACGAGGGGCCCAAGGGGGGCGCAGATAAGATCGCGAAATCGGTCCCGGTGATAGATATTGAAGGCAGCGGCGATATCGTCTTCATTACCCGCGCTGCATGCTCCCATTTTACATATCTCGATGCACGAAGATTACTAAACGACTTTTAATGCCTTAACTCATGCTATTAACGAAATACGCGCTCGGCCGGGTCGTAAAGTGGCCTGGGCTCAAGTAGCCGTTGCGTCTAGGGAAATATCTCAATCAGCTTCCACGCACGCAATTATCGATTGCCTCGTAAACATTCGCGAATTCTAGCATAAAGGCTCGGGAGATAAATTAATACCGGTCTTATTAATATACGGGTCTGGTGCACTTGCTGGCTGGCGATTCGTTTATCCAGATAAATGCTGCGGCCATAAATAACCCGTGGCTTCCAAAACTGTACGTGATTAATCACGCCCGTATTTACTGCGAGTTTTTTTGAATTATTTCATTGTCCGATGAGTTATCTGCTGCGCGTCCTTGCCTCTTCGCGCCGTCTCGCTCGGATTACCTGGCCCCTAATCTCCTCCTCTCGATCTCTCGATTTTCACAGTCTCCTCAGAGACCAGCGGGAAGTCTTTACCTGTGTACCAATCGCTGCACGGGATATCTTTTCGAGGGGCTCCTCTCGCCTCCAGGTCAACAGTTTTCCGCTCACCCTCTCCAGCTTCACATCTAAAACACCTCTAAGTCTGCGTCTCTAAAGTTTCTCCTCGCTTCACTTCTGCAACACTTTAGGTCTGTATCTTCTCTACAATTAACTTTAAAACTTTCCTCCTATACGTTCAATTCACTAATCAATATTTTGATACTTTACATCTTAAACACCTCTAAGTTGGTATTTCGTTTTCTAAAGTATCTTACACGGTTCACTTCTGCAACACTTTAGGTCTGTATCTTCTCTACAATTAACTTTAAAACATTCCTCCTATAGGTTCCATTCACTAATCAATATTTTAATACTTCACATCTTAAACACCTGTAAGTTGGTATTTTGTCTTCTAAAGTTTCGTCCACACTTCACTTCTGCAACACTTTAGGTCTGTATCTTCGCTACAAATTACTTCCAAACGTTCCTCCTTAAATTCAATTCACTAATCTATGATTATGTTGATGCTTTACATCTTACACACCTCTAGGTTTGTATTTTGTTTTCTAAGAAATTTGTTATTATCATTGGTATTTCTTTTTAAGAAATTTCTAATAATCATTGGTATTTCCTTTCAAGAAATTTATAATAATCATTGGTATTTCCTTTTAGAAATTTCCTAATAATCATTAGTATTTCTTTGGAAATTTCTAATAATCTTTCGTATATCCTTTCAGAAAATGTCTAATAATCATTGGTATTTCCTTTCAAAAAATTGCTAATTTTCATTGGTATTTCCTTTCAAGAAATGTCTAATATTCATTGGTATTTCCTTTCAAGAAATTTCTAATATTCATTGGTATTTCCTTTAAAGACATTTATAATAATCATTGGTACTTCCTTTCAAGAAATTTGTAATGATCATTGGTATTCCCTTTCAGGAATTTTGTAATGATTGGTGGTATTTTCTTTATAGACATTTCTAATAATCTTTGATATCTCCTTTCAGGAAATTTCTAACAATCATTGATATTTTATTTCAGGAAATGTCTAATATGTGCTGATATTATCATTTAGAGAGGAAGTGCTCGAAACATTTTAGGTTTAGTAGAATATCTGACCATATTAGATTATTGCCGAATCAGCCATGAATGCATAAATTAATGTTTGACGCAGTTGGCGCATGAAGTAAATATTTCTAGTTTAGAGAAGCTTGAAACTTTGGTTTAGCCGCTTCTCCTTCTCCTTTGCTTCTTCTGTTCCTTTTCTTCGTTTGTCCTGTCCTTCTGTTCTTATGTCTTTCTGTCCTTTTGTATTTCTGTCCTGTTCTGTCCTGTCCTTCCGTCCTGTCCTTCTGCCTTGCCCTTCTATCCTGTCTTTCTATCCTGTCTTGTCCTGTCTTTCTGCCCTGTCCATCTGTCCTGTCCTTCTTCCTATCTTTTTGTCTTGTCCTTCTGTCCTTCTGTCTTGTCCTTCTGTCCTGTCCTTTTGTCCTGTCCTTATGTCCTATTCTTCTGTCCTGCCCTTCTGTCCTGCCCTTCTGTCTTGCCCTGCCCTGCTATTCTGTCTTGTCTTTCTATCGTGTCCTGTCCTTCTGTCTTGTCTTTCTATCGTGTCCTGTCCTTCTGTCCTGTTCTACTGTTCTGTCTTTCTGTCCTGTCCTTCTGTCTTGTCCTTCTGTCCTGTATTTCTGTCCTGTCCTTCTGTCCTGTCCTGTTCTTCTGCCCTGTCTCTCTGTCCTATCTTTTTGTCTTGTCCCTCTGTCCTGTCCTTCTGTCCTGTCCTTTTGTCCTGTTCTTCTGTCCTATTTTCCTGTCCTATTCTTCTGTCCTGCCCTTCTGTCCTGCCCTTTTGTCTTGCCCTGCCCTGCTATTCTGTCTTGTCTTTCTATCCTGTCCTGTCCTTCTGTCTTGTCTTTCTATCCTGTCCTGTCCTTCTGTCCTGTTCTACTGTTCTGTCTTTCTGTCCTGTCCTTCTGTCTTGTCCTTCTGTCCTGTCCTGTTCTTCTGCCCTCTCTTTCTGTCCTGTCCTGTCCTTATGTTCTATTAATCTGTCCTGTACTTTTGTCCTGTTCTGTCCTTCTGTCCTGTACTTCTGTTCTGTTCAGTCCTTCTGACCTGTACTTCTGCCCTTCTGTCGTTTTGTCCTCCTGTCCTGTCTTTCTGTCCTTCGACCAATCCAAACTTTCGGGTTTTTCTAACTCGAAGTACATATTTACCTCATGCTTAAACTAAGAGTAACTAATGAAATATTTTATTTTAAGATAACTATAACATTTACCGAGGGACCATAGCTAACTTTTGTTTTTCTTATGGGCGCCATTTTGGATTTTCATATTTTGTGGAAGAATATTTCTTACTAAATTCAATGATGTATCACACTTATAGTTTATTGTACATAATACATGTAAAATTTTAATCCTTTTGTTTTTGTAAAGAGTGCCTTGGAAACAGTTGAGTAACTCACTTATTTGGCAAATCATAGGACCCATAATTTGATTACATATCACCCCTGAAGACGGGCATCCGACGATACATACTTTAACAGTTGTGATGTATTTTAAAGTAACGGCTGTCTTCCACTCCCAGACTAAGCATGAAGTAAAATTTCGAGTTTAGAAAAGCCCCGCGTAGAAAATTTGTCGAGGGTCGCGCAGCGACCCGAGACAAATTTTCACGGGGCTTTTCTAAACTCGAAATTTTACTTCATGCGCCACGCGTATAAACCACTGATTTACAGTTAAGTTAAAAATCTATAAAGCTTAGATGTGATGGAGATCAATATTTACCGAGATGTAGCGAAAAATAACAAAAATTACTTTTTTGTGAATAGTTTTGGAATAATAATAATAATAAAAGTAGAATACATTTAGTTTGTTCAACTTTTATATAATAATCTATACTTATTATAATTATTACTTGTCCAACGGTAATTAAATGTTTCGATAAAAATACTGCTTCAATCAAATCGATGAGCTCTGGGCCAATGTTAGTAATTGTTGGTTTTCTAATGACACATTTCAGTGTGTTTGATTTTCTACTGTATTTTTATGTTTTTGTTGATATATTAATTGGTTCGAAATATGCATTCTGTTGCAGGTGCAAACGGATTACGCAGAAGAGGAAGGCAGACGTACACCAGGTACCAGACCCTGGAGCTCGAGAAGGAATTCCACACGAACCACTACCTGACGCGGCGGAGACGCATCGAGATGGCGCACGCACTCTGCCTGACGGAAAGACAGATCAAAATCTGGTTCCAGAACCGCAGGATGAAGCTGAAGAAGGAGATCCAGGCGATCAAGGAGCTCAACGAACAGGAGAAACAGGCCCAGGCGCAGAAGGCCGCCCAGGCGGCGGCGTCCATCGTATCCCAAGTGGATCAGAACTAGTGGGATTAGTACACTTAGATGCCGGCGACGGTTAGCAGTGTCTTCTGTTTTAAGGTAAGGAACTGATCCCGCTAATTTTAATCCTCTTTAATTTATCACTCAATTATTTAATTTTTATTGTTAATCTAATATCCGACTAAAATAAATCTCTTTCTTTGTTAACTAAAAACTTTGTATTAATCTTATTAACAAAACTAACTATTAGTATCCATAATCCCACCATGTTCTTCTTTATTTTGAGAATGTAATTGTAATTGTAATCGGTATTTGTCTTGTGTATCGGATGAAACACGTTTCGGTTTTTCTTCCTTATATTGTAGTATTATTTTTTTATACGATATTCGCAGAAAATCATTGATACAAAATTCTTTAAAGAAAATATAAACATATTCGATACTTGTTCTGCTACTCTCTTGATGGAACCAAATTTTCAAATTGGGTAAAGGTAAACACTTGTATTGTTCCATGTTTTTATTTTCAGTTGTCTGACACGTGTTTGATCCGTTACGATCATTTCCAAAGTTAAAACAGTTTTACCTTTGAAAATGATCGTAACGGATCCAAACACGTGTCAGGTAAATGAAAATAAAAACATGGAACAATACAAGTGTTTATCTTCACCCAATTTGAAAATTTGGTTCCATGAAGAGAGTAGCAGAACAAAGATTGAATATTTTTATATTTTCTTTAAAGAATTTTGTATCAATGATTTTCTGCGAATATACACGTGTCAGGCAACTGAAAATAAAAACATGGAACAATGCAAGTGTTTACCTTTACCCAATTTGAAAATATAAACGTAATTGAATGGTTATTTCTGTACCCCAGACTAAATTGACGATAGCCTTAGAGCCAGTTGCACCAAACGCGTTGAACTGGTTCTTCTCTTAATTCGAGTTCAAAGAGACATTATAACAGTTTCACCAAACACATTGAACTGATTAATCTCTGAACTCGAGTTCAAAGTAACATTACAACAATAGGTATTGTTCTCTTGTTTTCGAGTTCAGAGATAAAACAGTTAAATGTACTCTGGTGCAACTGGCCTTAATTTACACATTGATCATGGCATATTATATCACTTCTGGTCTTAACTTAAATAAACAATTTGAATTGATATCTCAGTCGAATATATATCATTTGGAACTTAGTGGCTGCTGGTGGCCGAACTTCACGTGATGCTAAAATCCAAGATAAACAAACTAAGGGTGATGCATCTAGTTGTTTAATGTTCGCTGCATCATTAACACTTGCACCTGGCAGCGAACAGAGCTCACCTTTAAATTACTTTTGCGTTTTAGGGCCAGTTGCACCAAAAACGTTGAACTGGTACCGCAGACTAAACGGACGATAGTCTAAGGATCAGTTGCACCAAACACGTTGAACTGGTTCGAGTTCAAAGAGACATTATAACAGTTTCACCAAACACGTTGAACTGATTCATCTCTGAACTCGAGTTCAAAGTACCATTACAACAATAGGCACTGTCCTCTTGTACTCAAGTTCAGAGATGAAACATTTCAACGTTTTCTGGAGCAACTGGCTTTAACTTACATTTTGATTATGGCATATTATATCACTTCTGGTATTAGCTTAAATAAACAATTTTAACTGATAGCTCAGTCGAATATATCATTTAGAACTTAGTGGCTGCTGGCGGCCTAACTTCACGTGAGGCTCAAATCCTAGATAAACAAACTAAGGGTATAGATGCATTACCCAAATTAGGCACTTGCACGGTGTAATAATAGGCAAGACAGTTCTGAAAACGTTGGGTCGTAAATGTACCATTCGGGGCTGGCTCTCGCAGAGATAACACCATTAAAATCCCGTAGGATCTTCGTCCGATGCACCACCTGGTAAGGGCGCGCGAGTTTCTTTCTTTCAAATAACTTTATCATTTTATGAGCAGCGGAAATACAACATTTTGTGTATGAGACTGCCTAATTTGAAAAATTCCACTATAATGCATCTTGTTGTTTATTGTTCACTGCGCAGAGATAACACCATTAAAATCCCGTAGGATCTTCGTCCGATGCACCACCTGGTAAGGGCGCGCGAGTTCCTTTCTTTCAAATAACTTTATCATTTTTTGAGCAGCGGAAATACAACATTTTGTGTATGAGAGTGCCTAATTTGAAAAATTCCACTATAATGCATCTTGTTGTTTATTGTAACACTTGCATCTGACAGCGAAACAAGCTCACATTTTAATTATTTTTGCGTTTTAGTCTCACATAAAGAAGGTTAGCTACCTCCACTGTTTGAACTGTAGTTTAAAGATGATGGGAGTATCTCGTATTGAGGGAATGCGCGTTTTAGTCTCACATAAAAAAGGTTAGCTACCTTCACTGTTTGAACTGTAGTTTAAAGATGATGGGGGTGTCTTGTATTAAGGGAGTGCGTATTAGGGAATGATTTATGATCAAATTGTTTATCTAACTAATTTTTAAGAGAAAAAAATATAAGTATGGGATGTGTTAAAATAATTCGACTAAAATTTCTTTCTAAAAGAATTGCAATAAATAAAAATAATTCGACGTTTGTACAACGTAACCAAAGAACCCCCATAAATCCTCCCAACTCGGGGTTCACTTGCGTGGCGTCGCAAAACTTTCCACCCCCTCCTTATTCGAAGGTGGAGGCGCGAAACTGAAACTCACCCTCGCCCAAAAATTATGAAGTAATAAAGAAGTTAGGACAAATTCCGCAGGTCGGATCACGCCGTGGCCCAACTGACTGCTCCTAATTCCGAGGCGACAAATCACCCCTGCGGAACCGCCCCGCGGGGGCCCCCTTCTAATAATAACAAGGAAGAATTCCTGGCGCGACGATAAACAGGAGGCCGTTAATCCCGAATTTCTTCATTTGCTATTTATCACGCCTCCTGCTTCTTATCGCTCGCACACGCACACCCCGGCCCGATTACCATTAAGGGCGCCCTAAAGGGACCGGATCGCGGGGCTGTAAAATCGACTCCTCGATGGCCATCTTCTTAACACTCGGGGGATCTTGCGGGGGTACTAAGCTCGGATTGTTTAAGGGTTGTTGTGTCGTAAGATTTCTGCTTTATTTCAGTTTAAATTATTTGATCTAATAATGACGCAGGATTCGTTTCCTATAACTGGGTGAGAAATGCTGATAATAAGCGAGTTTTTCTTTTAAGTATATTTATCCCAATTGCAGCTAGAATAAATCTTAAAATATTAGTTGTTTTTTTTAAAGAGTTCAATTTGTAGCTATAAACGAGTGTTTTCCACTCCCAGAATGAGCATGAAGTAAAATTTCGAGTTTAGAAAAACCCCGTGAAAATTTGTCTCGGGTCGTGCAGCGACCCGAGACAAATTTTCTGGGCTTTTCTAAACTCGAAATTTTACTTCATGCGCCACGCGTATAAAACACTGACATATTGTGAAATCTAATATATTCTTGTTAATCAGTGTATATTTAATCCTGCTTAAGCAGTATATATTTAATACTGATTAAGCAGAATATTTTTAGTTTCAAAATATTTCAGTGTTTTATACGCGTGGCGCATGAAGTAAAATTTCGAGTTTAGAAAAGCCCAGAAAATTTGTCTCGGGTCGCTGCGCGACCCTCGACAAATTTTCACGGGGCTTTTCTAAACTCGAAATTTTACTTCATGCTTAGTCTGGGAGTGGAAAACACTCGTTTAAAGTTTCAAATTGCTTTTTTAAAAAACAACGAATATCTGAAGATTTCAAGAAAATAAGCTGAATTTGCTGTAAATTTCCTGACATCCGTTGTTTTGTAACAATTGCAATTTGAAGCTTTAAACGAGTGTTTTTCACTCCCAGACTAAGCATGAAGTAAAATTTCGAGTTTAGAAAAGCCCCGTGAAAATTTGTCGAGGGTCGCACAGCGACCCGAGACAAATTTTCTGGGCTTTTCTAAACTCGAAATTTTACTTCATGCGCCACGCGTATAAAACACTGAAATATTTTGAAACTTAAAATATATTGCTAAATCAGTATTAAATATATACTGCTTAAGCAGGATTAAAAATACACTGATTAACAAGAATATTTTAAATTTCACAGAATGTCAGTGTTTTATAGGCGTGGCGCATGAAGTAAAATTTCGAGTTCAGAAAAGCCCAGAAAATTTGTCTCGGGTCGCTGCGCGACCCTCGACAAATTTTCACGGGGCTTTTCTAAACTCGAAATTTTACTTCATGCTTAGTCTGGGAGTGGAAAACACTCGTTTATAGCTTCAAATTAACCTTTTTAAAAAAACGGAAAGTTTACAGGTATGCATATGTATATTTATGGTAAAAGAAACATCCCTGATTGTTATCTATGCAACAAATTAAATCGTTTGATATTTGTTTGCCTCAATCCACTTTTTATTAGTTAAGTAAGTCGATTCTTAGGAATTGTGTTTCTATGTGCAGAAATGTGATCAAATGTTTTGCCTAGTTACATAAAACAACCTCTAGCTAAGTGTTTAAAAAAAGAGTTTAATACGTTTATGGGCATTCGTAGTTCAATTTGAAACTTCTAACACGTATTCCACTCCCAGACTAAGCATGAAGTAAAATTTCGAGTTTAGAAAAGCCTGAAAATTTGGTTTGGTCGCGTAGCGCGAAGCGCGGAGCGACCAAACCAAATTTTCAGGCTTTTCTAAACTCGAAATTTTACTTCATGCGCCACGCGTATAAAACACTGAAATATTTTGAAACTTAAAATATATTGCTAAATCAGTATTAAATATATACTGCTTAAGCAGGATTAAAAATACACTGATTAACAAGAATATTTTAAATTTCACAGAATGTCAGTGTTTTATAGGCGTGGCGCATGAAGTAAAATTTCGAGTTCAGAAAAGCCCAGAAAATTTGTCTCGGGTCGCTGCGCGACCCTCGACAAATTTTCACGGGGCTTTTCTAAACTCGAAATTTTACTTCATGCTTAGTCTGGGAGTGGAAAACACTCGTTTATAGCTTCAAATTAACCTTTTTAAAAAAACGGAAAGTTTACAGGTATGCATATGTATATTTATGGTAAAAGAAACATCCCTGATTGTTATCTATGCAACAAATTAAATCGTTTGATATTTGTTTGCCTCAATCCACTTTTTATTAGTTAAGTAAGTCGATTCTTAGGAATTGTGTTTCTATGTGCAGAAATGTGATCAAATGTTTTGCCTAGTTACATAAAACAACCTCTAGCTAAGTGTTTAAAAAAAGAGTTTAATACGTTTATGGGCATTCGTAGTTCAATTTGAAACTTCTAACACGTATTCCACTCCCAGACTAAGCATGAAGTAAAATTTCGAGTTTAGAAAAGCCTGAAAATTTGGTTTGGTCGCGTAGCGCGAAGCGCGGAGCGACCAAACCAAATTTTCAGGCTTTTCTAAACTCGAAATTTTACTTCATGCGCCACGCGTATAAAACACTGAAATAATGTTAAGTTCACAATATACTTCTTTAATAGTATATTTTAAACTCCACTTACAAATCCTATAAATAATAATTAAAACAACCCTGATAACTGTTTTTCTTCGTTTTTTTTTTCGTTTAACTTTTTCATTATTCAGATATTACGCTGATTTTGTTATTTCTATATAGAATAATTGCTGTAATTATTACCACCATTTATTAAATTTTAGTTATTAATGTTAATACGTTTTATCAATTTTTAAATATTATTGTTATTATTTTGTACTGATTCTTTGTAAAAGGGGTTTCCCGTGAGAGAATAAATAAATAAAAAAATAAATTCTCCACGATTACATCAATGAGAATCATTTATTTCCAGAAATCGACGTTGAATGAACATTTCCATTCGCGTACATAGTTATCGAAATTACCCCCAATTGTTTTAATGAATTTAATAACTAAATTAAGAACGCCGGTTAATTTTAATTTTCCCATTTATCCACGGCTGAAATCACACCATAATAATACCAGCCTTCAGCATAATTGAAAATAATGGACGGTTTCTTCATGCGCTTCATTTATCGAAGTAAAAATCAAACCTCCATGACTATATTACAAACTCTCGCTGTAATATCGATAGTTTCTTCTATAGTCATTAAATACATAGGAAATTAATAGTACTTAATGGATTTTACTTTTAAAGCATCTGATAGAATAATGCCCACTTACAACATGGCTGATTTAATTAGTGATTAGTTCTTCTTAAGAATACAGCCATTTTAATCGTAAATTGTTTACACAATTAAGGGTATCAGTGGAAAACTGTTCTAAGTGAAACATTAAACTTGATTTGAGTAAATTGGAGATAAACTTTAGCTTTTATAACGAGTTGATTGATTGAGTTACATGAAGATCAAATTATTTTAACGAATAAAGCACTAATAACCTTTCAGGATCCATTGATAATGGTCACTTTGTGTCCGAAATGTATGTACATTTAGTAATTCAAATAAACGTGTAAAGAAAGGTTATTAGTGTTTTCTTCGTCAAATTTATAACGAGTGTCAATAAACTGTTGGCCTCTCGGTTGCTTTAAAAAACAAATTACATATCTAAGATTAAGTCATACGATTCGGTGAATTTTGGAAACGTCAAATAAATGTAATTATATGTCTAATTACGACATATGTTTCTGAAGTCAGAACTAAATAGGGAAAGTTCGAATCTTTCAAGTGATTCAAATCAACCGAATCATTTCTTAAAGTGATTCGTTCGTTATGAATCGTTTGTAAACGAATCACTTATAATAATTATAATATAGTTCGTTCTCTCCTCAATCTCCCTCTATTGTGACGATAGACACTTGTTTCATAAACCCTGACCATTTACTTACTAGTCTTAGTCTTACTAGTCTAGTCTATCAACTACGCGCAAAATTGAATGATAATACTAAAAGTAATAATATTAATGATAATAATAATAATATATGTTCGTTCCATACTGAACGGCGCCGAGATAAACAACCGACCCAATAATAACAAGCGAATACTGTTTTAAAGGAATTGACTTGTATAATTTAAGCAAAGATGATAGGTTTAATCGAAAGATTCAGATTCAGATTCAGACCGCATGTACAAAGCGGAGTTGAAGTGCGCAGATTCGAGCAAACGCATTAGTCATCCGATTTGGACGGATTCAGATTCAGATTGCATGTACAAAGCGGAGTTGAAGTTCCGCGCGGATTCTAGCGAACAAATTAATCATCCGATTTGGGCAGATTCAGACCGCGTATAAATCCGAATCGGAAATACGATTCCGCTCGACTAAAATCGTTCGGTCGGTCGTTTCGAGTGAATAAATCATTAACGAATCAATTCTTCTTGAAATACGGAATCAGTTCTTTCAAATCACCGTAAAGAATCGTTCTTTTCGAACGAATCATTCACGAACGACCCATATCTAGTCAGAACCTAATGAGAGTCGACAGTTTATAGACACTAGTTAAAAAAATCTGATAAATTTAAACTTTTATAAACAAATCTGTTGAAGTCTAATCAATAACATTCTAATTTATATTGAGAGCTACACATATTCAATTGTGCCATTGTTTCTATCACTAAGAATGAATCTCATCTCAAATCCCACGTAGACCACTTTTCCACTGAGCCCCTCATACTTGAAGCTCATTGATTAGAAACACACCTTTGTGATAGCGTACAAATTTACATAGAAATGACTAAAAACAGAAAAACAAGAAATATTGAAAAAATATGGATAATTATGAAACATTGATTCTCATTTAAGCCATTTTTATTAAGAATGTACTTTAAATAATTTTAATGTTAAAGACATTTTTAGAGAAATGATTTAACAGAAAAATGGATTTCCAAAAATGGTAATTTCTTTCAAAAATTCTGAGTATTTGAAGTCATTTTAATAACATACCCAAAAATTCAATAATAAGGAATTTAATTTGAAGAATTCTTTATATAATTTTGACACCGTATGAATTTTTAAACATCTTTCCACTACAAAATTCAATTATATTTATGTAATTCTCTACTTTGAAACTTGTAAAATAATCTTTAGGCCGGATATTTTACTTTTCTGTACAGCAATGTAAAAATAGTTAATACATTCTAGTAAGTTACACAAATTTTGACGTTTTGCGATTTTTAAGCTAAATCCGTGACAAACTGGGACCAAAAATACCGGTCCGCCACATGAAATAGTTTGGGAAGCGCTGCTCTAGAAGCTCTGTTTTTATTGAACATATGATAAATCAATGCATAACGTAAATACGTTATATTAGTCTAATTTGTACTACTGTTAAGTAAATATTCTTAATTCTTAAGTGACTCTCAATTACTTCCAATTCCAAAACTCTCGCTGTAGTGTTTCGTTTAAATAACTGATGCCCACTTGTACCATTTTTTCGTTTAACCTAAATTTGTAAGGCAGGACTTTTATTTTAAGTCATGCTTAAAGGGAAATGCACCCTAGGAATCAATGCAATTGAGTCGCCCAGCTGCAAAACCAGCAATACGCGTTTTGACAAATTTTTGGCAAAAGGATAAAAACCGATTTTGCAGCGGTTTGCAGTTAAGTTTGTATAACTGAGACTTTATTAAGTGACTATAGTTTCGACAACTTCAGCTTGCCATTTCCAAACTAAAAAACAATAGAAGTTGTTGTCAAACGTATACTCACTTAATAAAGTCTAAGTTATACAAGCAAAGTTAAAAAGTGTTTCATTTGTAAATTACTGAAATGTAATAGTTTCATGAAATTTTAAGGAATTATGAAAAAAAGAAGATTGCCTGAATGAATAAAATATAAACAGAGTATACACGTTTACATTTTATTCTCACCGCAGTGGGTTTTGCTAGGGAGACATTTTTGTTGGTAGTAAAGTTACTAACAATTACAACAATAACAACAACAACAATATGGTTGTGTCATAACATTTTGTTGGTTATGTGAATTGCAATGTTGCATTTTATAGAACCCTCATTTGCATGTAAATATATCATATGTTTAATTTAAAAAAAAAACCTCTAGACTGCCATGGAGAAAATTGTAGGTTGGCAACTCTGAAATTATATAATTATAAATATTGACAGAAAATTAACCTGAAAAAAATAATGTCCACTCCGTACTTTCAGTTGTAAGTAGACGTCTTTTTTTAATTAGGTATATTAAAAGTTTAGTCTCAAAGAGTGTCTTAAACACAATTTATTACGCACTTGTTCAATCAGTTCTCTCTATGGATACCTATTTTGGGGTTCAACTTGCGACGATATTTTCATTTTACAAAAAAAAATTGTACGAGCAATGTGCAATAAGGCTTTCAATGCCCCTTGTAGACAACTTTTTAAACATTTGCAATTGATGACTCTTCCTTCCTAATACATTTTTAATCTAATTTTATAATCATTTGATTCAAAACTAACCCTAAAATCACGTCAAGATACTCATAATTATAACGTAGGTAATAAAGAAGATCTTCATTTGACCAATATCAGGTTAAGTATAAATAAAGAAAATCTCGCATATGTCGGCATTAAATGCTATAATGAATTATTAAATACATAATAATAATATTTTATTACCCAACAGATACAGAATAACAAGGTAACATCATAACTTAAGTATACAAATAATAACATCATAACTTAAGTATACAAATAACAATATAAAAATTGAAGGTAAAAATAAAATATAAAAAATTAAATATAAAAAAAAATACAAAAATACATATCAACAATTTAAAGATTTGCCAAATAGAAGAGTGTTTAGAAATCAACTAGAAATATTATTAACAGAAAAATGCTTTTATTCCTTATCTGAATTCTTTAGTGCGCAATGATTTCTATGTATATTCACGATGCCACTATGAAGCATTAGATGGCATTAGCTATCGAAATCATTAATAGTTTTCACATATTGGCTTGAAATAGTCAGAAATGTTCAGTATCCCTCAGCACTGGGTCGGGACCACACTGAAGAGGACCTTGAAGTCCGAAACACGTCTGTGGGTATCTGGTGCCGGAATACTGAACACAAATGAATTTTTCTATGTATATTCTTTTTAACACGTAAAAACTATGTTTTATTGTACCAATTACCTCTAATTATTAATTATGTTTTTATCTAATAATTATATTTAATAGTTGACGAACCCATAATATGTATTATTGTTCTGTGGTAATAAATTTGATTTGATTTGATAGTGTCTGACGTTTTATGTGTCAGTTTCTAAAGCGTGTAACCAACTTCAATTTTAAAAAAGCCTTAATCAAGGCACTCTAACTGCTAGGACTCAATATTTACAAAATTCTTAAACAATTTTTTTTATTTATTTAACATTTTCGGTCGAAATTAATTGTATATCTAGATAGTACTCGGCGAATGATTTGATTTGATAGTGTCTGATGTTTTATGTGTCAGTTTCTAAAGCGTGTAGCCAACTTAAATTTAAAAAAAAGATTAAATCATGGCACTCTAAAGGTTTTATTTTATTGAACAAACGATGTTACTTTTGGCATTTTGCCACAATGTTTGGCAACGTTTTATTGCTGTTTTATTAACAAAATCCTTCAATCATTACTATCAAAAATACAATATGCCAATATAAGGAGAAAAAAAAAACAAGCTTACTGCGGTGAGAATAAAAGGTGAACAGATTTTATTCATGATGTTTTAGATTGTTTAAAAATTTATTTCACATCAAATTTGATGTTTCCCTCCGAACATTTTCAAATTATCAGCCTTGTTTTTCTAAAAAAAAATCCCTTTAATCACTTAATATCGCGTGATTTGAATAATTTTTTACGAGAAATTGGGCCCGGCGTTTAATAAAACTCGAAATTAACGACGCGCGGTTTGTTTTCGCTTCTTTTTCGCATTTTGCATAGCGTATGTGCGAAACATGGCCTGGGCACAAAGGCAGCACCTGTTTGCAAATTTGCATGGGGGTCCACTTAACTCGATTTATGGCCTCGGCGTCGATGTCCGAAAGATGCGCCCTTCTTTTTTTTCCCGAGCCATTCGGGTGTGCGCAAAATCGCGAATTAATAATGGGGGGCCCCATCAGCTCTTTTTCTCGGTATAATTGGACGTGCAACTGCATGATTATTAAAGCGATCTTTTCTTGGGTTTTCGCGATGCTAATCTTCGTTTTTTTTTTTTTTTTGGAATAAATATAGTGAGGGGATATGTGCTGATCGCGTGTGTGCGTGGAAAAGGATCCGAACAGGGATGAACGTTTTATTAAATATCTGGGAGCGTACGTGCTTTGTACGTGTGTGCAATTTTGTTGGGGGGCAAGGAAAGTGCCTCTTTCATCAAAAATTGTAGACGTGATGGTCGACCCCTTATGTAATATAAAACGGTTCGGACCAATACATCACGGGATTAATTTTTGAAATGAAATTTTCCTCCTTGGAATTTTATTGCTTGTAAGGATTTTCTAGACAATAAGATTCATGATATATTAAAAGTTAGATACTTTTCGTAATATACAACAAATTTATTTCACCAAGCCTAACTCAAACTTTAAATTAAAATAATTTGACCCGATGTTGCATTTTGTATATAAATTATGCATAGAACTGTAAATCTGTCGTGTAACTCAAATATTCATTGTATAATAGTAATACAAAGCGGTTAAATTCTTTTCTTCACTGTTTTTATTTAAATACTATATGTACATTTCGGACACTAAGTGTCCATTATCAATAGTTAACTAATTGGTTAATTAACTATTGATAATGGACACTTAGTGTCCGAAATGTACACATAGTACTTAAATAAAATCAGTGAAGAAAAGAATTTAACCGCTTTTTATTACTATTATAACAATCTTCACATAACTTTATGATTGCGAATATCGGATGATCCCTGCAGAGGCGTAAGGGCGGGTGTCGTGATTCGTATGTGGTAATTCGGGCGGTTGGTGCATTTAGCGCATACATTTAAGGGCGCACGAATAACTAAGGGAGAACTTTGATTATTGATGGAGGAGAGAAATATCGATTGAAGGCGCGATTCCGATTCCAGTAGCATCCAGCATCTTAGTCAATGTTAGATATCAGATACACATGTACGCAACAGGTCTATTAAATTTGCGTTCTCATATAAATGTGCGATGTAAGTGTAACTGTTTGACTGCATAAGTGTTGTGTAAGTAGTCGCCACTATATTACATCACATGTAAAGATTTATTAAATTCCGTCGTCTAAGTGTTCGGGATGCTATCGATCTGCGATGTGACCGACCGATTCTTAGGATGTTGGGACTTAGGCACATGTCGGTGTCCCTCTATTCTTTTAGAATCCTCCAGATCCCTATTTTCTACCACTATTGATTTGTAATGGGATGACGAAGCCGCCCCTATGTTGAAGATTCCCGCACGTTTTAAACAATGTGACCTCAGTGTTTCCCATGCGTTTGATTATTGTGACTGCATTGTCAACATGGGTACCCGTGCTGCTGCATGTAAGCAACTTTTTAACCTTTCACTATTTTTTGCCCCCTTTGTCTTGCTCAGAAGTCAGAAGCGTAACCATACATAACCGTTTAAACTGAGGTAAACAAAAGGTAATGCTTTGGGTCCATGACCTATGTACATTTTGAGTTTAGTCTCATTGAGAATAGTCTCCAAATATTAATTGAAACAACTACTTCTCCGGCTAATACCCCGACAGATATTGAATTATACATCGAATATATACAGAGAGTTTTATGTAACACCGAACATTTTCATAACGAGAATTTTGTTTTTAAGTATCCATATGCATACGTTGCACATTTTTCGATGCTCGGTTTATTAAAAGAATTTAATTTGAAGCTTTAAACGAGTGTTTTCCACTCCCAGGCTAAGCATGAAGTAAAATTTCGAGTTTAGAAAAGCCTGAAAATTTGGTTTGGTCGCGTAGCGCGCAGCGCGGAGCGGCCAAACCAAATTTTCAGGCTTTTCTAAACTCGAAATTTTACTTCATGCGCCACCGGTACAAAACACTGACATATTACGCAGTTTAAAACACACCGCTAAACTTTACATTGAATCAATGATTTGTACCGGTGGCGCATGAAGTAAAATTTAGAGTTTAGTAAAAGCCTAAAAATTTGGTTTGGCCGCTCCGCGCTTCGCGCTACGCGACCTAACCAAATTTTCAGGCTTTTCTAAACTCGAAATTTTACTTCATGCTTAGCCTGAAAGTGGAAAACACTCGCTTGAAGCTTCATATTTAATTCTTTTAATAAACCGAGCATCAGATAATGTGCAACGTATGCATATGGATACTTAAAAAAAAAAATTCTCGTTATGAAAATGTTCGGTGTTACATAAAACTCTCTGTATATATTCGATGTATAATTTAATATCTGTCGGGGTATTAGCCGGAGAAGTAGTTGTTTCAATTAATATTTGGAGACTATTCTCAATGAGACTAAACTCAAAATTCTACATCATGCGTCACGCGTATAAAACACTGATTTAAATTGAAGTACAAGGTATTCTGTTAAAATTACGAGTAGATAAATTTGTAAAATTAAAAAAGTAAATAATTTCACGTGATTTTAAGTTATTCAGACAGATTTCGATAGATTCAAGTTGTGGAGCTCTAGAGATTTCGATAAAAGAATGGTTTTAAAGAAAACTAAAATCTTTATTGGAACAAAAAATGCTAAACAATGGGCAATTAATTAAATTTTCTAGGTGATATCAATTGAAAAAGTATCAATTTAAAGTGTTTTTGTTGATTTATGTTTATCCTATTATCATATTTAAGAATAGGCTGTTTGGTAAATATCAAATTTGATCAACGCATATAAATAAGAGTGAACCAAACATTTATAAACTAAAAAAACACCGATTGTAAATTTATGCAAAAATATATAAGTATAAAAAAACATTCAGCATCAACTTAAATTGTTTCCGAAAGTTTTTTTATAGAAGACCAATCCCAAGTGAGTAACGTCCATCGATTACGAATCGAATTATGTGAAATTGGAAACTTTTCCACTCTCGATTTCCCGTTTCGATTAAAAAAGTTGTCCTCTTTCAATTTTAAGTTTTAATCGAGAACGAGCGCTCCTCTCCTCCAAATGTTTGGCATTTGACGGAGAAAACGGGCAACGGGTTCACAAAACGCTAATGCCGCTGACATTTGACGGGCGCATAATGCGTTTAAATGCGGAATGGCATCTCGGAATTAAACTACGCCCCCGTAAATAATCTCCCGCCCCCGGGCATCTGTCAATTTACTCCTCCGCCATTAATAAAAGAGTAAATTATAAGGGTTGTTGGTGTCTGGAGAGGGCCCTAGGAGTAAATGGTAACGCCTGAGTACAAGGCTTACACAAACACGACCGCCATCCCTCACGAAAGGGCAATTACTGGGAGGGTGGTACACTTCCTTTGGCTCCTCCGCAAGATTAAACACCCGCCAAAATTCCGCACATAAATCTACTAAGCATTACGAACGCCCGAATGGAAACACAATTATCTACATTTTCCGCTTCTGAAATAATATCTTTATTTAAAATAACAAAAAATGAATCTACTCACATTTTCTCCTTGATAATGAACTAAGGTGGAAACTAGTTGAAGTAAAAATAACAATCAGTGAAACAAACCAAGTATTTTAATCAATGTTTTAATACATTAAACATTAAATGTGTCATTCTTTTCGCAATCTACAACAAGTTAGTCTTACAAAGACTATATCAAACACTTATTGAAACAACTACTACCCGAGCTAATACCCCGACAGACATTCAATTATACAACATATGTATAAATGAAATTGCCAATTCTTGGTTGCAGAATACTTCAAACATTAAAAGTGCGATTCTTTTCGCAATCTACAACAAGTTAGTCTTACAAAGACTATATCAAACACTCATTGAAACAACTACTTCCCGGGCTAATACCCCGACGGACATTGAATTATACAACACGTGTTTGCTGTTACATACAGTAACCTACTGCAAATGTAACAATTTGGGTCAAATTACAACATATGTTTGCTGTTACATACAGTAACCTACTGCAAATGTAACAATTTGGGTCAAATTATTCCGGCCATCTATAGACGCGTTTCGAGATTGATCTCTCATCAGTATTGCTTTGCTATTCCCTCTAAACAATTTGACACCTTAGACTGGCGATCACGTTGTTTAGAGGGAATGGCAAAGCTATACTGATGAGACTTAAATCTCGAAACGCGTCTATAGATGGCCTGAATAATTTGACCCAAATTGTTACATTTGCAGTAGGTTACTGTATGTAACAGCAAACATATGTTGTAATTTGACCCAAATTGATACATTTGCAGTAGGTTACTGTATGTAACAGCAAACACGTGTTGTATAATTCAATGTCCGTCGGGGTATTAGCTCGGGAAGTACTCTAAAGATTTAATCAGACAAAAATAATATTATAATACCATTTTTGTCTGCTTAAATCTTTATATATAGTACTTTTACTATTGTGTGTAATTATTTGTGTGAGAAAACACAATTTTGCAATAGATTTAATAAACGAATATAGCCAATCTAGTTCCACTTCATGAAGCACTTGCGTTAATAAACACGCACGCCTAAATATAATATTACACTATTAGAATAATTTATCGTTGGCAGCGATTAATGCGCGTTTAAATGCTGTGAATTTATGATTCATTAATCGGCGTTTGGCATTTGTGCAAATACAAGTGCGAAAAATTCTGCAGTAATGCCTGAGTTGTGTTTGCCCTTAGGAGCGCGTCAGGATTTATTATAATAACGTGAATTATTCGCGATAAAATCAGATAATCGCGAGGAGGAGATAACGTTTTTGCTATTTACGCTAACCATTGTGCACAGTTAACGAGTTTAAAGTATTTTTTTTCTGATTGGTGGTAATGCAAGTGTTTTGTTTATTTTTGAATTTCACAGGTAGATTAGATATGTGCTTGATTTGATAACACAATTTTATCGTGGGATAATTTATGAAAGTTATTGCAATGAATGTTTGAATTAGTACTCATGAAACTTGAGACTTTTCCAAATATTCATTGAAGCTACTACTTCGAATAATAATACCCGGCTGTTTCAATGAATATTTAGAAAAGTCTCAACGCGACTTAATTTTTGCAGAAAGTCGATATTAATTTTAATTCGTTTTTATATTTTGTAAATATTTTGCAAACAATTGGAAAATTCAATTTTACTTTATGTGTGTAAAACTTATTACATATTAAAAAAAATATGAAAGCGAATTGAAATAATATCGACTTTCTGCAAAGTCTAAACTCACTTTACTTCATGCTTAGCCTGGGAGCGGAAAACATTCGTTTAAAACTTCAAATTAAACCCCAAGAAACGTAAAGTTTTCCTATTGCTTTTTATGCAACTGTTATTTAATATGAAAATCATTGGTGTTTTATAATATACAGATATTTTTTTTAAGTACACATATGCATACATTTTTTTTTAAATAGTTTAATTTAAAGCTTTAGACGAGTGTTTTCCACTTTCAGGTTAAGCATGAACTGTAATTTCGAGTTTAGAGAAGCCTGAAAATTTGGTTTAGTATCAAACAAAAGCAAGAGGAAAACGTTACGTTTGTTGGGGTTTAATTTGAAGTTTTAAACGAGTGTTTTCCACTCCCAGGCTAAGCATGAAGTAAAATTTCGAGTTTAGAAAAGCCTGAAAATTTGGTTTGGTCGCGTAGGCTTTTCTAAACTCGAAATTTTACTTCATGCTTAGTCTGGGAGTGGAAAACACTTGTTTAAAACTTCAAATTGAACCCCAACAAACGTAACGTTTTCTTCTTGCTTTTTTTTGATACTAAACCAAATTTTCAGGCTTTTCTAAACTCGAAATTTTACTTCATGCGCCACGCGTATAAAACATCGATTTGAATTGATGTTCGCTTGTTCACAATATTTCAGTAATTTCAGTGTTTAACACGCGTGGCGCATGAAGTAAAATTTCGAGTTTAGAAAAGCCTGAAAATTTGGTTTGGCCGCTCCGCGCTTCGCGCTACGCAACCAAACCAAATTTTCAGGCTTTTCTAAACTCGAAATTTTACTTCATGCTTAGCCTGGGAGTGGAAACACTCGTTTAAAGCTTGAAATCGAACTATTTAAAAAAATGTATGCATATGTGTTTTTAAAAGAAAAATTTCCTGTATATTATAAAACACCAATGATTTTCATATTCATGAACAAGCAAAAAAAGCAAGAGGAAAACTCTAAGTTAGTTGGGATTCAATTTGAAGTTATAAACAAGGGTTTTCCACTCCTAGGCTAAGCATGAAGTAAAATTTCGAGTTTAGAAAAACCTGAAAATTTGATTTGGACGCTCCGCGAAGCGAATGCTTGGTATAATTAGGGATATTAAACGAAACGCTCCTTGCGTTTTTACCTAAATTGCCTCCTTCTGTGAAAGTAGATGCAAGTTAAGTTTTTTTTCTTATTTAGAGCCCTCATATAAAAATAGCATTCATTGCTTTTAACGATTAAATAATTCATTGAAATGAAGTAAATAACGAGCACTGTAAATAAAGTCATTCAATTATTTCGGTATTCAGAAACCGCAGTAAATATTTCTCAATTTACGACTTCGACGTAATTCGCCGCTTATCTCGCGGCCTGTTGAACGATTTTCATTGATTGTTTTCCTGGAAATGATTTCTTCAAAATTACCGATCCGATCGATCGTTTACCATAAACAGCGACGATTTATGTGAATTCATGCCGAATGAAGAAATTATCTCATTAAGTTTAAAACCGAATCGATTACTGGCGCAGTCCTCCCGTAACGGACTCTTTCGATCGCGATGAAGAAACCGACGGGTAAATTAAAGATAATTCGGTATTTAGCTTTAATTAAGCAAATCGTGTGTAATTGACCGTCTCAAATGCTAACGTGAGAAATCAACGATCGAGTTATTTTTAAAAGTAAATTTACTAATCTATTAGGGGGACCGGAAAGTAATGTCGTTTTTTACATTAAATTCAATCAACAAAATGTTTATCGATATTTTAATTTATGGTGGGTGATTATGTTATTGACATAATCACCCACCATACTCATCTGATATTGCGCCATCTGATTTCCACTTGTTTCGACCGCTACAGCATTTTTTAGGTGGAAACAAATTAAAAAATTCTGAAGAAGTTGTAAATGCCATCTCCAGATATTTTTATGAGAAACCTGGTGATTTTTATCGATCCGGGATTAAAAACTTGCACACTAGATGGCAAAAGGTCGTAGAAAATGATTTTTTGCCATCTACTGTGGAAGTTTTCAATCCCGGATAGATAAAAATCAAAAGGTTTCTCATAAAAATATCTGGAGTGGCGTTTTCAACTTCTTTAGAATTTTTAAATTTTTTTCCGCCTAAAAAATGCTGTAGCGATCGAAACAAGTGGAAATCAGATGGCGCGCGGAGCGGCGAAACCAAATTTTCAGGCTTTTCTAAACTCGAAATTTTACTTCATGCGCGACGCGTGTTAAACACTGAAATTACTGAAATATTGTGAACAAGCGAACATCAATTCAAATCGATGTTTTGTACGCGTGGCGCATGAAGTAAAATTTCGAGTTTAGAAAAGCCTGAAAATTTGGTTTGGCCGCTCCGCGCTTCGCGCTACGCGACCAAACCAAATTTTCAGGCTTTTCTAAACTCGAAATTTTACTTCATGCTTAGCCTGGGAGTGGAAACACTCGGTTAAAGCTTCAAATCGATTTTTGTAAAAACGAATGCGTGGTATAATTAAGGATCTTAAACGAAACGTTCCCTGCATTTTTAACTAAATTGCGCCCTTCTGTAAAAGTGGATGCAAGTTAAATTTGTTTTCTTATTTAGAGCCCTCATATAAAAATAGAATTAATTGCTTTTATTTAACGATTAAATAATTAAATAAATAAATTTTTTGCCATCTACTGTGCAAGTTTTCAATCCCGGATAGATGAAAATCAAAAGGTTTCTCATAAAAATATCTGGAGATGGCGTTTTCAACTTCTTCAGAATTTTTAATTTTTTTTCCGCCTAAAAAATGCTGTAGCGATCGAAACAAGTGGAAATCAGATGGCGCAATATCAGATGAGTATAATGAGTGCGGCAATACTTCCCATCCTAGTTCATTAATTTTTTCTAGGGTTCGTCTTGCGCAGTGCGGTCTTGCATTGTCGTGTTGCAAAATTTTACACCTTTTCTGTTAACAAGAGCTGGGTACTTTTCAATTAAAAATTGATGTACTTTAGTTCTTCTGTTGGTTTAGCCGATATATGATTTATGGCAGTCTTTACAGGGAATTTTGTATATTCTTTGTTTTTCAAGGAGGATTTTGTCTTTAGGGCTGCTTAGATATTTTTTGTACATTCCATCTTGAAGATGGCCAATGGTCGAAACTAGTCGGAGAAAATATAAATTAGTGAAACAAATCAAGTGTTTTAATTAAATATCCAGAATTAGATTAAAAAAAATTTTACCACGGGTTAAAGTGAGAAATTAATTAAAAAACATAAAAAGTATTTAATTTTGTTAAACACTTGTCTTTATTTTTTTGTGCGAAATTATCATACATATTTCATCCATAGTGACTATCATACATTAAATTTCCAATAGCTAATGTATCTATTAATCATGCGCGATGAGTATCAGTATCGATCACCCCGATTTTATTTATTTATTTATTTATAATTAATGCCGCTTCGGGCCGTAATTAGCCGATCCGCGCCATTATTTAATATTATTATAATTCAAAACACGAACGAGTTTCGGGATGTTTATTGCTCGCCGCTGTCGGAGCCGCATTTTATATCGTAAATCGAAAAATCGCTAAAATCATTCGGAATTCATTCTCTTTTCGATTATAACAAAAAAAACATGTTTTTGATACTGATCGCTAAAATCATTCGGAACTCAATCTTTTTTCGATTATAACAAAAAAATCATGTTTTTAAAACTGCTATAATCGGTTTTATTAGATGTAATAAAGATTTTAAAAAAAGTAGTGAATTAGACTAAGAATTTTAACAGGAATATTTAGAATTCAAAACTATTTGAGAATGAGCTAATTTTATTTAACTAGGCGAGATAATCGAACATATTTGTATCTTGGTGGAGTTTATCAGTACAATTAATTAAGTGATGTCCCTAAAAATATTGCCATAGTAGTAATTTGTTCTCGTTGTCATTTATATTATGACAATTTTGATATGATGCTCAAATATCTTGATATCCTTCCTCTATATAAACGAAGAATTTATTCTTCGCTTTGTTTTGCTTATCGCTTATTTAACAATCTAATCGATTGCTCGGATGTATTGTCATCTTTATCATTTTTTATCCCCAGACATGCAACGCGGCATCAGCAACTTCTTGCTTGTGAATTTCACAAATCGGTATTTGGTTTTAATAGCCCTCGTAATTACTTAATATATAATGTCAACAAATATTATAATTTAATTGATATGTTCGGAGTTAGTCTGAATTATTTTAAGCGTACGTGTCGTGTAGTTTTAGATTCTAACTCATAAGTAATGTTCTTGTATTGTTGTATTATTGTATTTTTTATTATATATGTTATTTTTTCTATGTAATTGGCCACCCGTAAGAATAAATAAATAAATAAATAAATTTCGATACTATAATTCACTTTTGATAAGTTAAACAAGTCACATCTTATTGATAATTACATAAAAGTCACTTGGTTTCTTTCACTTCTATTTTTTATTCTCTGACTTATTCTCTCCGAATGACTTATCGTCATTCTCAAGGAGTAATTTTACTTCTTGAAAGTTACGATAAGTCGAAATTAGTCGGAGAGAATTAAAAATAGTAGTGAAAGAAACCAAGTGACTTTTATTTAATAATCAATATTGTAAGGATGTTTCATCCAGTGATTAATGAGAACCAAATTGAAGACATTATAAGTCACATCTTATAATTTTCGTTGTTATGAGCACAAATGTATTCTCATTTCTTGTCTTGTTAAATAAAATGATACTATAATTAGATTCAAAAAAATTAAAGAAGAAAATAGTTACATGTATAATAAAGATTGATGTTATACAATATATTTTATAACAATTTAATTAAAACATTTAACACCCAATATATTTTATACTTTGTAAAGTTAATTAAAGGAAAGGCACTTGGTATTGTTTCACAATTAAATCTTTAGAACATATTTTATGCTCAATTAAGGAGTGGAACATTTGTTAGAAGTAATTGGTCAAGTGTGGGATTAATAACTTGAAACAATTGAAATCAATTTTAAAATTTAACATTTCCCGCTTTGTAGGGTTAGCCATATTTATTGAGCGGATGCTAAATTTCCAGGACACTGGGGGAGATGTTAGGCAACTTTATAATCACCCTCGAAAATAGGTTGGGTAGGGTTAGGATCCAAAGCTCATGATACAAAGAAACGTATTCTTTTATGATGATAAAAATACTTCAACCTGCTAATACATAACATTATTAACTTAACGGCTTTAATGCAATAAATGGCATAGCATAGCCGTTGATTTTTACAAATTGTATCGCATTATTGCTCGTAATTTGTTCGATACTAAATTTATTACATTTCACAATTGTATTGGCATTTTCATACTTATATTTGATTAAAAATAGAATTTTAATTAAAACACTTGGTTTGTTTAAAACAAACCAAGTGATTTGATTAAAAATAGAATTTTAATTAAAACACTTGGTTTGTTTTAAACAAACCAAGTGTTTCATTCAAAATTCTATTATTAATTAAATATGTTTCACCACGGGTTAAGTAAGAAAAGAATTCATCTTATATTTGACGATTTATTTTATCATCAGCCTTATTTGACAAAAATACAATACACATTAAATTTACCAATAAATTCTACCAGTGGCGGCCACTGGCCAACTTCACGTGAAACAAAATACCAAGGTAATGCAACAAGGAGGGTAGAGTATACGGTAAGATGGATCGGCAGAATCGAAGATTTTGGAGTGGGGGTAGAGATTGCTGACGTCACAAGTGCGCGCTGATTTAAATGTAGATACTTCATAGTAAACTTTAAGTAAACATGCATAAGCTGTAAATTTTCTGACATTCGTTGTTTTTTTAAACAGTTAAATTTGAAGCTTTAAACGAGTGTTGTCCACTCCCAGACTAAGCATGAAGAAAAATTTCGAGTTTAGAAAAGCCCCGTGAAAATTTGCCGAGGGTCGCGCAGCAACCCGAGACAAATTTGTTGGGCTTTTCTAAACTCGAAATTTTACTTCATGCGACACGCGTATAAACCACTAAAATATTGTGAAATATATGTATATTCGAACTTCACTTAGAATCTGTTTTATACGCGTGGCGCATGAAGTAAAATTTCGAGTTTAGAAAAGCCCCGTGAAAATTTGTCTCGGGTCGCTGCGCGACCCTCGACAAATTTTCTACGCGGGGCTTTTCTAAACTCGAAATTTTACTTCATGCTTAGTCTGGGAGTGGAAAACACTTGTTTAAAGCTTCAAATTAAACCTAAAAGAAAAACAGGGAATATCAATTGATTTGCAGAAATTAGGCTGAATTTGTACGTATACTTTAAAGCCAGCCAATCAACGTCAACAATTTTTTTAAATTTAATTACACGTAACACAAACTATTATTTTAATTACACCTAACACTAACACAAAGTCTTATTTTAATAACACTTATTTTTAACATGAAATATTAAAATCTATCTATGAAAGTACGGCGAAACGGGAAAGAGAGGTTATAATACACTCAAAAACGTAACCAAATACAACGTCATTGTTCTTTCACGAGCTAAGGCCTGCGGGAAAAGGGGAAAACATTCAATACTGTCATACCTTGTAACACATATGTGTTACGCCCATCGACGTACCTTGGTAATGCATTTCGGAATTAAAAGGTGCGCTCGTTGTGCTGTTAAACGCATGTATTAATGACGCAATTCCGTGACGTAAAGACAATTGATAAGCAAAATGGATACGTAGTGCTTTCAACCCTATTTTTTATCGTCTTGACTTGTGTAAATCCTCTGTATATTAGCACGAATAAATTATTATTATTATTATTATTATTATTATCTTGGATTTGAGCTCATGGAGTTAGGCCGCGAGCCGCCAGTGGATTCTACATACTGTTATTTACTTTTTGTTGTACAACGACCTTTACGTTCTTCTACCCATTTATTTTGTTTGTTTTTTCAATGAATTTTTAAATTAGTTTTTATTAGATTGAATTTCCATATTTTTTTATATATATTTTTGACACACACCTACACAAAAACGAATTTTATCGTTGAATAGCAATTTTCAGATAATTACATCTCATAGGTGTCGTAAATATCTGATGGTCATCGATAATTCCACGTAATTGCCATCCCCAAACTACAAATAGTTGATTGTTGTATCTAAAAATAAAAAAAATTGAATTGTTAATTAGAGGGTGTTGTTACCTGAAAACATACAGCGAATTTTAGTTTTAAATATATCGTATGTTCAATAAATAGAACCTCTAGAATGCTATAATTTATCTTTTTCTAAATTTATGTTGGCTACACCCTTTAGGAACTGTCATTTAAAACGTCAGACATAATAATTATAATGTATAATTTCAGAGTTGCCAACCTACAATATATTCCATAGCAATCTAGAGGTTTTATTTTATCGAACATTCGATACATATGAATACGCTTTTCTTTTAAAAAAGTTTAATTGGAAGCTTCAAACGATTGTTTTCCATTCCCAGGCTAAGCATGAAGTAAAATTTCGAGTTTAGAAAAGCCTGAAAATTTGGTTTGGTCGCGTAGCGCGAAGCGCGGAGCGGCCAAACCAAATTTTCAGGCTTTTCTAAACTCGAAATTTTACTTCATGCGCCACGCGTATTCAACACTGAAAGCACTGAAATATTGTGAACGAGTGAACTTCGCTTGAAATCAGTGACTTATACGCGTGGCGCATGAAGTAAAATTTCGAGTTTAGAAAAGCCTGAAAATTTGGTTTGGCCGCTCCGCGCTTCGCGCTACGCGACCAAACCAAATTTTCAGGCTTTTCTAAACTCGAAATTTTCCTTCATGCTTAGTCTGGGAGTGGAAAACACTCCTTTGAAGCTTCCAATTGAACTTTTGCTTTTAAAAATTTGCGGGCTTTTCTAAACTTCATGCGCCAGGCGTATAAAACACTGATTTAGTGCAAAGTTCAAATACATTTTACCTTCAATTAGAATAAACTAAATAAATACGTATTCACAATTTTAATACGAAATTTTCACCAATTAAAAGTAAAGTACACAATATTTTCTGATAATATTATAATTGATATTCATACGATGTAAATTCCCAACGATCCTGACTGACAGCGTTAGCATAATTAATGAATCGTAAAATAATCATTAAAAACACGATTTCATAATTAATTATGCCGATGTAAAATTTAAACGCGACTTTATGGCCGCCATAAAGATAAACGACGATCGCGCGCGCTGTCGACAGTCACGTGCTACCATCTATAGGCCTAGCTCGTAAACCACTACTTTCACTACCCGCCACCCACTTTATCACATAGACGATACCTGTTTTCTCGTTATCGATTATTTCATAAAGTTGATTTTGAATTATTTGATCAAATTGAGTCGTTGAAGTGTGAAATTGTTGTTTGCGTTGTAAACATTCCGTTTTTATCGCGGCAATGAAAACGAAAACGAGGAACCTGTAATTCCGTTTCGGATTTTACGAGCGCGCCCGCGTTTGTCGGCACCATTGCGGGCTTTTATAGTTCCACTAGTGTCTGCTAGATGGCGGCGGTGACATTTTATGCGCTCGTTATGTTCGCCGCTTACGCGCGGCGACATTCCGAACTACGTTAAGCAGCCATTAATGCGCCCGTTTCTGTCTCGCTCTGCGGATAAGCGTGCCGCCGCTTGAAATACTCGCTTTTGGTGGGGGCGAAGCGGCGCAAAGAGGAGTAGAGGGGGGAGTAAAACACCTACTGATTATCATCGGGAGGGAACGGAACGGTAATGGCCATCATCTATAACCGCAGTTTTATGTTTATGGTTTGTTTTGATGGTTTAAAGAGTCGTCGTCGCCCGGCACTAGGTCAGGGGGTCTTTATCCGTTTGAATTGTCGGAATAATTTAATTACAGGGCGTTGATCCTATTATTTATATAGTTAACTCTTTTATTTTTAATTTATTTTACTTTTACAAGGCATTAATACATTTGTATTTATTACCTAATATTTTTTACCTCTTCAGCTTCGATTCAAGCGCTCATTGTTTTTTAAAACTGGAGTTGGCGAAATATTTTTTTTTTATCTTGAAAAGTTTACAATTAATAAGGGGCAGGCTTACAGTAATTGTAAAAATTATTTTATTAAAAATCGGAAAAAACCTACTGACATAGTTTACAATTTGTAAGGGGTACTCTTACAGAAATTGTAAATTTCATTTTTTTAAATCTTCTTAATATTAGAAATAGCTTAAGTTACTTTTTTTCTGGTTAAAAAAATATATCACTCAAATATTGGTCATTGAAAAGTGCTAAACAAGATGAAGTATCACAAACTATTTTTTTCTTGAGGAAATAAATACCTCACATTGTTTATACTGCTGTTACGAGAGTCGGAAAAAAAATATGTTTTTTTTCTCGAAAACCAGAATTTTTCCATACCTACCCCTTACAGAATATGTAAATTTTATTATATTTTTAGAAAAACCTGAATAAAAAAAAATACAGACATTCTTCTTAATATAAGAAATAGCTTAAGCTACTTTTTTTATTGTTAAAAAATATATTTCACTCAAATTTCGGTTATATAAAATTACTTGAAAATAGCTCGGCCATTCCATAAATAAGTGCACACTTTTTGGTACATCAGGGATCTAAACAAGATAAAGTACAACTTATAGCATCTAGCATGAATACAATTTTTATGTCAGATCAAGCTATGAACAATTTAAAGCATATTTAGTCTACAACACATTACCTTAAAACACATTTTATTATATTTTAAAATTTAACTTTGTATCAACGTTTATTTCGAAAACGCACATTTCTCTACATTTTCACTGATTGTATGTAGACTGCTGTAACTTCTAAAATATTCAACAGATTAAATTTATTCGAAAAGTATGCGAGTTAAGATTGAATGAGCTTTATTTTCATACATATATATATTTTGAGACTTTAAAAATGTGCTAGGTGCGAGCGCTCAAAAATGCACTTTGGTGGGGTTGTTGATTTTCTGTAAATTTCACCACCGAAAAGAGTTGACTCACATTTTTTTTGTGAGGAAATAAATAGCTCAGATTGTTTCTAATATTGTTAAAAGTATATGTGATTTTTTTGAAAATTTTTAAAAAATATTTTTTTTTCTCTAAAATCAGTATTTTTCGTTACCTACCCCTTACAGAAATTATAAATTTCTCATGAAAAAATGTATTTTTTGAAAAATCTGAAAAAAATGACATATATTCTTCTTAATACTAAAAATAGCTTGAGCTACTTTTATCTTGCAAAAAAAAATATTTCACCCAAATTTCGGTTATATAATATTACTTGAAAATTGCTAAACACACTAAAGTACAACTTATAGCATCCAGTATCAATACAATTTTTAAGTTAGAATCAAGAAATTAACAGCAATTTAAAGCTTATTCAGTCCTTAATACAGTACTTTAAAACCCATTTTATATGTTTTTAAAATTTAACTTTGTATCAACGTTTTATTCGAAAACGCAAACTTTATCACATTTTCACTTATTGTATTCAAAGTGCTATTATTTCTAAAATATTTAATAGATTTTATTAAATAAAAAAGTAATCGATTAACGATTAAATGAGCTTACTTTTCATTTATATACATATTCTGAAACTTTAAAAATGTGCTTGGTACAAGCGCTCAAAAATACATTTTGGTAGGTTTGTTGATTTTCTGTAAATTTTACAACCGGAAAGAGTTGACTCACATTTTTTTTTTGTGAGAAAATAAATAGCTCAGATTGTTTCTAATGTTGTTAAGAGTGTCTGCGATTTTTTTTTTAATTTTAAAAAAATATTTTTTTCTCTCTAAAATCAGGATTTTTTCATACCTATCCCTTCCAGAAATTGTACATTTCTCATGAAAAATTTTATTTTTTAAAAAATCTGAAAAAAATTACATATATTCTTCTTAATACTAAAAATAGCTTGAGCTACTTTTATCTTGCAAAAAAAAATATTTCACCCAAATTTCGGTTATATAATATTACTTGAAAATTGCTAAACACACTAAAGTACAACTTATAGCATCCAGTATCAATACAATTTTTAAGTTAGAATCAAGAAATGAACAGCAATTTAAAGCTTATTCAGTCCTCAATACAGTACTTTAAAACTCATTTTATATGTTTTTAAAATTTAACTTTGTATTAACGTTTTATTCGAAAACGCAAATTTTATCACATTTTCACTTATTGTATTCAAAGTGCTATTATTTCTAAAATATTTAATAGATTTTATTAAATAAAAAAGTAATCGATTAACGATTAAATGAGCTTAATTTTCATTTATATACATATTCTGAAACTTTAAAAATGTGCTTGGTACAAGCGCTCAAAAATACATTTTGGTAGGTTTATTGATTTTCTGTAAATTTTACAACCGGAAAGAGTTGACTCACATTTTTTTTTGTGAGAAAATAAACAGCTCATATTGTTTTTAATGTTGTTAAGAGTGTCTGCGATTTTTTTTTTAATTTTAAAAAAATATTTTTTTTTTCTAAAATCAGGATTTTTTCATACCCATCCCTTCCAGAAATGGTACATTTCTCATAAAAAAATTTATTTTTTAAAAAATCCTAAAAAAATTACATATATTCTTCTTAATACTAGAAATAGCTTGAGCTTCTTTTTCTTGTTAAAAAAAAATATTTCACCCAAATTTCGGTTATATAATATTACTTGAAAACTGCTAAACACACTAAAGTACAACTTATAGCATCCGCCATGAATACAATTTTCAAGTTATAATCAAGAAATTAACAGCAATTTAAAGCTCATTTAGTCCTTAATACAGTACCTTAAAGCTCATTTTATGTGTTTTTAAAATTTAACTTTGTATTAACGTTTTATTCGATAAAGCAAATTTCATCACATTTTCACTTATTGTATTCAAAGTGCTATAATTTTTAAAATATTTGACCGATCTAATTCAACAAAAATGTAGACGATTAACGATTAAATGAGCTACATTTTCATTTATATACATATTCTAAAACTTTAAAAATGTACTTGGTAAGAGCGCTCAATAATACATATTGGTGGGTTTGTTGATTTTCTGTGAATTTCAAAACCGGAAAGAGTTGACTCCAAGTTTTTTTTTGTGAGGACATAAATAACTCAAATTGTTTCTATTATTAGTAAGAGTGTCTGTGTTTTTTTTTGACGAGTTAAAAAAATATTTTTTTTTCTTCTATAAAATCAGGATTTTTCTATCTTCGATTTTTTTTAAATCCTAAAAAAATTACAGACATTCTACTTAATATTAGAAATACCTTAAGCTACTTTTTATTTATTATTTTACTCAAACTTCGATTACATAAAATTACTTAAAATTGCTAAATAAGATAAAGTACAATTTGCTTTGGTCGCTCCGCAAAGCGAAGCGACCTAACTAAATTTTCAGGCTGTTCTAAACCGGAAATTTTACTTCATGCGCCACCCATATAACACACAGATTTAAAGTGAAGTTCAATTACACACTCAGTAATAATTATAGGCAACCCAATAACCATTAACGAAATTGGGTTGCCTATATTCATTGTTCTAAACAATTGCAACGCTTTATTCAAATATTTCCCTATTTATACAGATAAAAAAATCCTGTATGATTAAACTTGATATTGTAAAGAAATTCTGTTTTTTTAATACATATATATATAATAATCTTTATTAAAGATCAGTACAAGATAATTGTTTACAATGTGAAATGAAATGTATACATCTTAAAATTTGATCTTGATCTTTGAAGGGCTATCGACCAGAGGTCTTTCAGCCCGTAGTCTGCTGACATTGATGTTTTAATTTATGTTATTGATGAGATGAGATGTACTGATAGATGGTATTTGCTGGATGCTTGAATTTTTTTAATACATTTTCTTTAAAATCTACAATTCTTCTGTTATATCCAAGGACTAAATTTAAAATTGTAAGGATTTTCTCCGATAATTTAACAATAAATCGCAATTTCGTGGTTTTAGAGGTAAAAATCAATAAATACATTGGGAATGAATAGCATTTGATGCATTATTTATCTTTAACAAGGGTTTCCACTCCCAGATTAAGCATGAAGTAAAATTTCGAGTTTAGAAAAGCCTCAACATTTGCCTCAAAACATTTGCCTCAAAATTTGCCTCAAAATTTGGTTTGGTCGCTCCGCGCTTCGCGCTACGCGACCAAACCAAATTTTTAGGCTTTTCTAAACTCGAAATTTTACTTCATGCGCCACCCGTATACAACACTGATTCAAAGTTTAGTTCAATAACACATATAGCAGTAATTATAGGCAACCCAATATACATTACTGGTATTGAGTTGCCTATAATCACTGTTTTAAACAATTGCAATGCTTTATTCAAATATTCCCCTATGTATACAGATAAAAAAATGTACAATTAAACTTGATATTGTAGGGAAATTCTGTTTTTTAAGAACATTTTCATTAAAATCTATAATTCTTCTGTTGTATCCAAGGAATAAATTTAAAATTGTGTGAATTTTCTTCGATAATTTACCAATAAATCGCTATTTCGTGGTTTTAAAGGTAAACGTCAATAAATACATTGGGAATAAATAGTATTAGATGCATTATTTATCTTTAACGAGGGTTTTCACTCCCAGATTAAGCATGAAGTAAAATTTCGAGTTTAGAAAAGCCTGAAAATTTGGTTTGGTTGCGTAGCGCGAAGCGCGGAGCGACCAAACCAAATTTTCAGGCTTTTCTAAACTCGAAATTTTACTTCATGCGCCACCCGTATACAACACTTATTTAAAGTGAAGTTCAAGAACACACACAGTAGTAATTATAGGCAACCTAATATACATTACTGGTATTGGGTTGCCTATAATCACTGTTTTAAACAATTGCAATACTTTATTCAAATATTCTCCTATGTATACAGATAAAAATAAATCCATGTATGATTAAACTTGATATTGTAGAGAAATTCTATTTTTTAAGTACATTTTATTTAAAATGTATAATTCTTCTGTTATATCCAAGGATTAAACTTAAAATTGTAGGGATTTTCTTCGATAATTTACCAATAAATCGCAATTTCGTTGTTTTAGAGGTAAAATTCAATAAATTCATTGGGAATGAATAGTATTTGATGCATTATTTATCTTTAACGAGGGTTTCCACTACCAGATTAAGCATGAAGTAAAATTTCGAGTTTAGAAAAGCCTGAAAATTTGGTTTGGTCGCGTAGCGCGAAGCGCGGAGCGACCAAACCAAATTTTCAGGCTTTTCTAAACTCGAAATTTTACTTCATGCGCCACCCGTATACAACACTGATTTAAAGTGAAGTTCAAGAACACACACAGCAGTAATTATAGGCAACCTAATATACATTAACGGTATTGGGTTGCCTATAATCACTGCCTTAAACCATTGCACTGCTTTATTTAAATATTCCCCTATGTATACAGATCAAAAAAGTTTTGTGTATGACTAAACTTAATATTATAAAGGAAATTCTATTATTGTACGTACATTTTCTTTAAAGTATGTAATCCTCCTATTATATCCAAGGACTAAACCTAAATTTGTAGGAATTTCCGATTTTTTTCTTTTCTAAAGCGATCAATCCTAGGATAGGAGGTGCGCACTGCCCTTCCTATTCAAACAGCGCTTTAAATATTTATACGCCGTGGATTTACGAACGCGGCCCGAACGTGTCTTATCTCCGAAGCCAAATGTCCCGGTGTTTGTGCACCGTGGTTAATTTAAAATTACGCGATGCATTATCATAATTAAACAATGCTAATGTTTAACGACTACTGTGCATTTTATTTAATTAAGTCTTATCTGCGCGCTCAGTGAGTGTGAAATCTGGACAGGGTCGTACGTCTTCGGGAAATCGTTATTTAAAACACACACATTTATAAAAACATACACACATATATAAAAACACACATAAATATATATATATATATATATATATATGTATATATATATATGTATATATATATATATGTATATATATATATATATATACACAACTGGTTGGAGTTTTTGGGCTGCTTTCTCGCGTCGATTTGTTTATCAAATCATCACTTCTGCCATCCTCAGGAACTTTTTTATATACTGAGTGATAGATGTCACGTATATATATATATATATGAGTAGCCTAGTATCAAAGATGGACATTCGCCATTTTTGTAAAAATAAGAGTAATATTCAAATAATTAAAATAGTTGGTAATAGTAATATAAAAACGGTTGTCATTATGAAAGTAAGAAGTATTTACCTTAAAATCTACACATGCTCAAGGTAAATCAGCTAAAAAAGAAGGAACTCGAAATTACGTAAAGTTTTGTCTCCAGAAATACAAAAAATGATGTGGCGAATGTCCTTCTTTGATACTAGGCTACTCATTATATATAAAAACATACATACATATATAAAAACACACACACACATATATAAAAACACATATACATATATAAAAATACACACATATATAAAAACACACACACATATATAAAAACAAACACATACAGATATAAAAACACACATATATACACACGCAGTTGTAAACTCAGTTGGTAATCGATCGTTATTTCGTTTTTAGCCCAGATACGAACCCTTAAGGGACTGGCGACCCCTAAGCGGTCGTTTTCCCTCACTTCGTTTTATTGCAAATCTCCAACAAGTGCCGCTGAATTCTACCAGAGGGGATTGCGTCCCATTCCGTCGGCTTTAGCCTCAGGATTTGCGACCTGGCTGAAAAAAAAGATCCCAAACACAAGTTTGAATATAAACAATAAGTGAAATTGAATTTAATTTTTATTAATCTGCGTATAAACATAATTCCATAAGAATGAAACCAAGCGAATGCTTATAAATAAACTAAATATGAATAACGGCCAATAAAAAAAAAACGAATACGAATGTTGTGTTTGTGTATACGAATGTGTGTGTGTATTTGTTGAATCAACTAACTCGCGTAGTAAGAGCCGTGTAAACATGCAACAGTAATGGGAGGGACATTACGACTTTACGACCACGTTTACAGGTCATAAAAATCACTTTAACTACCTCGAAGTGCGTTTAGGCTTTATAACATGTTAACTCGCTTCATTCACGCCCGAACTTTATAGACTTTTTTTTAATGTGGCACTTTTATTGCTTATTAAACGATCGTCATTGTTTGACGGCGCCGCCGTGGGAAATTATTTACGGCTGTTTTTTATACTGCTACTTTCACACCGTTTAAACAAATTATTAAACATTATCACATCTAAGCAATTCCATTTAGAACTTATTAGTTTCATAATAATAATTACTAAATTTGCAGTATGCTTAAGATATATACAAAGAGTTTTTCTTTTAAGTATACGTATTTCAAATTTAGCCTATTATCTGTAAATCTTTAGATATTCCTTGTTTTTTTCTTAAAATTCAATTTGAAGCTTTAAACGAGTGTTTTCTACTCTCAGACTAAGCATGAAGTAAAATTTCGAGTTTAGAAAAGCCCCGTGAAAATTTGTCTCAGGTCGCGCAGCGACCCAAGACAAATTTTCTGGGCTTTTCTAAACTCGAAATTTTACTTCATGCGCCACGCGTGTAAAACACTAAAATATTGTAAAATTTATGTATATTCAAACTTCACTTGAAATGTGTTTTATACGCGTGACGCATGAAGTAAAATTTCGAGTTTAGAAAAGCCCCGAAAATTTGTCTCGGGTCGCTGCGCGACCCTCGACAAATTTTCTACTCGGGGCTTTTCTAAACTCGAAATTTTACTTCATGCTTAGTCTGGGAGTGGAAAACACTCGTTTAGAGCATTAAATTGAACTCTTTTAAAAAACAACGAATGTTGGAAAATTATTTGAATATTTTGTTTTAGGTAAACATGTGCATAAGCTGTAAAGCTTATGCATAAGTTTACCTAAAAGAAAAATTCACTGTATTTTAAACTTTTTAATAAATTAGTGTTTATACGCTTGGCGCATAAAGTAAAATTTCCAGTTTAGAAAAGCCTGAAACTTTGAAATGGGCGCTTCGCTTCGCTTCGCTCAGCGCCCAAATCCAAATTTTCAGGCTATTGTCCTTATTTTGACCTACGACACTGCAATATTTTACTATGAGTCAAGGCACTGTCGTAAGGTTATATTCTGACCTGTACCAAAGCCAGATTATGACCTACGACTAGGCTATATTTTGATTTCTTAGGAGGGCTATATTTTGATTTATGACAGGCGAAGATAGAGCCTTGTCTCAGGTCAAAATATAGTTTATAAGAGAGGCTAGATATTGACCTACGACTAGGCAATACTTTGACCTGTAGTCAGGTTATATTGTGACCTATGATAGGACAATATTTTCACCTTCGATTAGGCAATATTTTAACCTCAGATGAAGCTCTATGTTAGTCTGTGGTAAGGCTATAGTTTAACCTGCGATAAGGGTATATTACAAAGGTTTGTGCGGATTCAACAAAAAAATAGCATGTCATTGGCGATTTTAACATCATATGTGAATCATTCAATTTTTTTAAAATTAATTAAACTCGGTATTTAACCCCTTAAGGATCAATTAATTTGAGATTTTTGGGTGAAACAAAAATATATTTTTTTTACGTAGTTATTTTGAATACCATGACTAACTATGGACCTAGTTTACTCTAAAACAATTAAGTATCCATTTGGTATTACTTGCATGCCTCCTCCGCGCATAAATAGAAATTCCCGATTAAAATATGCGAACATTTGCCAATAGCCTTTGCGAGTGCTAGACATGGGGCTGCGCGTTAAGGGGTGAAAACCCTTAAAAATTAACCACTATCTTAACTATCTACGAATTGAAGCAAGTTGTTAAAAATAGTATTAACTTCCTAATACTATTTTTAAACAACTTGCTTCACTTCGTAGATAGTTAAGATAGAAGTTAATTTAAAAAAAAACCATGATAATTCAAATAAAATGTACACCTCTAATATTATCTAAAATTGCCAAGATGCAGCAGTGTAAATTTTATCTAAGTCATCATGGATTTTTGAAATTTGCATCTTCGCAATTTAAGATAATATTAGAGGGGTTAAATGAGTCGTCTAGTTCCAAAACCGGCCATCTCCTACCAGCAAAACTGCACGATCTTTTGAAACAATCGAATTTTCTGACTATTAAATAACATGCTTTATAGCTTGTTTTAATCGGAATCTGTTGAAAACAATGTGTAAAATCGATTGAAGAATATTTGTGTGGAATAAAAGTAATTTCATGAAATTGTTGAGATGGCCGGTTTTGGAACTAGACGACTCAAATATTCTCTTTGACAACTAGCTACGCATCTGGGTATTTTTATTCGATATAGGGGGTGGTAAATACCCTCTTCAACAACTTACTAGCTACGCTACTGTGTTTTAGAAATTTTAATTTTTGCTGAAGTAATTCTCCCCATATTTATTTTTATTTTTTAGTTGTAAATGTTTACGAATCGTCATTGTAATATAATGGAATTTCGTTAAATTGCGTTTAATGTAACAACGGCACACCGCGGCCATGGCGGGTCCGTCTGCTCGGGTGAGTTATGCCCCTAACACGTCACGTGACCATAAGGAGGGGGTTGATCAATAAAACATCTCTCCCCCACGTCACCCCCACACCCTCTCCAGTAACACTCCAGAAAGAAAATCGTTACTTGTAAAGAATACGGATGTAGCCGTGGGCCCGAGTCGGGGCGAAAACGCGGGGGATGGATTTATAATCGTGCGGAAAAACGCGCGCGAGCGAAAAAAAAATGTATGAATAAATGAACGCGATGAGAGAAAAGTGTGGTAATCAGGAAAGAAGAGCGTGTGTGCTGCTCCACCCAATCGACAAAGAAAATAAAATGGAAAGATTGTAGGAAGAATAAGCGCGAGGATGTTTGGGCGTGGGGTAATAGATGGCGCTGGTTGTGGCCGTAAGAGAAGAAATAGGATCGGAGTCGGTTGAAAGAAAGATTACCGAGCGAAGGATGTATTGGGTGACATTCTGAAGGATTTAAGGGGTGGAGATGTAAATACTGAGGGAATAAATTCGAAGCTAATTTCGATTACATTTTTTGGAATGTCTGAAGGTATGACAAGAAAAGCAAGATGCAAGTATTTCCTGTTTAATCAGATTTATTTTCCTTTTAAATTCGAAATATTTGCTTCATACTCCTACACAGTTTCATTACAATATTTCGCAGAAAAGCAGAATACTATATCTTCAGAGAATGTAAAATTGTTTATTAATAACATGAATTTCTGTCGCAGAACGATTTAATCACTCCCGGACGCGTTTCGGACTTAATATTTTCTTCAGTGTGGATCGAAACATTGCACTGAATCAGACCACACTAATAAACTGTAGGTAATTCCAAGGCCGTAGCCAGGGGGGGGATATGGGGGGTTCAAACCTTTCCCCGAAATTTTCAAAATGTTGAGTTGTGTTTAATTAATTTTTCACTTAACCCGTGGTAAAACATTTTTGAATCTAATTCTGGATATTTGGTTAAAACGTTTGTTTCCTCCTTGAAGATGACCAATGGTCGAAACTAGTCAGATTATTTAAATTAGTAAAACAAAGCAAGTGTTTTAATTATGGATCCAAAGTTAGTTAAATAAAAGCGGCCCTGTAAGAGCAAAAACAGTATTTTTACCATTAACGTGTAGTGTATACTGCAGGTATAGATTATTATTTAACAATATTTTAGAAAGTCCCTTAATTTGCCCAGTACTGTAGGTATAGATTATTATTTGACAATATTTTAGAAAGTCCCTTAATTTGCCCAGTCGTAGGTCAAAATATAGCCTTACTGCAGGTCAAAATACATCCATATAAAATATGGCTTCATTTTGACCTGTAACCAGGCTAAATTTTGACCTACGACATACCAACATAGAGCCTTATCTTAAACATAATATATAAAATTACGAAAAAACTATTCGTGAAAATGCAAACAATGTCTTAATTAATAAGACAACTTAAAACGATAAATATCCATTGAAACAACTACTTCCCGTGCAAATACACCTCCGGATATTGAATAATACAATGAAATATTAAAAATCTTATTTAATTTAATTTGTTACAACGCTCTATTAAAGTATATGTAACGTTTAGGTCAAATTCTCTTCAAAACCAACTAACAATACAAATTTAAAATGAAAGGAGAGATAGCAACAAATTAGAAGTGAAAGGACTTGGATTAAAACTAATGTCTTAGGCCATCTATAGACGCGTTTCGAGATTTATCTCTCTTCAGTATAGCTTTGCTTATGACGTTTAAAAAAATTAGGAATAAAATTAAAACAAACTTACTTGGTAAAAGTGTTGTGTGTGGAATGAACAGGTACACAAAAATGGAATGAGTGAAATATCTTAAGTTCAACAGGACTAAATATTGCCTTAACGTAGCCCAAGTATAGCCAGTATAGTATAGGTCAAAACGTAACTTAATATTTTTACCATTAACGTGCTGTATACTGTAGGTATAGATTATTATTATTTGACATTATTATAGAAAGTCTCTCTTTTTGTATTATTACAACTTATCTGTCTAAATGATGAAGATTTTTCTCGTCGTTTGTACTTTTACAAACCAAGTTTTCTATTTATTATAATGCATGTTTAATTGTATCTAATATATTTCTATGAAATGTTTGTGTGAGAATTAAAATGTCGTAGGGTAGGGGCCCCCCCAAACAACTTTATCAGCGGACGCCTCTCCGCGACATCGGGCCCATCTGTAAGCGGCAATTTATGGCGGTTGGCGGCGGCCCCCCCAGCACTCTCCATCTTCCTCCGACGAACGCGTGTACCGCCCCCGCTTCTTTATCTGCGGTCTTCTCATTTCCCGGTTGGTTGGATGCAATTGAGTAATTTTTTAAGTTTTAGAAACTATTGTGTCAAGTTAATCTGATAGAGGCCCGATTTACGACCCTCTCCTCCCGAAAATCGACCCGGTTTTTCTTCACCCCTAGGCCAGCACACTTTAAATTAAAAAAAGTCGCTCGGAATTAAGATTGCTATTTTCTTAACCGGGCTTTCGCAGCTGTCATATGTTGAGCCGAATATAACTCTCGGGAGATTTGCTTTATGGCGCTGGCTCGGCGCTGCAATAGCTTACTCGGGATTTGGATACAAGAGGTTTTAACAACTTACAATTTCGAGACCCGAGCGCGTTTTCCAAACCGTTTTAAAAAAAAGTTGTACAAAACGGAACTCATTCATTACGGTCGCATTAGCATATCAATCCAATAAAATAAAAAAAAAACACGGGCATTTGCATATGTTCGGCTAAACTGAAAGAAGTTGGTGTGGAACACATGTCTGCGAAAGTTCTCATCACTAGAATTTATCCCACAAGTGCCACAGAAGAAAATTAAAGTATTCGATTTAATCAATTTTATACAGTTTGCAGAAGCTAAGGTTGCAGCTGAGGGAAAAACGTATTGGTTTTACTAAATTTTATACAGTTTACAGAAGCTATGGTTGCTGCTATGGAAAAAAAAACGTACTGGATTTGCTGAATTTTGTACTTATTTCAATGCACGTTCTGTAAAATTTTAGGCATACATTTCTATCTTTAAAAGAAGTTAAATTTGAAGTTTCAAACGAGTGTGTCCACTCCCAGACTAAGCATGAAGCAAAATTTCACTTTAAATCAGTGTTTTGTACGCGTGGCGCATGAAGTAAAATTTCGAGTTTAGAAAAGCCCAGAAAATTTGTCTCGGGTCGCTGCGCGACCCTCGACAAATTTTCACGGGGCTTTTCTAAACTCGAAATTTTACTTCATGCTTAGTCTAGGAGTGAAAAACACTCGTTTAGAACTTTAAATTGAACTCTTTTAAAAAACAACGAATGTTGTCAGCCTATTTTCTGTAAATCTTTAGATATTCCTTGTTTTTTTTTTAAGTTCAATTTAAAGCTCAAAACGAGTGTTTTCCACTCCCAGACTAAGCATGAAGTAAAATTTCGAGTTTAGAAAAGCCCAGTGAAAATTTGTCGCGGGTCGCGCAGCCACCCGAGACAAATTTTCTGGGCTTTTCTAAACTCGAAATTTTACTTCATGCGCCACGCGTATAAAACACTAAAATCTTGTGAAATTTATGTAAATTTGAACTTCACTTGAAATCCGTGTTTTATACGAGTGGCGCATGAAGTAAAATTTCGAGTTTAGAAAAGCCCAGAAAATTTGTCTCGGGTCGCTGCGCGACCCTCGCCAAATTTTCACTGGGCTTTTCTAAACTCGAAATTTTACTTCATGCTTAGTCTGGGCGTGGAAAACACTCGTTTGGAACTTTAAATTGAACTCTTTTAAAAGCAACGAACGTTGTCAGTCTAATTTTTGTAAATCTTTAGATATTCCTTGTATTTTTTTTTAAGTTGAATTTAAAGCTTAAACGAGTGTTTTCCACTCCCAGACTAAGCATGAAGTAAAATTTCGAGTTTAGAAAAGCCCCGTGAAAATTTGTCGAGGGTCGCGCAGCGACCCGAGACAAATTTTCTGGGCTTTTCTAAACTCGAAATTTTACTTCATGCGCCACGCGTTTAAAACACTAAAATCTTGTGAAATTTATGTAAATTTGAACTTCACTTAAAATCTGTGTTTTATACGCGTGGCGCATGAAGTAAAATTTCGAGTTTAGAAAAGCCCAGAAAATTTGTCTCGGGTCGCTGCGCGACCCTCGACAAATTTTCACGGGGCTTTTCTAAATTCGAAATTTTACTTCATGCTTAGTCTGGGAGTGGTTAACATTCGTTTAGAACTCCAAATTGAACTCTTTTAAAAAACAACGAATGTTGTCAGTCTATTTTTTGTAAATCTTTAGATATTCCTTGTTTTTTTTTTAAGTTGAATTTAAAGCTTTAAACGAGTGTTTTCCACTCCCAGACTAAGCATGAAGTAAAATTTCGAGTTTAGAAAAGCCCCGTGAAAATTTGTCTCGGGTCGCGCAGCGACCCGAGACAAATTTTCTGGGCTTTTCTAAACTCGAAATTTTACTTCATACGCCACGCGTACAAAACACTAAAATATTGTGAAATTTATGTAAATTCGAACTTCACTTGAAATCTGTGTTTTTTTTTATTACGTTAATTTTCCATAGCAGCAACCTTAGCTTAAAGCGGATCTCGTGTTGGTGTGAATTAGAGATGATTAATTAAGTCATAATTTCATGAATAAATACACTTTATACACTTTAGTAATTTAACGAAGTGTATCTTTTGTAAAACATAAAACAGCATAATCACAAATCTAATAATTATTAAAATATGTTAATCTTTAATGGTTTCATTAGGAATAAAGATATAAGTTAAGCAAGCGTAGATTGTTATTTAGCATTAAATCATGTTCTAATATAAATCACGAATATAAATCTCTCTTATTGTTAGCGACAAATCATCCTTACTTACACAACGTATAATAATCAAAACACGAAAAGCAAGACGAAATACACGTTTTAAAAATGCAAACGGTCGCATCAGGAAAACGAAACACGACCGCATTTTCCCCAGCAGATGTCGCCCCTAATATAAACAAACACCCTTTGGCCACCCCCCGCGCAGACAACACTAAATCCAACCTTACAACGGATACAAACACAACTTTGGAATGAAGATGGAGGGCCATCCACGCCCAGCGAGCATTCTTTAATCCGGGGGCGAAGACGCAGTTAGAATTAAAGTTAAAATAGGGCGGGGGGCAAGGATTACGGGGCGTTGCGCGTTTGTTTTTGCGATTAATAAATAAATAAATTTTTGCGCGTGTCGGGCGATAAATACGGGAAAGAATAAAAGTAAATAGCAGATGAAATAAGTGCGCGGGCGCGCGCGCCCCCCGCGGCGAAAGCTTGATGTATTTGTTAGTTCAGGCGCTTCCCGTTTTATTATATGTAAGGGGCGAGGAGGGTTTAGTTTTAAGGGTAATATTCCTGGATGCAGCCTGTTCATTCATTAGGATTTCAAGAGAGGGGGGACTTCGTGTTTTTAAGCTGCAGATAAATTAGGGACACACACGTTTTTGGAATCAGTTAATTTATAGCTAAAAACTAACTAAATGTCTATTTTTAAAACTTTTTTTTCACGTGAAAAGTAAAAATTATACGTATAATTGAAATTGCCAATTCTTGGTTGCAGAATACTTCAAACATTAAAAGTGCGATTCTTTTCGCAATCTACAACAAATAAGTCTTACAAAGACTATATCAAACACTCATTGAAACAACTACTTCCCGAGCTAATACCCCGACGGACATTGAATTATACAACAAGTGTTTGCTGTTACATACAGTAACCTACTGTAAATGTAACAATTTGGGTCAAATTGTTCAGGCCATCTATAGACGCGTTTTGAGATTTATCTCTCATCAGTATAGCTTTGCCATTTCCTCTAAACAATTTGACACCTTAGACTGGCGGTCACGTTACCGTTCAAACATAGCTATAATTGAAATTGCCAATTCTTGGTTGCAGAATACTTCAAACATTAAAAGTGCGATTCTTTCCGCAATCTACAACAAATTAGTCTTACAAAGACTTTGTACAACAAATTAGTCTTACAAAGACTTTGTAAGACTAATTTGTTGTAGATTGCGAAAAGAATCGCACTTTTAATGTTTGAAGTATTCTGCAACCAAGAATTGGCAATTTCCATTATACTTATGTTTGAACGGTAACGTGACCGCCAGTCTAAGGTGTCAAATTGTTTAGAGGAAATGGCAAAGCTATACTGATGAGAGATAAATCTCGAAACGCGTCTATAGATGGCCTGAACAATTTGACCCAAATTGTTACATTTACAGTAGGTTACTGTATGTAACAGCAAACACTTGTTGTATAATTCAATGTCCGTCTTGGTATTAGCTCGGGAAGTAGTTGTTTCAATGAGTGTTTGATATAGTCTTTGTAAGACTAATTTGTTGTAGATTGCGAAAACAATCGCACTTTTAATGTTTAAAAAATATACTATTTCTTTGACGAATAAAAGCACTAATAACCTTCCTTCACATGTTTATTTGAATTACCGAATGTGCATACATTTCGGACACAAAGTGACCATTATCATTGGATTAATACCAAGAGTGTTAGTGTGTTAATAGTGTTAGTATTAATCCATTGATAACGGTCACTTTGTGTCTAGACAAAAATAATTAAAACCACCCAGCTTCATAGAAGTTATGAAAAACAACAATTTCCACATAATTTTAACTTTGAACATACACACACAGTGTAATTTTTGAGTTTGCGGAAAGCACCTGGACTTCAACTAAAGCAAATTTAATCCTTAATCCAATAATGTAAAAACTATTGTACTTTACCGAAAAATAAAATCGAATAATTCACACTTTTCTAGAGGAGTTGAATTTTGCTCATTTGTAACTTGGTGCATGAAAACCATTCTAAAGTAATCAATTCGTAACCAATTTTATCCATTTTATAAGTAGCCGATTCAGCATGAAATAAGCTTTTATTTGATGTATCACAACGTGTTCTGACCTTAAAATTGTTTTCATCATAGAGGCGCAAAGTTGGATTTTCATTTTTCTAACAGTATCCAAGGGGTTTCAAAAGCGTAAAAATCGCAAAAATATTTTTTTATCAGGAAAATAAACCTCTAGCGTTATTTATCATATCAAGAAGTATCTGTGATATTATTTTCAACACCTATAAAAAATAAAAAAAATCATCGCGAAATTTTTGTAAGGGGTAGGTATGGAAATATTTCAATTTTTATCAGAAAAAAAATATATTTTTTAAAACTTCTAGAAAAATTTATAGTTGTTCCAAAGGATGGTAAAAACAATTCCCATTATTTATTTCCACTAGAAAAAAATTATCAAAACCACCCAACCTCATAGAAGTTATTAAACACAAACAATTTCCTCAAAATTTTAACTTTGAACCTACACACAAAGTGCAATTTTTGAGTTTGCGGAAAGCACCTAGACTTCAACTAAAGCCTATTTAATCCTTAATCCAATAATGTAAAAACTATTATACTTTACCGAACAATAAAATCGAATAATTCAGATTTTTCTAGGGTAGTTGAATTTTGCTTACTTTTAACTTGATGCATGGAAACCATTCTAAAGTAATCAATTCCTAATCAATTTTATCCATTTAAAAAGTATTCAATTTAGCATGAAATAAGGTTTTATTTGATGTAGCAGAAAGTGTTCTGACTTTAAAATTGTTTTCATGACAGAGGCTCAAAGTTGGAATTTCATTTTTCTAACAATATCCAAGGGGTTTTAAAAAGCGTAAAAATCGCGGAAATAATTTTTTTATCGGAAATATAAATACCTAGCGTCATTTTTCATGGCAAGAAATATCTGTGATATTATTTTCGAAACCTAGAAAAAATTTAAAAAAATCATCGAAAAATTGAAATTTTTATAAGGGGGGTATTGAAATATTTCAATTTTTATCAAAAAAAAATATTTTTTTTAAATTCTCAACATGAATTTTAGAAACAATTCCCACTATTTATTTCGACTAGAAAAAAACTTATTTAAACCACCCAGACCCATAGAAGTTAATAAAAAAAAGGAATTTTTATAAAAATTCAACTTTGAACATACACAGAAAGCGTAATATTTGAGTTTGCAGAAAGCACCTACACTTTACCTAAAGCAAATTTAATCTTCAATCCAATCATGTAAAAACTATTTTACTTAATCGAACAATAAAATCGAATAATTCACATTTCTCTAGGGTAGTTGAATTTTGCTCATTTTTAACTTTGAACCTACACACAAAGTGCAATTTTTGAGTTTGCGGAAAGCACCTAGACTTCAACTAAAGCCTATTTAATCCTTAATCCAATAATGTAAAAACTATTATACTTTACCGAACAATAAAATCGAATAATTCAGATTTTTCTAAGGTAGTTGAATTTTGCTTAATTTTAACTTGATGCATGAAAACCATTCTAAAGGAATCAATTCTTAATCAATTTTATCCATTTAAAAAGTAGTCAATTCAGCATAAAAAAAGCTTTTATTAAATGTATTACAATATGTTCTGACTTTAAAATGGTTTCCATGACGGAGACTCAAAGTTGGATTTTCATTTTTCTAACAGTATCCAAGGGGTTTAAAAAAGCGTAAGAATCGCGAAATTTTATTTTTTATCAAGAAAATAAATATCTAGCGTTATTTCTCATCTGAAGAAGTATCTGTGATATTATTTTTAAAATATAGAAAAAATAAAAAAAATCATCGCGAAATTAATATTTTTGTAAGGGTATGGAAAAATTACGATATTTATTAAAAAAAAATATATTTTTTTAAAATTCTCAAAAAAATCACAGTTATTCCGATGGGCATTAAAAACAATCCTCACTATTTATTTTTATGGAAAACGACCCTCGAAAAATTTTCACGAGGCTTTTCTAAACTCGAAATTTTACTTCATGCGCCCCGCGTATAAAACACTAAAATATTGCGAAATTTATGTATATTCTAACTTCACTTGCAATCTGTGTTTTATACGCGTGGCGCATGAAGTAAAATTTCGAGTTTAGAAAAGCCCGGAAAATTTGTCTCGGGTCGCTGCGCGACCCTCGACAAATTTTCAAGGGGCTTTTCTAAACTCGAAATTTTACTTCATGCTTAGTCTGGGAGTGGAAAACACTCGTTTAAAGCTTCAAATTAAACTCTTTGAATGAACTACGAATGTTCGAAGATTTAGGTATATACGCCGTAATGGGATATGTATCCTTAAAAGAAAAACTCCCTGTATATATTAAATGCTCACTTTTTGATTATCTATAACTTTTATTACAAGATTTTTTCATATGATCAATATTAAAGAAAATTAAAAAAAAAATGCCAAGAGTAAACTACCAATTTCAGATTCTACATTTTCACTAAAAGCTTTTCACATCTTAGGATTGTAATAAAAAGCTCAAGTTTATAGTGTCATCTTAACATCTCGATTGGTTTAGGCTGTACGGAACAGACGGATAAACAGAAGGACAGACAGATATTTTTCAAAAATGGTCTTAACACGTTTACTACCAGAGAAAAATTCTAAACAAGTTGTCTTTATAATTGTTTATTAAATTAGACAAAATTCTTTTAGCCCAGGATCTTCCTGTAGGCTTCTCATTTTTTTAAATTCAATGTGTTTGCGATATGATTTTGTAGAGCAAATTATAATGATATCTAGTGTCACATATACGTAACGCTGGTTCAAAATGGATATCTCCACCAACAGTTTTGATTTGAAATGTTTCGCTAATACAACGCGTTCCCCATTGAATATAAATATTTGAGTCGCCTATTGTCAAAAACCCCCAAATCCATTGTTTTTAAATGGATTTAGAAGTTTTTGGAAATGGGCGACTCATTTCTCATTCTACACTTTCCCTTTGTTTTACATCTGGGGAAAAAGTAGAAACCGTAGGTTGAAATATATTATTCATCACTTGTTTCAATCTTTTCAGATTAGATAGCGAAATAGCCTTTTCTAATTCCCCCTAATCCACATCTCGTGTTGAATACCAGTTATTCTCTTTTTCTTCTATTTTTATTTTGTTTTGTTGGCGTGTGCATCATCATATCGTGATGAGATTTTCTCAGGTGTACTGTGGAAACGTACACTTGTGGTACAATGATGGAGGGCATAATTTATGGCGGCCACAAAGAACTCCAGAACTTGTCACAGTCCCGTGGAATACTCGGAAGAGATTAAAATCTCCGGCCGCTGATAAATCATTTACAAATCCAAAATCCGAAATTAAAATCTCACGGCGCGGCGGCGGCGGCGTCGGATTTTTCGGTTTTCCAATAAATCAAGTCCGGCGTTTTAATAAAAACAACGAATGAACGAACGGGGCACCGAAAAAATGCGGAGGTGGATGAGGAGGGAGGGATGGGTCCGGAATAGGAATGGAAACTAGTTATCTCACGTTTCTTCGCGGGACGACGTGTAAGTTGTTTGAGAAAGATTAATTCCTTTTCGGACAAGCAGTATATTATTTCGTGAAATCACAAAAGGCTTAAGTTGAAGTTTAAGACGGATAAGGGAGAATAAGTACAAAGAATCAACTCGGCGTGTTCTGTGGATGATGAATTTTTATACTTGCTGGTGTCAAGCTCATACATCTGAAGTATAAAAATTCATTATCATACACGAATGATCAACTTTTTGATATGAAAAATATCAATTGAAATGTTGCGTAGCATATCCTGCTGTATTTGTTTCGTTATTCTAGAAAATCAATCAATTTGAAGCTACTAAAGAGTGTTTCCACTCCCAAGTTAAGCATGAAGTAACCAAATCTTTTTAATAAATAACAAGAAAGTTACCCATACTATCCTACTCAATAAAGTGGGATGACACCCTGTATTAATGGGAAAATCTAATATGTTTTCATCATTGCAAATTACAATACAGCAAATTGTATAGAACAAGTTTTTAATTGACTAGCTAAAATAAGTGCCTAATAGCAACATGATGTATTTAAAGACTAAATTAATTAACTCATAATTAATAAGACTGGTCAACAGGGCTATAAAAACAAAGCTATTAATAATGTAGAGTTTTCCATTAAGAGTTAATATTTTAATTATTTAAAAAGAATATTTTTGTTTATGAAATAGTGCCAATATATTTATTTCAAAATAAAGTACAAACTCCACGATTAGTTGTGGAAAATGACATCTGATAAATAGCCTCCTCGGCTTCTTCTGCAAATAGCTATTCTTTGGAAAAAGTTTTGCATCACATTTTACATTTTAAGTCTGGCTCTATTTGACCAATAACCGCTCGAATATTTTCTTTGAGCGCTTGAATTGCGGTAATATTCTCAGCTGACCTGGCGATACGAGTACGAACTCCCAATTTTACATTAGTAATGTGTCCATTTTGCTCAAATTTCATAGCAACTGAAAACACGACGAGCGCTGTGATCTGTCTAGGCGAAATTTTCACCATATTGATAGTGAATTTTTACTATTTCTTTACGTTGTTAGAGTGTATATCATTCCATTTTCTTAAATCGTATACTTTTCACAACACAAGTGTGAAATAATCAAGGCCCTTTATCTAATAGTTTAAAAATGCCAGGAAATTTAAAATGGCACCTCTTAAAGGAAAACCCTTTATAACTGCTTAATCGAATCCAAGAATTAAACATAATTTTTTATTTGCTGGCTTAGCAGGTTATTACATGAAGCCCTTCAATTATAATAGTTTAAAAATGCTAGGAAATTTTAAATAGGACCTCTTAGTGGAAAACCCTTTATAATGACAAGAATATTTAATAAAAATCCAAGTAAAACATCGTCATATTCCTAATATTAGGTTTTAGTATGTGAATGAACACAAAACGGGAATTAGGTGGAGTGTCCCGTGACGGAAGACCGTTAAAACCAAAACAACACTCCGCTGGAATTAATTAGTACGTTTCTACACAGACAAAAATGCGGTCGATAAATCAAACATTTACTCCACAATTTTGACAAATCTTATAATTTATCGTAATCACGCCCGTTGTAATCTCCGCTTATAACCATAACTCATAATTAAATCGTATTTATGGCCGTTCTTTCTTCACTTCGCGCGGGCCTCTTTTTAATCCTTCCGCGCTTTATCAATTATCCACTGCGCTAATTAAAACCTGTAATTAGTTTAATTCTTGGTATATTATTATCTATGTGTATATCACACGCAATTGTCTGTGGTGCATATGTTGCGGAAAAAGTTGAAATTTGTGTGTATTATTTTCCGGTAAATGTATACATTTCCCAGTCGGCTTGGTAAATGTGAAAAGACTATCAATGAAAGCATGGTTATTTATACAGTTACCGGTAAATGTACACGTGTAATAAAACAGAGTGGTAAATGTAGAATATATATAACAAACAAATTGTATTGTGTTTTTATTCCAATAATTACATGAATGTTTCGGTATGAGTTACGTGAAGATAAATTCAATATTAAATGAAACAAGAAATTCCCGTGACGGACTGTTTAGTACAACCATTGAAAATGTTTACTTGCTGAACGAAATGTACATCTAGTGATTAAAAATTAAAAATAAACCAGTGGAGAACAATTAATACCAATAATAACAAATTATTATATTGCAGAATATTCTACTAATCTAAGCTTCTTTTCTGCTAATTTTACCTTTCTTCAATCGTAGCTTTCCATTTAAAACTAGCGAGTCTTTTCACTTCTTGGTTAAGCATGAAGTAAAATTTCAAGTTTAGAAAAGAATGAATTTTGTTGTAACCTTCAAACGAGTATCTTCCACTCCTAGACTAAGCATAAAGTAAAATTTCGAGTTGAGAAAAGCCTGAACTCAGGCTCAGGTTGAAGTGTAGGTGCTTAAAATTGTGTGTAAATTCGTTTTTTTTTAATAACTTCTATGATGCTGCGGGTTTAAATATTTTTTTCTAGTGGAAATCAATAGTGGGAATTGTTTCTAACAACTATGATATTTTGAGAATTTAATAAAAAAATTGTTTTTTTGATAGAAATTGAAATATTTCAAACTTAATTTTTCTTTATGTTAAATGTTCCTTATGTAAAAATATGACAATATACCATTTTATAAATTTACCTTGAAAAAAACCTTTTAAAAGAAAATTCGTTGTGGCGAATTTCTGACCTTCATAAACAATTGCAACAATTGCGCTCGCAACCTTGGAAATTTGGAGCAGTTAACGAGCACCTTTTCGGCGCTTCCAAAATATTGACACAATTCCCAAATTGCAAAGGTACACAAAGATTACGCAATCTCTGAAAATATGCGCTACCTGCCGATGACATAATAAATCATCGGATCGAATAACAATGGTGCGTACCGTGAACTTGATTTTCAAGCGAGAGTAGTTTTTATTGCACGCTTTTGCCTCGCTTGTGAATCACTTTTCCTTCGGTATGTGATTAGAAAATGAAATTTTTATTGTCTGATTGTTATCCAATTTATTATGACTGGATTCTTAAGGAATTCAACAAAAATGTTTGGAATTGAGTATTAAAAGGCTTTATGATATCAAATAGACTTTTAAACATAGTGATTATTTTGAAATTGGTGTCGGATAGATTGGATTTCCATAAAGTGGAATCCAATTTATCCCAACACCAATTTCAAAATAGATCGAAAACTAAGAGTGTCAACATTTTCTATATTTCTTGAATAACTTCCTCACTTATCACTCAATGAAACATTTTGAACTATTATTGATAAAGGTTTAAATTAAATTCCACTTGGCATCTATAGAAAAAATTGTGAAAAAACCCAAGTGTTATTTAATTTAAACCTTCATCAATAATATTCCCTGTAGATTTTGTATTTCGGCGAGATCCTTTCTTTGCATCTTTCTTTGATACTATGCGATTTTTTTTCGATATTATTCGACATTTTGGAGATATAATCAAAAACTCAATTTTTAAAATAGAGCAAAAAAACTATGAGCCCCATTCATAGTTTTCGCTCTATTTTAAAAATTGAGTTTTTTATTATATCTCCAAATCGAATGAAATCTAAAAGAAATAGTATCGAAGAAAGTTGCGTACTAAGGATCTCCTTGAAATGCAAAATATGCAGAGAATTTTTATTTTAAGTATACACATACCGATACAAATCTAAATTTTCAGACATTCTTCGATTTTTATAAAATTGTTCAATTTGAAGCATCGAACGAGGGTTTCCACTCCCTGATTAAGTATGAAGTAAAATGTCGAGTTGAGAAAAGCCTTAAAATGATGCATACTCTGAAAATGTTCAAGCATTCATTGTTTTTATTATAGAGTTCAATTTGAAGCTTTAAAAGAGTGTTTTCCACTCCCAGGTTAAGCATGAAGTAAAATTTCGAGTTTAGAAAAGCCTGAAAATTTGGTTTGGTCGCGTAGCGCGAAGCGCGGAGCGACCAAACCAAATTTTCAGGCTTTTCTAAACTCGAAATTTTACTTCATGCGCCACGCGTGTTAAGCACTGAAATAATGTGAAGTTTAAAATATATTACTAAAGCATTAATAATAATCTTGATTATTTACAAAAAAAGGAAAATTGACGAAAAGTATCCAAATTTTTTAAATTTATTAAAATCTAAAAAGTTGAGGAATTTTTCAAGCTAAAGCAGTATATTTTGAACTTTACATAAAATCAGTGATTTATACGCCTGGCGCATGAAGTAAAATTTCGAGTTTAGAAAAGCCTGAAAATTTGGTTTGGTCGCTCCGCGCTTCGCGCTACGCGACCTAACCAAATTTTCAGGCTTTTCTAAACTCGAAATTTTACTTCATGCTTAACCTGGGAGTGGAAAACACCCTTTTAAAGCTTCAAATTGAACTCTATTATAAAAACAACGAATGCTTGAACATGTACAGAGTATGCAGCAAAATATTAAAACTTAAAAAAAAATCCCTGGACTATACTTGTCTGTCTCTTGATTAACTTTACAGTTCTTCCGTTTTTTGTTTTTTGTACCGTGCGATCATTTAAATTATTATTAAGAGTAGGCGGCAATTTTAATGTGCGGTTGCTCAGAATGCTAATTGAATGATGGAATACATTTGAGGTTATAATAAACTATGTGTTAACAGTCAGTAGTGCCAATCTAATTTAAAATTCAAAGTCTACTCTAAATCATGGTTTTAACGTTCGCACTGTATAACGGAGTACTTCGTATAAATCCATTATGGCCGGCGAAAATCTGACAACATGTCAGAATTGCTAAATATTTTCGCGCACATCACAGCTTCTAGTTTTCACTTTCGCTATAACTTATATTTTTTAATGCTTACAAATACATTCAAGATCTTGTCGTAATCCATCAAAAATCAACTCACGTGTGACCCACTGGGAAACGCTGATCTAAACTAACCTATGAATCTATGAAAATTATAAGAGAATACAGTTTTTGATCTCTACTTGATACTTTTGTGTGTGTCTAGTATATAAGAGTACAGTTTTTGATCTATACTTGATACTTTTGTTTTTATTCCTAATGTAATCTACTTTAAATAAAAACGTATTTAAATGAACAGTTATGTTAATTTCTAATTTCTAAGAGTATCCAAGTGGTTGATTTATAGGAATTCCCCAGTGTTCGATTCTTATTGTTTGAGTTATAAATTACAATTAAGATGGTCGGTGGTGCGGGGTCCATATATCATCCGAATAAAAATACACGAAACAGACACGAGAGAGCACATACAGCACACACACACACACATGAGCGGCGCAATGGCGCCGATGGCTCCGCGCTTTCCGAGGGTAAACAAAAAAATCAAGAAGGAAACGGGGTGGTGTGTAAACAAAGTCAGTCTGAGCCGCTAGGAAAACCGGGTAGGATAAGAAAGACAAATACATAAAACTGGCTGTAGAAAACCTAGAAGCTGTTGTACAAATATAAAGGGCAAATATGGAATAAGATTATATTTATGGCAATTGATTATTACAGGAAGTAGCTAAAGAAGGGCGGTTCTTGCTTAAACTCTAGCTATTAAAATAAAATACTTTTATTTTTATGGCCCTGGATAGATATCCAAAATTTTATTGTTTCGAATTAAATCACCTAGAAGCAAAAGGATGTAAGTTACTAACACGAAAATTGAAAAAACCAGTTTTAAAGTTCTAGTTATAATAAAATCAGGAAGCACAGCAGAATGAATACGTGGATTTACAGAAAGTATACTGGGTAACAATACCTATCAATGAGAGCTCTATAGCTATTATTTAATTAACAAAAAACTGTTCCTCTTGTATGCACTCCACGTTTATCAAATTGGCACATATACCCCTTTGCTTTTAAATGCCTCAATTAATTACACAGTGCGACACTACAATTCTGAATTTAAATATGAAAACAAAAATAAAAAATTTGTGTAAAACGAAAATTACATCTAACTTTTTTTGCGATATTAAGTCATTTGAGGATTTTATTGAGGTCTGAAGTTTTGAAGTTTTTCATCAAAAAGATCACCTAAAATGGCCTTATAATAAAGACCAGATTTGCAATAAGACACGTAATTTTCTGAAAACAAAAATGAAAAATGTGTGTGAAAGAAAAAGTACATCTAACTGTTTTTTGCGATATTGGATCGTTAAAGGATTTTATCGAGGTCTGAACTTTCGAAGTTTTTCATCAAAAAGATCACCTAAAATGGCCCCATAAAGATTAGATTTGCAATAAAACACGTAATTTTAGGTGAGAGAAGTTAAATAATTTTATTTCGATTAGTTTTTCAATTTTGGATGCAAAATGTTATAAAAAATATACATGAAACACAACATTTTCAATTTCATTTTACATGCCTTTTTTGTAACTTTTTTCATCCAAATTGATTGAAAAACTAATCGAATTAAAATTATTCAACTTCTTTCACCTAAAATTACGTGTCTTATTGCAAATATGATCTTTAAAAGGCCGTTTTAGGTAATCTTTTTGATGAAAAACTTCGAAACTTCAGACTTCGATAAAATCCTTTAACGATCCAATATCGCAAAAAACAGTTTTAGTTATTTTTTTTTTGATGAAAAACTTCAAAACTTCAGACCTCGATTCAATCATCAAATGACCTAAATCGCAAAAAATAGTTATATTATATAGATATATTTTTTCTTTTACACAAATTTTTGATATTTGTGTTCAGATTTTAATTCAGAATTTCAGTGTCGCACTGTGTAATTAATTGAGGCACTTAAAAGGAAAGGAAAATATGTGCCAATTTGATAAAAATGGACAAAAAACAGTTAGATGTATTTTTTTCTTTCACACAAATTTTTCATTTTTGTTTTCAGAAAAAAAAGTTTAAATTTGTCGCACTGTGTTATTTATATAAGTAAATTGACGTTCGATTTCACCAATTTCAATAAATCTTACTCGTTGATTACATTTATCTGTCGATTAAAATAGACATTTTCCATGTCATAAACATCAATGTTATGTTAATTAATTGATTTGTTTGATATTTATGTAACTATTATTTATTTATTTATTTATTTTCCCAACAGATACAAAATCCAATTAGAGGAGAAAAATTAAAAATTAACTATATATATATGCATGAATACTAATATTAATATATGTAATTATAAACAACTTAAATACATTAATCATTAATCTCATTTATCGAGTAGGTTAAAAAAAAACATTACATAAACATTTTTTTATTACTTGATTTTAATCGATAAATTGGTCGATTTAACGTTGGTGAAACCCGGTACGTATGCTTTTTGATATTTGTATTTATCTAGCAATAACAATGTGCTCATTAAAAATCAAGTAACCAGTAACAAGTGAGTAGGTGAATAGATTGTTAATTAAAATGAAGTTACCAATACCAATTGAATATTTCACGGCTTGTAAGTTAGAATGTGACATATAATATGATTTACAACCAACATTCGAGACCCACACACCCGAAACAGAAGTTATGCTTTATCACCAACTGTCTTGTTGAGGTTAGAACTAATTGTTTTTTCACTTCGTCACATCTGCGCATTTTCCCCGCACTAATTCCCGCCGGATGATTAATCGCCCCCCCCGAAACACCAGCAACCACTTTTCTGAGGGCGCGCAAAAAGTATCAGACATGAGGAAAAACATAAAATACAACGGTCACAATCAACTTTTAATGGGGCCGGAGCAATTTCGCGCCTTCCTATAATTGCGTCCCGAATTATTCTCCTTTATAATTTCGGAGCCGTGAGGCCTAACCCCCCCACCTTATAATACACTTTACGCCTAGGTTACTCCACAAATTGCCGGTTCGCCTTTATTAACAAGGGAAAAAATGAGTGCGTACACGACGAGTTAATTACGGTGTTGAGACGATTGCTGAATTGCTCTACTGAATTGCTTAATCATTTCAGCGTGGTGGAAAAATATTTTGTATAAACATGAATACTGAGAGCAGAAACAAGTGCGTTTATTAAATACTAGCGTATGAATTTACCATAGAAACTTCTAATTTTTAAAAAGTGTTTCCACGCATTGATTAAGCAAAAGTAAAATGTATAGTTAAGAAAAGCCTGAACATTTGGCCAACAAATCTAAATTTTAAGGATTTCCTAAAGTCGAAATTTTTCTCTAACGGCTCTTCTGTGAAAAGATTTTGTTTTTATTTATGGTAATATATATTTTGTAATGATTTTATTAACTATATTTACTTATTACTTATTAATTATTGTAATTTATGTTTATGAATTGTATATACTTTTTGTTATTTGTCCTTTTATGGTATATCTGTTGGACAATAAAAATTGTTATTATTATTATTATTATTAAAACACTGATTTAATGTAAAGTTGAACATCAAATTTTTCTTTTAAATATACATATGCATACATTTTTTTTATTAAGTTCAATTTGAAGCTTTAAACGAGTGTTTTCCACTCTCAGGTTAAGCATGAAGTAAAATTTCGAGTTTAGAAAAGCCTGAAAATTTGGTTTGGTTGCGTAGCGCGAAGCGCGGAGCGACCAAATCAAATTTTCAGGCTTTTCTAAACTCGAAATTTTACTTCATGCGCCACGCGTATTAAACACTGAACACACTAAAGTATTGCAAACAAATGAATTTTCTAACTTTCAACAAGTGTTTCCACTCATTGATTAAGCAAAAGTTACATTTATGGTTTAGAAAAGCATTTGAACATTTGGTTTAGTCGCGATGTCAACCAATTCTTTTCTAAACTCGGAAGTTTTCTTTTAAATATACATATGCATACGTTTTTTATAAAGAGTTCAATTTGAAGCTTTAAACGAGTTTTTTCCACTCCCAGGTTAAGCATGAAGTAAAATTTCGAGTTTAGAAAAGCCTGAAAATTTGGTTTGGTTGCGTAGCGCGCAGCGCGGAGCGGCCAAACCAAATTTTCAGGCTTTTCTAAACTCGAAATTTTACTTCATGCGCCACGCGTATTAAACACTGGATATATTGAAATATTATAAACAAGTGAACTTTACTTGAAATCAGCGTTTTATAAGGGTGGCGCATGAAGTAAAATTTCGAGTTTAGAAAAGCCTGAAAATTTGGGTTGGTCGCTCCGCGCTTCGCGCTACGCGACCAAACCAAATTTTCAGGCTTTTCTAAACTCGAAATTTTACTTCATGCTTAACCTGGGAGGAGAAAACACTCGTTTAAAGCTTCAAATTGAACTCGCATATGTATATTTAAAAGAAAACTTTCGAGGTTACAAAAGAATTGGTTGACCTCGCGACTAAACCAAATGTTCAAATGCTTTTCTAAACCATAAATGTAACTTTTGCTTAATCAATGAGTGGAAACACTTGTTGAAAGTTAGAAGACTCATTTGTTTTCTAAACTCGAAATTTTACTTCATGCTTAACCTGGGAGGGGAAAACACTAGTTTAAGGCTTCAAATTAAACTCCCTAAAAAAAGCAACGGATATCTGAAGATTTACAGCAAATAATTAGGATATGTATACTTAAAAGAAAAGCTCCCTGTATCAGTATACAGGAAGTTTTTTATTTAAGTTTTTTCCAAATATTTTTTCTTCTAAGAATACATACACATTTCAACGCAATCGCTCGAATTTTTAATGCAAAAGATTTGGTTAGATCAGGGTTAGTCAATCTTGTTATGGCGTTTAGTGTTAATCCATTGATAATGGTCACGTTATGTCCGAAATGTATTTACATTTGGCAATTCAAATAAAAGTGTGAAGAAAGGTTATTAGTGCTTTATTCGTCAAAATAATTTGATCTTCACGTAACTCACAATTTGTTATGGTCCTCGCCTACTTTTAGATGTTTGTTGGTAGTAAAATATTCTACCCGCCCACTAATTCTAAACTTTCGTGCAAAATAAAAAAAAAATGATTCACATACCTTTACCGACAATAAGTGATGAGTATACAAAATACAGTTGTAGCTATTTTAGTCTAACATCATTTTGAACCTTCAAAATGTTGGTCCAACCTGTTTGTACACTAGTCATATAAAAACTTACTTCTTTTTCTTCTCCAAAGTGTTGACTTTTTGGCTATTAACATTGTGATCCTAAAATATCCTTAAATTTTTTAAAATATGGATACTTAAGCGCTAACTGTTTAAAGAATGTATTGGTAATAAATAGAAAATGTAGATAATAAAGTGCTAACTGATCTAACATTTTAAAGATAACGCGTGGAAGAAATAAAGCTATTGAAACTCCTTATGTTCGACTACCAAAAGATTTAATTCCTATTTTTAACACTTTCCTCGCGTGATCTTCAAAATTTTGACCGGTTGGCGCTTTAACATCCAAATTTTCTGTTATTTAAGCGATACATTCAGCAAATTTAGATTAGCTTCTGTAATTAGCAACTTTACAAACATAAATATATGTAATTACGGGTATTCATCTGGCGTTATGGTGAGGGCGTGAAATAATGTCCAGGTAGAACACCCTTTTCTCCCAAAAATCCTCCCACTTTACACCAACATAACTCTTTGAGCGATTGGCTGATTGAATACCTCAAACCACTCCCAGCAAAATCCCCAAACAACCACGCCAGTAGCAAATCTCATCCATCCATAATTAATAAACCAATTTTTAATCAACTCAATCGCTGATCACCTTTCTTCATCTGTTGTGAAACGATGAAATATGATCGGACTTATTGCGTTTTGATTAATGTCTCCATCTAAACTATGCATCTAAGCCGTGATTGAGCTGTTTAATTAAGCCGCCGCGGTCGGTTAAATTGCTTCGGTAAATCATTAATTATCCGGGGGGACTTGTCTTATTTATTTTTTTCCCCTCCGCGTCGCGCGCGCGCTCTCGCAAGTCGTTTCCTAAACATTCATCAAAAATTCCAGTTTGACCCTTCTCGCCGCATAGCACGACTGTTAACTATGAATATGTAACAACAAACAATCCGGTTTTTTGTGGAAGAGATTAAAGGACGAAGACAAGAGGAAGACCTTCACCTTCTCGGTCAGGAGAGAACGGGTTGACAAGTGGAAGGAAGGTAGAAAAAAAATGGACCGTTGGTATTTTACTGTATTATGCAAAAGTTAAATATAAAATTAAATTATTTTACTAACTTAACTTTCCTTCATGATTCATAATATGGAATTTGGAGGTTTTAATTAGGAACAATTATAATTCATTATTTTATCTAGTGATTTAATGAACACTAACTACTTTTGTACAAAATAAAAGTGTGAGGAAAATGTTATTAGTGCTTTATTCGTCAAATACTTATGTACAATTGGTCTGGTTGCTAAATGAGTAATGATTATTCAGCATTATAGGCTTGCGATTTGTTATAATATGTTGTAACAGTCCATTGGACTATTAATTGCAAACCCATCAGTAATTATCACTCTCTACCAGAGCTGGGATAAATCCTCAAAAACAGGATTCAAATCACGAATCCGAATCACCTAATATGATTCGAATCACGAATCCGAATCACCTAATATGATTCGAATCATGAATCCGAATCACCTAATATGATTCGAATCACGAATACTCGAATAAAGGATTCGTAAGTGAAAAATATGATTCGAATCAAAGATTCGAATCCTCATTTTTGAATCACGGATACAAATCCTTTTAAAATAAATTTGAATCTATTATTTGCAACCAGTAATATATTATTCCATCAGTTTCTATTAACAAAAATGTTCAAATACCGACTAAATATCTGATTATATAATGATTTTAATTAATGATGATATATGTGTTATTGAACTTCATTTTAAATCAGTGTTTTATACGCGTGGCGCATGAAGTAAAATTTCGAGTTTAGAAAAGCCCCGTGAAAATTTGTCTCGGGTCGCTGCGCGACCCTCGACAAATTTTCTACGCGGGGCTTTTCTAAACTCGAAATTTTACCGACTAAATATCTGATTATATAATGATTTTAATTAATGATGATATATGTGTTATTGAACTTCATTTTAAATCTGTCTTTTATACGCGTGGCGCATGAAGTAAAATTTCGAGTTTAGAAAAGCCCCGTGAAAATTTGTCTCGGGTCGCTGCGCGACCCTCGACAAATTTTCTACGCGGGGCTTTTCTAGACTCGAAATTTTACTTCATGCTTAGTCTGGGAGTGGACCGTCAAGATTTTCTACATGTCGAGATTTTCGATATTTCTAGATTTATGTCGATTTATTCACAGTTTGTTATTGTATTAAATGCAACTTTAATATTAAATAAAAACGGTTTTTTTTAGGAATAGAATATTCACCCATTAAGAACCGAGCAAATTATAAAGTTAACTCTAAAAGTTAATTTTAGGTAAAATTTTGCATCTTTTTCTATGATTTCAATGAATGATTTATTATATTACGTACGTTGATTTTTTAAAAGAGTTAAATTTAAAATTCAAACGAGTGTTGTCCACTCCCAGACTAAGCATGAAGTAAAATTTCGAGTTTAGAAAAGTCCCGCGTAGAAAATTTGTCGAGGGTCGCGCAGCGACCCGAGACAAATTTTCGCGGGGCTTTTCTAAACTCGAAATTTTACTTCATGCGCCACGCGTATAAAACACTGATTTAAAGTGAAGTTAAAAATGCACTGAAAACCAACCCAACTTCGATATTTTTTCAAAATTAGATATTTTCTTTCCTATCCATGCTGTAAACCTTCAGATATTCGTTGTTTTCTTGTAAAAAAACTTCGATTCCCTGTAGTCCTTCGGTCTCCGAAGACCATGGTTGGTCCTTCGAGCTGTAGCCTTTGTAAAATGGTAATAAACTTAGTAATCTAGAGTGATCCTTGAATTTGAAACTTCTAAGAACGAGTGTTTCCATTCCCAGACTAAGCATGAAGTAAAATTTCGAGTTTAGAAAAGCCCCGCGTAGAAAATTTGTCGAGGGTCGCGCAGCGACCCGAGACAAATTTTCACGGGGCTTTTCTAAACTCGAAATTTTACTTCATGCGCCACGCGTATAAAACACTGATTTCAAGTGAAGTTAAAAATATACTATTAACGTTGGGTATTTTTCATGGTTAAGTAACCAAATATGCATTCACAAATATTTGAATTATTCGAAAATTTAAATATTTATATTCAAATATGAATAATTTAGTGATTTAAATATTCATATTAGAATATTTAACTATTTGAATTAATCGAATTCGAATCCCAGCCTTAATAGCGATGATTTGAATTAATCGAATTCGAATCCCAGCCTTAATAGCGATGATTCGAATTATTTAGGAGGATTTGAATCCGTGTATGAGGATTCGAATCCTTTTATAAGGATTCGATTCCTTTTATAAGGATTCGAATCCTTTTATAAGAATTCGAATCCTTTTATATAGATTCGAATCCTTTTATAAGAATTCGAATCCTTTTATAAGGATTCGAATCATCTACGTCTGGATTCGAATACGCATCCTTTTAAAAAAATGTAACGAATCCGGATCACGAATCTGTTTTCACTAAAGTATTCGAAAGGATTCGAATCCTTTTAGAGGATTCAAAAGAGGTATTTGAATCCTCTAAAGGGATTCGAATCCGGGAATCGAATCCTGAATGATTCGAATCCTGCCCAGCTCTGCTCTCTACAATCTAAAGTTTAGAGGTAAAAGTAATTAAGTAAAACTAAAGTTATTCCAATGTTATTCCATGCATTCTCAAACTTTTAACTGGTATGGGTACCAGTTTCACTTAATTACTTTTACCTCCAAACTTTAGATAATAGAAATCAAGAAAAAAAGTTAAGTTAGTTAAACATTTAAATGTTCAATTTTAAAACAGGATGTCCATTTTCTTAACTGTACCAGTTAAATATTAAAAATGCAGGGAATGACTTTTCAATTTTAAAAAACCATCCTTAAAACGTGTTTTTTTTTTTAGTTGGGAGTTTAATTCGAACCCTCCCTATTCTTTTGTTGCTGTGTATCGTAAATGAAAAGGTATTTGATTTATGATTAAAAATATAATAGGTGAGGATTAACGGGTGGTCGTGTTTCGGAGCATCTGTTAGACGAGGAGGGTATGTGTGGCAGGTAGTAAATATGGCGGTGGTGGAGAAATTCGCAAATTGAAAAAAGCGCGGTCGCAATAAAAATGTAAAACAAAACCATAATTCAAAATAACGCGCACCCCATTTGCGGGGATTAGCATTTTAAAACCCGGGACACCTTGGCTTTAAGGAGATGTAATGTGCGGGGGATCCGCGGGCGCGCCGCGAGTGGTGCGCGTCAAGTCCGGGACCAGTTGTCAGTATCACCTTTCCGAGACAATACTACATATATAGTGTTTTTCATTTTCTTTATATTACCCCTGATGGTCGTAAAAGCATTTGCCGTGACCAAACTTCGAGAGTAGTTTAGATTGTGACGCGCGGAGAGTTATTACCAATGCGCTCGTATCACATTCTAAAGGCTTCCATATGTGCGAGGCCTATCGCTTCGGTTTACTGTCAAGAGGAAGAAGAACACTTTTCGGAGAGCGAACACAATTCCTTTTGTTTCGATGCCCCGCATAGTGCCTGCCGCGCCGCGCAAACTGATTGAGTGGGGAATTCGGGACCCGTATCTTTTCCTTATCTCCCACAGGGCCGAACATCTCTAATTGACAATATTTAATGCGGCCGACGCTAACGCGGAAAAATAAAAAACTTTCCTCATCCAACTTTTCGTTGATGGGACATGTACGATGTACGGAACGGGAACGATACCTCCTCCTCTTCGGCGCGCTATTTATATGCGCCAGAAAATAACTCAACAGACAACAAAGCGCATCAGTAACTCCGCTCGCTTCACTAGGAATACAGGCACATGCACATGCACACACAACTTGGGTACTATTTGTGTACTACTGGAGCCATAATTCTATCCCCCTATTGTTGTTATTACTGCGCCAGCACTCCTCATTGTTACCGCAGAAACCGTAGGTGCCGCATTACCATACAACCTCCCTACGGAATAAATAAGTAAACAAAATTATACTGCCCCAACAATCTCCACACATTACAAATCAATCTCTTCATCAAGTTTCACTATAAATAATAAAATGGCTACTATTGCCGACTTATACAACTCCATTCTAGTTTGTATGAAGGATAATTATTTGCCCCTCGAGTTAGCCATTTGAGCCCTAACAACTATATATTGGGACAAAATCAAATTCATATAAAATTCAGGTATTGGACAGTTTATTTAAGTTTTCTAGTATTTTTTTAATTTAATACTATGTAATTAGTTAATTAGCAACAGTTATGGCCAACCAACAACACAAAAAACAAATTAATTATTCAATCACCTCTAATTTACAAGGAAAATGTTAATTTTGTTTGTCAACTAAATATTGGGACATTGCACGAACTTTATTTCTAAAAAGGAGTAACATCGCCCTTATATTTTATGACAGCTCGAATTCGGCTAGGCATTCATTCTAAATATGCTCTATCTTGTCTCTAAGTTCAGGTGATGTCCGTTGTGGGTTGTTCCTCAATGTTTGTTTCATTTTATGCCATATTGTTTCAATGACATTAAGGTCAGGACTGCTGGAAGGCCAAGAAAGAACATTTACGTTGTGGTCGCCAAACCACTTTTTTGTGGTTTTGGCCGTATGATAGGCCCGCCCCATCCTGTTGAAAAATGTAATTTTCGTCAACATTTAACTTGGCGATACTTGGTAGCAATCTGTTTTTCAGTATTTGTTGATATTATACCATCAATAAATTCAAAACATCCTAATCCTGAAGCTGTCATGCAGCCCCAAATCATCACTCCTTTAGGAAATTTTACTGTACGTTTTAGGTAATCCTTGTGAAATACCTCACATACGTCGAATTTTGATTCGTCACTAAAAATTACTCTGGACCAGTCTGTAGCTGACCAAGATAATTTAGATTTTGCCCATGTGAGTCTGGCTTTCTTTTGTTTTTCCGTCAACAGTGGTTTTTCCTTTGCCTACAAGAAAATATTTCTTTCTAAATGCACTTTTAAATTGCTACTTAAAATTTAACCTTATAAAACTTGAGTCCACATTTATGAATCCACTGGCGGCAGCATTCCCTTGACAGATTCAATCCAGTTTCGTGATTCCATTCAGTCGTAATTTGCCTTAAAGTATTTCTTCTCCCTTTTTTGCACAGTTTTACTAATAATCTCTTGTTTCTATCAGAAACTAATGTTGGACGACCCGAACTTTTGCTTTTTTTGTCTAGGATATTTCCGGTTTCTCCATAATGCTTAATTATATTCCACACTTTTGTTTTAGGAATATTAAGTTCATCCGCCATTTCACGTATCGAATTTTGGAACTTGTAGAGATACCACGCATCATTTTGTTCAATAAAAGCAGCGATTCACCCGATACGATAAGAAAGCAACTACCAAGTAATCTGACGTTTCGTTCTGCATTGTTTTCACAGCTTACTTGTCTTATTTTGTTTCATTTTTAACTGTTATTTTATACTGTCCCAATATTTAGTTGCCACACAAAATGAACATTTTCCTTGTTAATTAAAGATGATAGAATAGAATAGTATAATAATTTTGTTTTTTGTGTTGCTGATTGGCCCTCATGGATGTTATTAACTAATTACATAGAATTAAATTTAAAAAAAAGAAAAAAAGAAATAAACTGTCTAATACCTGAATTATACATAAATTTGATTTTGTCCTAATATATAGTTGTTAGGGCTCGTATAAAGAAATTTAACATATTTACAAAATATAAAAAAGAATTAAAATTAATATCGACTTTCTGCAAAAATGTTGTCTCATCGAGACGTCTCCAAATAGTAGTTGTTTTAATGAATACTTGGCAGAGCTGGGCAGGATTCAAATCATTCAGGATTCGAATCCTTTTAGAGGATTCAAAAGAGGTATTCGAATACTTAAGTTAAACTGGATTCGTGGTCCGAATTCGTCACTTTTTTAAAAGGATTCGTATTCGAATCCAAATGCTGGTGATTCGAATCCTCATAAAAGGATTTGAATCCTCGTAAAAGGATTCGAATCCTCATAAAAGGATTCGAATCCTCATAAAAGGATTCGAATCCTCATAAAAGGATTCCAATTCTCATAAAAGGATTCGAATATTTATAAAAGGATTCGAATAGTTACAAAAGGATTCGAATCGTCAAAAATAATACGAATTAATCGTAAGGATTAACATGAAAAATTTGTTTTATATGTTTTTCAATTTATCGTTAAATCACTGTTTTATACGCGTGGCGCATGAAGTAAAATTTCGAGTTTAGAAAAGCCCCGTGAAAATTTGTCTCGGGTCGCTGCGCGACCCTCGACAAATTTTCTACGCGGGGCTTTTCTAAACTCGAAATTTTACTTCATGCTTAGTCTGGGAGTGGAAACACTCGTTCGTAAATTTTCGAATTATCATAAAGTTGTGTATTTATTTTCAAAAAAATCTTTCTTGGTTTATTGAACAAAAACAAAAGAGCTGAGGTGAAAAGTGTTTAGGTAAAAGTGGTTTATTTTTTCGTTGGCTACAACTTTTGTTTGAAACATTTTTTGATTTAAACGTCGAAAGCCATAATCGGTGAGTTGTTGATGTCCACTAGATTTTTTAGTTTCTAATTCAAAAACAAAAAATTTGAGGTGAAATGTGTTTAGGAAAAAGAGGTATATTTTTTCGTTGGCTACAACTTTTGTTTTAAACATTTTTTGACTTAGACTTCGAAAGCTATAGTGAAATTCGTTTAATAAAAAAACATCTAACGATTTCTGGTGATTTTTAACGCAAGACTTTTAGACATTTCATGGTAGAAGTAATATTGAACTACTGAAATAAGTATTAATTATTAATAGATTTGTAAATATACGGTAAACAATGTAAAATATTTATTTAATTAAAATATTTAGAAAATAACAATACAATAAATTTTATATTATTATTATTATACTGGGTGTCCGTTTTTAAACGGAATGTATGGGGATTTCGGTTATACATATAAAGAGATAGAGAGTCGGTTAAAATGGGGCAAAGTTGCATAATTTAGGGCCCAATAATAACCCAAAAACAAGTTTAAAATATCCTATTTCCTTAATGAGATATTGTCAAAAATCGTATTTTTGAAAATTCGTTATTATTTTTTTATTCAAAAACTATTGAATCCAGACATTTACAACTTTGACATTATAGGCACTTTTTAACGATAAATCTAGTAACATATTTTATTTTAAGATAACTGTAACATTTACCTAGGGACCATAGCTAACTTTTGTTTTTCTTATGGGCGCCATTTTGGATTTTGATATTTTTTGGAAGAATATTTTTTACTGAATTCAATGATGTATCACACTTATAGTTCATTGTACATTTTATATGTAAAATTTTAATCTTTTGGTTTTTCAAACAGTTAAGTAACTCACTTATTTGGCAACTCCTACGACCCATAATTTGCTTACATATCACCCCTAAAGTCGGGCATCCGACGATACATACTTTAACAGTTGTGACATATTCTAAAGTAACGAGTGTCTTCCACTCCCAGACTAAGCATGAAGTAAAATTTCGAGTTTAGAAAAGCCCCGCGTAGAAAATTTGTCGAGGGTCGCGCAGCGACCCGAGACAAATTTTCACGGGGCTTTTCTAAACTCGAAATTTTACTTCATGCGCCACGTGTATAAACCATTGATTTGAAGTGTAGTTCAAAAACACACAAATACATCTTTAATCAGAGTAACACAGAAATTTAGTCTGTTATCAACGATGTTCACTGTTAATAATAAATAATTAGGTTGTGAATATTTTTCTTAAAACAACTGATAACAATATTTATAATATCTTTCACAATGTTCTCATTAATCACTTGGTGAAACATGATTAAAATTAAATTTGAAATAAAAACACTTGGTTTGTTTCACTAATAATAATAAGTAATACGTTAGTGAAACAAACCAAGTGTTTTTATTTCAAATTTTACGATATTTATATGTTAATGGTTGAAAAAAAAATAAAATCAAATTTATTCTTAAACGATTTGTATTCGTGATTCGAAAAAACAGGATTCGAATCTTTGATTCGAATCATATTTATCTCTTACGAATCCTTTATTCGAGTATTCCTAATTCAAATCATATTAGGTGATTCGGATTCGTGATTCGAATCCATTTCACGAGGATTCGTTCCAGCTCTGATACTTGGAGACAAAATTTTTGCAGAAAGTCGATATTAATTTTAATTCCTTTTTTTACATTTAATTTTTTATTTCCGATAATCATAGTAGGGACGCAGCTACTGTTAAATCAGTATTAAAATATACTGCTAAAGCAGGATTAAAAATAAGCATATTTTCAATTTTACAATACATCAGCGATTTATACGCGTAGCGCATGGAGCAAAATTTCGAGTTTGATAAAATACATCACTTTGCAATAATAATTTTATCGCTGTATTAAACGATTCTCATATTGAATAAAATCCTTTCATTCAGAAATAGCCAATTCTAAAATATACATCATTCCGCAAAAAAAAGTTACAAGCTGGAAAAATTACTAAGATCCATCCTTGCGAAGGAGAAAAAGGGGGGACGTTCACGAAGTTATCGTGCGTGCCACTTGAAATATGCCAGCGTAAAGATCCCTTTTTCTCCCCAATTTTTTCTTCCGCTAGAAAGTGCCTCGATCCGTTCCCCACAAACCGAACGCGACATATTCTAAGCGGCCCGACGAGACGGAGAAATTCGACCTGTATTCAGCCCGCATAATATCATGATGGAAATGATTTGTGGTCCACCTAAAGCACAATAAAAAAGATAGAGCACAAATTTAGATAATGCATATTTTACAGACATATAAATCAGGGGGTGCGCAACTTCGCATACAAATCACGCAAATGGTTTCGGCATATCGCAATAATACAAATTTACTAATGTAAAAAGGATAGAGGACCTTCATCGTTTATCATTATGTTTGTTCTGTGCGGTTGTTCTTGCATCAATTCACGATATGTGCTTTTCATAAACTTGGAATTTATTCACTCTAGTAATCGCTACAATCATATATGCATACAAAAAGTTTCAATTTTACATAAAGTATAGTAAACAAAAATTCCCCTCTCCCTGTTCCTCGCTGACAGCTCCAAGATTTTCAGGAATAGAGTCAACGTGGGAATTCAGAAAATGAAGTTTGACGCTCACCATCATTGCATCCCAGTTTTTTATAATTTTCGACCATGTTGGCTACAATTTCTTTGTAGTTTGGAGACTTGTTGTTTCCAAGGAAACCGTCTATGATTTCGACGGAAGAATTCCATGCTTCAGATTCATCCTGGGTCATTGTATTCTGCAACAATCTGTCCGATTTTAAGGTTAGAATTTCAGGGCCTACAAAAATTCCTTCTTTAAGTTTAGCCTCAGAAAGTGCAGGAAATTTGCTGCACAGGTATTTAAAGCAGTCATCTTGTTTATTTAAAGCTTTGACAAACTGCTTCATCAATCCTAACTTTATGTGAAGGGGAGGCAAGAGAACTAATTTTGGGTCAACTAATAATAATAATAATCGTTTATTTCTCAGCAGAATAAATTCTATTTACAGAGAAAAATACAGTTTTTTTTAAAATATACTAACTAAAAATAAACATTAATGCTAAAAATAAACATTAATACAAAATGGTAGAAATAAAGTAGAGTAGTGGATAAACTAATGCATCACGCAGCACATTTTTTTGTTCCGGTACAAGTCTTTCTCTGAGTGGCCATTCTTTCCTAACGTTATGTAAATTTGGTGATCGACAGACTGCTGACCCAAAAGCATGGATATTAATTTAAGGTCTCCACAGAGTTGCCAACAATATTCGCTATACTTTATTGTATTTAGCAACAGCTCAAGATTTTCATACGTTTCTTTGAGATGCACGGAGTGAGCAACAAGCACCGTGGCATAAGTATTACCATTGTGCAACAAGACACCCTTCAGACTTTTCTTAAAACAATCTATAAATAACCTCCATGATGTGGAATCGTAATTGTCAGCTCCCAGTTTCATGACTACTTCAGGAATATTATTACAATACACCAGTGAACCCTTTTGAGAGAAACATTCCGCAAACTCTTTTTCACGATGCCTATACCACGGAAATGTGGTTCCTGGAGCCAACAGATTTTTGTCTTTCAGTCGTGATCCTAAGATTTGTGCAGCATCTTTCGATAGGCCCAAGTCTCTCACTAAGTCATTTAGTTCAGCTTGGATAAACTGTTGAGGCTGGTCTATATCAGGATTGAATTCGTCTTCATCGGTTTTTTGGTTTGAAGTTTCATCTGATGATTGCTGTTGGATGGTGTGAAGAAAAGGTGGAGGAATGAGAATTCCTGGTCCATGAGGTACAGGTCGCTTAGAGGACGGTAAATCAGGATACTGAATAGTGTGTTTATTTTTCGAATTGAAACCCTTGACATCGCAGAAGCAAAAGTAACAGTCGTCTCCATGGTTTTTTTGTTCCCTTAATACCATAGAAGTGCCAAAGGATAAAGAGCTACGTGTACCTTTTGCCATTTTTTCAGTAGCTCGTCACACTGAAAGCATACTCGGTGTGGAGCCCAAGGTTTGTCCTGATCACCAAGCTTTACACCAAAGTAAGCGTGATAAATTCTGTTATGTTTCGTTGATGCTTTGCTATCGTTAAATCACCAAACACGTAACAAAATATATCAGGACTGTTTTTGCACTTTCTTGATGACATTATGACGCACTAAACACTCAGAAAACAAAACACAACTCGATGCTACAAACAACTGACGCTAACTAACTATTTCGTAAACAACTGCCGATGCCATCAAGTTGACCTTGACAGATGCGAAAATGAAACAGTGTTGTCATTGAAATGAAATAAACATAATATTATACTAAAATATTTTCTATCGATGTATCAAGTATTTTAAAGAAATAATTTTAATGCAATTTAGGAAATATCATAAAGGTACTTCTTTGCTCTAGTACAAAATATTCCACAAGGTTTTTTTAATTTTGTGAAAAATCTTGACTTGATAGGCTCAAACCAAATTCACATTCAGAATCAACGTACCCGTATTAGCTAAGGACACTTATCAAATTCATAACACCAAAAATCATGTCGGCCTGTGTTATTAATGTTCAATGATGTTTAATTGTAATAACGTGCGATCATTTAAAACATAATTTAGAGTAGGCTTTGAATTTTAAATTACTGACTTTTAACACATAGTTTACCATAACCTCAAATTTATTCCACCATTCAATTAGCATTCTGTGCAACTGCACAAAAAATGCCGCCTACTCTAAATCATAATTTAAACAATCCCACGGTATCTGTATGTGGCAAGTAAACTACACAAAGTCACATTTTTGAAATTTTACAATGCTATTTACCTCTCTATAGAGTACAAAATTCTGAATCTAACAATATAAAATAAAATATTTTGTAAAAAATGTGACTTAGTGTGGTTTACCTCCTACATACAGATATTAACTATAATTGTTATGCAGATCATATTGAAATTATATTTGTGAATAATTGGTGTTCAGAATTGAAGTAATTATTATTGAAGAATCATCATTGGGTGGAATTACGTGCGATTCGAATGAGGAACCGCGGCGAATGTTTTTGCGTTCCCAGCCATGATTAATTCATTTATCAATCAAATTTAATAACGGCGTGCGTCGATATTTCCCCACAGAATTTACATAATTACAGTGTGCTGGGGCCGGGCGCATTTTCGAATTCGAAGCAAATTAGATTTTAATAACTCAATTACACTTCCCCCTTTCCTCCCCGCCGCGTTCCCCTCTCCGTTGCCGCACCAAGAAGTTTGAAAAATATTTATTTATTTCCATGCTCCTGTGCTGTCGCCGGCAATAAATCCAGCGTGTAAAATATATGCGCCGTGTTGTACGTCAGGAGCAGGGTTAGATTTACTTCTTAACTCCTTTTTTTTTTGTTAAAGCGCGAATACATTAAAATATTTAATATGTATCTTTGCTACGAGTCGTAAATCATCTCGGGCGCTGCTTTCGCGCAGCTAAAACTTGCATAATTATTGGTTATGCGGAAAGCTGCTTGGTGTTGAGTTTTTCTGCTCGTTTTTCGGTGTGCTCGTCTTTGCTGCGCGTGATTTATTCCCCCTCTTTGATCAACGCTGCGAAAGTTTGGATTGGAGTAATTTTCAGGGATTTTTTTTAAGTATGCATATCACGATTTGTAAATTTTCAAACATTCGAGGTTTTTGAAAAGCGTTCAATTGAAGCTTCAAACGAGTGTTTCCACTCCCAGACTAAGCATGAAGTAAAATTTCGAGTTTAGAAAAGCCCCGCGTAGAAAATTTGTCGAGGGTCGCGCAGCGACCCGAGACAAATTTTCACGGGGCTTTTCTAAACTCGAAATTTTACTTCATGCGCCACGCGTATAAAACACTGATTCCAAGTAAACTAAAATATACCGCTTTAGAATCGAAAATATTATGATATTTATTAAAATATCGATATTTAACCGATATATATCAACTTCCAGAAGAAGAAAAATCCATGATGTGTGATTTAGGAATAGGAGTATCTTCCAAAATCCAATTAAAGTTGCACACTTTAGGAGCATTTAACCCGACGACGCGCGATTTTTATGTTTTTTTGCATTTTATAAATATCCATGATATAAATCAGAGTTAATAAATATCGATATATATCATGATAAATATGATATATACCATCGAATTCTGTTTAGAATACTAAGCAGTATATTTTGAACTTTAAGATATTTCAATGTTTTATACGCGTGGCGCATGAAGTAAAATTTCGAGTTTAGAAAAGCCCCGTGAAAATTTGTCTCGGGTCGCTAGCGCGACCCTCGACAAATTTTCTACGCGGGGCTTTTCTAAACTCGAAATTTTACTTCATGCTTAGTCTGGGAGTGGAAACACTTGTTTGAAACTTCAATTGAACGCTTTTCAAAAACATTTACTTCATGCCTAACCTGGGAGTGGAAAACACTCGCTTCAAGCTTCAAATTAAATTCCTTTAAAAACGCAACGAATATTTGTAAGTATAAATGAAATTGCCAATTTTTGGTTGCAGAATACTTCAAACATTAAAAGTGCGATTCTTTTCGCAATCTACAACTATTGTAGATTGCGAAAAGAATCGCACTTTTAATTTCAAACGAGTGTTTCCACTCCCAGACTAAGCATGAAGTAAAATTTCGAGTTTAGAAAAGCCCCGCGTAGAAAATTTGTCGAGGGTCGCGCAGCGACCCTCGACAAATTTTCACGGGGCTTTTCTAAACTCGAAATTTTACTTCATGCGCCACGCGTATAAAACACTGATTTCAAGTAAACTAAAATATACCGCTTTAGAATCGAAAATATTATGATATTTATTAAAATATCGATATTTAATCGATATATATCAACTTCCAGAAGAAGAAAAATCCATGATGAGTGATTTAGGAATAGGAGTATCTTCCAAAATTTTATAAATATCCATGATATAAATCAGAGTTAATAAATATCGATATATATCATGATAAATATGATATATACCATCGAAATCTGTTTAGAATACTAAGCAGTATATTTTGAACTTTAAGATATTTCAATGTTTTATACGCGTGGCGCATGAAGTAAAATTTCGAGTTTAGAAAAGCCCCGTGAAAATTTGTCTCGGGTCGCTAGCGCGACCCTCGACAAATTTTCTACGCGGGGCTTTTCTAAACTCGAAATTTTACTTCATGCTTAGTCTGGGAGTGGAAACACTTGTTTGAAACTTCAATTGAACGCTTTTCAAAAACATTTACTTCATGCCTAACCTGGGAGTGGAAAACACTCGCTTCAAGCTTCAAATTAAATTCCTTTAAAAACGCAACGAATATTTGTAAGTATAAATGAAATTGCCAATTCTTGGTTGCAGAATACTTCAAACATTAAAAGTGCGATTCTTTTCGCAATCTACAACTGTTGTAGATTGCGAAAAGAATCGCACTTTTAATGTTTGAATATTTGTAAACCAATGAATCTTTTTTACCAGTTGCCGTCGGGGTTTTTGGGCTACAATACCATCAAAATATAAATAAATTGATATGAGTGATTCTTTCCTTTGTTTTGTTTATAAGTTCATTACCTTTTCATATCTAAAAGTGAATACATCGCGGATAGTTTATATTTATTAGCAATGTTGGATTGGATCAGTGATTCTCATTAGAGCGAATCAGATTTACGAGTGGGTAATGATTTGTTGGTTTCTCATGAAATTGATTGAGTGCGTAGTAGGAGTGAGCAGATAGAATCAACAGGTAATAAATAAAGTCATTAAAATCTGTTGGGAAGGTAGCTAAAGTTTATGTTTCAATTAGAGAGCGCGCGCAATTGGCCCCGGTGATCGGTACGATTGCAAAACTCTGGTACCGCGGAGCTCTGGGGATTATTATTAGTATTATGAACTTGAGCACAATTACAAATAATAATCGAACGGCGCGCAAAGATGAGAGATTCCTTTGTAATTATTTTAAGTGAGTAGTTTAAGTTTAGGTTTTGTAAAATCGCAATTATTCCGAGCGAGTTACACGCCGAACACGTCCACGATGTTGTTAATTACGTCGAGTGGAGATCCGGCGTTGATAAGAGTTGGCCCCCACACGTAAAATTTGTGGGAAACGAGTGGAAAAGTCGTGATTGCAAAAGGTTGGATAATCGTGATGGACAATTTCTCCGGTCATTAGTTCGATCGGGAACGGCGCTGCAGAGGGGGGGAGGAGGAGGAGGAGGAGGGAGAGGAGGAAGGACCGTTCCGTTAGCAATCAACATCCGGTTTTCCAGTCTGGCTGAGAAAGAAGTCGGATTTGTGTCCTCCTGGAGAGAAAATACAACATGCAGAGGCCAGCAGAACTGGGTTGGCTCCAATCTTGATCTATTTGTTTTGTGATCCCTGCCGGCGGCGTGGCAATCCGTCGCTTCTTATCGCTTCCCTGCACTTGCCCGCCCGGGGGGATGAGGAATGGAGGAGCTTGGGAAAGGGGGGCGATTTATCGCACTTTCGAAATTATATTTCAAGGTATAATAATGCATCAAATTCCGAGGATGTATGGCAAATATAAATCCAGAATTAAATATAGAATGGAAGCGCCCTGTTAGATATATTGGCCTGCAAACGTGGGCCGACGCGGCATTACTCAACTGTAAGCCGGAACAATCCCCCAATTTATCCTGGGCTTGGAAGGTAGCGGATCTCATTGGGATTTGATGAAACTCTGCGCGCCCGCTAATCTACCGGTTAACTAGCTTTGCAAAATAGATATGCAATCCAAAAAGTTTAATTCGCACACACTCCGCATAAGCGCGATTGTATCTCATATATCTGATACAGCTGGAGGGATGGGGAGACCCCGCGCCGAAAAAAGGGCAATATCTGATAGAACCTTCGGGAAATAAAAAAGTTATGTGGAAAAGTTGAAAGACGGATAAAGGAGTTGTGCAGTTTTCTATTTATTGAGTTTGAAGAGAGATAAGAGACGGATGCGATGTGTATGCGGGTCGCGTGAGTGGAAGGGGTGCGACAGTATGGCGGCGAACGTCACATTGCTCATTCTTCGCGCACTCAGCACATTTTAAAATGTATCAACCCCCTATAAAATTACAATAAGTTATATGTATGCCCTACGCTTCCAACATACACTGTTATCCGCCTCTCGTGCAAGATCTACAGCCTCAATCTCATCCTTTTGATTAAAACTAATTTTTACGAAACTGCCGGCGAGCGCGCGAAATGGCGATTTGCCATGACCACCGGACATAACGGACGGATTGACGGGATCACCCCCTTGGGAGAAAAAGCAGCCTGCAGGTAACGGCGATATAATTGAATTTCCTCCGCCTTTTGTGTCCCACCCCCCGGAACTGTCTTTTCTTCTCTTCTCCCGCGAATAAAAGGGGGAACTTAAAATAAACAGATGGTGCTCCCGCAAATTATTGACCATAATAATTATGATTTAGGCTCGGAACACTTTACAATAAATTCCCGTTATTCCCGCCGCGGAAAAAATACGAGCCCCGAATTTTAATGGATACACACATCGCAAAAACCGATAATACACATACAAACTGGGGAAAGGGGAATCTCCTCCTCCTTCTCCTCCTCCTTTTCCATGGGAAGTCATTATCATCGCAGACGAATAAACAAACCCGGTCTCGATCTTGGGATGCCTAACGGAAGCCATCCACGATGATTTATCAGACGACGGTCCCGCGGAACGAACGATTTGCTTATTTAATAAACGATCGGTGGAATTATGACCCTGCGTACGGATGATATGTTGGTCGGTTTGCAGGTAGTGACTCAAGGGCACCATAAATTTTGACAAATTGACCGACGGACGTTTTAGACGTTATTGTGATTTTATTACTTATCCCTGAGCGCAGCTATATACGTAATTTTCATTCTAATCGATACGCTAATTACTTCCGCTCAAGGACAAATACTTTGGTGGTCCAATTTATCTCAAACAATTCACAGGGAATTTTTCTATATATATATATATATATATATATATATATATATATATATATATATATGTTAAAACGTAGATTTTCGCGGGCGTAACATGTTTCACTGTTTCTTCGGGTTTGGTCCCGCGGATTTTCTTGGCTCTGGTATATATATTTACGTATGAAGGGTCTTACATTACGCGCTTCCTATCTTTAAATTTAAATAAATTAAAGTGTGTGTGAGATATCATCGACATTTTCTATTTGTTTGAAAGGCCTTTCGATGCCATTATGTATTGAATATAACATCCTGCAAATGTCCGCCGCGGCTTCGCTGGGTGGCGCGCATCCGAAATGTCCAATTTTCCATGACTCTGGCGCAGAAATTAGGCTGAATTTGACCGATGGAATGAGTTATGTTGGCTTTAAGGGCCGCTGTGGTTTGTGGCTTATTCGCATAGACATGCGACTTAAGAAAACCCCACAAGAAAAAATCTAACCGGTTCAAATCGCACAATCTCGGTGGCCAGTTCACATTACCTCCACGTGAGATGACCTTCAAATCGCTCGTGCAGAATGTCCAATGTGGCATGAGCTGTGTGGCACGTAGCGCCGTCCCGTTGAAACCAAATGTCGTTGGTGTCGATATTATCCAATCCAGGCCAAAAGAAGTTGGTAATCATCGACTTATAGCGCTCTCCGTTGACGGTGATGGCCTGATCAACGTCGTTCTCAGAGAAATGTGGACCAATGACGCCGCCAGCCCGAAATCCACACCAAACAGTAACTTTTTCGGGATGCATTAGACGCTCTTGGATCTCATGTGGATCGGTATCGTGCTAAATTCGAAAATGTTGTTAACTGACGTACCCATTCATCCAAAAATAGGCCTCTTCGCTGAAGATGATTTTTTCATAAAAATTAGAGTCACTTTTCAACTGTTCCAGAGTCCATTCAGCGAACACACGTCGTTGTCTATGGTTGTATACCTTCAGCTCCTGGCTCAGTTGACTTTTGTACGGGTGCAGTCCCAAGTTACGACGCAAAATTCGCCAAGTTGTGGTTCGCGAAAGACCGAGTTCTTCTGAGCGATGCGAAATCATCTGCCTCGGATTCACAATCTTAAGGACAGCGGCGATGTTTTCGGCAGATCTTGCGTTTCATCGTCGTACGGGTGTTGGTTTATTGTTTACTGAACCAGTGGACACAAATTTATCATCCACCACACTGCAAATAGTCCTCTCGTTAGGACGATTATGGCGACCGTAAAATAGACGATGCGCGCGGAACGTTGCCCGAACGAATGTTCTCATTTTGATAAAACAATTTTATCATTCATATCATATATCTGATGGTGATTTGACAAAACAGACTGAAGATATGACAGCCAATGTGACAGATTAACCTTCAACAATATGGCGGCTATCAACTGTCAACGGAGACCCTTTACTATTTCTCAGTTTGAAGCTTTAAACGAGTGTTATCCACTCCCAGACTAAGCATGAAGTAAAATTTCGAGTTTAGAAAAGCTCCGTGAAAATTTGTCGAGGGTCGCGCAGCGACCCGAGACAAATTTTCTGGGCTTTTCTAAACTCGAAATTTTACTTCATGCGCCACGCGTATAAAACACTGATTTCAAGTGAAGTTCAAATATACATCAATTTCACCGTATTTTAGTGTTTTATACGCATGGCGCATTAAGTAAAATTTCGAATCAAGAAAAGCCTACAAAATTCGAACTCGAACTCGAAATTTTACTTCATGCGCCACGCGTATAAAACACTGATTTCAAGTGACGTTCAAATATGCATACATTTCACAATATTTTAGTGTTTTATACGCGTGGCGCATGAAGTAAAATTTCGAGTTTAGAAAAGCCCAGAAAATTTGTCTCGGGTCGCTGCGCGACCCTCGACAAATTTTCACGGGGCTTTTCTAAACTCGAAATTTTACTTCATGCTTAGTCTGGGAGTGGAAAACACTCGTTCAAAGCTTCAACTTGAAATTGTTAAAAAAACAACGAATGTCGAAAAATTTACAGCTTATGTATATGTTTACCTCAAAGAAAACTGTTCCAATGCGTTTTTAATCTGGGTAAACAGGGATTTTTATATTGAAATAAAAAAATCCTAAAATTTACAGCAAATTCAACTTATTTTCTTTAAATCTTTAGATATTCGTTGTTTTTTAAAAGAGTTCAATTTAAAACTTTAAACGAGTGTTTTCCACTCCCAGACTAAGCATGAAGTAAAATTTCGAGTTTAGAAAAGCCCCGTGAAAATTTGTCGAGGGTCGCGCAGCGACCCGAGACAAATTTTCTGGGCTTTTCTAAACTCGAAATTTTACTTCATGCGCCACGCGTATAAAACACTGATTTCAAGTGAAGTTCAAAACACACTGGTTAGGTACATAAGTAGAGTGCTTCACCCTATTAGTCGCCCACCACAACACCACAGTGGTCCAGCGGTCCAGCCTCCCAGCATCCAGCATCCCCCTCCCAGCATCTGTGGAGGGATGCTGGGAGGGGGATGAATCTGCGGAGGATGCTGGGAGGGGGATGAATCTGCGGGGGTTACTGGGAGGGGGATGAATCTGCGGGGGATGCTGGGAGGGGGATGCTGGATGCTGGGAGGCTGGACCGCTGGACCACTGTGGTGTTGTGGTGGGCGACTAATCGGGTAAAGCACTCTACTTACATACGTTTATAATTTAGAGTCTAAACTCGAAATTTTACTTAATTTATGTTTTGGTACACTGATCTAGTTTTTGGTGCCTCAATCACCGCACCAAAAACTAGATCAGTGTACCAAAACATTGGGGTAGATAGGGATAAATCGCCTCAGCAGGCAACACTATCGGTAGCACCAAAGCTATCTGCATTAAATTAAAAGTGATTCAGTCATCAGCGCATACATTTAATGCGCATCTCTAATGCGGAGTTTACCATCGGCGACCTTAAACTCTGATCCCAGTATTTCTTAACTTTTACAACGAGCGAATTTTTTTATTGCAATTAGGTAATGCGAATGTAAAACGTAAAAGAATGAAACCGGGGCCAGTCATTATTAAATTTGCATCTGGTGGAATTTGTGTTCGAAATGAAGTCCGTTAATCATCGGGGGGGCCGAGCCGGCCAGGGCGAAATTGCAGGCGAAGCCAGTTTGAGTTTCAGTTTTCTGCTTTACCCACTCGCCGGTGCATGCAGTAAATTATTGCATATTAATCTCTTTGCTGCAGTATTAGTTACGTTAATTACACTCCGCCATATTGAGGTGGGCCTCGGCAGGAGGTTACAGAAAAAAAAAGTACAATACATAAATAAAGGAATTGATCACTGTGCGCGCAGTTACGCGGCCGTTAATATCGGCCTCCTTTGATGGCGGGAGGGCCCTTAATTAATTGATCATCGTGAAATTCGATGATTTACACACGATCGGGGCTCGGAATCAATTCGGCCGACCGACAAATTACAATTTATGCTAAAATATTACTAATTAAAAGCTCAATAAACACATGTACCGGTGCTGTGCGTAATTAAATAAATTGAGAATTATAAAGTGCACTTTGTTATAAATTAATTTGCGAACGCGTTAAAACATTTTATTTATCGCCACGGTATAACAATATTCCCAATCTATAAATCCATCCGCGCTGCACTGCGCATCTTGCGCGCTACCGTTGCCTCCCCCTCCCCTCCTGAATAGAATAGAAACAGCCAGATGAGATAGATACTTATCGTGAAGTATAATATTATAGAGGAATGAAATGAACACTTTTGAATTGATGCTAACTTATAGATAAAGTACATAGCTGGTACTACTACAAGGTACAAGCATTGACCGCAATATATAACTCCGCGGACCAGCAGGGTGTTTCCTAGTACTGATACAAGAAATACGAGAGCTGTCCAACCGCGTTATATGAAGATATCGCCGTGTTATACATGCTCTACCCGCACAAGTTATGACCGTACTCGCCAACACCAGGATATTTCATACCTACAAGGACATGTCTCTCTCGCCAACATTATCAACTCTTTCATCCAAGAAATATTTGAAATATTTTCAACACTTTATTGTATAGAGGCCAAAACTTGGGCTCAAATACAAGGAATTTTTCTTTTAACTCTTTCAGCCCTGACGGTGGCATTTACCACCACTAAAATTTAGTAAACGTACTGAGAATTTTTCTTTTAAATATATATGCATGTATGCATGAGCTGTAACTTTTCTGATAATCGTTTGTTTTTTAGAATAGTTTAATTTTAAGTCTTAAACGAGTTTGACGAATAAAGTACTAATAACCTTTCTTCACACTTTTCTTGTGCTTTATTCGTCAAATTAATTTGATCTTCATGTAACTCAAAATCAATTTACTTCTTAAACGAGTGTTTTCCTTACCCAGATTAAGTATAAAGTAAAATTTCGAGTTTAGAAAAGCCTGAAAATTTGGTTTGGTCGCGTAGCGCAAAGCGCGGAGCGACCAAACCAAATTTTCAGGCTTTTCTAAACTCGAAATTTTACTTCATGCGCCACGCGTATAAAACGCTGATTTTAGGTGAAGTTCAAAATATTCTACTATAGCAGTATGCTAAAAACGTGCGTCCTGGACATTACATCACATCAGTGTTTAGTACGCGTGGCGCATGAAGTAAAATTTCGAGTTTAGAAAAGCCTGAAAATTTGGTTTGGCCGCTCCGCGCTTCGCGCTACGCGACCAAACCTGCTTAATCTGGGAGTGGAAAACACTCGTTTGGAAGTTCAATTTCAAATATTTGTAAAAACATCGAATATCTGGAGATTTACAGCGTATACAGTATATTAAGATATCTATACTTAAAAGAAAAACAAACTCTTTGTATATCTGAGATAGTAATAAATAATATGGAGTGTACAAAAAAAAAATCAGCACTAGAAAAATGCCAGGGCTGAAAGGGTTAAGTATATATACCTCGATATATACATTGTACATTTTGAGGCATTCGTCGTTTTAGTAACACACCTGACGTTTCTTTGCCAAGATGCGGCTTGCGTTTATTTACACATCATTTGGTTGAACATTGTTATCAATGTATTGAAAGTGCAGTATTGTGCGAATTAATGTGAACACAAGGATTGTTTTCGTAAATATTGTTTATTCGAAATAAAACTGTTGTTAGACATATAAACAAGGTTTAAATACTTATTATATTATATTATTTAATATGAAATATGTCCTCCCTTTAGTGTAATCACAGCATGAAGTAAACTCGCCTCGGCATGGAGGAACTAGATTTTTACAATTATTCTTGATTCCCTCCTCTTGATACCACACCTGAATTACTGCATCCAACATCTTGGTTTTCGTCATACAGTCCATCTTTTTCTTCTTGATTGCCTCCTTTAGATACCACACCTGAATTACTGCGTCCACCATCTTGCTTTTCGTCGTACAGTCCATCTTTTGTAATTTGGCCTTGTAAATCGCCCATAAATTCTCAATAGGATTGAGATCTGGCGAATTTCTAGGCCCGTACAAAATGCTAATCTTCTTGTTCCTGAAATATTTCGCCATAGTCTTCGAAATATGGCATGGAGCTGAGTCTTGTTGAAAAATTGCATTGCCGTTGGCCTGAGCTTTCTCCAGTTTCTCAGCCAAACATTGATCTAGCATTGCTTTATATTTTTCACTATTGATCATTCCTTCTACTGGAATAAGTTTGCCAGGTCCCGAGTACGAAAAACAGCCCCAGAACATCTTCTTAACTGGATGTTTGACTGATTGAACAATATGAGCTGCAGTAAGTGTTTTATCCATCCTCTTATGAACGAATTTTGATCACTGGCCCTGCACTAGAAAGTGTGTCTCGTCTGAGAACATCACCTTCCTCCAGTCATGTCCAATTGGCATATTTTTTGGCCCAATTCAGTCTCTTTTTCATCATAGAGGGAGTCAAAAGTTGTTTTTCCTGTAGCTTATGGCTTTTCTTCCACCTTCCAAGAGTCTTCTGCGTACTAGAATCATGGATTTTCACCCCAACCCGTTCTAAATTTTGCTGAAGGTCGTAACTTGTTTTTCTTGGATGCAATTTGCTGTTTCACAGAAAGCTGACTTCATCTCGAGGAGTGGTATTTCCCTTTTTTCCTTTTCGCTGCACTTCAAGAGTCAAAAGTTGCTTTTTTCTGTGGCTTATGGCTTTTTTTCCACCTTCCAAGAGTCTTCTGCGTATTAGAGTCATGGATTTTCACCCCAACCAGTTCTAAATCTTGCTGAAGGTCGTAGCTTGTTTTTCTTGGATGCAATTGTCTGTTTCACAGAAGGCTGGCTTCATCTCTAGGAGTGGTCCTTCCCTTTTTTCCCCACATTTTCCTTTTCGCTGCACTTCAAGAGTCAATAGTTGTTTTTTCTGTGGCTTATGGCTTTTCTTTCACCTTCCAAGAGGATTCTGCGTACTAGAGTCATAGATTTTCACCCCAACCCGTTCTAAATTTTGCTGAAGGCCGTGGCTTATTTTTCTTGGATGCAATTTGCTGTTTCACAGAGGGCTGGCTTCATCTCGAAGAGTAGTCTTTCCCTTTTTTCCCACATTTTCCTTTTCGCTGCACATCAAGAGTCAAAAATTGTTTTTTCTGTAGCTTATGGCTTTTTTTCCACCTGCCAAAAGTCTTCTGCGTACTAGAGTCATGGATTTTCATCCCAACCCGTTCTAAATTTTGCTGAAGGTCGTAGCTTGTTTTTCTTGGATGCAATTTGCTGTTTCACAGAAGGCTGGCTTCATCTCGAGGAGTGTATTTCTCTTTTTTTTCCACATTTTCCTTTTCGCTGCACATCAAGAGTCAAAAGTTGTTTTTTCTGTGGCTTATGGCTTCTCTTCCACCTTCCAAGAGTCTTCTGCGTACTAGAGTCATGGGTTTTCACCCCAACCCGTTCTAAATCTTGTTAAAGGTCATGGCTTGTTTTTCTTGGATGCAATTTGCTGTTTCACAGAGGGCTGGCTTCATCTCGAGGAGTTGTATTTCCCTTTTTTTCCCACATTTTCGTTTTCGCTGCACTTCAAGAGTCAAAAGTTGTTCTTTCTGTGGCTTATGGCCTTTTTTCCCCTGCGAAGAGTCTTCTGCGTACTAGAGTCATGGATTTTCACTCCAACCCGTTCTAAATCTTGCTGAAGGTCGTGGCTTGATTTCCCTTGGATGCAATTTGCTGTTCCACAGAAGACTGGCTTCATCTCGAGGAGTGGTCTTTCCCTTTTTCCCCACATTTTCCTTTTCGTGGCACTTTAAGAGTCAAAAAATGTTTTTTTCTGTGGCTTGTGGCTTTTCCTTAACCTTCCAAGAGTCTTCTGCGTACTAGAGTCATGGATTTTCACCCCAACCCGTTCTAAATTTTGCTGAAGGTCGTGGCTTGTATTTCTTGGATGCAATTTACTGTTTCACAAAAGGCTGGCTTCATCTCGAGGATTGGTCTTTAAGTTTTCTTCCACATTTTCCTTTTCGCTGCACTTCAAGAGATCTTGTCTCTCTCTTCTACTCTAATAGTTTATTTACAGCATCCAAACTCACACCACATTCCATTGCAATGCTTCTCTGTATCATTGAGGTATGCTCACCAAGCGTGATGGTATTTTCTCTTTTCCTTGGAGTAACATCCATAATGCCAAACAAAAACTTGGAAATTATCGAATATTATTGAAAAATATCAAAAACTCTCAAACATAACCTAAAAATAATGGCGATCAAAGTTAAATGATTTACCATCAACTTACAACTGTCGGAATGGGCGCATAACAGTGTTGCCATAACCAAGATACTCATTTTTTAGCCGTGTTCATATTAATTCGCACAATACTGTAGGTATTTTCGTATTACCTCTCCTCACTCATCAAAATATTCGCTTATATTTAGGCTGTGTAAACCGAAAAGTTTGTTGTGGTCCTCCTCTGACAGGACACTGTAGGTTCAACAAACACATGAGCAAAATAGGTCTGGCAAGGGATACGATATGTAGATTCTACCAGAAAGAAGAGGAGAACTTTCTCCACATTCTGTACCAATAGCCCTAGCAAGGGTTAGGTACCTAAAGCTAGGCAACAGTAAACCAAGCGCAGAGAGCTACAGCCAAGGCTCACTGTCAGGGTTAATAGGGCATAACAAAGAGGCGAAGCTCGAGCACGTCGTCTAAGATAACAGGGATCCACAATAGATCTGCAAAGTTCGCGGTGGTACAGGCCAAGAGGCTACAATTATCTATCTATCTGTGGTCCTCCTACTTTTGAGACAAAGTTTAATTTTAAATCGATATTTACACCTAGGACATCCCACACATTCATATTACAACTATGGACAGGAATCGAATCTCTTTTTAGTTAAAAGTGAACCGACATTTTGGGGTTAACATATCAAAAATGAATTTAGATATCGAAATGTCATAATTTTTATGCGAATCACTTAACGAATCATATCAAGAAACTCGAGAGAAATCCGCATTACTCGCCTAGATAATTGGAACAGGCTATACCTTTCCCAATATTTCACCATCCGTTCGATCAATCGATTCCTCTGAATATACATCGAGGATTACACGTAATACATGCACCGATTCATCCATCCATGGGTTGTCGCACACCGGAAGATTGATGGCTTTATTTAATTTCCACGGGTGAACAGTCCGTCTAGGGCTCGGAAGGGTCGGAAGGAGATCGCGGAACGCTTTCCGAGCAGTCGATCGTCTCCGCCGATAAAGACTTAATATATTTACTTATACAGATGCGCGCCATTAGGTCGCGTTCGCCGTCCGACGAGAGCGCGGATAAAAGTGAAGATATATTGCCAACGGTCCGCTCTCTTCCACCCATTGTGTAATTAATGCTCCTCCACGTCCTATCACAACAAATTAAGATAAGCCGGTGATACGTTCGGACGACTTTATTGCCCAAGTAAATTGGCGGATATTTATCTGACTTCATGCACTATTTTCATTGAAGTTTTGAGTATTATTAGGTAAAAATAAGATGATATTTGTTAAGTCAGAAGAAAAATTTGTCTAAACAAGTAGCAATGATTTTGACCAGGGAGAACATTTTCATAACGAGAATTTTTCTTTGGAGTATCCATATGCATACGTTGCACCTTTTACGATGCTCGGTTTATTAAAAGAATCCAATTTTAAGCTTTAGGCGAGTGTTTTCCACTCCCAGGCTAAGCATGAAGTAAAATTACGAGTTTAGAAAAGCCTGAAAATTTGGTTTGGTCGCGTAGCGCGAAGCGCGGAGCGTCCAAACCAAATTTTCAGGCTTTTCTAAACTCGAAATTTTACTTCATGCGCCACCGGTACAACACACTGACATATTACAAAGTTTAAAACACACCGCTAAACTTTACATTGAATCAGTGTTTTGTACCGGTGGCGCATGAAATAAAATTTCGAGTTAAGAAAAGCCTGAAAATTTGGTTTGGCCGCTCCGCGCTTCGCGCTACGCGACCAAACCAAATTTTCAGGCTTTTCTAAACTCGAAATTTTACTTCATGCTTAGCCTAGGAGTGGAAAACAATCGCTAAAATCTTCAAATTAAATTCTATTTATAAACCAAGCATCGAAGAATGTACAACGTATGCATATGGATACCTCAAGAAAAATTCTCGTTATGAAAATGTTCGGTGTTACATAAAACTCTCTGTATAACAATAATGCAAATAACACACTTGGTTAAGATTTCACTGTTTATTGATTGACACTGCAACAATTGTTTCGCCACACAGTGGCTTCATCAGGCAGATGAATAATAATAAATTAGTCATCTGCTTGAAGAAGCCACTGTGTGGCGAAACAATTGTTGCAGTGTCAATCAATAAACAGTGAAATCTTAACCAAGTGTGTTATTTACTAAAAGTGTTGATATGGAATTTCACCAAGTAACAGCCTAAACTATTAAATTAACAATAATGTATCAATTATATAACGCCGGCTACATGTGATGTAACATGGGTGTAACACAGAGATATCAATCATTTTCACACATAACATACAAAGAATATTTCTTGAATAACTTTCTCATTTATCACTTGGTAAAACATTTTGAAATAATATTAAAGGATAATAAAGAATTTCGCATATGGGGAAAAATAAAAAGTGTTATTAACAAACGATTCTGGGGATTCGACGAAATCATCTTTCAGTTGAGCAAGATTCATCTGCCATAAATTTATAATTTTGAAATGCTTTTCAGCGAGTCTGTATGATAATAATCTAATTATACTTTTTGCAAAATAAAATAATATTAAATTGCATGATAGAGTATTCAATTTAAGATTTAAATCGCACGGCTATTATTTAATTAAGTTTTTATGAGCTCCTTGGGCACACGCACCAGGACCATTAATCCCGCGTACCTTCATATTAATTTTCATTAGTTACATAAGCATGTGCGTATGTGCTGGTGGGGGGAGCAGCCGATAATTCACGTGAAACATATTACTATTTAATAAAGGAGCCGCGGGACGCGCAAAGACTAATTGAGAATTTGTATGTGTTGTATCCGCCGAGACGGAATTTATGTCTTCGGCTCTTTATGGCCATTTTGCAGAACTCGTTCTTCGCCGGCCGCAAGATGTCTCTATCCAGCTTTATGGTTATTCCCCGGCAATTAGATTGGCCTGTTGTAATTCTACGCTTTTTTCCCACTTCCTCATCCGACAGATGGTGTTTGACTTATTGCCAGCGATTTCCCGTTTAATGAAACATTCCGGTCCTCGTAAAACAATTAAATTAGGGGCGCATTAGGCATGAGAATCGCGGAGATACCTGAAGAATGTTTTTTTTTTATTGCTTGGCTAGCAGGTGTAACTTTTCAAAATCCCATTATTAATCTTCCCAATTTACATATGGTAGGGTATGTTTTGGGATAAATTTATAATTAAGAAATTATGTCGGTGGGAGGGGTCTGCTTTTTATGAAATTATACACGAACTCGGAGATGATTGAGGGGATATGTCGGAAAGGAAACCGTTGACCTCGCTCGTAATTTTCGGTAATTTCGTGATGACCAGCCATTCACGTTTTCAGGCGGTTCTCCACAAATTAATACGTTACCGCAAGCAGACCTCGATGGAGAGGACCTGATAATATTTCACGCATTCTTTAACGTATCAGGCCATTTTCATTTTAATTTCACTTAATTCAGTTATGAAATAGGTTATGACTTTATAAACGTCAGATTTAATCATTTTCAAGTAAAAAGCGATATTCATGTTTGATTCCACAGCTACCCAGAACTTCAATAATTGTTGGACATCGATAATTTTACCATCATGACTTTATTTAATCAATATTTACAAATATTAAAATAGAGCAAAATTTTCAAAAGTAGCAAAATTAGCATTACATCCTTAACTTTTTTTTAAGTTACAATTTCAAATAAAAATCAATTCTAAATTTATTAACTTTCCAGTATTTGCTTAGAAAAATAAATAAACATGCAAATAAAATAAACTTTAAAATAGGAAAAAAATTAAAAAATTTCAAAAAAATTGATTTCAATAAAAATTGTTTGAAATTTAATTATTTCTTTCCTATGTTTTTGTATTTAGAAAATACTGATACTGAATAATATAGGAATTGATTTGTAATTGAAATAATAATTTTTATTTTAAATAAAATATACAAATATAAAAATTAACAGTATAGAAGAGTACTGTTAATTTTTATATTTGTATATTTTATTTAAAATATTATTATTTCAATTACAAATCATGAAATGAAATGTGAAGTTAACACAAATTAAAATTTACCAAATAAAAAAATTAAGATAATCTATCTATCCTCCATTTCAACAGAAGTATTGACAAAAAACTACAAATTAATAGTAAAATAATACAAATAGCAGTAATATGTATTATCAATAAGAAAACTAAACAAAATTAAAAAAAAAACGAACTTACAAGATCTGATTAAATTCTTTAAAATAAAAAGAAATCATTAATATATGACAATATAATTTAGCATTTTTTCATATCATATCCTTATGTATTACTCCGTACATTTGCGGACATTCGTTCACTTTATAAAAGAGTTCAATTTAAAGTTTGAACTAGTGTTTCCAATCCCAGACTAAGCATGAAGTAAAATTTCGAGTTTAGAAAAGCCCCGCGTAGAAAATTTGTCGAGGGTCGCGCAGCGACCCGAGACAAATTTTCACGGGGCTTTTCTAAACTCGAAATTTTACTTCATGCGCCACGCGTATAAAACACTGACATATTGTAAAGTTTAAAAAATACTAGCTTTTATTTTGTTCGGTTGGTTGACAATTTGTGTTGAATCTGCTGAGCTGATTATACATACTAATTCTATTAATAAATGTTGACAGCTTTTTGTCAATTTTTAGGTAGATAATTTCCTTAGATAAGAACATTTTATTTTCTAATCGTTAGATAATTAATTATTTATTTTAATTTTTGTGAAAACTTGCCTGCAACAATTTTAAATGTATGATTTTTTTGTATCTAGAGGGGAGCCCGGGCACCCCCCTTTAAAGTAACGAGTGTTTTCCACTCCCAGACTAAGCATGAAGTAAAATTTCGAGTTTAGAAAAGCCCCGCGTACAAAATTTGTCGAGGGTCGCGCAGCGACCCGAGACAAATTTTCACGGGGCTTTTCTAAACTCGAAATTTTACTTCATGCGCCACGCGTATAAAACACAGATTTACAGTAAAGTTAAAAATATATAAACTCGAAATTTTACTTCACGCGTATAAAACACTGAAATATTGTAAAGCTAGTATTTTTTAAGCTTTTATTTTGTTCGGTTGGTTGACAAATTGTGCTGAATCTTCTGAGCTGATTATACATACTAATTCTATTTATAAATTTTGACAGCCTTTGGTCGGTTTTAGACCACTGTGCGACGTATCTTCAAGGAATTAAAAAAAATCCTCGAGTATCTCGTAATTTCTTGGTAGAAATATTAATTGTGATTAATCATAAGTTGAAAGCAACTTCTGGTGTTTTCTTGCTAAAATTAAATCCCAGCTGAAGCAATTTGCGTTTTAACTGTGGGGGAATTAATACGTGAAACTGTGGTTTAAATCAAAGCAATAAAGAGGTTTAATAAATCCCTTTCGTCTTCCGCGCACCGCCGGACCGTAATGGATGTAATTCGCGGCGCACACACACACAATCAGCGTAATTTGGTGAAAAACTGCGAAAAAACCGCGTCCGTTTATTTATGCAGAAAAAAGCAGCGCGCATTATCTGCACCGCCATTAATAAATAATGCGGTAGTTTGTGCAATTATTCAAACGTCATAATTCACACGGTGCATAAACAATCCAACAAAAGCGAATGATAAAGCGCTCGCGGGTGGTTTTTTTTTCGCGTGTATTTTTTCGGGATGATAAGGAAAAGGGGAAAAAGGCTCGGACATGTTAAGCATGGTGTTTATGAAATTTTCAACTGTATGAAGATTAACGAGGCGGGGGTGCTCGAGAAGATAAACCATAATTAGCCCCGGTGTCATTTACACTTGTTATTTAAATTTAAAGTGGAGCGTTTTTTTTTGTTTTGTTTGCATTTTAAAGCGCGGATTTTTGCGCGTTATTGCGCCGCGGCGCGTTATGAATAATCGAGTTTGATCGGGTCATAGGTCACATGCGGTGCGCGCCCGTTGTCAGTGGTCAGTGTATTGTGATATCTGATTATGTTAAATGTTTTATGATCGCATTGTTTTATTCGCGTAAATTACGCGGCCGCTACATTTATCAGTTTCGCGTTTGCATTTCGATTCGTGAGAGAGGGGCCTCCGCAAGACAATAACTCATCAGTTGGGGCGGTTAATCATCCTCCTGTGACGGGCGCCTTAATGTATCAAATCACGCTATAATTGATTTATCGGCGGTCGGTAGTCGCAAGCAATTGATTTGCATTAACATTATGTAAACTTGTTCGGAATCTCATATTTCAATTATTGCGTGGTCGTCGGAGGAGAGAGAGATTTATACAAAACGCGGGCGCGACTTAATTAATAACCGTCCAATTGTGCGTTCCGATTAAAATCCGCCGCAATTAAAACATCGCTTCGATTCCGCACCTGAATTTATACAGAAAGCGAAATCCGAAGTTAGAACCGGGAACACCTGGTCCTGCTCGTAAATTCTGGATATGAGTTATGGCGCGCGTTCCTATTTGTATTTTTAGACGATTGCGTCACGGTTTAATGTATGCGTATATGTTTTCTGCGCTCTTCTAAATGTATTCGCGAGGAGTAACTCACGTAGCCAGAGGCTACGTGCGTCTGGGAAATGGAATTGGTATGGAAGTCACTTGATAGATTCCTATACACTCACTCCATTCACAAATCGAAAATTGAAAAAAAAGAAAATTCTACACTAACAATAACTTCACAAAAATTCTATATTAATTATAAATTATTAATTTTTTTACACATTATTAAGTCAGGTCGATCCATTGAACAAGTGTCTACTAGAAAGGAGAATACCAGTAGACTGTTTCGAGACAGAAATCATTCTGATATTTAAAAAATGAGATACAAAAAAAAGAGAACTTCACAAATATTCTATATTTATTATAAATTATTAATTTTTTACACATTATTAAGTCAGGTCGATCCATTAAACAAGTGTCTACTAGAAAGGAGAATACCAGTAGACTCTTTCGAGACAGAAATCATTCTGATATTTAAAAAATGAGATACAAAAGAACATAGAGAACTATAAACGGATTAGCTTCCTATTTCAACCTCTTTGCAAAAGTCATAACCAACTGACTGGCAACAAAATTCGATATGTGCCAACCCGTGGAACAGACTTGGTGTGCTCAGGTTTTTACCTTTCGTTGTATACCTTTTGAGTGTCCGTCTAAGGACCGGTGGATCACCACCATATCTGTAAACCACTGCCCGCCGGAGACTAACCCACGTGTGGACCGGAGGGGCGAGTAAGCACCCCTGGGCTTTTCAAGGCCCACCCCCGACTCCTCATTTAGCGGCGACAAGCACCAGGGCCGAGTCAACCCCGTCGTGTGTAAGTTAGCCCTATCCAAGATAGGGACACAGAGGCTACCTCAAGAAGGTCTACAGCTCCGACTTGGACAATCGTCCTTTTCAAACATCCATCGTCCGAAGACTCAGGTGGGCAGACGCATCCTGTTTAGGTGCTATGCTGGACCTCTAACCCGTGGAACAGGCAGGGTTTAGATAAGGTTTCAGCACAAATGACCTCCTGCAAGCGATTAGAAGCCTAATAGAGAAAACAACAGAATACAACATACCAATCCATATGGCTTTTATTGACTTCCATAAAGCCAAATCTATGGAGAATGCCCAAATCTACTCCACATACACATTACTTATCGAATATGTATACAAACACGCTTTCCTACATATAAAAATCGACGAAGAAACGAGAATCAACACAATTAGGGTTAAACGAGGAATGCGCCAAGAAAACACCCACCATATCACCAAAATTTACCTTTGCACTAGAAGATGTCTTTAAAATGCTCCCATGGGAAAACAAAGGGATCAAGATCGATGGAACGTACTTAAGTCATCTTCGATTCGCGGACTATATTGTCCTTATTTCAGATGATACTAACGAACTGACCTCAGGAATACCTCATGAAACCGGAAAGGAAATAATCGGACGCAAGTTAACAGAGGAGCATAAATAGGCATGGCAAAACCAAAAGGAAACGAGGCAAACACGACTCTTCCTAGATGGTTCGGTACCTAGCAGAACATTGACGCTATCAGGACTGAATAGAAGCACTAGAAGCACTAGCACTATAAGATGTCTTTAAAATGCTTCCATGGAAAAACAAAGGGATCAAGATCGATGGAATGTACACAAGTCATCTTCGATTCGCGGACGATGTTGTCCTATCAGATGATACTATTCGTAGGGGTGGCCTCATTGGCCTGTACCACCGCGACCTTTTCAGATCTATTGTGGATCATACTAACGAAGTGACCTCAGGAATACCTCACGAAACCAGAAAGTAAATAATCCGACGCAAGTTAGCAGAGGAGCACAAAAAGGCATGGCACAACCAAAAGGCACCTAGCAGAACATTGACGCTGTTAGGACTGAGTAGAATAAAACTATGAAAAATCACAGGACTAGTCACTGGAAATTGTGACCTGAATAAGCACGAACATAGGATGGGAATTGAGAAAAGCTCCCTATGTCATGGGTATTTAGAAGAGGAGAAAACTCCCCAACACCTACTGTGTACATGCGAAACCTATAAAAGGCAACGCACGGAGCAATTCGGGAAGCCTGTGCTTCCTGAAATAGAGCTCAATCCCCTGGCCGAAACTCCTGAACTTCATAGAAGACACAGGAGTATACAGGGAGTAGACCATCCAGAGGCGCACCACAGAACCACAGAGACCGCAGTGCAGGGACTCTAAGCGACACCACCTCATGTAACAAAAAATAACGAACTGACAAAGTTGCTCCATCAACTAAACCAGGAGGCGGAAAAGACGGGACTAAGAATGAATTACAACAAAACAAAAGTAATGAGCCCGGAAAATCTAGACATACTAATCAATAAAGTTGACATCAAAAAACGTGACGGAATATAACTACCAGAGCTGAGACGAATCCTCGAATCACGAATCCGAATCACCTAATATGATTCGAATCACGAATACTCGAATAAAGGATTCGTAAGAGATAAATATGAGTCGAATTAAAGATTCGAATCCTGTTTTTTCGAATCACGAATATAAATCTTTTAAGAATAAATTTGATTTTATTATTTTTTTGCAACCATTAATACATAAATATCGTTACCAGTTGTTTTAACAAAAATATTCAAAACCTAATTATTTATTATTAACATCGTTCATAACAGACTAAATAGCTGATTCCCTGTTACTCTGATTAAAGATTTACTTGTGTGTTTTTGAACTTCACTTAAAATCAGTATTTTGTACGCGTGGCGCATGAAGTAAAATTTCGAGTTTAGAAAAGCCCCGTGAAAATTTGTCTCGGGTCGCGCAGCGACCCGAGACAAATTTTCGGGCTTTTCTAAACTCGAAATTTTACTTCATGCTTAGTCTGGGAGTGGAAACACCCGTTCAAAACTTCAAATTGAACTCTATTATAAAATCGACGAATGCCTGCAAATTACGTAAATAAAAAATTCACTGAATATCATTAAAACGGTGAAAGTCAGAAAAAAGTCATGGAATTATATTCAAATTGACCTAAACACTAACAAAAAGCCATATGATTTTATTTAATTTGTCAAAATCGGTAGGCAAAGTACAAAACACGTAAAAATGTATAAAATTAACTTAAATATTGACAAAAACAATGAAAACAAAAAATGGGGGTGGCCCACAGAAGAAAGTTATATTAAAAGGTCAGGGAAAAAATTCTTGAATCAGGGAAATGCCGGAATAATTTAGCATTTCAGATTGTGGCTACCATGTCAGTTTTACTTCCAATAATATTAAACAAATTTTAATGTTCTTTTTTTTTCTTGAATTAATTTCTCATATGGCACTTGGTGAAACATATTAGAATATGTAAAGTTATTTAAATAAAAACACTTGGTATTGTTTCACAAATTAAAAATTTTATTCCGACTAGTTTCGGTTTGTTAGACCATTTCCTTTGAAAATGGTCTAACAAACCGAAACTAGTCGGAATAAAATTTTTAATTTGTGAAACAATACCAAGTGTTTTTATTTAAATAACTTTACATATTTTAATGTTCTTATCAAAGCATTCAGTTTGAAGTTTCGAACGAGCGTTTCCACTCCCAGACTAAGCATGCGCGACCCTCGACAAATTTTCACGGGGCTTTTCTAAACTCGAAATTTTACTTCATGCGCCACGCATATAAAACAGTGATTTAACGAGAAATTTAAAAACACACAAAAGAAATTTTTTTAGTTAATCCTTACAATTAATTCAAATTATTTTTGACTATTGAAAACCTTTTGTAAGTGTTTGAATCCTTTTATAAATATTCGATCTTTTTATAAGGATTCGAATCATCCACATTTGGATTGGAATACGAATACTCTTAAAAAAATGTAACGAATCCGGATCACGAATCCAGTTGAACTAAAGTATTCGAATGCCTCTTTTGGCTGCTCTAAAAGGATTCGAATCTAGTATTCGATTCCTGAATGATTCGAATCTAGTATTCGAATCTAGTATTCGAATCCTGAATGATTCGAATCCTGCCCAGCTCTGATAGCTACCTAGACGACGTGATATTACTCGGAAAAGAAAACCGAGCGAAAGAAATCACCAGACGAATGCAACTATCTTAGACCGCTTTCGACAAACAAGCACACATACTTAAGAACAACTCCATCTTCATAAATCTAAAGATGAATCTGATTACTTTAAATTAATGTTTTATGTGCTTGGCGATTCTTTTGAGTAATACAATCACTAGTAGATAAGCTACTAACATGGGCATCGCTCAGGGGGAAAGGGGGGCACTTGCCTCCCCTAAACATCAGGAAATCGTATACTATTGACGTTTCACGTAAAAATAATTGATATATCATAATATTTTAAAAAAATTAAATTTAAAATAAAATCACTTGGTATGTTTCACTAATTGTACGTCTTTATTCCGACTAGTTTCGGCTACCAGCCATTTTCAAGGAAAATTAGTGAAACATACCAAGTGATTTTATTTTAAATTTTTTTTTTTTTTTAAATATTTATTCATGTTTCATCAAGTGATCAATGAGAAACAAGTTGAAAAAGGACATATCATAAGTTTGTAACAAATATTTTAACTCTTGTCCCCCCATGAAGACAATATTTACTCATTTAACCCTCCCGATATCAATCCTGTTACGCCCATGGCCACTGATAATCTTTGTTTAAAAGCCTTGTATATAAAAAGCGACCCGGTAAAATGTTAAAAGCTGCATACGCAGCTATGTATAATATAAAAGTCTGGATGTATACATGGAAGTTAAATGGCGCGACAAATTTCATACAGCAGGATATTATATGTCGGGATAAATTATCCCGGGGTCTTGAGAGATACGACGAGAGCCAACTAAGTGAAGCGGCTCAAGAAGAATAGAACCCGGGATAAATTTATAAACTCTGATTTATCGCGCCGGGCATTGTCTGGACTGCAAATATAGCAAATAATTTATTTATTTTTTGTTTCGCGGGTAGCTGGATTTTCCGCGATTCTAAACCGTGATGGATGGGCGTTAGATAAATACGCGCCGCATATATTTCCCGCATTAATAATAAATAAACGGGAAATTTTTCCTTTCCACCGTGTGCACGTTCCGTACCTACATAACAGGCGGATGCGCCGCCCTCGCCTCATGCCTCATGGCTTCTGGAAGTTTCTTCTCCGCGCGCACCCATCCCACATTTTCCGATGGCGCACAATAGACTTGGATATACATATACGGTCCATTTATATTTCAAACTTTTATTTGGAATATATATTTTCTTTCTATGTGTGTGTGTGTGTGTGTCTGTGCGGCGGCACGAGTTGTCAGAAAATAAAACAAATATCGATGAGTTATTGATGGGGGCGGAACGACGCCCACATGTGCTAGAGTGGGGATGATAATATATTTTCATAAACTAAATCACGTCAGAACGAAATTCGTTTTATTCCTACGATTTTTCCAATCACTGTCTAATATACTAACATAAATGTCTAAAGCGAGCCATCGACTGTCGTGCATGCACGACGTTCTTGCACGACGTACACGTCTGTTTGTGCATATGCGACAGTGGATGGGGAAATTCGCAAGACGGTGTGATGTTCCCTTCCGGTTCGTCACTAAAACACTACATCAGTTTGACTAGGTTGATTATCAGGTATAACAGAAGTAGATACATACACTTCTGTGCAATAAAATTAAGTACAAGTCTTTTAACTATTTTTCACAATATTCTAGTTGTATAATTCGGGTCTGTGTCAATTGCCTAGCAGCAGTTTCAATAAATGATAAAACACCATAACTTGAAAATAACACCTTTATTAAAAACCAAAACTAAGACCGTTTGGAAAAAACGCTCGTAATAAATACAACAAAGCCGAAATAGAAAAACCATTTTTTATCTTAGTTAAAATTCGAATTCTTGAATTGTTATGTAAATGACGCAACATTTTGACATTAAGGAAATTGAGATGTTTACATATTTTTGTAACTAGGAAACTCATTAAGTCCGTTTTAAAGTATAACATATTTTGTGTACTTAATTTTATTGCACAGAAGTGTACATACATACAACTTTTCTATCGCCGCTTGAATATTGCTCCGTTTTACAGTGCGTCCCATTTTCAAGACACGATTTCAAAGTTTAATTTACTTACACTTGTAAATAAAACACTTTTTACTTTGTTTAACCACTGGATCTTACATTTAATTGTGTGACTAGTTTCGACTATCTAGTAGTCATTCTCAAACTAACTTTAGTTAGTCAGTTTGAGAATGACTACTAGATAGTCGAAACTAGTCACACAATTAAATGTAAGACCCAGTGGTTAAACAAAGTAAAAAGTGTTTTATTTACAAGTGTATTTAAGATGTACCACAAAGTGAACGCCTACAACACCAAACAATTAATTTACTTATGTCAACCATAATTGATTATCGCACCATTAAAAATATAGGATATTTGAACTTTAAATCATGTGTCATATGTCAAATTAAAATGGAAGTTGTCATATCCCATGGAGAATCCTTTATAACTTTGTAATAACTTTAATATAATAATAATAGTAAACTATTTATGATTTTCAACTTTTTATTAAATTCACTACAATTGTTTCGCTACACTGTAGCTTCTTGAGATGAAGAAAAATAATATTATATTTCTTCACCTGAAGAAGCTACAGTGTAGCGAAACAATTGTAGTGAATTTAATAAAAAGTTGAAAATCATAAATAGTTTACTATTATTACTATATTAAAGTGATAATGTATTTTCAAAAAAAGTGCCTCAACAATCAACGAGATGAAACTTTCTAATCTAATCCAATCTTTCTTATTTAAGTTATACAACTTTGTTAATGTGTGATTTTAAACTTTAAAAGAAATCAGTGTTTTATACGCGTGGCGCATGAAGAAAAATTTCGAGTTTAAAAAAACCTGAAAATTTGGTTTTCACGCAAACCAAATTTTTAGGTTTTTCTGAACTCGAAATTTTTCTTCATGCTTACCAAGGAGTGGAAAACACTCGTTAGGATAATATTAAATGCTGTTTAAAAAGAATGCGTAAACAGTTTTAATTCTCAATTGTGTTTAATTTCAATTTAAAGCATAACATTTTAACACAGAATCAACTATATCATTAAATGAAATCAAATGCATATACTAGTAAAAAAATAAACATTACGTTATTCAAAAACGTGTTATTTTCATAAAACTGAACAAAAACACCTGCAAACTTGGGTTCTTAAACCTTGTTGCCTTTAAACTCCTTTGTTTTCTAAATTATTTGACTGACTTAATTTAATTAAAAAGCAAGCGATTTAGGATTAAAAGAGCTTTAATTAAATGTATAAATATTTGTTGAGACCTTAAAATTGCGCTTAGTACAAGCGTTCAAAAATCAATTATGCTGGATTTAATAATATTCAGTTATTTTTAAATGTTGAAAAAGCTGATGAATATAATTTTTATTGAGGAAATAAATAGCTAGCATTGTTTTCCATGTTAATAAAAATATCTGTGAATTTTCAGGGAGTTTTTTGAAAATTAAAAGAAAATCATGAAAATATTAATTTTTTTCATGCATACCCCTTATGAAAATTGCGAATTTTCTTTGAAAATTTTTATTTAAAAAAAAATCTGAAAAAAATACAGATATTCTCCTTGATGTCAAAAGTGGCTTGAGTAAATTGTTTTTTAAGAAAATTTTCGGGCTTTTCTAAACTCGAAATTTTACTTTATGCGCCACGCGTATAAAACTCTGAAATGTTGTGAAATTCAAAATATTCCTGTTTAGAATTATATTTTTAATCTTGCTTTAGCAGTATATTTTAATTTCTGCTTTTTAAAGTATATGTTTAATACTACAACTTATCAGCGTTTTATACGCTTGGCGTATGAAGTAAAATTTCGAGTTTAGAAAAGCCCGAAAATTTGTCTCGGGTCGCGCAGCGACCCGAGACAAATTTTCACGGGGCTTTTCTAAACTCGAAATTTTACTTCATGCTTAGTCTGGGAGTAGAAAACACTCCTTATAATCATTTTAAATACTTTTATACGCGACTAAACCAAACTTTAATGCTTTTCTAAACTCGAAATTTTACTTCATGCGCCACGCGTATAAAACTCTGAAATGTTGTGAGATTCGAAATATTCCTGTTTAGAATTATATTTCTAATCTTGCTTTAGCAGTATATTTTAATTTCACAACGAATTATTAACAGCATACGCGCTGTAATTGTGACGTGTGTCCTTTAAAAAAACTCCCTGTATTTCAAACTGAATCAATTGACTCACTAAGCTGAACTATTTCTTTGATTTGATTCACTAAAAAATTACCCATCCCTAATTAGTATTAGCTCTTATTTTCGTGTTACATTCCTTTGAATCTTGATAAAATATTACGATTAAAGTTGGTCACCCTAACTCCAAACCAAACCCCAGTTTCTATCCCTCTCGCATGCACCGGATGTGTCATGTGGGGTTTGTGCGTGCCGGTACGTTCGTTCATTCCGTGTGCGCGCTGAAAATCCGTTAATAGAAATATAAAATGCATTGGATTTCGATTGATTCGCAAATTTATGGCATCGACAGTGATTTTATGCCAATAGTTTAGGACATATTTCAATAGAGTCCGGGAACAACGAGTAGTAACCGCACAAAATACATCATCATGTTATTCTGGCTCTGCTAAATATTGCATAACAATCGATGGGTTCTCGCTCTACGTCCAGTTTCCATTATAAAACAATGTTTATTTCATGGCGTTTCGATTCGGCGCGCAGGGGGGACGAAAAGGGCAGCGCGTTCGTCCTCCACCCCCCATGGGCGTCCGCCGCCCCCACATCCCACCTCCCGGGCCGGTTTAATTAACTCGAATTTTCGACCCCGCGACCGGCCAAGATAAAGGAAGAATTTATATTAAAGCGTTTATTTATTAGACATTGTCCTATTTAAGACGACAGATGTCTCCGGTTAGAGGAAATTAAACACACACACACACACATAAAGGAGTGCAAAAAAATAAATAAACTAGGTTATAAATTTTGCAAGATAACGGAAAAGTAAATAATTTACAAGTTCATACTCAATATCGTCGCTGTTATATGAAAATGTCGTATGTAAAAATCTACACTTTTCCGTAGCTAAGAAAAAGTTGTTTTCATTCTGTATTAACCCATTAAGCGCAATTGATGCATACACGCAACATTCTTTTTTTTGTTAATTAAATTACTAAATAAGTTTTTTGATTGTTAAATTATTTGACGGGACTTGAAAATGTATGAAGAAAAGGATACATTTTTTGTTATTTAAATATTTCGCATATTACTCTATAAAAAAAAAATGTCAGTGTATTGCTCGAGTAACTTCACAATATTTCAGTGGTGTATACGCGTGGCGCATGAAGTAAAATTTCGAGTTTAGAAAAGCCCAGAAAATTTGTCTCGGGTCGCTGCGCGACCCTCGCCAAATTTTCACCGGGCTTTTCTAAACTCGAAATTTTACTTCATGCTTAGTCTGGGAATGGAAACATTCGTTCTAAACCTTATATTGCACGTTTTTATATAAAATCGACGAATAACTGAAAGTTTACAGCGTATACACTATGTATTTAAAAGAAAAAATCACAGTATGTAATACAATAAGTCATTTATAGAAATCACAAAAAAAGTGCAAAATTGGACCTAAACTCAACTTTTAGCGTTAACTCTATCATTGCTCGGCCGTTAATGGGTTAACCCTAAACACTTAATACCCTAAATTTAAACTTTGGTTGGCAATATGCAATATGTAGGTACTGGTTTTAACAAATTTCAGAGCAGATGTAGCAAATTTAAATCGCGCCAGTTATAAATTCATCCTGTGATCTAAAATAAGTTGGAGAAGTTTTAAATGTTCCGCCGATTTATAGTGTTTCGTAGAGGAAAAACACTTGTGTTTGTGTTTTTCCACAATAATTTTTTTTTTCACAATAATAAGGCGGGACATTCAAAACTTCTCTAATACATTTTAGATCACAGGATAAGTTTAAAGTTAGAGCTGTTTGAATTTCGCGCCTATACGAAACACTAGAAATAAGGCGGGATATTTAAAACTTCTTAAATTTATTTTGGATCATAGATTAAATTTAAAATTAGTGCGGTTTCAATTACGCGCCTATACGAAACACTATAAGCTGAAGATTCAAAACTGCTCCAACTTATTTTAGATCTCAGGATAAATTCATAACTAGCGCGATTTAAATTTTGCGTCAATATGAAACATTATAAACAAGGCAGGAAATTCAAAACTTCTCGAACTCATTTTACAACCTTTTTTACATTTGCTTCTGAAACACCTTGTTAAGGTTAAAATCGTAATGTTTGGGTTATAAACTAACATTTAAATTTAAATAAAATTAGTGTGGTTTAAATTTAGCGCCTACACGAAACACCATAAATAAGGCGGGAAATTCAACATTTTTTTAACTAATTTTACATCCTGCTTTATATTTGTACCTGAAACACTTTGTAAAGGTTAAAATCGGAATGAATTAACATTTAAATAAAATTAGTGCGGTTTAAATTTAGCCCCTACACGAAACACCATAAATAACGCGTGAAATTCAAAACCTTTCCAACTCATTTTGCATCCTGCTTTATATTTGTACCTGAAACACTTTGTAAAGGTTAAAATCGTAATGTTTGGGTTATGAATAAACATTTAAAGAAAATTAGTGCTGTTTAAATTTAGTGCCTACACGAAACACCATAAATAAGGCGGGAAAGTCAAATTTTTTCAACTAATTTTACATCCTGCTTTATATTTGTATCTGAAATACTTAGTAAAGGTTAAAATCGTAATGAATAAACATTTAAATAAAATTAGTGCGGTTTAAATTTAGCGCCTACACGAAACACCATAAATAAGGCGTGAAATTCAAAACTCTTCCAACTCATTTAGCATCCTGCTTTATATTTGTACTTGAAACACTTTGTAAAGGTTAAAATCGTAATGTTTGGGTTATGAATAAACATTTACATAAAATTAGTGCGGCTTAAATTTAGCGCCTACACGAAACCCCATAAATAAGGCGGGAAATTCAAAAAATTTTCAACTAATTTTACATTCTGCTTTATATTTGTACCTGAAACAATTTGTAAAGGTTAAAATCGTAATGAATAAACATTTAAATAAAATTAGTGTGGTTTAAATTTAGCGCCTACACGAAACATCATAAATAAGGCGGGAAATTCAAAACTTTTCCAACTCATTTAGAATCCTGCTTTATGTTTGTACTTGAAACACTTTGTAAAGGTTAAAATCGTAATGTTTTGGGTTATGAATAAACACGTGGGAGTAATGATGTTAGTCTATTGCGAAAGGCGATTAATATTTTGTCGTAGGTCGCGGTGCCATTCTAATTACGAGCAGAATTTATGAATGGCCGAAATGAGCGGTGCGGTGCGGTGGACCGTTTTAATTGCCCGACGCGCAGTCTTTTCCACCAAGGAAACAATGAATTCCTGCGTTAATGGCCGGCGCATACCGACATTAACAGAAAATTAAACTAACGAAAAGAGAGCCAATTAGAAGTGGCAAGATAGGAGATTTATCTCCATAGCAACAACGGGTCGGCTGTCGCGGGGTGAAGGATTGCCGGTCACGTGGGTAGCTGGTGGGGAGGGGTGCGTCTGCCGAGGGTGGAAGCTTAGAATATAGATTGCCATCCGATAAGAGTACTTTAAAATTCGAGGAAGTGTGGCGGACAGAGATTTGTGGTAGTTTTTTGCGCTTCTTTCTGGGCGTCGCGAGATAAAAATTGCGAGGGTTCGGCCGTTGTTATTGATAAGTTATTTACGTTTTGGATCGCATTAGGGAGGGCCCGGGTGGGGCGCGGAGTTCGATTATGCTGATGAGGTGCATGGGGTAGGTTAGGGATTAGCGATTCTTCGGAGGAGGAGACGTAGCGCCACCCGCAGACAAATTGCAAATCACGTACGAGTGTGTGTCTCAGTATTTATTGATATCCTCAATCACTTCCATGCCAATTCCTCTTCGTAACGGCACGTACGCTTTGGGATACGTGCGTTACTCTTTGCCTATAAATATATTCCTTGGGATCTTTTTACACAACCGTTCGGGGCGTAGCTACCATCGAACAGTTGAAGCAAATTACTTGAGGCTTTAGAATTTTGAAGACGTTCTCAACTCCATATTAATTAATGAATACTTAAACTGCATGGTACGACACTGTAACAATGTTCCAGACATGGATATATTTAATGTAACCTCCCTTGATATCAGAACCTCATTGTCACCGTTAATATAAGTCTTTTCTTTTGTTTTTTGTTATCAAATATGCCATATAATTTATCCACTACTCTACTTTCTTTCTACTATTTTGTATTAATGTTTATTTTTAGTTAGTATATTTTTAAAAAAACTGTATTTTTCTCTTATTCTGCTGAGAAATAAACGATTATTATTATTATTAATGAATGGAAATATTGATAATTAAATAAAAGTCACTTGGTTTGTTTCACTACTATATTTTTTATTCTCTCCGTCTAGTTTCGACTTATCGTCATTCTCAAGGAGTAATACAGAAAAATATTCTACAAGTTATATATACATATTTTTTTTAAGGTCAGGTAATAAGGGCTTCAAGAATTGGGGAGTTCCAGATGTCTTCGTACTCGTTTACGATGTGTTTTCCCTGTTTTATTGCCTTGCTAATTTCCAGGCCTTCTCTAAAATTCAATTCTCGTCCCTTATTACCTGAATATAAAATTTCGAAATCGTCTGAATTAAAAAATGATTGGATGCTATGCAATGACGGGCAAACCCCGTTGTTTGTTTGTTATTTAGGATGGATTTTTTATATTCATCTAGTCTTTTTTTAGTCTTTTATTTAATTATCAATATTGTAAACATGTTTCATCAAGTGATTAATGAGAACCAAATTGAAGATATTTTAAGTGAATGGAAATGCTGTTTCAATTTGTTTCTAACATATATTTCCACTCTTTAATTAAGCATGAAGTAAAATTTCGAGATTAGAAAAGCCTGAAAATTTGGATTGGCCGGATCCAAATCTTGAAACGCGTCTATAGATGGCTTAAGACAATTAATATTTATTCGCTGTTATTTTTTCAATTAATTTCAATTTCTTGTTGTTTTATATAGTTTGTTGAAAGAATAATTTGACCTGATATTGCATTTTGCATATAAATTATACATAGAACAGTAAAGCTGTTGTGTAACTCAAATTTTCATTGTATAATTCAATATCTGTCGGGGTATTAGCTCGAGAAGTAGTTGTTTCAATGAATATTTGGAGACTTGTTTCAATGAGACATTTTTGCAGAAATCAATATTGATTTTAATTCGTTTTTATATTTTGTAAATATTCTGCAAACTATTGACAAACTCAATTTTTCTTTATGTTAAATTTTCTTTATGATAAATAAAAATGCCGTATGCCGCCCTATTTCTCAGAAACAGAAAGTTTAATACTTTTTTCAGCATTTAGTGTATTATAGTTTAAATTTTAGGGAATCGATTTTTTTTAAAGTTCAGTTTGTAATTGCAATCGAGTGTTTCCACTCCCAGGTTGAGCATGAAGTAAAATTTCGAGTTTAGAAAAGCCTGAAAATTTGGATTTGCCGGGGCGCGCGAGCGAAGCGAGTCGCGCCCCGGCAAATCAAAATTTTCAGGCTTTTCTAAACTCGAAATGTTACTTTATGCGCCACGCGTATAAAGCACTGAACTATTGTAAGGTTTAGAGTATATAGAAAACGCATGAATTAATTCATATTTGCAGCTTTTGTTTTATTTATCTCTGCATTCTCTAACACGGATTCAAAGGAAAATAATATTTGAGGTCAAAACTAAAATAACAAAACCAATACCTGATAGAATTGCAATATGATATTATAACTTTTTAAAGTTTAACTTGGCACTAAACAAATACAAGCACTAATCAAACGCAAGCTGCACTGGGTTAGTGACACCTTAGACTGGCGGTCGTGACCGCCAGTCTAAGGTGTCAAATTGTTTAGAGGGAATGGCAAAGCTATACTGATGAGAGATAAATCTCGAAACGCGTCTATAGATGGCCTAAATAATTTGACCCAAATTGTTACATTTGCAGTAGGTTACTGTATGTAACAGCAAACACTTGTTGTATAATTCAATGTCCGTCGGGGTATTAGCCCGGGAAGTAGTTGTTTCAATGAGTGTTTGATATAGTCTTTGTAAGACTAACTTGTTGTAGATTGCGAAAAGAATCGCACTTTTAATGTTTGATTTTGATTATCGCCAACTTGATTTTGATAATAGCCAACTTGATTTTGATTATCGCCAACTTGATTTTGATCATAGCCAACTTGATTTTGATCATAGCCAACTTGATTTTGATTATCGCTAACTTGATTTTGATCATAGCCAACTTGATTTTGATCATAGCCAACTTGATTTTGATTATCGCCAACTTGATTTTGATCATAGCCAACTTGATTTTGGTCATAGTTAACTTGATTTTGATTATAGCCAACTTAAATTTGTTTAGTGCCAACTTGAATTTGAAATGGTATAGATAGAGTCTATATATTGTACAATATAAGAGATAATAATAATACTAATAATTTATTGATGTGTCAAGCATAGCTTTTATATAAGTCAGAAAACAGAGAAAAAAAACACAGTAGACAAAATAGAGATACTTTTATTTCAAAACGAATGAATATTAGATAGAGGTATCGATTAAAATCTCCTCGCGGCCATTTAATGCGTCTCTGGTTAGAATTTATGAGTGTATATTTGTATCACACCACCCCAATATTGTTACGCTATCTTCTTCACCTTGATCGTCTGGCGCGAGAGCGCGCGATCGCATTTAAATTGCTTCTCCTCGCCCTTCCAGCCCCAGCACTCAACTTTATGACGACCGCCCTAAAACCCCAGAAAATTCTCCCTGCGCAATCACCGAGGATTTACCAACTTCTCTTTCTATTTTTTTTTTTGTTGAAAACCACTTAAGAATTACCCCCTTATATTTTTAGTCCACTTTATATTTAAATCTTAGACAATCAAAAACTTAACTACGTTGTAGTTATGAAATACATCGGTTTTAACAAGAAATAAAATAAATTATAAGAAGACACGAATATGTATTATGATGTATTATGATATATTGATACAAGGAATTTTTCACTCAAGTATACATATCTCGATTTATACTCTGTAAATATTCAAGCATTCGTTGATTTTACAAATAGTGCTTAATTTGAAGCTTTTAACGAGGGTTTCCACTCCCAGACTAAGCATGAAGTAAAATTTCGAGTTTAGAAAAGCCCTGTGAAAATTTGTCGAGGGTCGCGCAGCGACCCGAGACAAATTTTCTGGGCTTTTCTAAACTCGAAATTTTACTTCATGCGCCACACGTATAAAACACTGAAATATTATGAAACTGAAAATATACTGCTGAATCAATATTAAAAATAAACTACTAAAACAGTATTAAAAATATACGAATATTTTGAATTTTACAATAAATTATTATTCTTGAGTTAAGTAAAGATTTGTACCTTAACTAACCTAACCTAACCTAACCTAACCTAACTTAACTTAACCTAAATTAACCTAACCTTTTTTTTGCCTTTGCTCTTGTTAGGCCAATAGTGTCAGGTTTCGTTACCGACTAAAACCCTTCCCCCTCTCTACCCCGGGATCGCCATGGCGGCATTTCTTCAGGGGTCTTCTTCTGGTTTCTTACCTTTCAACCTGTCCGTTCCTCGGCGTATTTTCTGCGCATAACGCAGGTCGCGAATGCGCTCACAGCGTCCCAGGCCTCCTCGGACTCCAGCATCGTCTCCACGACGGTCTTCTCGTCTAGCCTTCCAATTTTGCTTTCTAAGACTAGTCTTTCCGGCTGCCATTCCGGGCATATTGTCATGGTAACCTAACCTAACTTAACCTAACTTAACCTAACATAACCCTGTCAAATGTAATCTAATCTTGCGTGATCGTTTGATTAGTCAAACATCTTGTTTTTTCTAAAATGTTTTTTAATTGTGATTTTATTTACCATTAGCGATTTTTTCGAATTGTAATTTTACTGAAGTGATTTATGTGATATCAGCAACGGTACAAAAATGTAAATAAAATGCGTGGTTGGTCACACTGATAACAACACAGGAACGTTCCACGGACGCATGAGGCCCAATCAACCGAAACCTCTTTATCTCACCAGCAAAATTATTTCTTTTCTATTTCGTTGATTCACAAAATCTCATGCAATTTTTTTCATTTCACAACGAATTTTAATAAATTCGAACACACGCATTCACCTAAAATCAACAAAATTGGCTAATAAAATTTAATCGATTCTTGCAGAACCCGGAAGTTCCGATGCCTCACGCCTCCGGTGAACCGGAAGTCGGTCCAATGTTGCCAACCCTCGCCGGACACGTCTAAGTCGGACCACACAACCCAACCCACACACCAATATACGTACTACGCCAAAATTGGACCCACCTTGTGAAAATTGTGTATACTTTAATTAGTGATTAAGTGTATAAATTAATATATTATTATTATATAATAATCCAAAGTATTTCGTATTAAATAAAAAAAAGGTAATATTTTTCGAACTTTCCATTTTGATTATATTAAAGAAGAAGAAGAAGAAAAGATAAACGAAGAGAATCAAACGAGATAAATAATTTATAAATAAATATATATATATAGTTCAAAGTGTATATACAGTTTTACATGTATGTAACTGTGCCATATTGTGAAAAGGAAAACGATATACGTAAAAAAAAGATACTCCTAATAGTTGATAGGTAGTTAAGGATGAATTGTATTTATATTATATATATATTATAAGTAATCTCAGCGACTGAACGATTACTATTTATTGAATATATATATTTGAATGGGATGCGAATGGTTGTTTTTTTTTTGTAATTAATTTTTGTTTTTATGATGGAACGAATGGTGCACAGAATTCCTAGATTTTTTTTAAAAAAAAGGTTTGTTTTTAAGCTCAAAACATAATTGTTGAAAATGTGTTTTCACGAAAGGGATTACCCTTAGGTATTACAGATTCAAAGATTGTACACTGAAATGAAAAAAAGTTAGAGTAATTATATGAAAGGCCTAACTATTTTCCGATACATTTTTGAGAGTATTTTTAAGGTAAATACAGAATAATTGTTGAAATTGTGTTTTTACGAAAGCGATTACCCTTAGGTATTACAGATAAGGGAGGTTAAAAGATTGCACACTGAAATGAAAAAAAGTTGGAGCAATTGAGGGGTCCAATGCAATAACCAGCCAAGTCCAGTTTTATAAAATATTGAGGAGAGACAAAAAACTGTTTACATGCAAGAAATAAAAAACATAATGATTATTATGCATGCAACTAACAATACACCAATGCACTGCAAATTTAAACCAGATTGTTGCATGATGCTATAACAAAGAATTTGAAACTTTATGAGAATATTTAATACTTAACCCATTTTCCTGTTAAAACTGGACTTGGCTGATTATTGCATTGAAACCTTCAAAAAAAAATGTCTAATTATTTTCCGATAAATTTTTGAGAGTATTTTTTAAAATAATTACAGAATAATTGTTGAAATTGTGTTTTTTACGAAAGCAATTACTCTTAGGTTTTACAGATAAGGGAGGTTAAATTGGTAATTCGATTTTTGTTTTATTTTCATACAAAAATGCGCATCTGCAAATATACACATGCATAGGCTTTTCTTAAAAGAGTTCAATTTGAAGATATAAACGAGTGTTGTCCACTCCCAGATTAAGCATGAAGTAAAATTTCGAGTTTAGAAAAGCCTGAAAATTTGGTTTGGTCGCGTAGCGCGAAGCGCGGAGCGACCAAACCAAATTTTCAGGCTTTTCTAAACTCGAAATTTTACTTCATGCGCCACGCGTATACAACTCTGATTTCAAGTGAAGTTCAAAAAGTACTGCTTAAGTTTCATCGTAATAGCATATCCCAAAAAAATGCTCGATTTTTTTAAAGCGCAAGATTTCGTTAGATGAAATAAATATTTATAAAATGTATCAATGTGAAAAAAACTTGAGTAGTATAATTCGAACTTTACTATGAATCAGTGTTTTATACGCGTGGCGCATGAAGTAAAATTTCGAGTTTAGAAAAGCCTGAATATTTGGTTTGGCCGCTCCGCGCTTCGCGCTACGCGTCCAAACCAAATTTTCAGGCTTTTCTAAACTCGAAATTTTACTTCATGCTTAGTCTGGGAGTGGAAAACACTCGTTTACACAGCATTTAGAACTTCAATGAAAACCTACGTTTTGTTTTTCTAAAAATGCATTATTTATGTTGTTTTTCAAAATTCAAATGTCTGGAGCAATTTGGTTGTAGATATGTATGTATATCTAAAAATAAATTGCTCTAGACATTCGAATTTTGAAAGCGCAAGATTTAGTTAGATGACTTAAGAAAAATATAGTTATTCATCCTTCGATTTTTAAAAAGTGAAGAAGGAGTGTTTCCACTCCCAGGCTAAGCATGAAGTAAAATTTCGAGTTTAGAAAAGCTCCGCGTAGAAAATTTGTCGAGGGTCGCGCAGCGACCCTCGACAAATTTTCACGGGGCTTTTCTAAACTCGAAATTTTACTTCATGCGCCACGCGTATAAAACAATGAATTATTTCGAAGTTCAAAATATACTGCTTATGTTAAAGTTCAGAAATGGTACAAATATTTATTTCGTCTAACCAAATCTTACAAAATTCAATTACTTTATAGGTCAAAAATTTAGTGCTTAGGTTTCAGTCGATAAATTTTACAAATATTAATTCCATATAAAGAATTATTATTCTTGAGTAAAGTGAAGATTTGTATCACTTAATAAAAACACAGTACTTAACTCAATAATAACAATTTGTTAGATGAATTGAAGCATTAAATTTTGGACTTCGAAGTAATTGAATTATTGGTTAAAAGAAATAAAATGTAGTAAAATTTATTAACTCCATCATAAGCAGTATATTTTGAACTACAAAATCATTCAATGTTTTATACACGTGGCGCATGAAGTAAAATTTCGAGTTTAGAAAAGCCCCGTGAAAATTTGTCTCGGGTCGCTGCGCGACCCTCGACAAATTTTCTACGCGGGGCTTTTCTAAACTCGAAATTTTACTTAATGCTTAGTTTGGGAGTGGATACACTTGTTCGAAGTAAATTCTCAATTAAATTCTCATGCGTGGCGCATGAAGTAAAATTTCGAGTTTAGAAAAGCCCCGTGAAAATTTGTCTCGGGTCGCTGCGCGACCCTCGACAAATTTTCTACGCGGGGCTTTTCTAAACTCGAAATTTTACTTCATGCTTAGTCTGGGAGTGGATACACTTGTTCGAAGTAAATTCTCAATTAAATAATATCAGCAAACCACATTTTAAAGCTTTTATAAACTCGAAATTTTACTTCATGCTTAGCTTGGGAGTGGAAACACTCGTTCTTCATTTTTTAATAATGAAAGGATAGAATGTAACTATATTTTTATTAAGTCTAAATCTTGCGCTTTAAAAATTCGAATGTCTAGCAATTTGGTTTTAGATATACATTCCAAATTGTTCCAGACTTCATGCTTAACCTGGGAGTGGACACACTTGTTAAAAACTTCAAATTGAACGCTTTTATAAAAATACCTAACGCCTGAATATTTACAGCATGCGAGATTTGTATAACTATTTAAATAAAAGAAAGAAATCCTGTTTAGATCATGGTTAATATTTATTATTTCCTATACAAAAGCTATTTATCTCGTTTTCTACAAATACTTTGTTTCGTTTAGACTTCCAAACCTTCATCGAAATAACATTTATAAGTTGAAACAATTAAAGCCTTGTAGTGACTGGATGGGTAAAATCTAAGTCTAAAATAAAAAAAATAATAATTGAAACAAGACCAAACATTTGGAGAAAGCGAGCTAATCGCATTTGTGATGGTTTTGAAATATTCTACAAAATATTAACAAATTCATTTTTATTTTGTTTATATGTACTTTCGAGAATATTAAAATATGTAAATGTAAATGAAATTGCCAAAACTCCTTTGAGAAAAGAATCGGACTTTTAATGATTAAAATATATTATTTAGAGGAGGTCGACCGCGATCTAAAGCTATAAATAATAAACTCACCATATTGTCGTCTTAACCACGTCCAGATTTAATCAGGACCGCGTTAACTGTCAACGTTAAGGAATAATAACTCGTAGTTAGTTGATTTTGAAAGCTAAACTATTTAGATTTATTTTATTTGTCAAATCAACGCAAGCCAAAACATAAATATAAACATATGTTCGAAAGCGTAAACGCCATCTACTGCCCATTAGTGAATGAATTAGTACTGAACACAAATTCCTATTCTTAATAAATATAAACATTACTTACAATATGGAAAATTAGATGGCGTTAGCTATCGAATCCATTAATAGTTTTCACATATTGGCTTCATATAGTCAGAAATGTTCAGTATACTTCACATCGGGACCACACTGACAAGGACCTTGAAGTCCGAAACGCGTCTGTGGGTAACTGGTGCCGGAATACTGAACACAAATTCAATTGTTTATTAATTACAATCGTTTAGGTATAAAACTTAAAACTAGCTTAAATTGGAAAGTGAGTCTGTTTTTCAGTGATTTCATCAAACTTGCTCAAACAAAATAATTCATCACTAGTGACAAGTTTTTTCTGCAAAATGGACGTACTGTTATAATTTCAATCGTTTCCTTTGCCATGAAAAGTAAATTACAAATAGTAGCAATATGAAAAAAAAAAAAAAAACGTTAAAGTCAATGGATGAAGTGTATAAAATTTTACATTTGATAAAAGTCAACTTATGCTTATTTGCACCTAAGTCAATTAACCTAATCAGTGATTAGTACTTCTTAAAAACACAATAATTGTATTTACAAATTCTTTATACAGTTGCATATTTATAAAAAAGACATAGAGATATCTTACAAATTTCTAACATTCTTATATTCTAGAATTTTGGCTTAGTCAAAGATTTAATCAATGATTAGTGAATGATTAAAGTTAATCAGTCGGGGTGCAAATGGGCCTTAATCTATGAAAAATAATCACGAATCTCATACTTCGAAACTGCAAACTTTACTTAAGCCGTTTTTTTATGGTGTTTTAAATATTGAACACTAATTTACTTTTCATGGCAAATTGTGACTGGATTGTGAATACATTGTGGTCGCACGAGTTTTTTTTGCGTTATGCACTAATTAAAAATAACAATTCAAGAAAAAAAAAAACGGTTTAATCCATAGAATTTTGAACGGTGGAGGCTTCTACTTCGTTATACATGTTAATTTATAAGTGTTTTATTTAATCCATAAAAATCTTTTCCGAAATTTCTGAACTATTTTTTGTCATAAATTAGCTATTCCTTCAAATTTAGCTCAGATATTGAATATTCAGACAATGACAATTAAAAATTGAACACTAAGTTACTTTTCATCTCAAATTGTGACTGGATTGTGAATAAATTGTGGTCTCACGAGTGTTTTTGCGTTATGCACTAATTAAAAATAACAATTCAAGAAAAAAATCGGTTTAATCCATAGAATTATGAACGGTGAAGGCTTCTACTTCGTTATACATGTTAATTTATAAGTGTTTTATTTAATCCATAAAAATCTTTTCCGAAATTTCTGAACTATTTTTTTTAACAATTAGCTATTCCTTGAAATTTGGCTCAGATATTGAATATTCAGACAATGACGTGGAAATGCCTTAATAAATATAGATCAAGTATTTTTTTCCGATTTTCGTAAATAAATGTTGCATACGAAATGTCATAAATCTATTCAGAATTTTGTGTTATGATTTATTAAAAATTACGAAACTTTTCCTTCGTCTTAAAAATACATGTACAGTACGGCGCAACCCAAATTTGACTGCCAAAATTGTATAGGGTAATTTATACTTTGCAACATAGTCGTTCGTCACAATTAAATTTGACAGCTCTCATACATGATTGTCAATATTCTCTCAAAGAGAGGAGAGACTGTTAAATATTATATTCTCTCCTCTCTTTGTAATACCACTGGCCAAAGCTAGAATTACAGGAATAAATTTCATACCATGACAACGAAAGAGCGCTCATATTTGGGTTGCGTTGACTGTACAGGGGGATTTATGCAATATTTATCAACTCTAATAAACAAAATAATTTCGGAAAAAACGTAATGAATCCTTCGATTCGCAACAACAGGTAACAATTGCACAAATCAAAATAACTCAACAGAAATTTCTTATTTCTTTAGAATTAAATTTTATTTAATTTAATTATCAATAATTAAATTTTACTTTAAATCAAATGATTTTTTAACAAAACTTTAAATTTGGCTTAAAATTACAGAAATATACCTTAGGTTATTGAAAAAACTTGACAGATTTAATAATCAGTAAAATCAGTACACTACACCTTTCTGATTATCAACATTTTTCAAATTTTCACATAGAACCCTAAAATTATAAATTATGAATACAATTGACGTAACAATTGCACTTTCCTTACAGTATATCTACATTTTTAAAAACATTTTATTCCAAAATAAGGACGTAGCTAAAACGACAATAACCGAAGTTTGAAAATATTTCATCCCCAAACAAGAACGTTGTTAAGACGATAATATTCCGAGTTTTCTACGACTCTAGATCCTGGGTCTCCAAACTATCTCCTTCGCGGGCCACAAATACAATTCTACATAATAAAGTCGGCCAAGATCCGATTAATTTTATAAAATTATGAAAAATTTAAGGAACATTTGTTACAATATTTCAAAATATGACATTTACATAAAAATTACAAACAATCGCGGGCCGAATTCATGCAAGTCGCGGGCCGGATTTGGCCCGCGGGCCGTAGTTTGGACACCACTGCTCTAGATCATGGTCGAACCCCTCTTAAGGTAAAGAATAATAATTGATTAAAAGATTAATAAATGTTAATAATGATGTATCGTATGTTCAATAAAAATAACCTCTTAAATGCCATGATTTAATTTTCTTTTTAATTTAAGTTGGCTACACGCTTTAAGAATTGACATATAAAACGTCAAACATGATAATTATAATATATAATTTCACAGTTGCCAACCTACAATATTTACCATGGCACTCTGGACGTTTTTTTTTTATTGAACATATGACACAAAGTTGCAGCAGAAGCTCCACGTTAGTATAAAGTTTTAAGACTACTAGGCATGTTATTAAAAGTATTAACGGCCGAGCAATTATAGTTAATTCTAAAAGTTGATTTTACGTCAAATTCTGCACTTCTTATTATGATTTCTATGAATGACTTATTGTATTATATACTGTGAATTTTCTTTTAAATATATATAATGAATGTATACGCTGTAAATTTTCAGACATTCGTCTATTTTATATAAAAACGTGCAATATGAAGTTTAGAACGAGTGTTTCCACTCCCAGACAAAGCATGAAGTAAAATTTCGAGTTTAGAAAAGCCTTAAAATTTGGTTTGGTCGCTCCGCGAAGCGGAGCGGCCAAACCAAATTTTCAGGCTTTTCTAAACTCGAAATTTTACTTCATGCGCCACGACTATAAAACACTAAAATATTGTGAAGTTAGAAATACACTGAGTTTTTATTTATTTCTTTTAATGAGTAATAATCGAAATATTTAAATAACAAAATATTTACATTTTCCTTTATACATTTTGATGTTAGGTCAAATAATATAATATATGAAATTAACTTATTTGGTAATTTAATTAACAAAAATATAATAATGTTGCGTGTATGCATCCATGGCGCTTAATAGGTTAAGCCTAATAGGGTCTTAACACAGTTTATTGATATTCACGTAATTCAATCAATCAATTTAATCAATCTATTAGCCTGGATTAAAATGACTTTTATAATAGTCTACAGTAATAAGAATCTAATAGTAGAAGAATATGCCTAGTATTATTTAAGCTTCGTCGAGTTTTAACACCGGCTTCTATTAAAACGTCTTGTATTATAGTATACAATTCTAAGAACCGAACAAGCGTGTCTTTAAAACTTTGTAGGATCTTAACACAGTCCATTCATTGGCTTAAAATATTAAGACTGATTAACTTATACAAGAATAAATTACAATGATTTTAAGAGTTTAAAATATCGATTTTGATTGTGATATTACAGAGGGTGAAAAAATCCTTGAATATTCACAATTTAAAAATTGTGAATTTTCAAGAATTTTTTCACTCTCTGTAATATCACAATCAAAATCGATATTTTAAACACTCTTTAGAAACATTTTAACTTTGTTTGTATAAAAAAAAATAAATTTGTGTTCAGTATGCCGGCACAGACACATTTCGGACTTCAAGGTCCTCGTCAGTGTGGTCCCGACCCAGTGTTTGTGTAACTGATATTTTATTAAGTGACTATAGTTTCGACAACTTTAACTTATCATTTTCAAACTCAAAGTTTGAGTTTGAAAATAACAAGTTAAAGTTGTCGAAACTATAGTTTTAGTCATTTAATACAATCTCAGTTATACAAACAAAGTTAAAATCGTGTTTCATTTGTCAATTATGACCACAGACACATTTCGGACTTCAAGGTCCTCGTCAGTGTGGTCCCGACCCAGTGTTTGTGTAACTGAGATTTTATTAAGTGACTATAGTTTCGACAACTTTAACTTGTCATTTTCAAACTCAAAGTTTGGGTTTGAAAATAACAAGTTAAAGTTGTCGAAACTATAGTTTTAGTCATTTAATACAATCTCAGTTATACAAACAAAGTTAAAATCGTGTTTCATTTGTGAATTATGATGTATAACGAAGTAGAAGCCTCCACAGTTAAATCTTTAGAAACTTCAGATTAATCCCTTTAAAAAAAGGGGAATGAATGCCTGAAATTTTACAGCGGATGCATCGGGATGTGTATTCTTAAAGGAAAAATTCCCTGTATAAAAAATATCTTTATCAAAATTGTTAGTAATGTTCAAATTCTGAAATATTTCTTTTCCTTGAACTAATTTCCCACTTAGAACTTTATCTAACATGTTTAAACAATTGGGTAATTTTTAGTTAATTGTCTAAAACTATTTGTTGTTTGCGTTTTCTGATTTATAAAACGAATGGTCTAAAATGAGTACACATTTATGTATTGAGCTTAAAAATAATTAAAACAAAAATGGATCTCCTTATTTTGTAATTTGGTAGGTGCGTTTATTTTATAAATTTTATTAAAAAAGTAGCTGTATAAAATATTCCGTGGATGTTCTAGAGCGCTTACAAATGATTGCACACTGAAATGAAAAAAGTTAGAGCATAAAAAGGTCTAATTATTTTCCGATAAAATTTTTGAGTGTTTTTTAAAATAAATACAGAATTTTTTATCGGCAAAAATCGTCAAATTTCCGATACATTTTAAAAAATATTTTTTAAGATAAATACAGATTTTTTTTATCGGTGAAAATCGTCAAAATTTCCAATACATTTTTAAGATAAGTACAGAATTCTAACGTAAAAATCGTTAAATTTCCGATACATAATTAAGAATATTTTTTATGATAAATACTGGTAAACATCGTCAAATTTCACATAAATTTTGGAGAGGATTTTTTTACGATAAAAATAATTTTTTAGAGTATTTATCTTAATACTTGTCAAAATCTTCAAATTTTAAGTGAATTTTGAAAAACAATTTCTACAATAAATGAGTAAATCGGTAACAACAAATAATTAGTTTTTAAACATTGCTTTATTTTAATAAAATAAAGCTAGCTATTGGTTTTCAGTATTCTAAAAAATGTAATTTTGTACAAAAAAAATTACTGATAAATATTTCAAATTTTATTGTTTGTTTGAAAATTCTAATAGCGGTAAAAATTGTCGACACATAACTTTTGAAGAGTACTGTATATGATAAATCGGCAAACCAGTATTACAATCCCTAGATAGTATCTTTAAACTTAAACAAGATAAATTCAAATTCAAAACTATTTGAATTCGAGAAAATAAGCTTACGCTTCTTATAGTTTGCACTCTTTAAACATAATATATAAAATTACGAAAAAACTATTCGTGAAAAATCCGGAGGTGTATTTGCACGGGAAGTAGTTGTTTCAATGGATATTTATCGTCTTGAATTGTCTTATTAATTAAGACACTGTTTGCATTTTCACGAATAGTTTTTTCGTAATTTTATATATTATCTTTAAACTTACTTAAAAAGTCTATTAGTAAAGCTCATTTTATAAACTCTTGATTAAAACAATTGGATAAATTAGTAAAACAATACCAAGTTTTTTAAATAAAAGTTAATAGTTCAAAATATTTCACTACGGGTTAAGAATGCGATTTATTATGGGTAAAATTCAACGTTTTGGGTAGTAACTAGTTCCAGCACCATTGATTGATGTTCTGATTACGGGACAACATTGCATAATACATCAAAATAATGCTGAAACTTGTAGAATTTTAATGTCGCTAATTGGAAACTATTAAGATATTTAGTTTTTTCGTAAAAAAAATTCTGAAAATAGCTACTTTTGCATCATTTATTGACTCATTTTTAGGCGACAAAAACTTGTGATACGTAAAATTCAAGGGTGTCCGTAAATTCTGCATTCAGGTAGCTCAACATTCATTAAAAAAATATAATTATATCTAACATTTACCTTTTTATGCTGGAAATAGTAATATAGATCTGTCTCACTCTAGCTAAAGGCTGGAAAGAATCTGTCTTACTCTAGTAAACCGCAGCCTTAAGTGAGAAGTTAATTAAAAATAAAGCTGATTTTATTATTTTGCCTAAAATTGCATTTTTTAAAAACAGAAAGTAACTTCTTAAGTCTATTAATAAAGTTGAGTTTTAATCTATACTAAAACTGTATTTATTTTAATTAAAAGTAACTTGTAAAGTCTTATATCACCGTTGGTTTTTTTTTATCTAGCCTACAATTGGATTTATTTAAATTAAAATTAACTTATATTCTTAAATATTATTTTATTAATCTAACCTAAAATTGGATTGTTTTTATTAAAACTAATTTATTATGTTTATTATTAGAGTTGATTCTTTTTTATAAATGTTGCCCAAAATTTGATTTTTCTATTAAAACTAACTTATTAAGTTTATTATTAGAGTTGATTCTTTTTTTTAATTCTTGCCTAAAACTGGATTTTTTTAGGGTAATCTTGCTTAAAATTGGATATTTTTTAAGTTAATCTTGCCTTAAATTGGATTTTTTCAAAACTTGATTAAACCTATTTTTTTTAAAGAATTATCTAACGTAATAATTACGTTTTCATTCAGTGTGCAAAACATATTAGAATACATGCTCGGTGTGTGCCCAAAAACACTGGTTGGCCTTTTTGTAAATAACAATTCCAAACACACTTTTATAATTTCGTTTTTTTTTTCTTAAACCATAAATTTCGTACTTACTCAATTTTAAAAGCGTACTTAATTTTTTAAAAAAGCTTGAGCACCGTTTTTTGTACTAAAAACCGTACGCGCACGCATTTTTGTATATTAAAATAAATAAACTATAACCATGTAATTAAAAAAAACTGTAAATAAAAAAAAGACGTTGCCGGCGATGCAAAAGAGCGAAACCTCCACAAGAATTTATTATTATTATCACTGAACGGAAACAAACACGAAGATGGAAATTGAAGAACGTTGTGCGTAGTGTACCTAAGACGTAGTTTTTATAGTAGTTGTAAGAATATGAATTATATCTGTACATTACTTTTTTTTGACATGTATATTATTATTATTAGATTTTTTATTTTGTTGAGTTTTTATTATTATTATTATCGAAGGAGATGAATTGAAACTGAAACGAAAGTACAACAATTGTATACGTTTTAACTTTAAATAATTAAACAAAAAAAAGAAGAAAACATGAGAGTACTTAAAGTTAGCGCAGAGGAACTCTGTACCTTGCACCCCAGTGTGTTTGGGCTTATATTAAGCTACGTAAACGTAATCCCAAACTTGTAAATATATATTGTAATATTTCCAATAATGTATAAGGATAGAGTGTATACTATTCGGACTAGAATTTTATTGTTTGTTTGATTTTTTTTTATATATATATATACACATTTTGTTGCTTATTTGTTGCTCAAAGAACATTTTTTCTGTAATGTGTATTATAAGCCTCTCCCTCTCTGTCGTCTGTGTGACTGTAATTTATTTTAATAAAAAGTAATGTTAAAATCCAAAAACGGTGCAATCATTCTACCACCCCTAGTCCTCCTCCACGCACACACATTCAGGACGAGCTTTCCATACACACACACATTCAGGAACAGCTTCTACACACACACAGGAAGAGCAATCAGTTTCAGTAAATAATAATTTTCAGCGGGAGAGGTGCATGCTGAAGCCGAACATATATTAGGGCTGCAATGAATCAGAGTTTCAGTTAAATCCACCTTGATGAATGTTTTTGGCTTCATGCCTGTATAAATCCTCAATGCATACCAATGAAGTACGCTACGTTCCGCTTAAAGTGGCCGCACGGTTCGCTCCCTCTTTCTCTCTCTTTCTCTCCCTCTTTCTATCCGTGCAACCCCCTCGCTGGGTTCGCCTTAAATTGCGTTTAAATGTAATTAAAAATTTTCACCCACTTCACCTCTTCAGCGTGATTAAAATCGAAATTATAAGGAGCGAGGAAAAAAAAGGTGCGCACTTTGTTTTTCAGGAAAAAAAGGTGCGCACTTTGTTTTTCCGGATAAAAAGGTTATCAATACGTTTGTGAATATAGTGCATGTAAAACGATTTATGTGAAATGTTATAAATGTCCAGGCAAACCAGAAGCTTTTGTAAAATGAATAATTTAAATGTTTTGTGTTGTAGGCATTCACTTTGTGGTACATCTTAAATACACTTGTAAATAAAACACTTTTTACTTTGTTTAACCACTATATTTTGCACTTAATTTGTGACTATAGTTTCGAATATCTAGTAGTCATTATCAAACTAAAAGTGTAAATAATTTAAAACTTCTAACGAGTGCCTTAATTCCTTGATTAAGCATGAAGTAAAATTTCAAGTTTAGAAAAGCTTAAAAATTTGGTTTGGTTGCTCCGTTCAAAACTTACACAAGACAAGCAATTCTTTTGCTAACATAAAACGCGAAGAAGCATGATTAATGTTCATCTTATCCGTGTATAGATAGATGTAGTAAGATCGATATATTTTATTTGACTTAAATTGCAAGTTGGAAGCAATGGAGAAATAAACCAATAAGGACGCACAGCGCGATCACGCAAAGCCCGGAGACGTTGATGAAGAGAAATGGTGGAGGCGACGATAGCGTGCATTGGGGGGCCGATGCTGATCTATGATCCCCGCCACCATCTCGGCATACCTAATGCCCGCAAAACGAACGGATCCATTTTTATTCAAATCCCTAAATCACCAGTCGAATCCCCAGCCCAGCTCGGATCACTCGATAGATCATCCCTTTACGCTAATTGCTTTAATGATCACTTAATTGAGCTCTCGCCTGTGTGTGTGCGTTTTTTTGCAAATCTCGATGAGTTATTCGATTTACAGCACAAAACGTTCCTCTGATGTGGATTTATGGACTTTGTGAGATTTGTATGGATGAATCAATCACGAAATAACATCAATTAAAAAAAATAAAATATGAGGAGATAATTAGCATATATTTTGTATGTGAAAACTCTTTCAAAGGCAAGATTAATAAAGTACCTAAAAGCACGTCAGGATTACCAATTAGGCAAGGAGTTTCTTGAATAATAATAATACTTTATTTACGGAATAGAGTAAAAACTTTTTTTTTTCTAAACTCGAAATTTTACCTTATCCTTAACCCATTCCAATAACGCTACATTATTATTTTTAATTTAAATTACGAGCTAAATAGGTTCATTTCATACAAATATAAAAACGAATTAAGCATTAGTGACTGAATGGTTAAACCTATACTAGTAAACAATAAAATAAAAACGAATTAAAATTAATATCGACTTTTTGCAAAAATGTTGTCTTATTGAGACAAGTCTCCAAATATTCATTGAAACAACTATTTCTCGAGCTAATACCCCGACAGATATTGAATTATACAATGAATATTTGAGTTACACGACAGATTTACTGTTTTACGCATAATTTATATGCAAAATGCAACATCAGGTCAAATTATTCTCTCACCAAACTAAATGAACCAACAGGAAATTGAATAAAATTGCAAAAATTACAGGGAATGAATATTAATTAATTCGCGCACGCATCTTAGGCAATCGTAAAGAAAAAGTCTTAAGCCTTCTATAGACGCGTTTCGAGATTTACTCCTTATCAGTATAGCTATGCTTGAGACTTTCAAACTCAATGTTTCTTTATGTTAATTTCATACATTGTATTATTTGACCTAACTTAAGAATGTGCGAAGAATAATGTAAATATTTTTATTTAAATATTTCGATTATTACTCATTTAAAACTTTTTTTAACTATTTTTCAGTGTATTTCTCACTTCACAATATTGCAGTGTTTTATACGCGTGGCGCATGAAGTAAAATTTCGAGTTTAGAAAAGCCCCGTGAAAATTTGTCGAGGGTCGCGCAGCGACCCTCGACAAATTTTCTACGCGGGGCTTTTCTAAACTCGAAATTTTACTTCATGCTTAGTCTGGGAGTGGACAACACTCGATCTTATGAGTTTCAAATTGAAGGATAACTCTAGATTACTAAGTTTATAACCATTTTACAGAGGCTACAGCTCGAAGGACCAATGATGGTCTTCGGAGACCGAAGGACTACAGGGAATCGAAGTTTTTTCACAAAAAAATAACCGATATCTAAAGGTTTACAGCATGGATAGCTAAGAAAACATCCAATTTTGAAAAAATATTAAAGTTGGTTTAGTGCATAACTTTACTTGAAATTAGTGTTTTATACGCGTGGCGCATGAAGTAAAATTTCGAGTTTAGAAAAGCCCCGTGAAAATTTGTCTCGGGTCGCTGCGCGACCCTCGACAAATTTTCTACGCGGGGCTTTTCTAAACTTGAAATTTTACTTCATGCTTAGCCTGGGAGTGGAAACCCTCCTTTGAATTTTTAAATTGAATAACACAAGAGTATAGAAAATCACTCACCAAGACATCTTGGAGTTCAATCTCTTGCAGAACCTACCTTCTGTAACAAAAAAATGTATTTCAGTAAACAATCATGTACAAAAAATGACAATATGTGTAGTGGACAAATTGTATTTACATATGATGAATTAATTTCTCACGTAACTCGTGTTGAAATATTTTTGTATTAATAATATAATATCCTATTATAGAATCCTCGCTCTTATTATAGAAATATGTATTATATGGTATGCAGAGCCGAAACTAGGTCCTTTGGGGCCCGTGGCAAAAAACTGGCTTGCGCTTGCAGAATATTTAAATACATTAAAAAATTAATGAAAATCTAGGAACATATTTTAAAAGTCCGCACTTTGATGAATTTTTAAGCTTAATTTAATAAAAATTCATCAAGGGTTTTTCAGTTGATTTTTTTAATTGAATTATTAACACAAAAATCAGGTTAAAATAACACTTTCACTTCTGGTGAAAATAACTCGAAAACTAAGAAAAGGGTATTTTCTAATTTTAACATATTTTGAAAGAGCATAGGTTTCTCAACAGCCACAGAAAGTTTTATAAAAATCCAGGATTGGTGTTTTAAATTATAATTGTTTCAAGTCCAACTTCGCCAAAAGTCAGGGTATAAAACCCAAATTTTTACTTTGAGTAAAAATAACTTGAAAACTATAAACGGGGTGTTTTCGGATATCAACATATTTTAAAAGCGCACAATTTTCTGAATATTCATGCTAAATTTTATCAAAATTCATAGGTGGTTTTTTTAGAAATGATTTTTTTGATAATTCAACACACAAAAATCAGTTTAAAATAACACAATTTTCACTTCTATAACTGGAAAAATAAGAAAAGGGTATTTTCTAATTTTAACATATTTTGAAAGAACATAGATTTTTCAACACCCTCAGAAAGTTTTATAAAAATCAATGATTGGTGTTTTAAATTATAATTGTTTTAAGTCCAACTTCGCCAAAAATCAGGGTAAAAAACCAAAATTTTTACTTTGAGTAAAAATAACTTGAAAGCTATAAAAGGGGTGTTTTCGGATATCTACATATTTTAAAAGCGCGCAATTTTCTCAATATTAATGCTAAATTTTATCAAAATTCATAGGTGGTTTTTTTAGTAATGAATTTTTTGATAATACAACACACAAAAATCAGGTAAAAATAGCACAATTTTCATTTCTAGTGAAAATAACTCGAAAACTAAGAAAAGGGTATTTTCTAATTTTAACATATTTTGAAAGAGCATAGGTTTCTCAACACCCACAGAAAGTTTTATAAAAATCCATGATTGGTATTTTAAATTATAATTGTTTTAAGTCCAACTTCGCCAAAAATCAGGGTAAAAAATCCAAATTTTTACTTTGAGTAAAAATAACTTGAATATTATAAAAGGGGTGTTTTCGGATATCTACATATTTTAAAAGCGCACAATTTTCTGAATATTCATGCTAAATTTTATCAAAATTCATAGGTGGTTTTTATAGAAATGATTTTTTTTATAATTCAACACACAAAAATCAGGTTACAATAACACAATTTTCACTTCTAGTGTAAATAACTGGAAAAATAAGAAAAGGGTATTTTCTAATTTTAACATATTTTGAAAGAGCATAGATTTTTAAACACCCTCAGAAAGTTTTATAAAAATCAATGATTGGTGTTTTAAATTATAATTGTTTTAAGTCCAACTTCGCCAAAAATCAGGGTAAAAAACCAAAATTTTTACTTTGAGTAAAAATAACTTGAAAGCTATAAACGGGGTGTTTTCGGATATCTACATATTTTAAAAGCGCGCAATTTTCTCAATATTAATGCTAAATTTTATCAAAATTCATAGGTGGTTTTTTTAGTAATGAATTTTTTGATAATACAACACACAAAAATCAGGTTAAAATAGCACAATTTTCATTTCTAGTGAAAATAACTCGAAAACTAAGAAAAGGGTGTTTTCTAATTTTAACATATTTTGAAAGAGCATAGGTTTCTCAACACCCACAGAAAGTTTTATAAAAATCCATGATTGGTATTTTAAATTATAATTGTTTTAAGTCCAACTTCGCCAAAAATCAGGGTAAATAATCCAAATTTTTACTTTGAGTAAAAATAACTTGATAACTATAAATGGGGTGTTTTTGGATATCTACATATTTTAAAAGCGCACAATTTTCTGAATATTCGTGCCAAATTTTATCAAAATTCATAGGTGGTTTTTTTAGAAATGTTTTTTTGATAATTCAACACACAAAAATCATGTTAAAATAACACAATTTTCACTTCGATTGAAAATAACTCGTAAACTAAGACAAGGGTATTTTCAAATTTTAACATATTTTGAAAGAGCACAGGTTTCTCAACAGCCACAGAAAGTTTTATAAAAATCCATGATTGGTGTTTTAAATTATAATTGTTTTAAGTCCAACTTCGCCAAAAATCAGGGTAAAAAACCCAAGTTTTTACTTTGAGTAAAAATAACTTGAAAACTATAAAACGTGTGTTCTCGTATATCTACATATTTTAAAAGCGCGCAATTTTCTGAATATTCATGCTCAATTTTATCAAAATTCATAGGTGGTTTTTTTTAGTAATGATTATTTTGATAATTCAACACACAAAAATCAGGTTAAAATAACACAATTTTCACTTCGAGTGAAAATAACTCTAAAACTAAGGTAGCGGTATTTTTTAACTTTTACATATTTTGAAAGAGCAACACCCGGAGAGAATTTTATAAAAATCCATGCTTGATATTTCAAATTATGATTATTTTAAGTTCAACTTCTCCAAAAATCAGGGTAAAAACGCAAATTTTTACTTTGAATAAAAATAAATTGAAAACTATAGAAGGGATGTTTTCGGATATGTACATATTTTAAAAGCGCGCAATTTTCTGAATATTCATACTAAATTCTATCAAAATTCATAGGTGGCTTTTTTACTAATGATTTTTTGATAATTCAACACAACTATAATTTTGTTGATAAGTCAACTCACAAAAATCAGGTTAAAATAACACAATTTTCACTTCGAGTGAAAATAACTCGAAAACTAAGGATGGGGTATTTTTCAACTTTTACATATTTTGAAGGAGCAACACCCAGGGAGAGCTGTATAAAAAATCATGCTTGATATTTCAAATTATGATTATTTTAAGTTCAACTTCTCCAAAAATCAGGGTCAAAAACCCAAATTTTTACTTTGAGTGAAAATAACTGGAAAACTATAGAAGGGGTATTTTTAGATATTTACATATTTTAAAAGCGCGCACTTAGCTGAATTTTATGAAAATTTTATGAAAATTCATTTGTGGTTTTTTTTAGTTATAATTTTGTTGAAAAGTCAACTCACACAAAAATCAGGTTAAATAAGACAATTTTCACTTCAAGTGAAAATAACTCGAAAACTAAAGGAGGTTTTTTTTTAACTTTTACATATTTTGAAAGAACATAGTTTTTTCCATATCTACAGAATGTTTTATTAACATCCATGCTTGGTGTTTTAAATTATGATTGTTTAAGACTAACTTCTCCAAAAATCATTGCGAAAAACCCAAACTTTTACTTTGAGTGAAAACTATGGAAGGGGTATTTTCAGATAGCTACATATTTCATTTAATAATTATTTATGTTGATAAGTGTACACAACAAAGTGGCGACGAGGATTTTGGTGATAACATTAAGACATTTTTTAATTATCCGCGTAAATTCGTGTAAAATTACGAAAAATACGTGTGCTTACTATGGCGGAGACCAATAAGGTCGAAAGTTTCGTGGGACACCTACGGGAATTTGATCCTAAGGCGTCAGACTGGACAATTTACAAACGTAGAATGGATAACTATTTCACCGCTAATGAAATTACCTCGGGAGAAAAAAAAGCGCGCAATTCTTTTGAATGCGTTGTCCGTTCACGCAATTTTTTCTTTTTATTTTTTATATCGTTTTTTTAAGGTGATTTGTTACCAAAATTTAAGTTTTTAGAAATGTTTTTTTTTAGAGGAAAATGATTAATTGAAGTTATTTCTAACCCCAAAAATAACGTCCGAATTTTCAAAATTAACGGAAACTTCAGAAAATCAAGAAAAACGAAGTAATTTGTTCGTTATTTTTAAATCTTGACGCTTTTCGTGAATTTCCTGAATTATTTATTTAAAAATATCAATGCTTTTCATAAATTGTTCACGATTTTCGATTAATTTTTAAGTTCTTAACAATCTGTCGTGATTATGATAAAATGTCAACAGTTTTGAATTAGGTATCATTGTGATTTTAATTATGATTATTATAACAGCCGTAAACTCGCTTATTATTCAGTCATTTATTTGTGATTATCGCTAGACAATTCAATTTCAAGTCCTTAAGAAATTGTAATGAGTGTTTTAGAATCCCAGATTAAGCATGAAGTAAAATTTCGAGTTTAGAAAAGCGTGAAAATTTGGATTTGCCGGGGCGCGCGAGCGAAGCGAGTCGCGCCCCGGCAAATCCAAATTTTCACGCTTTTCTAAACTCGAAATTTTACTTCATGCGCCACGCGTATTAAACATACACTTATTATATTTTTTTTGTTTGTAAAAGGTGAATTTTTATACTTTCATAACCGTCATCAAGCTATTCCTGACAATATTATTTATCTTAGATGAAGGTCTTTTAAAAATTAGTTTGCAGCGTAGAATAATAATAAATATTAAATCTAAAACATCGAAAATTATCGATATTTTGAATATGGATAATTTTCATTACGATATTTAACCGTATCGGTACTTTGATATACGATATAATCGATACTCAATATAGATATTTTTTTGGGATTGGAACTTCCCTAGTCGTGACATTACAGAGATCAAATCACAATGTAATCACATGATGGAATGTAATAAAAATCATAGTAACATTTATTTTTGCGATCCAAGTCGCTACTACTATTATTGTAATTATATTCCATCTTGCAGGTCGTATTTTGGGGCGCAATGGGGCTATCTTATTTCCGCAGTAATTATTCAACACCTCTGCGCCTCTACTAGATGCTATTGAGATATGTTTACTTACTTTTGTTAATCTCTTTTTTGTGAACATAATTTACAATAAAACCAACAGTATAAGCATCATTTCTACAAAATTCTCCTGGATCGACGACTTTCGGCGGACGCCTTAGGCAATTAGCGCCTATTAAAAGTCGAAATATGAAGATACATGATTTCACATACAATTTTGTTACATGGGAAAGACAGATTTTTTTCTACGATCATTTTCATATTAATTAATGGCTACAGCTATATAGCTCTCTTGAACCCATTAACGGCCGAGCAATTATCGAGTTAACTCTAAAACTCTAAAAGTTGATCTAAGGTAAATTTTGCTTTTATATAAATTTTATATAAAAACGTATAATATGAAGTTTAAAACAAGTGTTTCCACTCCTAGACTAAGCATGAAGTAACATTTCGAGTTTAGAAAACCCTCGCATAGAAAATTTGTCAAGAAAACATTTGTCGAGGGTCGTAATGATCGTAATATTTAAATAACAAAATATTTACATTTTTCTTCATACATTTTCAAGTCAGATCAAATAATATAATATATCAAAGTAACTTATTTAGTAGTTTAATATAATTAAAAAAAATTAATCATGTTGTGTGTATGCATCAATGGCGGCTCATGAGTTAATTGTCGGCTCCTATAATGACGTCCTACAATCTTTAAATATCCATTCGTTAGAGCAGAGACGAGGGAATTCAGACGTAATGCTAGGATACAATTTAATAAATGGTGCGATTGATTGCCCCTATTTACTTAGCCAACTTAAAATCAATGTGCCAGCTAGAAGTTTGCGTTCCTTCGATCTGTTCCATGTACCATATTGTAGAACGGACTATGGTAAAAATGTTGGTATATCCAAAATCGCCAATAATTGTAACGCCATCAATCCCGACTTTGGTGCAATTAGCAGGAATGCTTTGAAGAACATATTGCGACAGGGTATATAGTCTACATATTTTAATCTGTTGTTTGTAACTAAATGTGTTGTTTGTTTTTTACTCTTTTATGTACCTATATTTATTATGTATTTGTATTTATATTTCATTTATTTTTATTTTTAGTTTTTATAATATTAATGTACCCTAATGGACTTCCGTTAATAAATAAATAATTAAATAAGCTATAAATTTATGTGCACCCAAGAATTGCGTTTGTGGTGGATTCTAGAAGATTGAATTTTATTTTACAAACAATACGTAACACTGATTTTATCTAATTAATTGATCTAACTAATTTAAATTACAAGCGATTTTATTTATTTAAAGACCAAATTAATCAGGATTAAATAAGCTTCAAAATTAGTGTTTGTGGTGGATGCTAGAAGTTTGAGTATTTTTTATTATTCAATAGTTTTCAAGTGATTTAATCGAAATTTTAGTGAAATTATTTTATTTTTAATGCAAAAATAATTATTTAAAGCTGTTTCTGACACCAGGGAGATAGTCTGTAATTTTTTTTCTGATTTTTTGAAAAATACTAATTTTCATCCGATAATCGCAAATTTCGTAAGGGAAAATCCATATTTTTACATAGAAAAAAATATTTTTTACAATTAAAAAAGAAATCCCACTTACTCTCAACGATGTTAAAAACAATAGGAAATATTTATTATGCCAAGAAAAAAATGTGGTGCTAACTTTTTTCTCTTTTAAAAATTACAACAAATTCTTAAATCCACTAAAATTCATCTTTGAGCGTTCACACTCAGCATCATTTTAAAGCTCTAAAAAAATATTTATAACTCAAAGTAAAGCTCTTTTAAATCTAAAACGTTTGTTTTTAAATCAATCAAATCAGTTGAATGGTTTCTGAAATAGAGCACTTTAAATACTACAAGTGATAAAATCGACAAAATTGCTTTTTCGAATAAAAAATTTATGTAAAGTTAAATTTGAAAAATAAACGATAACTCTTTAAGAAAATGTATCAATAATTAGATAGGCTTTAAGCGTGTGTTAATTACTTAGTTCCATCATCAAAATTGTGTTCATAGTGGCAGATTTTCACACGCAAAAATTATTTTATAAAATGTTTGTAAATTTGTTACGAGTAAAACAATATTAGAAACAATGCAAAACATTTATTATCCCAAGAAAAAAATGTCGTGGTAACTTATTTCAATTTTAAAAATAACAATAAACTCATAAATCCACTAAAATTCATTTTTGAGCGCTCACACGTAGCACTATTTTAAAGCCCCAAAAAATGTTTATAACTCAAATTAAAACTCGTTTAAATCTAAATCTAAATCTGTTTTTAAAATCAGTCAAATCAGTTAAACGGTTTATGAAATAGAGAGCGTTAAATACAAAAGGTGATAAAAACGAGAAAATTGCTTTTTCCAATAAAAAATATGTCTAAAGTTAAATTTGCAACATAAATGAAAAATCTTAAATAATATATTTACAATCAAATAGGCTTTAAACCTATATTAATAACTTAGTTCCATGAAGAAAATTGTGTTCATAGTGAATGCTAAAAGTTGAAGTTTTAATTTTCAACAGTTTTTAGGTGATGTATGTAGTCGAACTTTTAGTACCATAATTTTCTTCACAAGAAAATAATCAGCTGAAGCCGTTTCTAAAATCAAGAAAGTCTGGGATTTTTTTCAGATTCTTTGGAACAAAAAAAAATGCATCGTAAAATCGTAAATATCGTAAGGGAAAATGTCCAGATTTTCACACACACAATAAACGACCTCCGGTTTTTCTGTCTGGGCTATCGACCTGCGGTCTTACTCGCCTGTCTGTTTTAATTTTAAATTATACAATAGGTGATAATTAATATATTATAAAATTATTTAACCCTTCGATTTTACACAATTATAACATTTTTTACCTTAGGAATATTAATGCCGGCTAAATCCAGATCACCATCCTCCAAAAAAATACCAGTTTTCCGTCTTCTTACAAATTTTAATTTGTCTAATTACTTAATTAAAACCGCACTGTTTACAATCCCGTAATAATTATAACTCAAAAAAACGATCATAGTACTTCGATAAATGGCCCGTTCATCAAAGACAACAGTTGATTACTGAAAACTGTTAGGGAATTCTCTCATGACCAGACTGTTAATCGTGAACGTGTTTGGGATTTTTCAATCTTACAAAATAGACCGATTGGTATTGGTGATTGGTGTTGACGGGTTAAAGTTTTCAAAATAGCCACTACTCGCCATCAGAAACCAACATGCATCACAAACAAATCCAAGCATGTTGAACATTTTGATGAACGGCTCCTTTTTTGCAAACTCTAAAACCGATATTTTATGTACACTCAAAACCGATCTGACACTACTTCAAAATTGTATTTATTCAATTTTGTTAATTTAAATCGACATTATTAACTCCATAACAACCGTAATAAACAAGGTTTTATTCACTAGTGAACTAAAAATTTTTTAGGTCACTAGTGAGTTAAAAAATTTATTTAAAAATAAATGTAAAGTACATTTTTATCGAATTATAAATAATAAATATTATACATCAAGTGAATTAAACACCTTTATTCACTCAAAGAAATGATTTCACTCGCGCCGAGGCGCTCGTGAAATCAAAAATCTTTTCGTGAATAAAATCGTGTTTAATTCACTTGATGTATAATATTTATTATTTATAATTCGATATTTTTAATATTTCGGAGACGCGACATACACCGTGTTAATGATTGATTTAAACTGAAGGTGAAACACACACACAAACATTGACGAATTGCGAAGGAAGAACAAAATACATCACGTCATCATCTTATCAGCATTTCAATGCCCGCTCTCGGTTCGAATTCGAGTTCGGCACGTTTTTTTGCGTACTTGATAAAAACAATACAAGAGGAATGTTTTCGTTTAAATGGATTTTAGTGAGTGGAGTCAATGTGTTTATTTCAAGATGGGAAATAAATTAAATTAAAGGATTTTTGTAGTGAGAGAATCTTTGTATGTATAGAGTACAGCATTTTCGATAGTTTCCTCAACTAAAGTAACATTTATATGAATGATAGACAAAAACTAATACATACTTCCAGAGCTACGTTTACTTTTACAGAAAGGTATAGTTTTTAAATATATTTTTATTGAATATTTACTACTATTACACTAAGCAACAACAAATTTGTTTATGATATTTTTTTCTTCAGAAATAAAGTAGGCTTGTTGCCAATATACAGTCATTTTTTTGTTCTATATATTTTTTATTAAATCAGTGAAAATGTCGACGTGGGGAGTTTAAAAATGTCGAGATGGGAAGTTTGTAAACAATCTAGTGAACATTATTATTACATGTATAGGTTGTATACTGAAATATTTATTTTGTAACACCTTTAGGATAGTAGACCAGACAAGAAACAATATCTTAGACGCGACTGGCATCTTTTTTATAACAATTAATTCCTAGTCGAGAGACTTTATTTATAAACCTTTAATTTCAAAAACTAATTATATTTTTACTAATTCTCATTTAACTTAGACTTATCAAACAGATCGTTAAGACTTTAGAAATGTGTTGAAAAGTGTCCATCACAGTTATATGCTGTAAATCTTCATATATTCGTAACTTTTTTAAAGGAGTTTAATTTGAAGCTATAAATGAGTATTTTCTACTTCCGGATTAAGCATGAAGTAAAATCTTGAGTTTAGAAAAGCTTAGTCTGGGAGTGGAAACACTCATTTGTAACTTCACATTAAACTCATTAAAAAAAAAAACGAATGCCTCATAATGCATTCGCTGAATCCAGATATTTGTATTTGAAAGACAAATTTGCTGTATGTTTATGTTTCCAGCACTATGAATAAAAATACTCACGAACCGCTACTGGTAATGTATGAAAAGTATTAAGTTTAAAGATATGAATGATATCCATGTGTAATTTAATAATTTGTGAGTAGAGAGCACTTAGGAAGGCAAACATAATTTTGAAAGTTTTCTCCGAATGATGGTAATCCCCGATACGGGCGGTTTCTGTTGTACTTAAAATGGAAACTTATTATAACATTGCGGGGACTACATATAACTCGCATTTGCGCAACATAATAATGTTGTCTAGTTTGAGATGGGGGTAACATTAGGAATGCCACCCGTCTGGAGCGCATTCCTTCAAATGTAGCAGCTTCCTGGTGAACATTACAGGCCCTCGCAAAATATGCTAAGTTCTTCCAGGAATTTACTACATCACACTTAGTGTAATAAATAGTGATACTAAATTATCCGGGCATAGTTTCGCGTTAATTACGATTTGGAAATTTTGAGCTTGATGCGAGTGGTGGTGGGGGGGTAAAAATGTTAATTAGAAGAGACGGTCGCTGCTGGTCCGAATGGGGCCATTTTCGCGTTTCGTACAAGAAGTAGGAAGAGTGCCAGTCCGACCTTTGGCACAACAAATCAAGCGGCACTTTTGTTCAACTAGAAAATTAAGGTGACCATAATTCTTATCTATGGGCTTCTGAATTGTATGTCCGGTGATAAACGGCATGGCCGTATAAAGCATTTCATTTATTATGTACCTCGTTTTTATTATCATCAAGATTTGTACAAAAATGGAGATCCGTTTTCGCAACTTAGGTATTTATTCGCGGGCGGAACCGAGTTATTTCCAATAATCCTCTTTCCTTAAATTTATTGGCGAATTTATTGCCCCGCATCTACCCCCGAGTAATTGAACTACTTTCCGGCCACAAATAAATTACATTAATACTTCTTACATTTGCGCGCATCCATTACAATATTTATATTAATGAAATTATCGTTCGGGAAAACACGCGCGTAAATCTCTCGCTCTACTATATTTTCCTCCCCATATATCCCGTGTGCGTGTTTTGGCGGATTAAAATGATATATCGACCGAAAGTCGTCGGAGGGCGTTGCTTTTTTTTGAATTTCCACTTTTTTGAATGAGTGAAGGGCACGTTGACGCTTCTAGGAGCTTAAAACCAGATTCCGAGGGTCGGGAAAACTTTGCCGGGGGAAATGATGGCGAGCGAAATTGCCCGCAGAATATCAACTAACTTCCCGGGACAGTCGGAACTGATACCAACTATTTCTTATCATAAAGGTGGTATTATGATAAATCGCATGATTTGTCGCAGCTTGGGATTTCACTGAATTATCCTCCAGGCCATTTCTAACAAATGTCTTGTTTCTATATATATATATTTTATACACATTATTATACTTACTAGACCTACACAACTTTAAAACATAATGAATTAATGAGAACCAAATTGAAGATATTTTAAACATCTAATTCGTAATCAAATTATCGTTATTATATACATAGTTTCATCATCAAAGTAAATGTTTTGGTATGAGTTACGTGAAGATGAATTTAATATTAAATGAAACAAGTAATCCTTTTTCTCCACTGGTTTAAGGTTTAAACCAGATGAGAAAAAAGATTACTTGTTTCATTTAATATCAAAGGAAAGGAACTAATAATTAACACTGTTGTATCCTCTCTTCACATTTTATTTTCTAATCGTTAGCAAAGCAAGCTCATTATATTTGAAGTAGTCTTGAATATCAATCAAACTATTCGTAATCTCACTTTAATTTTGATATTTCATAAGAAATATATGAATTTAAAAAATTTAAGACTTGAGTTACAAATGTCTGCGATTGACACAGCGGTGACAAATCCTCAAAAAATTCGAATTAGGAATCCCAATCACCTAATATAATTCGAAACACAAATATTCGAATAAAGGATTCGTAAGACAAAAATTTGATTCGAATCTAAGATTCGAATCCTGTTTTTCGAGTCACGGATACAAATACTTAAAATTAAATTTATGTCGTATATTTTGGGTGAATTTAGGATTTAAATTTATTTTTTAGGGATTTGTATCCCTGACTCTAAAAAAAATTGATTTTAATATAAAGAAAACACTTAACTTTATTTATAAAAGTCTAACAATGATGATTTTTTGTAATATTCAAAAGTGAACAAAAATAGATGAAATATTTTTTTCTTGTGAAAATAAATAGCAGGCATTGTTTTTAACATTGCTAAAAGTGTCCGTGAATTTTTTGGGATTTTTTAATAAATATAAAGTTTCGTGCAAAAATCTGCATTTTTTCCATACACACAATATTTCAGCGTTTTCAGTGTTTAATACGCGTGGCGCATGAAGTAAAATTTCGAGTTTAGAAAAGCCCGAAAATTTGGTTTGGTTGCTCCGCGCTTCGCGCTACGCAACCAAACCAAATTTTCAGGCTTTTCTAAACTCGAAATTTTACTTCATGCTTAGTCTGGGAGTGGAAAACACTAAAGCTTCAAATTGAACTATTTAAAAAAACAACGAAAATCTAAAGATTTACATGTATGTATGTAATTAGGATATGTATTCTTAAAAGAAAAACTCCCTGTATAGTATAGAAAATGTAAGGGATTATTAATACATGCCCTTATGAATTTTTCGAATTTTAAACGAGCATTTTTATGTTTTAAAAAATCTGAAAAAAATCTCAATTCTCGTATTGATGTTAGAAATAGTCTGGGGTATTTTTTTATTATGAAAAAAATATTTACTAAAATATCTGCTTTGAGAGAATAAACACAATTATTAATTTTGTCATTTTTAAAAATGAGTAAAAATGGATGACATTTTTTTTTCTTGTAAAAACAAATTGCACACATTGTTTCCAACATTGCCGAAACTATCTGCGAACTTTTTTTTCATAATAAAAGAAATACTTTAGGATATTTGTAACATCAAGAAAAATTCACGAGATTATTTTTAGATTTTTCCAAAAATAAAAATATTCATTCAAAATTCGCAAAATTTATAATGGCAAAAAAAAAGATTTTCACGCGAAATTTTGATTTAATTTTTAAAAAATTAAAAATTTCGCGTGAAAATCTAATTTTTTTCCATTATAAATTTTGCGAATTTTGAATGAATATTTTTATTTTTGGAAAAATCTAAAAATAATCTCGTGAATTTTTCTTGATGTTAGAAATATCCTAACGTATTTCTTTTATTATGAAAAAAAAAAATTTCATTGAAATTTTAGCTTTGGGGTGTTTATTAATTTTCTGTAATTTTTAACAGCGGGTAAAAATAGATAAAATATTTTTTTCTTAAGAAAATAAATAACACGCATTCTTTTCAGCATTGCTAAGAGTATCTGGGAATTTTTTGAGATTTAAAAAAAATACAAAATTTTGTGTGGAAATCCATGTTTTTTTCCATACCGAACGAGTTTTGTGAGTTTAGAACAAAAAGGTTTACTTTTCTAAAAAATCTGAAAAAAATCTCTCTCTTGATGTTAGAAATAGTCTCTTCTTGATGTTAGAAATAGTCTGGGCTATATTTTCTTTAATTATGAAAAAAATATGTCACTATAATTTGTATTATTACTGTATTTATTAATTTTTGTGTAATTTTTAAAATTGAGTGAAAATTGATAAAAAACATTCTTGAGGAAATAAATAGCACGCCTTGTTTCTAACATTGCTTAAAGTGTTTGTACATTTTTTGGAATTTTAAGAAAATAAAATCTTGGAATATTAATTAAAACTTGCAAACGCAACTTTTGGTGCGAGTCCAATTTAAATTCTATAAAATGCAAGTTGCAACGTCGGAATCTTAAAACTTCCAAACGCCGAGTATGGAAAAAATTCACATGCCATTGAATTCTTCCATACTCAGCGTTTGCAAGTTTTAAAATTCCGACGTTGCAACTTGCATTTTACAGAATTTCAATTGGATTTGCAGTAAAAGTTGCGTTTTGCAAGTTTTAATTAATATTCCAAGATTTCAACTTGTATTGTGCAGTATTTTAATTTCTCGTACAGTAAGAATTAAATTATCTTTCGCCGTAACTTACATATCACATTCATACAGGAAATTTCTCTATTAAGTATACACATGTATACGCTGTAAATGTTCCAACATTCGTTGTTTTTTTTTTAAAGTCCAATTTGAAGTTTTAAACGAGTGTTTTCCACTCCCAGACGAAGCATGAAGTAAAATTTCGAGTTTAGAAAAGCCTGAAAATTTGGTTTGGTTGCGTAGCGCGGAGCGACCAAACCAAATTTTCAGGCTTTTCTAAACTCGAAATTTTACTTCATGCGCCACGCGTACAAAACACTGATTTCAATTGAAGTTGCCTTGTTCACAATATTTCAACGTTTTCAGTGTTTAATACGCGTGGCGCATGAAGTAAAATTTTGAGTTCAGAAAAGCCTTAAATTTTGGTTTGGTCGCTCCGCGCTTCGCGCTATGCGACCAAACCAAATTTTCAGTCTTTTCTAAACTCGAAATTTTACTTCATGCTTAGTCTGGGATTGGAAAACACTCGTTTACAGCTTTAAATTGAAATATTTTAAAAAACAACGAATATCTGAGGATTTACAGCAACCAAATTTTCAGGCTTTTCTAAACTCGAAATTTTACTTCATGCGCCACGCGTACAAGACACTGATTTCAATTGAAGTTGACTTGATCACAATATTTCAGCGTTTTCAGTGTTTAATACGCGTGGCGCATGAAGTAAAATTTCGAGTTTAGAAAAGCCTGAAAATTTGGTTTGGTCGCTCCGCGCTTCGCGCTACGCGTCCAAACCAAATTTTCAGGCTTTTCTAAACTCGAAATTTTACTTCATGCTTAGTCTGGGATTGGAAAACACTCGTTTAAAGCTTTAAATTAAACTATTTTAAAAAACAACGAATATCTGAGGATTTACAGCAACCAAATTTTTAGGCTTTGCTAAACTCGAAATTTTACTTCATGCGCCACGCGTACAAGACACTGATTTAAATTGAAGTTGACTTGTTCGCAATATTTCAGCGTTTTCAGTGTTTAATACGCGTGGCGCATGAAGTAAAATTTCGAGTTTAGAAAAGCCTGAAAATTTGGTTTGGTCGCTCCGCGCTTCGCGCTACGCGACCAAACCAAATTTTCAGGCTTTTCTAAACTCGAAATTTTACTTCATGCTTAGTCTGGGAGTGGAAAACACTCGTTTGAAGCTTCAAATTGAAATATTTTAAAAATCAACGAATATCTGAGGATTTACAGTATGTAATTAGAATATGTATACTTAAAAGAAAAACTCCCTGTATAATATAGATAATGTAAGGGATTATTAATACGTTCATATAATATAGAAAACTTAAGGGATTGTTAATACGTAGTATTCTGCGTGTTTAATTGATGGTCCATTTAAGGAAATGTTGCATTCGTGCAGAGATTATGGCGAATATCCGTGCCTAGGGTTTGGGGGCAAAGAGGGTGTAATCCAGGTGAATTAGTGCGTTTAATCAGGGGGCGCTTGAGAGGCGGCTACAGAGACGAGGGTGACCACGAGAAGAGGGTCGCTCGGAGAGCCGGGGGTGGGTTTTCGGGAGCTGCAGGTAATCAACATCCAGACATTTATGATATACGTTTTGGGGTTGAAAGGAACGTGTTTGTACTAGTTGGGCTATCCACAGAATGATAAGAGAGCTCTGTAGAAACAAGGGGGTGAATAAATGTTTCTTTAAAATTTTAGAATACTTTTTTAAGTGTACAAATATAACATAAAACTCAGTTGGAGCAAAGTGCTACAAGCGTTCGAATTTTGAAAGAAAAAATTTATTAATTATTTGAACATAAGTATGAATAAAATTGCCAATAGTTGGTTTTAAAATACTTTCAAACAAAACAGACATCTTTTTTTAATTAGGAATATTAAACATTTAGTCTCAAAGAGTGTCTTAAAAACAATTTAGTACGCACTCATTCAATTAGATCTCTCATATGGACTCCTATTTTGGGGTTCAACTTGTGACGATATTTTCATTTTACAAAGAGAAATTGTACGAGTAATGTGCTATAAGCCCTTGGGGCATTGAATGGCTTATAGCACATTGCTCGTACAATTTTTTTTTGTAAAATGAAAATATCGTCTAGACAACTTTTTAAACATTTGCAATTGATGACTCTTCCTTATACATTTTTAATCTAATTTTATATACATTTAATTCAAAACATACAATAAAATCACGTCAAGATACTCATAATTATAACGTACGTAATAAAGATTTTAATTTGACCAATATTAGGTTTACTATAAGTAAAAAAAACCCCGCTTATTTCGACATTAAATACTACAATAAATTATTAAATACATATAAACATATCAAAGATTTGCCAGTTAGAAGAGTGTTTGAAAATCAACTAAAAATATTATTAACAGAAAAATGCTTTCATTCCTTATCTGAATTCTTTAGTGCGCTATGATTTGTATATATATTCTTTTTAACACGTAAATACTATGTTTTATTGTACCAATTACCTCTAATTATTAATGTTTTGATCTAATAATTTTATTTAATAGTTGACGAACCCATAATAGGTGTTAATGTTCTGTGGTAATAAATTTGATTTGATTCGATTAAAAGCGGGAAGAATCGCAGTTTAAATGTTTTGTATTTAATACGCCTTCTCACTGTTTATGATATTTCATAGAACTCTCAGTGTAGCTTATGTTACGCTTCAACAATGGTTTAACAAAAAGAAGGAAGGCTAAAAGGAGGTACGAAATAGTGTAACAAGAAATTAATAAACATGAATTTATTAGAAAATGTCTTACCTCTACATTAAATATCAATACGAAACGAGTTATAAAATATAATGAAAAAATGTTCAAACATAAAATCAAGCTGAGTTTGGTGGTTAACACTCGATATATCGCTGTTTTAAACCTACTTCTTAATTAAATAGAAATAATTGTAATTGTATGAATATTTTAATTAAGTAGACTAATTTATACGTTGTTTGTCACTTGATTGATTTTATTTAGGCCGGTCGCTCCCATTTTTTGTCGTAATCGATGAAGGTAACACCAAAAAGATATCACCAGATTTAGTAATTGGGTTAGTCATAGATCCAACACTTAATTAAACACAGTTATATTCCTTTCTTCACTTTTATTTTTAAATTTATTTATTAACGGATGTCCATTTTAGTACAATAAAATTATAAAACTAAAAATAAAAATAAATGAAATATAAATACAAATACATCATAAATAAAGGTAGATGTATATTTCGGGTACTAAGTACCCATTATCAATAGCTAACTGTGTTTAATTAAGTGACTTAACACCTTCACGTAACTCATACAACTACATTAATAGATCCAACAATTTGATAGAAATCCAATGCCAGATGAAGCAAATGAAAAGTTATCTAACCAAACAACCTCACTTATTTACTTTTAAATTGTAAAATAATTTTTCTCCTGCCTCTACCGAAACCATATATTTCGGCCATAAAAATCGGGCCGAAACGACGACTTAGCGTATCTAGGGCCGAAAAAATAATATGCATAATCTAGATAACTTTTCGCGGAAGACTATGCAAAAATCTGACAGTGACATTTCAATTTCAATAGTTCAACGTATGAAATATTAATTAGTAGCAGAAGTTATTAGTGAATAAGGAAATCAATTCGTGTAGAATGTCAGAAAAGGGCGACAGCAATGATCTAATGGACTGTACTTCTTCAGAATTACAAAACATCGCATCCAGTGTTAGCGACAATCTACTGCCGGATAAATCAAGGCAACGATATGAACAAAACTATGCCGTATTTTGCAAGTGAAAACTACGTAAAAAGTATTGTGTTTTCTCGTTTATATTAAATAAATATAGTGAATTTTGTTGTGCATTAATTAGATTTTCATTATTTATTACAGTTTACAATATTATTTGTAAGTTTGTATAAACTATAGACAACTTTTCAGGGAATATGAGGCTACAAGGATAAACTCTGTTCACTTTCAACGGTGCGCGATAGAAAATGTCCTGCAACATTATTTTTACTTAAGGCAGGTAAATAATATCTAGTGTAACTCATGCCAAAATGCTTTATTAGCAGCCCTTCACTTTTATCAGCCTTCGCTCGCTCGAGCTGCTAAAAGCGGCGGGCTACTAAAGCTTATTTTCGGCCCTAGTTTTTTTACTACCTTATTAATAAGCCTAAGACGATATAGCATATAGTGTATCAGATACTATATCGTCTTAGGCTTATTAATAAGGTAGTAAAAAAACTTTAAATTCTTATTTATAATTTCCCAAAAGACGTATTTACATTTAAATTAATTTATTCTCCTCGCAACAACCAATAAATAAATCTCGATTCAGCACCGCGTCTCCGAATTTACATTTCTCCTCATTATTTATGTTTTGTTTACATAAATAAAAAACAATTGAAATTTACATTTAGGCGCCCGAGCGCTGCGGCGGAAAGCTAATGAATTATTCGTGGTTACAAAATGTAGGTAAAGACGTGAGACAATTACTGGCGCATTTCCGTTAATGCCGAATGGGGATTTTATGGTAAAAAATATGTTTCGAAAAGACGCGCATTTGAATAATGGCCCTTCGCGGAGGCCGCTAATGTGTGTCCAAAAACAAAATTCCCATCGAACGGCCGACACGTAATGGGGCAGCATATGTGCTGGACTCTATTGAAGGTGATTTGGCTTATTTATGCATCTACACGTAGATAGGGAATTAGTTTCTTTTCCCAGGAACGGTAAGAATTACAAAAAAATTAAACCTAAGTCCTTAATATGACAATAATGGTACGGCTTGATCAATTAAACGGACTGTTAATTTAAATTAAAGGAAAAAATTGTCGACAGTTATAAGCAGGCTCGAAAGAGCCGTCTTGTCCGGCCTTACCTTAACGATTTTAATACTGTTTATAGAAAACAAAGCTAGGACGAATCCTGGTAGAAAGGATTCGAATGAAGAATCCGAATCACCTAATATGATTCGAATCACGAATACTCGAATAAAGGATTCGTAAGAAATAAATATGATTTGAATATTTAATTGATGAGGCGGATACATGATGAAACTCCATAATACTATTTGAAATAAAACAACACAGTTGGGAGGGTTTCACTTTTATTGTTGAACACTGCAACATGTTTCACCACAAAGTGGCTTCATCAGGCAGATAAAATAATGATATTATTTCATCTGCCATGTTGCAGTGTTCAACAATTAAAGTGAAACCCTCCCAACTGTGTTGTTTTATTTCAAATAAATATGATTTGAATCAAAGATTCGAATCCTCCTTTTTCGAATCACGAATACAAATCCTTCAAGAATAAATTTGATTTTATTATATTTTTGCAACCATTAATATATAAATATCGTTAACAGTTGTTTTAACACAAGTATTCAAAACTTAATTATTTATTATTATGTTCAGTGTTAATAATAAATAATTAGCTTTTGAATATTTTTGTTAGAACAACATGGTTGCAAAAATATAATAAATTCAAATTTATTCTTAAAGGATTTGTATTCGTGATTCGAAAAAACAGGATTCGAATCCTCGTTTGATATCAGGCTAAATATCTGATTTCCTGATACTCGATTAAAGATGTATTTGTGTGTTTTTGAACATCACTTCAAATTAGTGTTTTGTTCGCGTGGCGCATGAAGTAAAATTTCGAGTTTAGAAAAGCCCGAAAATTTGTCTCGGGTCGCTGCGCGACCCTCGACAAATTTTCACGTGGCTTTTCTAAACTCGAAATTTTACTTCATGCTTAGCCTGGGAGTGGAAACACCCGTTCAAAACTTCAAATTGAACTATAGCATAAAATCGACGAATGCCTGAAAATTACGTAAATAAAAAATTCACTGAATATCATTAAAACCAAGAAAGTCAGAGAAAAGTCATGGAATTAAATTCAAATTGAACAAATCAAACAATACAAAACAATATTTTGAAAACTAGATTATTATCTTTAAAAATATTTTTAGTCATTTAATGTTTTTATCAAAGCATTCAGTTTAAAGTTTCGAACGAGCGTTTCCACTCCCAGACTAAGCATGAAGTAAAATTTCGAGTTTAGAAAAGCCCCGTGAAAATTTGTCGAGGGTCGCGCAGCGACCCGAGACAAATTTTCTGGGCTTTTCTAAACTCGAAATTTTACTTCATGCGCCACGCGTATAAAACAGTGATTTAACGAGAAATTTAAAAACACACAAGACATTTTTCAAGTTAATCCTTCCAATTAATTCGAATTATTTTTGACGATTCAAAACCTTTTGGAAGTATTCGAATGCTTTTATTAATATATGAATCCTTTTATGATTCGAATCACCCACATTTGTATTCGAATACGAATCCTTTTAAAAAAATGTAACGAATCCAGATCACGAATCCGGTAGAACTAAAGTATTCGAATGCCTCTTTTCAATCCTCTAAAAGGATTCGAATCCTGCCCAGCTCTGCCCAGTACCAATCAATGGAAGCTATATACTTCTTTGCTAATTAACAAAAAACTGTTTGTCTTGTATGTATTTCTTTTTTTTAAACTGGCACTGATACCCTTTTGCATCTAAGCGCCTCTATGTCTAAAATTGTTAATGTCTACATGGATTTTGTAATCCTGCCCAGCTCTGATAGAAAATATGCTAAAATCATATACCAGGTGTCCGGATTTCGTAGGACCAACGCGGCAATTTCTGCATTTGAATCCGGAATGATTTGAATCCTGCCCAGCTCTGGCGACTAATTAAACTTAAAAAAAAAAAGTATTTATCAATTAATAATGAACGTAATATCGTATGTACAAATAAAAAAAACCTCTAGAGTGCCATGATTTTATCTTTTTCTAAATTTAAGTTGGCTACACACTTTAGAAATTGACATATAAAACGTCAGACAATATTTATAATACATAATTTCCGAGTTGCCAACCTACAATTTTTTCCATGGCACTCTAGAGCAGTGGTGGGGAAACTTTTTTTAAGACGGGCCATTTGTAATAACCAGACAATCGTAGCGGGCCAAAGAATAATGCTTAATCGTAGGTAGGTAGTTTTTATGCGGGTCGTCACATTACGAAGTAAGAACGCGTTCAAACATTCTCACGACGGCACTCTTAAACGGGCCGGATTAAACCTTTCCGCGGGCCGGACTTGGCCCGCGGGCCGTAGTTTCCCCATCACTGCTCTAGAGGTTTAATTTTATTGAACATACGATATCATACGTTTAGCAATCTATTATTTCAAGCTTTAACTTTTCGGAACGATTCGGAAATTTAATTAAAAGCACAGATTAGTGCGTTTTGTTATGCAATGAACCTGATCCCGTGCGCGATAGTATGCACCCAGGCGAAAGAAAAAAAGTAAAACAAAAAAACCCGAAACAATCGTGGAATAGTGTGCGCATTTAACTGTGTAAACGTTGAAAATATACGATGTTCCAAGGGGGTTGGGTTCGGCGGGGGGTTTGCTACTTATTCCTTGGCCGTTAGTTTATTGTGCTTCCCCGTTCGTTGTGCGATTTATGAATACACTGCATTGTTTCACTCGGTGAACTGTTTATTTCGGCGTAATTAATTTTACGTTTTATCCACGATTTATATTGTTTCTCCATTACGGAGCGGGATAAGGGATGATAATTATATTTTCAATTTGTGCACGTAATCAAATGCTGAAATAATCAGAACCGCAAACTTTTCTTTTAATTGTGTTAAAATTGTGCGCACTGGAGACCGAGTGTGTTGCATGATATCAAACAAGTTTTAATTAATTAATACTTTGATTTATGGATGGACTCATTCGGATTCTGACCTTTTTAAATCATAATTTAAATGTTTGGTACAATTATTATTGCTAATGCAGAACGAGTACAAAAGTATAGAAAGTTACTGCGGTATTACTACAAGATGGCAGATAAGTCGCGACGGGGTCGTAGTTAGTTAATATTTCTTTGATTCTTAACATATTTTAATCATTTATGGCTTGCAAAAAAGAACACATCTTGGAGATTACATTACATTATGAATTAAAGACAACATCTTTTAAATGTCTTCCGTTTTCGATTTCGCACTGATGAGCTCTTGGCATGTTTCATAACAGCGCTTAGTATCTGTGGCTCTAGTGTTCGTAAATACACCTAAGATAATTCTACACGATTTTTTTCGTTTAGTTGTGGAAGAATCTTAGGTATCTTGAACAAGTTTCTCATCTTTCACGTGGTGAAACATATTTAACTATGATTTAATTTAATTTTTTCGTTTAGTTGTGGAATAATCTTAGGTATCTTGAACAAGTTTCTCATCTTTCACGTGCTGAAATATATTTAACTATGATTTAATATAGAAACATTTATTGGTTAAATTTCATTAATATATTAGTGAAATTTAACCAAGTGTTTTCTTTATTAAATCATAATCTTAGGTGTATTTACGAACACTCTTTCTTTTATCAATCCCTATAAAAAGTAGTCAGGGGCAGATTTTTTAAAATGTACAAACCGGGATATGCATACTTAACAAAAAAATATATGCTGTAAGTCTTCAGATGTTGTTTTTAAAAAGAGTTCAATTTGAAGCTTGAAATTTTACTTCATGTGCCACGGATATAAAACCCTAATTTCCACAGAATGTCAGAACGTCACTGGTTCACAATATTACAGTGTTTTTAGTGTTTAATACGCATGGCGCATGAACTAAAATTTACAGCTTAAATATTGTGACATTTTTAATATTCTTGTTTAGCAGTTTGTTTTTAATCCTGCTTTAGCAATTTATTTCTAATACTGATTTAAGAGTAAATTTTCAATTTCAGAATATTTCAGTGTTTTATACGCGTGGCGCATGAAGTAAAATTTCGAGTTTAGAAAAGCCTGAAAATTTGGTTTGGTCGCGTAGCGCTACGCGCTACACGACCAAACCAAATTTTCAGGCTTTTCTAAACTCGAAATTTTACTTCATGCTTAATCTGGGAGTGGAATCACTCGTTCGAAATTTAAAATTAAACGATTGTAATAAAGCAATGAACGTATGAAATTTTACAAATTCGTGGCTAAGGTTATTCTTGGAACTTTACGATTTTTTAAGTACAAATCTATTGCCTTGATAAACCTTTCACCTGCTTTAGCAGTTTATTCTTAATACTGATTTAAGAGTACATTTTCAATTTCAGAATATTTCAGTGTTTTATACGCGTGGCGCATGAAGTAAAATTTCGAGTTTAGAAAAGCCTGAAAATTTGGTTTGGTCGCGTAGCCGGGATTCCAAAAATAATTCATTCATTACAAGGGGATTATTTTCGTCAAGTTATTTATTGTTACTTCCTTTCATATATTTTCAAGTAACATTTGTTTTTTGGTAAGTGTAGAGAGGACTGAATGTTTAAGTATGAAGCTACGCGCTACACGACCAAACCAAATTTTCAGGCTTTTCTAAACTCGAAATTTTACTTCATGCTTAATCTGGGAGTGGAATCACTCGTTCGAAATTTAAAATTTAACGATTGTAAAAAAGCAATGAACGTATGAAATTTTACAAATTGGTGGATAAGGTAATTCTTGGAACTTAACGATTTTTTAAGTACAAATCTATTGCCTTGATAAAGCTTTTTACTTGTTTCCAATTGCGGATTTAGGAATGGAAGTACCCCAGGCGCATTCAGCATAATACATTTTACTATTTGTTTTGAAAATGAGTGAAGAAAGGAAATCAAACCGTGTTTTATAGGAGCATAATACACATGGTTATTTTTAACATAATATATATAAAATTACGAAAATGTTTTTTGTGTAAAATGCAAACGATGTGTCTTATTAATTAAGACAACTTTGAATTGGAATTATTCTTGTTTTCACATGGTTATGATAAGAAGTTAAATTCCAAGTTTAGATAAACCTTCGCTTCGCTAGGCGACCAATTCAAATTATCAGGCTTTTCTAAACTTAAAATATTTAAATTGAATTTGTGTTCAGTATTCCGGCACCAGATACCCACAGACGCGTTTCGGACTTGAAGGTCCGTTAATAGTTTTGAAATATTTACTTCATACTTAAACATTCAGTCCTCTCTACACTTACCAAAAAAAACAAATGTTACTTGAAAATATATGAAAGGAAGTAACAATAAATAACTTGACGAAAATAATCCCCTTGTAATGAATGAATAATTTTTGGAATCCCGGCGTGTACAATTAATTCCTCCTGTCAATTCGTTAATCATAAACAACATTCGGAATGATTGGCGCAAACGAATAATTATATGGAAATGAAGTTGTTTAAATGACTGCGGCTCGACACACATATATTTTTGCATTAAATAATCCCGGCCGTTGAATAATTTCGGTTCGTGGGTGGCGGAATTAAAACCGTTAATATTAATTAACGTTACATTTGAATTGGAATATGTATGATTATTTTTTAGTTTAATATACGTAACACGAATACATTAAACATATTCTCCTCATACATTATTACACGATATTCGCGTGTTTATACAAATATTTATACAAAAATAATCTGCATTTGTAAAACAAGAAAAATCACTACTATTATTTATGTATTCCATTTAGTTTCGACTGAAAGTCATTATACAAGGAATATAGATCAAAATATTTCAACTGTTATAGCCAAGGCTCAAATTATATGCAAAATGTATATTTTTTAATAAGATTGAAATAAGCCAAACATTCGATATACTGTATGGCACCTAGGTTTGCTGTTTAAGTGTCAGCTTCTAAGTATTCCTAAACATCTCATCCTACTTCTCAACAATTTCCTATCCAATACAACTTTAAAAGTTAAAACTGATAACCATTTCCCCACAACATTTTCCCCTGAGCAAGAAGATCCACAAGAATCACCCTTCTCTCCTATATTATACAATATTTTTTATTCCGACATGTATTACCCTGACCTTCACTTTAATCCTTCATCATATATCCTCCAATACGCCGACGATACCGCTCTCATAACTCACAAACCCTTCCTTACGAAAGCCCTACAAAGCCTGCAGCAACTAATAGATAGACTTTATATAACCTATTCCTCTCACAAACTCCTATATTCCCCTCCCTTTACAGTTAATACTTAGGTATCACATTTGACACTAAGTTGAAATTTAAAAAACACGCGGCAGGGGTTAAAAATAAAATAATTTGTAGAGCGAAGCATTTTAGATCATTAACGTACAAAAATAAGGAAATATCCACCCTAACCGCTACCCGCATCTAAAAAATGATCTGTCGTGCACACCTTGATTACTTATTCATACTCCTCTTCCAATCCTCAAATCCAAATATGAAAAGCATACAAGTTAGCGAACGATCATCTCTCCGAGCCCTTATAAAACGCCAACCTAACAACCCTTTGTACAACACATTAAACCAACTTCTCTACACTCCAACCAATGTTTCCCCAATTGAAAACAGACTACTGTACCTAGCATGAAAATTCGGGAAAAACCGTTCAAACTTCCAATTTCTTTTCTAACGCCTAAGCCCTCATGTTACTCGAAAGCACAAAAATCCCACATCTACCATTTTCGACTTCATTTCATCACTTCACCCTCACTAACAGACAAATAAAATAATATAATCATTATTAATGCTCGGCAGAAAGACCTCTGGGCCGACAGCCAGTTATCAAGAGAAATTGAAGTTTATTTCTTTATTTGTTTATTGTAATGTATTTATTTATTTTGTATCCTCTGGTAATAGAGATTTGTTGTTGTTGTTATTGCATAGAAAACTAACAATATTGTTGATATACTTCTTAACAAATATGCATTTTGCATATAATCCGAGCCTGAATTATAACTACTGTGCGATAATATATAGAAATTATGAGTAAAAATAATTGAAATATTTTTTTTTCATAATAAAAAGAAATAGCCTATTTCTAACATCTAGAAGAATACTCGAGATTTTTTTCAGATTTAAAAAAAAATAAATATTCGCAATATTCAAAAGGATATGAAAAAAATTCAGATTTTCACATACATTTTTTTATTGATAATGAAGGTTTAAATTAAATTACACTTGGTTTGTTTCACAATTTTTAACTTTACTATTTACTCGACTAGTTTCGCGTTTTACAGCATTATCAGGAGTGATAATGCTGTAAAACGCGAAACTAGTCGAGTAAATAGTAAAGTTAAAAATTGTGAAACAAACCAAGTGTAATTTAATTTAAACCTTCATTATCAATATTTAAAAATGTTTCACCAAGTGCTAAGTGAGAAAATTATTCAAGAAATACATTTTTTTATTTTTTTAAAAATCCAAAAAAATCACAGACTCTTTAGCAATGTTATAATATAAACAAGGCGTGCTATTTATTTTCTCAAGAAAAACTTATTTTTTTCTTTTTCACTAACTTTTAAAAATTAATAAACACACTAATAATAGAAATTATAGTGAAATATCTTTTTAACAATGAAAGAAAATAGCCAAGGCTATTTCTAACATTCAGAAGAATACACGAGAATTTTTTTAGATTTTTTAAAAAATAAAAAAATTTATTCAAAATTCGCAAAAGTAGTAGGTATGGAATTTTTTTTTTTTAAATCCCAAAAAATTTACAGGCACTTTTGGCAATGTTAGAAACAATACGTGCTGTTTATTTTTGCAAGAAAAAAATATTTCTTCCATTTTTACTTACTTTTAAAAATGACAGAAAATTAATAAACACAATAATAGCAGAAATTTTAGTAAAATATTTGTTTCATTATAAAGAAAAAAATAGCCCAGGCTGTTTCTAACATCAATACGAATACTTGAGATTTTTATCAGATTTTTTAAAAACTAAAAATTTCTATTTAAAATTCGCACAATTCATAAGGGGTGGGCTTGGAAAAAAATCGGATTTTCACACGAAAGTTTAATTTTTTTTAAAAACCCCAAAAAATTTGCAGACACTTTTGGCAATGTTAGGAACAGTGCGTGCTGTTTATTTTTGCAAGAAAAAAATATTTCATACATTTTTACTCACTTTTAAAATAGACAAAATTAATAAACACAATAATAGCAGACATTTTAGTAAAATATTTTTTTCATAATAAAAAAAAAACAGCCCAGGCTATTTCTATCATCGATAAGATTACATGAGATTTTTTTCAAAAAATAAAAATTTCTAATAGTAATATATTAAGTGCATTAAAAATGATCGAAAATTTTGCACGAAAAGCCGTTGCCTAGAAACTGCATGAGTCCATTTTGATTGTGATTTGACAAAAAGTGCCCGAGACGCGAAGCGTCGAGGGCACTTTTTCAGTCAAATCACAATCAAAATGAACGAATGTAGTTTCTTAAAGGCAACGAGCTTTGTGTACTAAATTTTCAGAGCATTTTTAATGCACGAAATGTATTTAATAGACTATTTCCTGAAAAATACGATTTTTAATCAAGTTGACGTATTATTTAAAATATTAATTATCAATCAGTGTCACTTAATGTGTCAACATGAATCGCTTCGGAAGTTTTTCTTCGAAAGATATATCGAAAAATATCGAAAAAAATTCATCCGAAAATACAAGAAAGAGTAAAGAGTTCGTTTGGAGACAATTTATGACATTCTGTGATGAAAGAAAATACGAGTTAGATTAAAAAACTTTAATTTTGAAAGATTGAGAGAAATTGATTGATACCTGACGTGAGACGTCACAACAGTGCAATTTTCGTATGTAATACCACAAGAGGTTGGTTTTGGCCGGATATTTTTTTATTTAGACGAGTGCGTGGTTGCCTAGCAATTTTAACGAGAGAAAACTTGGATGACAAAAACACGAGAGCGAAGCTCGAGTGTTTTTGTCTATACAAGTTTTCTCGAGTAAAATTGGAAAACCACGCACGAGTTATTAAATGAAAAAATATTCTCCCAAAACCAAACCTCGAGTGGTATTTGATAAGATAATTCCATGACAAAGGTGTATTGTCATTCTAAAATCTGTCATCCGCTCTTGCAGCGTTTGACGGATTGAACTTAACGTCACTAATTCAGCGCGATCGTACAGTCGTTGGCATGGAGAACGTAAATAAGATAATTTTAAAATATCCACTTGCATTTTTACTTCTACGATTTTGTTTGTTAGCAAATATGCATGATTTTAGGTTGGAATGGAATTATCGCTGTAATTTTTTGTAGAATTTTCACCTACTATGCAATTTTCGCTGAAATTTAATTGTGATTGGGCAATGAAAATGAATTCTCGTAATATGATTGGTAGACATTTTTTGAAGGAAATAGTCATTCAAAACTTGCAAAAATTCGTAAGGGGTGGGTATGGAAAAAATGCAGATTTTTTTTGCGAAATTTTATATTGATTGAAAAATCCCAAAAAATTCACAGACACTTTTAGCAATATTAGAAACAATGCGTGCTATTTATTTTCACAAGAAAAAATATTTCACTAATTTTTGTTCACTTTTAAATATTACAAAAAAATTATCATTGCTAAACTTTTATAACAAAAGTTAAGTGTTTTCTTTATATCAAAATTGAAATGTTTTTCGAGTCAGGGATAAAAATCCAATTCAGGATTCAAATGTATTTTTTAACATTTGAATCCTGAATTCACCCAAAATGTTGTTGATATACCTCTTTTTTATTTATTTATTTATTCTCTCACGGGAAACCCCTTTTATATGCATTTTGCATATAATCGGAGCCTGAGTTATAACTACTATAAGATAATATATAGAAATTACGAAAAGTTGGTGTAAATCGCAAACAAAAAGTCTTGAATAATAAGACTACTAAGACAATAAATATCCATTAAAACAACTACTTTATAAGGTTCTATTTAATTTAATTAATTATACGGAAAAGCAATATACACACGAAAATTAATACATATCTAAATTGTGATGTGGACTATTCGTTTTAACTTATTTGAGAAGGGTATAACCTTCTCAAATAAGTTAAAACTAATGGTCCACATCACAATTTAGATTTGTATTTATTTTTGTGTGTATATTGCTTTTCCGTATAAGAGAAGAAACAGTTGCAGAAAATTTGCACACACGGGAGTAAGTTAACTTTACAAACCCGAACTTTTGCCTAAGCAAGCTCGAATTTACAACTTTATCATGTTTAGGTTAATGCGCATAAGAAATAAATCAAATCCCTTCAGAGGCAACGGTTTTCAGTTTCCTTGATGACCAATTTATCAACAGCCAGAACCCGCGGTATTTTTCTCCAGGGGGTGTGGAATTCTTGCACTCATTAACCGCGGCTGGGGCGTAAATCAAGGGCCCTACATTACGGGACCGCCGGTAATTGTGTTTTATTCACCCGCACCACAAGAGTTGGAAGTTTGTGCCGCCGGTAATGCGCGGCGCCCGGGATATCCTCACGAGATGACAGGAACACCGTTACACCCTCTAACTCAAAACTCCCGCGCGCCCCCGAAGGCCCGCTCCCCGGACATTTTATTTACACGTACATACGCCCGCCGCCCCAACTTTCCTGATTTACCGAGAACCCTTTTAAAACGCCACTCCTGCCTGTCCGGTTTCCATCGTTTAAATAAAGAAAAATTATACACATACACACACAACCTAAATAAATCATACTTCATATGACAAATATACAGTACGTATTTGTTTTAAGTATACATATCCCGCTTTATACGCTGTGAATGTTTAGGCGAAGTTCAAAATATACTACTTAAATACAGGGAGTTTTTCTTTTAGTTATACATGTCCTAATTATGTTCTGTAAATTTATAAATATTCGTTGCTTTTTCAAAAGGGTTCAATTTGAAGCTTTAAACAGGTGTTTTCCACTCCCAGGCTAAGCATGAAGTAAAATTTCGAGTTTAGAAAAGCCTGAAAATTTGGATTGGTCGCGTAGCGCGAAGCGCGGAGCGGCCAAACCAAATTTTCAGGCTTTTCTAAACTCGAAATTTTACTTCATGCGCCACACGTATAAGACACTGATTTTAAATGAAGTTCATTTGTTCACAATATTTTAGTGTTTTTAGTGTTTAATATTCGTGGCGCATGAAGTAAAGTTTCAGGCTTTTCTAAACTCAAAATTTTACTTCATGCGCCACGCGTATAAAACAGCAAAATATTGTGAAATTTATGTATATTCGAACTTCACTTGAAATCTGTGTTTTATACGCGTGGCGCATGAAGTAAAATTTCGAGTTTAGAAAAGCCCAGAAAATTTGGTTTGGCCGCTCCGCGCTTCGCGCTACGCGACCAAACCAAATTTTCAGGCTTTCCTAAACTCGAAATTTTACTTCATGCTTAGCCTGGGAGTGGAAAACACCTGTTTAAAGCTTCAAATTGAACCCTTTTGAAAAAACAACGAATATTTATAAATTTACAGAACATAATTAGGACATGTATACCTAAAAGAAAAACTCCCTGTATTTAAGTAGTATATTTTGAACTTCACCTAAACATTCACAGCGTATAAAGCGGGATATGTATACTTAAAACAAATACGTACTGTATATTTGTCATATGACACGGGGCTTTTCTAAACTCGAAATTTTACTTCATGCTCAGTCTGGGAGTAGAAAACACTCGTTTAAAGCTTCAAATTGAACTGTTTAAAAAAAAGTATGCATATCAGATCAAACATGACAAGTTTGTTTTACAAAAAAAAAAAAAACGATATTTTTGAAGTGGCTAAAGCTCCCTGTTGTACTAGTTTGTTTCTCTCGCAACTGTACTTTTATGATTTATAACCAACTTATTTAGATTGGTATTGAATCTAGATCATATCTAAAGATATTTTTATTATTAATTTCAGTCATTAAATTAAAGGCTCCACATTACCGCAGCAATATATAAGACTTAGGAAATAATCGAACAATCGACTAGGCCATGAAGTGCACTGAAAATAAAAACAGCTAAGTGAACATTATCTATAAAATGAAGACATAACACACATTTTACTCGTACAACAAAATTGATAATCCAACCACGACAATTTACGATTTTCCGCAGCATTACATACAAGTTTATCTATAACCACTCCTGACTCGAAATTACGTTAGCCACGCACATCCGTCGGATCACTTATTATTAAACCAATTATCCGCCATGGCCGCGTTATTATTATTAATTTTTTTATTTATTTTTTTTCTAAAACCACCCATTGACCTTCCGCGCCGTCGGGCCAACGCCATTTTTTCCCTCCATCGAAAGCGAGCTTTACCAGCGCGATTACTAGAATTACACCGTGCGGGCTTTTCGCATCCTTTTGCATATTTTAATTTGGCATCAGTGCTCATTTTCTTGGCGAATCGTGGAATTAAGTCAGACACGAAAATTGAGACGTCCACGCCGCGAGACCGATCGTATAGATTATACACTTTATCGATTTTCGCTCGACAATTTGTCGTAATTTATTTCGAGGGCAGTGTGCAATTTTTATTTTTCGTTTGCTCGTGCGTGTATGTAATTTATTCCTACCGAAGACGTTGTTGTCCGCTTTGGCTTAATTGAATGTTATGTCTTCTGAATATAAATATAATTATAGATGTATCTTGATCATGAGTGAGTTTTTTTCTGTTTAAGATTACTGGAGCATACAATTTTTACATTATTCTTAATTCCTAAATAAAGCTCATATCATATCATTACAGTCAGACTATTTTATAGACTCTAATGATATGATTACTCTTTATTTTGGAATTTTTGGAACACTCAAATTTCATAACATTTTAAGATAGATAAGTAAAGTAGTATACATATCATAAAGCAATTTTTTTTTATGTTAAATTGTCTTAATGATAAAGCAAATTGCTCCAAACGCTCGATTTTTATAAGATTTGGTTAATCGAAATAAGCATTTGTAAAATTTATTAACATAGCCAGTAAATCGTTGATTGTTGAGGCATTTAAGTATTGAAAATCAATATTACTTTACTTATTTTAAAGAAAAAACTCTATGCTATGTTACTTATTTTAAAGAAAAAACTCGTTGATTTTTAAAAATTGGAATGTTTATTCACTATAATTGTATCGCAAATTTATTACTCCTTCACTGAAGAGAGTTAATCTCTCACCTGAAGAAGCAATAAATTTGCGAAACAACTGTAGTGAATAAACATTCCAATTTTTAAAAATCAACGAGTTTTTTCTTTAAAATAAGTAACATAGCCAGTATATTTTAAACACATTTGAAATCAGTGTTTTATACGCGTGGCGCATGAAGTAAAATTTCGAGTTTAGAAAACCCTGAAAATTTGGATTTGCCGGCGCGACTCGCTTCGCTCGCGCGCCGACAAATCCAAATTTTCAGGCTTTTCTAAACTCGAAATTTTACTTCATGCTTAATCTGGGAGTGGAAGACACTCGTTCGAAGCTGTGGATTGAACGCTTTGATAAAATCAAAGAATGCTTGATAATTTACAGCGTATACAACATGATATGCATACTTAAATACATACTTCATCTTTTCATAAATACAATACGCGGCATCGTAATAGTCTTTCAATAGTAGGACATAACACTGCTCAATACGAGAGAGCCCCGGGATATAATTGTATAAAAATATATAATAATCTTCCATCTGATATTAAGAAAATTGACGTATATACAAAATTCAAGAAAACGCTTAGAATGTATTTAGCTAATAAGGTTTTTTATTCATTAGATGATTTCTTTTTGTAATATGTCTGTAATTTGTTAATTGTACTTGACTTGTCCAATATCTTTGTGATTTATATGGATTAATAAAACTATACTATACTACTACTACTACTAAAAGAAACATTCCCTGTATAATAAAAGCAACAAATGAAATAAATAGCGACTTAATTAACTTAAACAATTGGTTACAGGATAATAGTTTGAAAATTAATACAACCAAAACAAAAGCAATGATAATTAGCAGAAAAGATCAGTCCATAGAAAATAATACAATTAAATTCAATAATAGCCCCATAACATATGTCAATACAATAAAATACCTAGGAGTTCAATTAGATAAACGATTACAGTTCAATGAACATATAGATTATACATGTAAAAAAATAGGAAAAAAGTTAGGAGTATTAAGACGAAGTAGTTATTATATGTCGCAAGCTACCAAAAAAACAATATATAACACTATTATACTACCACATTTTCACTTTGCAGGATCTATTCTTTATCTTGCAAATAGTGGATCTTTGAATAGACTCCAAATATTGCAAAATAAAGGAATGACAATAATTTTAAATTGTAATAAATATACAAGTATAAGAACGATGTTAGAACAACTGGATTGGATAAACATAGAGAATTTTCTAAAATTTAAGGCATTCATTTTTATTCACAAAGTTTACACTGGGAAGATGCCCAAATACTTTGATGAAAGTATCATCACTAATGCAGACATCCATACGTACAACACAAGAGGCAGAGGAAATATTTTTCTCCCATTCAAAAACACAAAGGCAGGACAGAATTCACTCTTTTTTAAAGCTGCTCAAGAACACAACAAGCTATCAATAAAAATAAAAGAAGAAGAAAATATTAATAAGTTTAAATCAAAGTTGCTAGATTACTTGAAGAGTCTTCAGAAATAGTCGTAGTGTATGGGCTGTGCATTATGTGTATATATTATTAATTGTTCCTATATGCATAAGTACAAATTTTAAATAAGTATTATTACCTTTTTAGTTATTGTTTTTTTGCATAAATGTATAAGTATTGTTGTATTATGAATTTATTATTTTTACATAGATATTTAAGTATGGTTTTAGACTGATTTTATTAAAGTAGTAAAAAGATTATATATTAAGTATTATTATGTGATAAATTTATTATACATACACAATTTATAGATTAAGGATGATCAAATGTTTATTTTATATATATATATATATATAGATATACATATATTTTTCTATGTTATTATATAGCAAAGATGCTAAATAAAGATTATTATTATTATTATTATATAGAAAGTATTTCATTGTGGAAATTCAATATCCGTCGGGGTATTAGTCTGAGAAGTAGTTGTTTCAATGAATGTTAGAATTAGACTTTTGATATGAGAAAGTAGAATAAACTGTATATCAGAGCTGGGATGAATCCTCAAAAACAGGAATCGAATTACGAATCCAAATCACCTAATATGATTCGAATCACGAATACTCGAATAAAGGATTCTTAAGAGAAAAATCTTTGATTCAAATCCTCTTTTTTGAATTACTGATACTAATCCTTTAACAATAAATTTGAATGTATTATTTGCAACCATTAACATTTTTAATATCGCCGTCAGTTTTTATTAACAAAAATGTTTAAAACCTTATTATTTACAGACTAAATATCTGATTAATCATTTATTTTAGTAAATGATGATATAGGAGTTATTGAACTTGAGGATAAATCAGCGTTTTATACGCGTGGCGCATGAAGTAAAATTTCGAGTTTAGAAAAGCCCCGCGAAAATTTGTCTCGGGTCGCTGCGCGACCCTCGACAAATTTTCTACGCGGGGCTTTTCTAAACTCGAAATTTTACTTCATGCTTAGTCTGGGAGTGGACAACACTAGTTAGTGTATAATACATCACATCATAGTGAAAAGTATCAATATTGAAAATATCGGTAATTTTCGATACCGGATATTTTAGATTTACACAAATAAGACAATTAACTTTGTTTGTATAACTGAGGATAACTGAAAATCCTCAGTTATACAAACAAAGTTAATTGTCTTATTTGTGTAAATAATGATGTATAACGAAGTAGAAGCCTCCACAGTGAACATTTTAGATTTAATATTTACAATTATTTATTGCTGCAAACTATTTTTTAAAGGCCTTCACCTAAGATTGATAATATTGTTAAGACTAGTTTAATGACGGTTACAAAATTATCAATATTCACTTTTTACAAGTGGACGGATAGAAATGAACTCGACTTGAATTATTTATTACAAAAACCAGACTTGTAGAAAAATTGATAATCTGTTGGTTATTTATTTAAGGTAAAAATCTCTTTACAAAGTGAAAATAATTAAAAATATAAGTTCATTCTACAACTGAAATTACTTGAAAAGAATCGCTACTTAAAAGTATCCCCAAAAAGGATCAATTTTGTTAATTTAATAATGTTCTGATATAAATATCTCACACGTGACAAGAAAGTATGATAACCAAGTGTATAAACATTTTTTCTGTTAAGTACACATACAGATTGTCCCAGAATAAATGAACACTTTCTTATTTTCAACTTTACGAGAGGGGCAGGTGGTGGCCGAGCGGTAACGTCGCCGGACGGTAAATCGCTCGGCGAGCCACAGACCGGGTTCGATTCCCGTGCACGGGGAGTTGTTATTTAAAAATAATAACTCGTCGTGTCCCTGGGTGTGGTGTGAATGTATTGTGCCGTCCAATATACGTTAATACAACTTACAAAATAAGTTATAAATTAAATAATATAAGTTAAAAATAAATAATTGATGTTGGCTAATAGTCAAAGCAACTAAGGCCAGGCAAAAGCCAAAACAAAAAAAAAAACATTACGAGAAAATATTACTCTGTATAAAATTATTTAGATGTTTTTACAACAGAATGTAACAATTTTTGGAAAGTTTATCATATTCAGGGTGTTAATAACATATTTAAAACTTCTGACGAGTGTTTCCACTTATTGATTAAGCATTAAACAAATCACTAAATGATCTCAAACATTTTGAGACAAATAAAAATAACTCCAAGTCGCTATGGAAAATAATAAACACACAAATAAATACTAAAGTAGAAAAAACAAACGATATATAGAAATCATAACGTCAGATGGAACCAGTCTAAAACATTCAAAAGAGATTGCAAACGAAATTAACCTTTATTTTACGAATATAGGAAAACACCGAGCAGAAATACAACTAAACAACTCTACAAACACATCACCTCGATCCTTCGATACAAACGAAACAATAGAAATAGAAACCTTTGAGTTCTACACAACAAACGAGAGGGAAATAATCAACATAATTAATAACCTAAAAGAACATAGAAGCTCAGGTTTCGATAAAATATTAAATCGATTAATTAAAGAAAACAAGAATGCACTCACAACTATACTCGTTAAAGTAATCAATAAGATAATAGAAGACGGAATATACCCTGATTACATATAGAAAACAATTATAATACCGGTGTACAAAAAAAAGGAGACCGAAGTAATCCCGAAAACTACAGACCAATAGCCCTGCTATCGACGCTCAATAAAGTCCTAGAAAAAGCCCTGCAAATACAAACTAATAAACATCTTATAAAAAACAAAATCACCAGCAGCCAACAATTCGCGATTCAAGAACATTCAGGCACATCATCAGCAACAACAGATATGATACATGAAATAAAAACCAAATTGAGCAACAAAGAAAAAGTCGTTGCGATATACATAGATATAAAGAAAGCCTTCGACACCATCTCGAAAAACAAATTAATCGAAAAACTACGGAAAATTGGCATACGGAAAAACAAAGACCTAAAATCATTAGAAACGTACCTAACACATACACCACAAACAACGAAAGTCGGAAATGGAATCAGCCAACCCATGTATGCGGAATACGGAATACCACAAGGAGCAATACTACCACTAATACTCTACATAATATAAACAAACGATATGACCAAACTCACATAAAAGGAAAACCATACGTAGACGACACCTACTTACTTCATTCCGGTAAAACATATACGAAAATAAAAGATAATATAAAATCGGATATGGAACTATTGGAGACATGGTACACACAAAACCTGCTAACAATAAACGAATCAAAAACAACCTATATAATATTCTGCAATAAACAGTAAGACACAAACATACAAATCACAATAAAAGGAAAAACAATACAACAAGTAAAAGAAGTAAACTACCTAGGAATACTAATCCAAAATAACCTCAAGTGGGACTAACATATAGACAAATTACTACATCAAAACTCAAAATCAATTGAAGCTATATACAAAATAAGAAGTTACGTACCGAAAAACACAAGGAAACAATGAGAATTCGAATTCTTGTAACTGTATTGTTTCGAGTTTACGTGAAGTGATTAATCCCAAATAGAAAGACTGTTATTCCTTACTTCACTTTTTATTTTTATGTTAGATGTACATTTCGAGACACAAAGTGCTCATTATCAATAACAAACTGTTTGTTATTGATAATGAGCACCTTGTGTCTCGAAATGTACATCTAACATAAAAATAAAAAGTGAAGTAAAGAATAACAGTCTTTCGAATTCTTGTATAAGGATTCGAATCACCTACATCTGGATTCGAATACGAATTCTTTAAAAAAATGTAACGAATCCGGATCACGAATCCGGAGTATTTGAACACCTCTTTTCGAATCCTATTAGTGGATTCAAAAGAGGTATTCCGGGAATCGAATCCTGAATGATTCGAATTCTGCCCAGCTCTGCTGACATGAATGAAGAATATAATGCTGTAATAGATACAAAAAAATAGTAGTAGATTGCAAAACGTATTTTTCTCTTACTAGGCTTAGTAACGAATCGGAGGGGGTTATGAACATTTCAGGGGGTAAAAATATTGTTTTTGCTCTTACAGAGCCGCTCTTACATATTAAAATTTAACATTTTGCAAATTTCGTGGGGTAGGTTCAACCCCCATATACCCCCTCCCTGGCTACGAGCTTGTTAATAGATAATTAGAATCTATTGTACCAAAAATGGGATCAAACCTAAATATCTTTGTACACTCCATCGGATTCGTATTTTAAATACATTTGACAATATGAATAAATAAACAAGAGACGAATTTATTTCCCTGGCTACGAGCTTGTTAATAGATAATTAGAATCTATTGTACCAAAAATGTGATCAAACCTAAATATCTTTGTACACTCCATCGGATTCGTATTTTAAATACAGTTGACAATATGAATGAATAAACAAGAGACGAATTTATTTCACCAAAAAACCGGCGACAGAAACAAACCAAAGAATTGGCGTCATACTGGAAGGAAAGAATAATAAGCCAAAACAACGTCGACACACAAAAAAACCCAACACTTGTGAATAAGTATGCAAATGAGATGAATAAATTCGAGTCGATATGAGCCGAGGAATTTACTGGGGAACACATTTAAATGTACATATTTAGAACAGAAACCGATGGCTGGGGGCCCGAATGGGACGGATTGAACTTTCGGGCTTAAGCATCCAGAACGGAAGCAAATGCGAACAAATCTACGCGAATGATAAATTTTATTGTGCCGGGGGATGTAGTTTTTATTTTTCGAAATGTTAAAACCGGGATGGCGGCGCGGGGTGGAGAGGGGGTTGTTTTCGCGTGTGCTGTGCGCGCATTCGGAATAGGGGGGGTTGTTTTGATTTCCGGTGATTTATTGCGCCGCGGAAGTTTAATTTTTATATAAATTTGTTAGGATGATGCATGTATGTTTGTAAAGTGTAGTTTTTTTGGTTGATTTTAAAAAAAATGTATATACTATGGATAATAAATAGTTACGGTTTATTAAAACAAAAAAGAAATCATAATTTTGCAATAATAAATATTTGCCATTACTTTTTTCAATATTAAGTTGCGCTGTTTTTTAATAAAATTCAATTTGCAACTTCTAGCGAGTGTTTCCACTCACAGACTAAGCATGAAGTAAAATTTCTAGTTTAGAAAAGCCTTAAAATTTGGTTTGGTCGCGTAGCGCGTAGCATTTTCCGAATGTAATTATGAGAATGATCGTACAGGCAATTTGAATCGGAAGCCGCAGAGCCACTAAGTGCCCAATCGATTTGCAAATTTCTCCATTAAAACATTTCACCCTTTGCCTATATAGTATATACGCCTGTGTGTACACTAGGGTCGGAATTCCGTCCTGTGCAATTATTAACCATCCGGAATACCTTCGGCGCGGAAAATTTACGACGCTGTCGGATCTAATATCCTGTATTAATGAAGAACAAATTGACATTTTTCGGGGTGCGTGCTCGTTGCGTATGCGGAGTCACGCACCGCTTTGCGGGGGTGGACGCCACCCCTCCACCACCAGCCCCCACCGAGAGGACGACACGCGCACGTAGCCGCCTCGAGGACCCCCTTTTGTCCGGGGCGCGTGAGGGACAAGTCAGACACCGGACGTGCATGCGTAAACCCTCCCGGGACAATTAAACATCATCCGGTTTTAATTAAATTAAGAAGGTGATAACGGAAGGCATTTATATTTTCTCAATTGTAATGCACTCACTTAGCAAACGTTGCACGAAACTGGTCAACTCTGAACTCGAGTTCAAAGTGACATTACAACAATAGAAACTCTTATTTGGAACTTGAGTTCAGGTTGAACTCGAGTTCAACATTTTTGGTTGAACTCGATTTCAAGCTGAACTCAAGTTTAAAATAAGAGTTCCTATTGTTGTAATGTCACTTTGAAATCGAGTTCAGAGTTGACCAGTTTCGTGCAACTAGCTTTAAAAAACATTTACATTGAAGGGCTTTATTAAATACAGGAAGTTTTTCTTTTAAGTACACATATCCCAATTACAGCGTATATACTTAAATCTTCGGATATTCGTAGTTTATTAAAAGAGTTCAATTTAAAGCTTTAAATGAGAGTTATCCACTCCCAGACTAAGCATGAAGTAAAATTTCGAGTTTAGAAAAGCCCTGTGAAAATTTGTCGAGGGTCGCGCAGCGACCCGAGACAAATTTTCTGGGCTTTTCTAAACTCGAAATTTTACTTCATGCGCCACGCGTATAAAACACTAAAATATTGTGAAGTTTATATATATTTGAACTTCACTTGAAATCTGTGTTTTATACGCGTGACGCATGAAGTAAAATTTCGAGTTTAGAAAAGCCCAGAAAATTTGTCTCGGGTCGCTGCGCGACCCTCGACAAATTTTCACGGGGCTTTTCTAAACTCGAAATTTTACTTCATGCTTAGTCTGGGAGTGGACAACACTCGTTTAGCGTTTTAAATTGAACTTTAAAAAAAACAACGGATATCTAAAGATATGAAGAAAATAATCTGAATTTGCTGTAAATTTTCGGACATCCGTTGTTTTTTTTAACAGTTTCAGTTTGAAACTTTAAAGGAGTGTTATCCACTCCCAGGTTAAGCATGAAGTAAAATTTCGAGTATAGAAAAGCCCCTTGATGATTTGTCTCGGGTCGCGATAGTCGAAAACAAACAAAGCAAAAAGTGTTTTATTTACAAAAAAAAAATTGTTAAAAAATAAAAATAAGACAATTAACTTTGTTTGTATAACTGAGGATTTTATTGTGACTATAGTTTGGACCACTTTATGTTTGATAATGACAAGTTAAAGTTGTCGAAACTATAGTCACAATAAAATCCTCAGTTATACAAACAAAGTTAATTGTCTTATTTGTGTAAATGATGATGTATAACGAAGTAGAAGCCTCCACAGTGAACAGTTTGTTAAAAAATACGTGATTTATTGTACGAATACGAGTATATCAGATCTCTAAATTAGCTAGATTCTTCTTTCCATTTTCTGAATGTAATTCATTCGTTTCAGCGATTTGCATTCACTTATTTTAATGAAAACCCCCCTCTTCTTCCTATTGTATACTTTTTTCTCCACTCTCCCACTCCGCGAGCCCAAAACTGAATTTCCATAATTCACAGCGTGATAAAAAAAGGGCGTCCCGTATTGTGAAGGGAAACGCCGGATATATATTACGTTGGCGAAAATTCGGCCTTAAAAATTTTGAACACAATCTTTCCATTTGTCTTTAAGCGTCGGCAGTAAATCTCGCCGGCGGCGGCAACGAACAATCCCTCACACGCTCTGGGGGTGGTGGCTCCTCCACGTTCCATATGGTGTATCTGCATTTCTCCCGATACATCCCATAAATTTTCGGGAATTTTTGAGAAGAAGGAAGATGGAACGCAGCCGGGTTTTGTAATTAAAGTGTTGTTTTTTTTTTTAGGGAACGGGGTGGGTTCCACGCGAGGGTTGAGGAATCGATACGCGGCGGCCTAATTCAGGATTAATTACACGCGAGTGGAAACGCAGGGGAGGAATTTCTCAAAATGAAACGGGGGAAAAAAATGTAATTACAGGAAAATTCTAGGCGGTTGGGGTGCTCGGCTATAATATCAAATAGCTAATATTAACCTAAATACCCAATTACTTAATTTTAACTAGTCTTCAATTTATATTCTTTACTTCAACGTATTCTCAGATTTCATTCAATCCACAAATTATTACAAATGAGCCGTTTATTTTAAAAGTGGTTTAACTCCATTTCTTATTGTTTTGTTGTTCACTGTAATAATCTTTATAAATTACAAAACTAATCATGGTTTTTTATGGGTTTTTAGTCATAAACAATAATTTGTGGTATAATAAAAATATATATTTTGAATATATTTAACCAAAAATTGTTGTGTGTGACTAAAAACTGTTGTTGACTGTAATAATCTTCATTATTACAGTCAACAACAAAAATTAAGAAATAGACTTAAGCCACTTTCGAAATAAATGGCTCAAACAATAATTTTAAAATTATTCAGGGATGATTTCAACTTTTTTTAAATTTATGTTAGTTTTGTGATTTTGCAAGAAAATTAGCATCTTCCCCAACTAAATTATAAAACTAATATTTTTTTTTTACAAAGATAAGATTTGATATTTTTCTGAATCTTAAAACTGTGCCAAAACTTTTATAAATTTAGCGAATTAAGTCCAGAAGCGGATTTAAGGGCTTTTCTAAACTCGAAATTTTACTTCATGCGCCACACGTATAAAACACAGATTTTTTGGTGAAGTTCGAATATACATAAATTTCACAATATTTTAGTGTTTTATACGCGTGGCGCATGAAGTAAAATTTCGAGTTTAAAAAAGCCCAGAAAATTTGTCTCGGGTCGCTGCGCGACCCTCGACAAATTTTCACGGGGCTTTTTTAAACTCGAAATTTTACTTCATGCTTAGCCTGGGAGTGGATAACCCTCATTTAAAGCTTCAAATTGGACTCTTTTAATAAACTACGAATATCCGAAGATTTAAGTATATACGCTATAATTGGAATATGTATATATATATAAAGAAAAACTCCCTGTATTTAATAAAATGTAACTAATTTCCACAAAAATGCTTTTGATTCTGCAGATCTACTTAATTTTCCGGAATTTTTATAATTCCAGAATATTGATGATTTTCTACTAATTTCCACAAAACTCCTTCTGATTCTGCAAACTGATTTTACTTTCCTAGAATTGTAAACATTTCAGGAAAGTAAAGTAAATCTGCAGAATCAGAAAGAATTTTGTGAAAATTGGTAAAAAATCATCAATATTCTTCAGGTGTATGTATTCCCTAGTTAATTTTATTGAATTTGTGGTAAATGTCATGACACTTTCATAGTCGCTTTTTATAACTAACTTGAAAACTTCAATTAATCCTTGAAATTTAATAGAGGTCATTTTTTGCTATCGCCAGGAACAAGGCCGTAGCCAGAACAAAATTTCGGGGGGGTTATAAAAATTTTGGAGGGTTTTAATTGTAAACATTTTGTTTTTGATCTAACAGGGCAGCTTTTACATAGTAAAATATAACATTTTGAAAATATTTGGAGGGGTTTGAACCGCCAAATGGGGATATGGCTACGGCCTTAGCCAGGAACTTTAGTTAGTTTAAATCCGCCACTGATCAAGTTTATTCAGTAAGCAAACAAAAGTTAAGCGAAAGTCATATTACAAGTGTATTTCTATCAGAGCTGGGCAGTACTCTAGTACAAGTACTCAAAATTAGTACTCTGAGTAATAATAATAATAATATTGTTTATTTTCAAGGTGTAAAAATTGTACAAAATGAAAATTGCGTCAGTTTGAGTTACATACTATTTAGAGAATATAACTCATAGCCTACTAAACGAATTTTAAACCAATGAGATCCAAGGAAAGCCGTAGGTACATGTCTATCACCGCGATGATAAAAAACAAAAGAAGCGGTGGGTGTTAAGTTGTCCTGTCATTCGAAACGTCAAAATAGGTAAAGTTTCGTGCAGTGATATTAATAGAAAAGTGAAAAGTGCGACGCCAAAAAACACCGTCATGAATAAAGAATCACAGTGGCGGCAGTTTACGAACTTTTGTGCGGTTAAAATATTCTCAATCAACAGGGAAACAACAATATCTCAGCTGTCGATAATGTTAAGGGACTCACATTATTTTATTCGTTATATTCTCTCACTAAATATAACTCGTGATATGATTAATTATCGATGATATTTTGTCGTTGAAACCGAAGCAGCACATTCAACTCGCCCTTCGGGCTCGTTGAATCTGCAGCTCGGTTTCAACTCCAAAATATCATCGATAATAATCATACCACTCGTTATATTACGGCTGAGAATATAACTCAAGCGTCACAGGACTACATTCCCTCCAATCAGAATCGCGTATTTTCATAGATACATGTTATCACAGCGGTAATAGAATCCTATAACCCTGTTTTGGTCGTTGCTACGAAAATTATTTGTAAAATCTGGCAGTTGATAATTAAAAAAGTGTCAACCGGGCGATGAGGTGAGGTTTACAAGACGGAAATGTAGCGAAATTCGTTATTTTCTCTCATCGAATATAACTCAAGGTATGATTAATAATCGATAATATTTATTCGTGAAACCGGAGCAGCACATTCAACTCGCCCTTCGGGCTCGTTGAATCTGCAGCTCGGTTACACTCATAAATATTATCGATGATAATCATACCACTTTTTATATTACAGCTGATAATATAATATAGAATAGAACTAAAAATTTACATATATTTTATTTACAATTTAAAACACTAATCTATAAAAAATGCTTGTATTGAATAAGGTTCTTTTTCTACAAGATATTTTATGAGGTGCATTTTAAGAGACTTTGTGTCGTTCTTTAATTGTTTTATTTCGTCCGGAAAAGTATGAAACAGCTTAATTGCTGAATATCGAACCCCGTTCTCTGTGGATTTTTTCCTATGATAAGGAAAGATGTAATTTATTGTCCTGGTGTTGTATTTGCTTAGTTTATTATAGCCGCCTTTAATGTGTTTGTAGTAAAATATTATAGTTTCGATAATATAAGTGCCATAAAAGGTGAGTATATTGTTGCTCCGGAATAAACCACGGCATGTTTCTCTATATTTTAAACCATATATTAGGCGAATTGCTTTTTTTAAAGTACAAAGAGTACTTTTCGTGTACCCGGTACTAAGTTCACGAGTGCTTTGTTCTCTAAGTACTTGTACTTGAAGTTGACTCGTTTTTAGATAGCGAAATGAACTGGAGTACATTCAGATGTACCTACTTAAGTTAATTTAACTCATAATGTCAAAACAAGCGAGTCGAAAATTATAATTATTTTAAAAAGTCGACTTAGGTAAAACGCGCTACGCGACCAAACAAAGTTTTCGATTTTTTCGCGTATCGCGTTTTATCTAAGTCTACTTTTTAAAATAATTTTAATTAGAGCCGAGTGTGTTATGACATTTTTTCTGAGGAAAATAACTACCTTACGTTGATACAAATATTAATAAGAATGCATGTGATTTTTTTCTAATTTAAAAAAAATACAAAATTTTACCTAAAAATTGAAATTTTCGTATGGAAGCAATTTCGCGTACATTTTTTTATTTTTTAAAAAATTTACAAAAGAATCACAGACCTTCTAAACAATATTAGAAACAATACTGTTTATTATCTCCAAAAAAAATTCTTACACTGATGTTTTTGCAACCTTTAGTAACATTGGAAAATCCATTAAAGTCTAAGTTTGAGCCCGTGTGCTAAGCGCAATGTTTATCCCTTTGAAAACTATTGCAGCTCGAATTAAAGCTTATTTCATTCCGAATCGAGTGCTTTTCGAATTAATCTAATCGGTTGAGTTATCTAAGCAAGGGAGCATTTTGAGTGAACATTTTGTAAATGTGAGTTTTTTAGGAGGAATATTAGGAATTTACAAAAATTTTAAGATAATTGAAGTTCGTTTTGAAACACCGTGCGAAGAATTAAACGAGCTTTAATTTGAGCTGAAGTGCATCTTTTTAACACAAGAATTGTGCTTGCGACAAGCGCTCAAACTCACAAGTTTCATCTAAGTGAATTTTTTTAAATAATTTTAACTCGAGCTGGGTGTGTTCAAAATTTTTTTCTTTGAAAAATAACTACCTAACATTGATACTAATATTGATAAGAATGCGTGTAATTTTTTTGAGGTTTGTAAAAAAACAAAAAAAAAATCATGGAAAAAAAACGATTTTCGCGTGATTTTTTTTTAAGATAATAAATAGTCTGCATTGTTTCTAATGTTGTTAAGAAGGTCTGTGATTTTTTTAAAGTTTAACTTTAAAAAAATCACAGACCTTCTTAACAACATTAGAAACAATGCAGACTATTTATTATCGCCAGAAAAAAAAATACACTAAGTTTTGCAACCTAACATTGGAAAATCGATAAATCCCCTAATGTCTAATTTTGAGGGCTTGTGCTGAGCGCTTTGCAAACTATTGCAGCTCAAATTAAAGCTTATTTCATACCAGCACTCTACTTTTCGAATTAATCCAATCGGTTGAGTTATCTAAGCAAGGGAGCGTTTTGAGTGCGTAAAGTGAACATTTTTTAAATGTGAGTTTTTTAGGAGGAATATTAAGAATATATCAATTTTTTAAGATAATTGAAGCTTGTTATGAAAAAGCGTGCTAAGAATTAAACGAGCTTTAATTCGAGCTGAAGTGCATTTTTTTAACACAGAATTGTGCTTACCACAAGCGCTCCAAGTCACAAGTTTCATCTAAATGATTTTTTTAATATAATTTTAATTCGAGCTAGGTGTGTATAGAATTTTTTTCTAGGAAAAATAACTATCTAACATTGATACTAATATTAATCAAAAAGCGTGTAATTTTTTTGAGGTTTATAAAAAAAACAAAAAAGTTCACCTAAAAATTGAGATTATTATAAGGGGTAGGTATGGAAGAAAGAAAGATTTTCGCGTATTTATTTTATTTTTATAAAGACTTTTAAAAAATCACAGACCTTCTTAACAACAGTAGAAACAATGCGGACTATTTATTATTCCCAGAAAAAAATGTTTCACCAATTTTTGCAACCTTCAGTAACATTAGAAAATCGATAAATCCAAGTCTAACTTTTAGCCCTTGTACTGAGTGCAATTTTCACCCCCTTTGAAAATCATTGTAGCTCAAATTAAAGCTTATTTTATTCCCAATCAAGTGCTTTTTGAATAAATCCAATCGGTTTAGTTATTTAAACAAGGGTGCGTTTTGAATGCGCGAAGTGAATATTTTGTACATATGAGTTTTTTTGGAGGAATATTAAGAATACCTAAAATTTTCTAGATAATTGAAATTTGTTGTAAAACAGCGTGCTTAGAATGAAATGAGCTTTAATTTGAACTGAATTGCATTTTTTAACACAAGAATTGTGCTTGCGACAAGCGCTCAAACTGACAAGTTTCATCTAAGTGAATTTTTTTAAATAATTTTAATTGGAGCTGGGTGTGTTGAGAATTTTTTTTGTAGAAAAAATAACTACCTCAGATTTATACTAATATTAATAAGAATGCGTGTGATTTTTTTGAGATTTTTAAAAAAACAAAAAATTTTACCTAGAAATTGAGATTTTTGTAAGGGGTAGGTATGGAAAAAAACGATTTTCGAGTGAATTTTTTTATTTTTATAAAAATTTGAAAAAAATTATAGACTTTCTTAACAACATTAAAAATGATTCAGGCTACTTATTTTCCGCGAAAAAAAAATATTTACACCAATTTTAGCAACCTTTAATAACTAAAGAAAATAGTTAAATCCACTAAAGCCCAACTTTGGACGTTTGTGTTGAGCGTAATTTCAACCCTCTGAAAACGTTTGCAACTCAAATTAAAGCTTGTTTCATTACAAATCGAATGATTTTTGAATTAATCCAATCGGTTAAGTTATTTAAGCAAGGGAGTGTTTTGTGTGCGTAAAGTAAACATTTTGTAAATGTGATTTTTTTAGGAGGAATATTAAGAATATATAAAATTTTTAAGATAACTGAAATTTGTTATAAAAAAGCGTATTTAGAATTAAATGAGCTTTAATTTGAGCTAAAGTGCATATTTTTAACACACGAATTGTGTTTGCGACAAGCGCTCAAAGTTACAAGTTTTATCCAAGTGAACTTTTTAAAATAATTTTAATTCGAGCTGGGTGTGTTAAAAATTTTTTTTTAGGAAAAATAACTACCTCACATAAATACTAATATTAATAAAAATTCGTGTGATTTTTTTAAGATTTTTTAAAAAATAAAATATATTACCCAAAAATTGAGATTTTCGTAAGGGGTAGTATGGAAAAAAACAATTTTCGAGTGATTTTTTTTTATTTTTATAAAAATTTCAAAAAAATCACAGATCTTCTCAACATTATTAGAAACATTTCAGGCTACTTATTTTCCGTAGAAAAAAATATTTACACCAATTTTAGCAACCTATAGTAACCATAGAAAATCGTTAAATCCACTAAAGTCTAAATTTAAGCGCTTGTGCTGAGCGCAATTTTCACACCCTTTAAAAGTCATTGTAGCTCAAATTAAACCTTATTTCGCTGCCAATCGGGAGCTTTTCGAATAAATCCAATCGCTTGAGTTATTTAAGCAAGGAGGCGTTTTGAGTGCGCAAAGTGAACATTCCTTAAATGTGAGTTTTTTATGAGAAATATTAAGAATATATTATATTTTGAAGATAATTGAAATTCGTTATAAAACAGCGTGTTTAAAATTAAATGAGTTTTAATTTAAGCTGAAGTGAATTTTTTTAACACGAGAATTGTGTTTAAGACAAGCGCTTAAAGTCACAAGTTTCATTCAAGTCGATTTTTTAAAATAATTTTAATTCGAGCTCGGTGTGTTAAGATTTTTTTTTCTGGGACAAATAAACGCCCCACAGTAATACTATCTTTAATAAGGATGCGTATGATTTATTTTAGATTTTTTTAAAAATAAAAAAATTTACCTAAATATTAAAATTTTCGTAGCAGGATTTTCGTAATAAATTTGTATTCAAGTGAAGGAAGTTTACATAATTAAGGGTAAAACTGTGAGATTATTTAGAGATTACTTAGAATACTGTTTTCTTTAAAACACCTTGGTGTTCCGTCTAGTGAATTATTTAATTGAAATTTACTTTTAACGAGTGTTTCCACTCCTAGGTTAAACATGAAGTAAAATTTCGAGTTTAGAAAAGCCTGAAAATTTGGTTTGGTCGCGTAGCGCGAAGCGCGGAGCGGCCAAACCAAATTTTCAGGCTTTTCTAAACTCGAAATTTTACTTCATGCGCCACGCGTATAAAACACTGATTTAAAGTGAAGTTCACAATATATTTCGAATTAGGTTTGATCGCATGTTCATTTTAATTAAAACACTTTTAAGCTTTCTTCACAATTTTTTATTATATACCAGATGTACATTTCGGTCACAATGTGACCATTAATCAATCCATTTTATAAATGTGTATATGGAATATGTGAAAGTATAGTTAAATGAAAAAATCGCTGTATGTATTTTCAAATAAAAACTCTATTAATGCGATATGGAAATAACTGCTTTAAAGCATTAAAATATTAATACGGTATGGATATATCTTATATTAAAATAATAAACACACTTACCGCTGGATGAAAAAAAGCAGGTTTTTTGTTTACTTCACATCTTCCTCTTCTTGCGAATTTCTCGGAACTCCTCATGCACACACTTAAATAAAGTCATTCACTTGGTTACTAACATCCCCTATAATATTTAATTTAATTAAATTAAGTGAATTTAATAAATTAAATTGATTTTCTTTGACTTATAATTTTTTAATATTTAATTGATGAGGCGGATACATGATGAAACTCCATAATACTATTTGAAATAAAACAACGCAGTTGGGAGGGTTTCACTTTTATTGTTGAACACTGCAACATGTTTCACCACACAGTGGCTTCATCAGGCAGATGAAATTATTTCATCTGCCTGATGAAGCCACTGTGTGGTGAAACATGTTGCAGTGTTCAACAATAAAAGTGAAACCCTTCCAACTGCGTTGTTTTATTTCAAATTATATTTTTTTACTAAATGGAGAGTGCACCTTTAAAAAGTGTAGTAGCACAACCGGTTTTAATTTTCTCTGCGCACAAATACACAAAACAAACAAAAGACGACTTAAAATTCTAAACAAACACGCGTTGTTACACTCGCGCGGATTGGTTGTTGTACATGTCATACAGGGCGCTCGTTGGTGGATTCTGATGTAAGCTGTGCGCTGATTGGTCGGATTATGTTTCTAAGTCGGTGGCGCCTGAGATTTCTGCGGTAATTTCATTATTTACAAAGGTCAGTGACCGTGCGGGCTTCAATGAGTTATCACGTGCATTTATTGTCGCGATTAAAATTCAATTTATTATTGATAAAATTATTGTTTGGGAGATTGAAATTAATTAGTAAAAGAAATGTTGAATGCATTTAACTAATTTATTAAACGTGTTAGTATTATTTAACTGCAATCACTCAAACACTAATTTTATCAAGAATCAAATTAATTAAAAGTGTTTCAGTGTTGGCTGAGAGAATTTGCAATGTTGTGCAATTTATTTCTGGAAATCCGTATTTGTATTCGTATTCTCCTAATTTATACTCAAATATTATTCGTATAATAAAATCGCAATTATAATTTAAGTCTACGTTTTCAACTTCGGAATAATTGAGTGTTTTATACGCGTGGCGCATGAAGTGCAATTTTGAGTTTACAAAAGAATGAAAATTTGGTTTGGTCGCGTAGCGCTACGTTATTAAAAGTGAAAGAAAATCAATTTAATTTATTAAATTCACTTAATTCAATTAAATTAAATATTAAGGGGGCAGTTTGTAACCAAATCAATGACTTTATTTAAGTGTGTGCGTAAGAAATTCCGAGAAATTCGCAAGAAGATGTGGTGGAGTAAACAATCCATCCAGCGGTGAGTGTATTTATTATCCAGCAGTGAGTGTATTTATTATTTTAATGGTTTAAAGCAAATATATATCCATACCGTATTAATAGAGGTTTTTATTTGAAAATACATACAGAGATTTTTCTATTTAAGTATACTTTTACATATTCCATATACACATTTGTAAAATTAATGAAACTGCGATCAAACGTAATTCGAGGTATAGTTTGAACTTCAATTTAAATCAGTGTTTTATACGCGTGGCGCATGAAGTAAAATTTCGAGTTTAGAAAAGCCTGAAAATTTGGTTTGGTCGCGTAGCGCTACGCGCTACGCGACCAAACCAAATTTTAAGGCTTTTCTAAACTCGAAATTTTACTTCATGCTTAGCCTGGGAGTGGAAACACTTGTTAGAATTCAAATTTAATTTTTTATAAAAACAACAAATTACGGACAATTTATTTAAACAAATCTACTTTTCATAACTGGAAGTGATTCGTAATTAATTAATCAAGTTTTTACTGTTTTGTGTTGTAGGCGTTCACATTGTTGTACATTTTAAATACACTTGTAAATAAAACACTTTTTACTTTGTTTAACTACTATAAATATAGTGGTTAAACAAAGTAAAAAGTATGTAAAGTTATTTAAATAAAAAACACTTGGTATTGTTTCACAAATTAAAACTTTATTCTTATTATATTATATTATTGTTCTACGACAACAATTGATAATAAAACACTTTTTACTTTCTTGAATTAATTTATCATCTGGCACTTGGTGAAACATATTAGAATATGTAAAGTTATTTAAATAAAAAACACTTGGTATTGTTTCATAAATTAAAACTTTATTCCGACTAGTTTTGGTTTGTTAGACCACTTTCCTTTGAAAATGGTCTAACAAACCGAAACTAGTCGGAATAAAGTTTTAATTTGTGAAACAATACCAAGTGTTTTTTTATTTAAATAACTTTACATATTCTAATATGTTTCACCAAGTGCCAGATGATAAATTAATTCAAGAAAGTAAAAAGTGTTTTATTTACAAGTGATCAAGTTTTGTTACGAATTATTACGAGTGTTTATAAACCATAACCTCGTCAACATCAAATGTGTTTAAGGCACGATTTGTCCGAACGCGGAGGCCGCTCATTAATTTTAATAACTGTCGGAGAGAACGCATTGTCTTACAAAACGTCACCCGAAAAATAAAATGTAAATTGAGTCCTTCTAATTAAAATTTCCGTTGCGTTTTTTCTCGATTCTTTATGGCGCCATTAAATGGACGTGAACGTCGGTAGTACATAAAATCCCACCCATGTTTATTGCGGTGGTCGTTAATTGCGTATAATTATTGTTCTACGACAACAATTGAAATAATCTCTCATAGCTTTGAAGTTGTAATTTTCGGTGATAATCATGATATAAATACCTGGTTTTCCATTGTTGTTGACGGAATTTTCCACACGCATCTTCACCACATGCGAAATCGCGAACATTTTCACACACTCACCACCGATATTAATTAATCAAACAATTTCACAAAAGCACTGAATTGGATTGATAAACCTTGCATGAATAATGCGAAAAGAATATTGTGAGTCAAAGTCGGCGCACGCGCCGCTTGTTTGTTTATTTAGAAACGTCAATTGCTTTTTTTTCCTTCCGCGTGCAAATTATTGAATTGTTGTTTACACACAAAAGAGTAATACTCGAAACTTTGCGTGTTACAGGCGCCGCGGCGCACGCGCAGTACGTTTGTTTATATCTAAGCAGCAATTGTTTTTTTTTTCTTTCTCGTGCGAATTAATTACGTGTTGTTTACAAACAAAAACGCAGCGTGTCGTACTCGAAGGTGTTTTGTGTTATTGATTTTAGTTCGTTTTTAAATTAATTTATATTCGTGGTACGCGTAAAGACGACGAATTTAATTTAATCTGTGTGCAAATAGTTTCGTGATTCATCAACGGAGGATCCATGGAGGAGAGTAAGCACCGGTGCCAGCCGCTTCGAAAAAAGAAGGTAATACAAAGAGGATTGTTTTTGTGTATACCAGTTTAAAAAAACAGGTAATAAAAAGGCACTTAAATCTGGTTTATTAGTTTGAAAAAAAGGTAATAAAAAGAGGCGCTTTAATACGTATTTTTCATTTACTAACACAATTAGGATTTTAGACAATTTTTAATATTGATAATTCAATTAAAGACACTTTTGAATATTCGCAATTCAAAAGTGTCTTTAATTGAATTATCAATATTAAAAATTGTCTAAAATCCTAATTGTGTTAGTAAATGAAAAATACGTTTATAATTACGTACAAGGGCGTAGCCAGGGGAGGGGGATATGGGGGTTAACCCCCATGTCAAATTTTGCTCCGTAAGAGCTACCCCCCCTCCAGCTTTTATATCCCCCTTCAATTTTTTTTTCTGGCAACGGCCTTGATTACATGGAAATTATTTGTTGGTCTAGGAAAGCTAGTGCTTGTTGTTTGCTTAAAATAATTAGAATATGATAGCGATAATCTTTTGAATTGCGAATAAACTTTACAATTACGTGGAAATAAATTATTTTATAATGTAGGAAAGCTAGTGCTTGTTGTTTGGTCAAAATAATTAGAATATGACGGTGATAATTACGAAAAGTTGATGAGTGAAAAATGAGGTAATTGTAATAAAATAAAACACTTTAACATTGTTTGTATAACACAATATTTATATTTTTGTGACTGCAGTTTCGGCAACTCAACTTGCCATTATCAAACTTAGTGAAGTAATTGTGTTCATTTTTTATTTAAAAAATTTAAGAAAACCCCACAGATATTATATATAATGTGTTCATCACACAATAATTTATTCGTGTTAATACAATTGTTTACACATGTCAATAAAATAAGCTTAAAACTATTCCTAGGCCTAGAGTACTAATGAATTAAGTATAGCACATTGAAACTCGAAAATATAAGATCAGGTAAGATAAACGTATATTGTAAGATTCTTCTCAGGTATTCAATTTTGTTAATGCATGTTGAAAGTAAAAAAAATCGTTCAACAACAGACTGATTATTTTACAAATACATCCAGTAGCGCAGCGAAAAATTAGCGAACCTACTTAATTGTATTTTTAAAGTCTCGTACTAAGCACAAGTTCTGAGTGTTTCATACTCAAAATGCAAAATAATTTAGTGCTATAATCTTTACTGTTGCTACAGGCGTAAACATAAAGAGCATTTTTTTCAAGTTCCCATAAGCGTAGCCAGAATTTTCACTAGGGAAGGGCCTAGACAAGAAAAAATGCCATAGTTATTAAAACATCATAATTGTCATCAAACGATGAATTTAGAGAAATTGATGTAAATAATGTTGAAATACATTGCATTATTTTAACAAAGAATCGCCAGTGTTTATCATTTTCATCACACAGGGATTTTTTCGTTTAAGTATATTTTTATATATACCATATAAACATTTGTAAAATTAATAAACAAAGCAGTATATTTTGAACTTGAATAAAAAAAAAAAAGACCTTTATTGGCATATAAAAAAAATAAAATTACAAATAAAAAATAATAATAGAACACAAAATTATATCATCTCCTTTCTTTTTTCCGCCCTCCGCCACCCCAGTACCGTTACCATCTTTACGCCAGCTCCGTCCTCTCTCATCCATTCCATTACACTCCTTTTCCCCCCCAGCCATTCCACATTCACCCCTTCACACTCCTCTCCCAAATGACTCCATGTATCTCGTCCACTTGCGCACAACACACATTTACCATACCCTTCCCCCATCCAGACCTTCCTTCCTCTCTCCTCCGAACCACATCTAGCTCTTGCCAGGGTTATCTTAGCCTCTTTCGACAAGTCATTATTGGATAGGTACTCTGGCACGCTCCCATGCACTTGCCACCTTTCGTACATTGGATTGTAGCCGCTCCTCCCGATACACCCCTGCCTCTCTTGCATCTCCACCTCTTTCCATTTCTTTTTCATCCAAGCTGCCACATTCACCCCCTTCTCTACCCATTCATTTACACTATCCTCAGACTCTCCTGCCCTTTCATACATCTCTCTGCGTTTCCTACTCCACTCACTCCTCCCTAATCCCTTGCACGTTCTCCATACCTCTTTCACCAGTCTCTCACTTTCCAATTCACACAACTTCATCTCATACTTCACTACTCTCTCCATTGCCTCACTATGTATACTCATTCTATTTGTTTCCTGAAGCAGAATGTATCCAGGGGTTGACCTTTCACAACCCCAGAATCTGCTTCAGGAACCACATCTGCTCTCTTTCAATGCATTCATACTCATTTATACCCCATGCATCCACTCCATACAACAAAATGGGCTTCACACACGCATCCCACAGTTTGCACGCCAATTGGAAGTTGCCAGCGAACCATTTCCCACTTCTTCCTTACCATACCCCATGCTTTCCTGGCTTTCCCTTGTACCCATTTGGCGTGCTCCCCGTAACCACCTGTAGCTTTAAATATGAAGCCCAAATATTTAAATTCTTTCACCCTCTCAATCACCTCCCCCTTCCACTTCAATTCATCTACTCTTCCTTCTCTTCCTCTATTCCTAAATCTCATCCACTTTGTTTTCCTTGCATTAACTTGCAGCCCTCGCTTGTCCATATACCTCTCCACCCTCTGCATCACCTCATTCATCTCTCCCCAGTTCCTCGCCACAAGCACCATATCATCCGCATACGCTAGCATCCATACCTTCCTTTTTCCGATCACTACCCCGCCCGCTTGCCCGTTTCTCAAAACCTCTTCCAATTCGCTAACATATATGTTAAATAATAACGGGCTCAGCGGACAGCCTTGCATCACCCCCGTCCACATACTAAACCTTTCAGCCACATTCCCTTCAACTTTCGCCCTCACCCACGTTTCCTCGTATACTCTTCTAATCCATTCAACCGTTACTCCGCTCACTCCTCTTCTTCTCAGACACTCCACTAACTTTTCTCTCGGAACAGTATCGTATCGCTTTCAAATCCAGGAAAACAGCCCTCTCTCTTCCAGCACTCTTTCCACCATCCTTGCCAGCGTAAATATTTGATCCCTTGTTCCCCTACCTTTTCTAAAACCCCCTTGAGTCTCCGGCAGTATTCCATTAATTTCCACCTCCTTTTCCAATCTATTTTTCACTACCGTCATTGCAATTTTGTACCCGGTGCACATAATTGAAATTCCTCTATAGTTTTCTGCATTAGATTTATCACCTCCTTTATGCACCGGGCACATAACTCCCACACGCCACGCCTCTGGAATTTCCGCTTCTCCCCTCCACATTTGGTTCAGCAGCCCTCCAAACCTTCGCTTTCCCTTCTTTCCTATCTCCTTCCACATTTCTGCCCTCAGCCCGTCCAGCCCCGCAGATTTTCCAGCCTTCACCTCTGCAAATGCGTTTTCTATCTCCTCCTCTGAAAACTCTTCAACCTCTCCCGCTACCCCTCGTTCCCCTACCCCTCCCGGCTCTCCAGCCATTCTATTACATTTCTCTGACCATTCTTGCAAAGAAACTCCTATGGGCCCCTTCATTTCACCTCTTCTTAGAATACCCCATATCTCCTTTTCAGTTCTACACAATCTAATTTCCTCAGTCGTTCTCTCCAAAGCCTGCCTCTTCTTTCTTTCGCATACTTTGGCGTACCTAACCCCTGCTGCCACCACCCCCTGCTCTTCGCCCCTACCCAAGCTCCACTCCCTCACTGCCTTCCTCACTTCCCTCTTTACGTCATGACACTCCTCATCCCACCATGGGCAACTCTTTCCGCCCCCCTTTTTCACTATTCTTCCACAACTCACGATTATCTCTTCCATCTCTTCCATTGTTTTTACTTCATTCCAGTTTATCTTCTCCAAGCGCTTTCCCATGTTCTTAATCGCCCTCACACTATCTACTTGAATATAAATCAGTGTTTTATACGCGTGGCGCATGAAGTAAAATTTCGAGTTTAGAAAAGCCTGAAAATTTGGTTTGGTCGCTCCGCGCTTCGCGCTACGCGACCAAACCAAATTTTCAGGCTTTTCTAAACTCGAAATTTTACTTCATGCTTAGTCTGGGATTGAAAACGCTGGTTAGAGGCTTTAAATTAAAACTATTTAATGAAACAACGTCTAAAAAATTGATGTCGATTAATTGTGATGAGTTACTAATCGGTTTATAGTGGGCGTATCGTTGAAAATAGCAAAAAAAGTTTCAAATAAAAGATTTTCAGAATCAACGTTTTCATAACCTAAAATTATTGCTAAATATGGCGGCCTTGCGGTTATACCAAATGTAAACACCAACTTCCTTATTTTAAATAGAACACCCTATATATTTTTCCATTTTTGGATTGCCCGTTAAAAATAAATATGAGTTTATTCACACAACATTGGGTCTCAGTTGAACCGTTTTCGAGTTATTTCATTTTTTTTTGATAAATTTGACGATTTCAGAGCTCGGCGCCATTAACAATATCTTCAAAACGAAATAAATCAGAGTTGTGCGGCTTATAGTTTTGGATTCGGGAAGAAATGTTGTATTTGTTTATGTTTTCGCCATTACTCAGATTTGCTAAATTGAACCGAGTCCGTCGACGGTATTCTTCAGTACTTCAAACATGCATAACTTCATTTTTTCAAATGGAACCATATATCTTGTGACACTTTATCTGATGCGAAATTAAATTTGCTTTTTATTGATACCGGATTGTTGCCATATGCTTCCAAAAGATTTTGAGAAATTTGCGATTTTGTAAAAATGTTAATAAATACATTTCGTACTATCGCGTTAGCCCTGAATACTGATGACGTTTGCTGATTTTGTTTACTTAAAAAAAGAATTCTTGTTTTGAAAATGTTCGGTGTTACATAAAACTCTCTGTATACATACATACTTACTAAAATGATAAATGTAATATATTTATCATTTTAGTAAGTATGTATGTATACAGAGAGTTTTATGTAACACCGAACATTTTCAAAACAAGAATTCTTTTTTTTATGTTCCAGGCCACTGGGTACATAGTACCTGAAAAATACATCTAGCATCGAAAAATAAAAGTAAAGAAAGGAATACAACTGCGTTTTAATTAAGTGATTTAGTACACTATCATTTCATTCAACCTGATTTTGCGTTGTAACTTTTTTTATAATCTAACCCTAAAGGTACTACCAATTAAAAACAAAATCTACATACATTTTCCCATGCGTCAAAACGTATTATTTATGCTCCTCCTAGCCACACCATGTACGCAGAAAGGACATTTATTAATTGCCTACAAAGTAACGTCTTTCCGTAATTTATGCCCGCCTTCCAAATGTAATACCCTCCTCTTATTATCACCAGGTATCGTTTTACAACTAAACCTCTCTCGTCTTGCACAATTTCGGCGTTTTTAGCCACGATATTACACAATCGCGTCTCTAAGATTTATTCGATGCGTACGCTTAATTAATTGCCCAACCACTTTCTGTAATTTGATAAGTCCTGCGACGCATACAAATGATCATTTCGGAAGTGTGCATTTGCATGACAAACACAAATACATTGCTTGGGCAATAAACAATACTGTTGAATGAAGAGGAATTCTTCAATAGGATTTCTTCATTAATATGGACGGTGGTTGATTTAAATTTTAATTGTGATATTTTGTTATATGGTGGTGTGTTTTTTATTTTATTTTTTCGAGTCGTGACTCAAGAGCTTGAGTTCAGGTGATGGGATCATAGGCCGGGACTGTAAATCTAGGAAAACCCGGGGCGGGTCCAGAACAAGTGCCCGTTCAGATAACCTTTGTGCACCGCACTAGCTCATTCTTGTGGGGACACGCTAGAATTCTTGTCAGTGAGGGGATCCCCTGGCTTGATTAATGTCAAAGCAAAAATAACAAAACCTCATGTTACATCTTGTTTCTTAGTATTCCATTTTAAAATATTATCTAAAGTAGAGTTACCGTACCTTATCATTTACGTAATTTAATAATTATTACTAAATGAATGTGGTTAAATAATTGATTGATAAGGCTGATAAATGTTGAAAGTTCATGTTCACTTTTATATAAATAAAATAAAATAATTTAAAACTTTCAAATATATATTGTAAACTCGCTACAATTGTTTCGCCACACTGTGGCTTCTTCAGGCGAAGAAATGATAAATTACATTTGTCAGTACAGGTATATATACAATGTTTATGGGGGTGTGGGTTTTTCAGTGAAATTTAAATTTAGGAGTGGTGAGTTTGTTAAGTCTAATTGGTCGTTCAAAAGTTGTCCTGTGTATTTTCTTTTATTAATTTCCATGCTCTCCAGTGTGGCGAAACAATTGTAGCGAGTTTACAATATATATTTGAAAGTTTTAAATTATTTTATTTTATTTATATAAAAGTGTTAATGTGGTTAGTTGAGCTATGTGAAGATTTTAAGTCACTTAATTAAAACGCAGTTATATTCCTTTCTTCACTTTCATTTTTCGATGCTACATGTACAACTGAGTTAGCAATTAATAATAGGTACATAGTACCCGAAATGTACTTCTAGCATCGAAAAATAAAAGTGGAAAAAGGAATGTAACTGCGTTTTTTTTTTTAATTAAATTATTACTAAGATATATTAATTCTATAACCTGTTTCATTCCCAGCTGATTTTTTTAATGAGTTCTATTTGAAGTTTCTAACGAGTGTTTCCACTCCGATTAAACATTAGGTAAAATTACGAGTTTAGAAAAGTCTAAAAATTTGATTTAGTTGCGTAGCGTTACGCGACCATGCGCCACGCGTATAAAACACTAAAATATTGTAAAATTAGAAATATACTCCTCAATCAATACTAAAAATAAACTGCCAAAGCAGTATTAAGGGGGTTCTACCGTTGTAAGTGTCCAAAACGTTTTTGTTTCATACAAGGCTTAATCATTGACCTGGGTTTGCGAAAAAATTATATAATGTGTGTTACTTACCCCCATTGATACAGGCTACTCTAAAAATTAGACGAAGATCCCGTCATAATCAGTAAAAAAAATAAAATAAAACAGCACGTTTTTAAAATTGGAGAAGTAGCAAGTTTATTAAAATATTTTAGCTGATTTGTATTTATAAATTTAATACAAACACTTTCACTTATCAAATAAGTAAACATTTGTACATTTGCCGACGCTCGGTTAATAAAAGAATACAATTTGAAGCTTTACACGAGTGTTTTCCACTCACAGGCTAAGCATGAAGTAAAATTTCGAGTTTAGAAAAGCCTGAAAATTTGGTTTGGTCGCGTAGCGCGAAGCGCGGAGCGGCCAAACCAAATTTTCAGGCTTTTCTAAACTCGAAATTTTACTTCATGCGCCACCGGTACAAAACACTGATGCATGTAAAGTTTAGCGGTGTGTTTTAAACTTCGTAATATGTCAGTTTTGTACCGGTGGCGCATGAAGTAAAATTTCGAGTTTAGAAAAGCCTGAAAATTTGGTTTGGCCGCTTTTCAGGCTTTTCTAAACTCGAAATTTTACTTCATGCTTAGTCTGGGAGTGGAAACACTCGTTTATAGCTTCAATTTTACCTCTTTTTAAAAACAATGAGAATCTAAAGATTTACGGCATATACGCTATAATTGGGACATGTTTACTTGAAAGAAAAACTCCCTGTATAAACAAGTTGACGCAGTAATTGCGATTGATTAGCTACAATTTGTAATGGTCATATAGGCCCAATTTATAACCTAAAAATTAAAGGTGTCAAATCGTATTTGATGAAAATGTTCGGTGTTATATAAAACTCTTTGTATATTAACTTAATGTGTAGCCAGAATGTTACAATAATATTTTAACACGTCTATTCTTTTGCCTTCCTTGATTATCTAAAACTCTCTGTTAATCGATTTCATGCTGTGGATGAACACTTAAGACTACCAATCTATTCAGATGATTCTAAAACAAATGTTACACATACTCATAGCATATTTTGTTATGTGTATTATCTATATTTCTGTTAAGTATGTATATTATTTTAAATAATGATTATATTATTTTTGAAGTTAATAAGGAGGGCCCAGGCCTCCAGGACCCCCTATAAATACGCCACTGTATGTACCCATTATCAATAATTAGTTATTGATAATGGGTACATAGTAGTCGAAATGTACATCTTGCATCGAAAAATAAAAGTGAAGAAAGGAATATAACTGCGTTTTAATTAATTGACTTAAAATCGTCACGTAACTCAAATAACTAAATGAGTGTACTAAGTATTGAAAACAGTAAGTATTTGGTACCGGTCGAAGCCAATTGTTTGGCAGATTAGAGGGCGGAGCGAGCGACAACTCCAATTATTGTCTGAGACCGATATTATACTTATTGTTCGAGCTGTTTATAACGTTTTTTGCACGATCGGACAGGTTGGACAATTTTTTTTCCCAACTTATGCAGTTATTATTAAGCTCATACACTTTTCCAAGAGTATTGAATCATATTTTGCTATTTATTATTTTGATCCTATATAATGTAAGTGACTGGTAAACAAATTAAATGTGAGAAGTAATATCTTGACAAATATTAAAAATGATTACGAAATTATAATAAAATATTACATCGCAGCAAATAAAACCGTCCAAACCGGCGATATATCACTCCCCGTGAAAGGTGAGTTAATTAATATAGTCGGTACTATTAAAAACGCATCGCTTATGCAAATCCTCCAGCGGGAGCAACCCGTGTGTCCGGCAAGGCGAGAAAAACAACAATAAAATATGACGATCGTTATCTAGGCTTGTTGTTACATTGTATATAAAAGTAATGGGCGCACCGTGATATATCTTTATTCACGCGAACGTGTCAATAACATTCTACTGTGCAAGAGCGATAAATAAGGGGTGTTCCCTTTTGCAGGGAGGAAAAAAAAGGAACGGCCGGGCTGACCTTCATATTTTTCCCCACGGTGTTGCCGATATTTTATCGAAAGTGCCGCTGCATACTAGACTGTCCCTTCGGCCCCTTCGGGATTGTGTATTTAAATGGACGCGTCCTCTTTTGATAGTGATTTATATGTGTGTAAGTGGACGCCCACGGAAAATGTTAGGTTTTTTTTAAATAAAGGAAGAAATCTACGCGGGGCTTTCACCTCTTTCTACAAGTTAAAATATATTAGTTTAATTTTAATCAGGCGCGTAGATAGAAATTATTTTCGGCGGGGGGTTATGACTTCTTAATAAACTAACAAATTTAATAATTTAATAATTTATTTATTTGTAAGTAGACATAAAAATATGTATTACAATAGTCAACATGGTTATATATATAATTTTCTTAAAATCTAATATAAAAAGTATTATCAAATTAAACAGAAATACACACAAAACATTAAAACAATTTCAAACATCAATCAATCATTTAAATATTCTGGTATTGAATAGTATGCTTTCTCTATGAGCAGTAATTTAAGCTGATATTTAAAGTCCTTAAGTGATGATAAATGTTTTATATTTTTTGGCAAATTATTAAATAAAGTTACACACATATAATAAGGACTTCTTTTAAATAGTGTCGTGGAATGAGAAGTCACAGCAAGTTCATTCCGATTACGAGTTACTGCAACTTTGTTGAATTTAGAATTTGTACAAATTGTTTCGGAAACTGAAAATACCTTATAATTACGATTAAATATTAACATTTCGGGGGGGAGTTATAACCCCCTAACCCCCCTCTATAAACGCCACTGATTTTGATTAATGAATAGATAAATAATACTAAAAATGGAATACCGCGTAAGTTAACTTGCCAACAATCTAGATGTTAAGAATATGAATTTGTGTTCAGCACTCATTCATTCACCGGACAACTAAATACTCATTTCAGGCTTCAACGCCATCATCAGTACAGTCCTGAACCAGTGCTTCAAGAATACTAAACATCTTTGACCATTTATTATGTCCTGTGCGAACATATGTAATTTAGATGTTAGTGTAATTTTCTTTCGAATGGAAAATATTCCACCGAAACTTAACAATTACTTATTTTAATTACTTGTAATTATTTTAATTACTTGTAATTATTTCCATTACTTGTAATTATTTCCATTACTTGTAATTACCTGTAATTATTTCAAAATGTAATTATTTCAAAATAATAATAAAACAATAATAATAATAATAACGCTGCTCTACTGGCGTAACTCTAGTAGCAAAACAATAGCGGGTCTATAACATTTAATTCTATGTCTGCAATATTGCACGTATGCAAATTTTTTCTCTTAAAAGAGAGGGTGAAAAAAGTGGTTAATTTAAAGTTTCGAACGAGTGGTTCCACTCCCAGACTAAGCATGAAGTAAAATTTCGAGTTTAGAAAAGCCTGAAAATTTGGTTTGGTCGCGTAGCGCGAAGCGCGGAGCGGCCAAACCAAATTTTCAGGCTTTTCTAAACTCGAAATTTTACTTCATGCGATACGCGTCTAAAACAGTGATTTCTAGTAAAGTTCGAAATATTCTTGTTTAACTGTAAAATTTGAATTCTGCTTTCGCAGTTTTTAAAACTTATTTTGGAGTATATTTTTAATTTCAAAATATGTCAGTGTTTTATACGCGTGGCGCATGAAGTAAAATTTCGAGTTTAGAAAAGCCTGAAAATTTGGTTTGGCCGCTCCGCGCTTCGCGCTACGCGACCAAACCAAATTTTCAGGCTTTTCTAAACTCGAAATTTTACTTCATGCTTAATCTGGGAGTGGAAGCACTCGTTCGAAACTTCAAATTAACCACTTTTTTCACCCTGTCTTTCAAGAAAAAAAAAATGTACATACGTGCAATATTGCAGAAATAGAAAAAGCCTGAAAATTCCAGCATTTTGCTACGGAATAAAGAATATTATTCTCTTTACATTATTTACAAATAGATCTTGTATTTGCATAAAATTTGTAAAACATTCAGCAATTGTGGAGATAATAGTTAAAACAGCTTTTACCGAGTGTTTCCACTCCCAGGCTAAGCATGAAGTAAAATTTCGAGTTTAGAAAAGCCTGAAAATTTGGTTTGGTCGGTAGCGCGCAGCGCTACGCGGCCAAACCAAATTTTGAGGCTTTTCTAAACTCGAAATTTTATTTCGTGCGCCACGCGTCTAAAACACTGATTTCAAGCGAAGTTCAAAATATTCTTCTTTAGCTACAAAATTTTAGCCCTGCTTTAGCAGCTTATAAAACTGATTTTGAAGTATATTTTTAATTTCACAATATGTCAGTGTTTTATACGCGTGGCGCATGAAGTAAAATTTCGAGTTTAGAAAAGCCTGAAAATTTAGTTTGGTCGCGTAGCGCTACGCGCTACGCGACCAAACTAAATTTTAAGGCTTTTCTAAACTCGAAATTTTACTTCATGCTTAGCCTGGGAGTGGAAATACTCGTTAGAAGCTGTTTTAACTATTATATCCACAATTCCTGAATATTTCACAAGTTTTATAAAAATGCCAGATGTATTTGTAAATATTGTAAAGAGAATATTCTTTATTCCGTAGCAAAAAAGCTGGAATAAATTCATAGCAGAGAAAAGTTGGAAAGAGATATATTCTGTACATAATTTTTATAAATGTAGAATGTGTCCGGGCTCAAATTAAAATGGATATATTTTATGGTGCGAACATGCATGTTTGCGCCATATTTTATATTATGCAAAGGTTGTCACCGAATATATATGGACTGTTTGGGAATCTGTCGCTTGTAAATAAAAAATGATAATGATAAAAATATTGCCCGACGTTGACAGGCAAGTATTTTCCATAAAAAAAATAATAATACCAGTACGCTTCGCACTACGCAACCAAACCAAATGTTTAGGCTTTTCTAAACTCGAAATTTTACTTCATGCTTAATCTGGGAGTGGAAACAGTCGTTCAAAACTTCAATAATTGAAAATATTGAGGACCAGTAGCACTAAACACGTTGAACTGGTTTATCTCTGAACTCGAGTTCAAAGTAACATTCGAACAAGAGGATCTGTTATCTTGAATTCGAGTTCAAGCTGAACTCTCGGTGATCATTTTTGATGCAACTGGACCTAAGAGAAATAAATTGTGAGAAAATATTGCCAAAAATAAATCTTTTAAATTTTTCATGAATCGTTTTAGGAAACTTTTGGCGTAAAATTGATGACACGAACTTTTGCTGTGAATTAAATTTAGTTTTTCATTAATAACGTACCTTACTTGAAATCAGTGTTGTATACGCGTGGCGCATAAAGTAAAATTTCGAGTTTAGAAAAGCCCAGAAAATTTGTCTCGGGTCGCTGCGCGACCCTCGACAAATTTTCACGGGGCTTTTCTAAACTCGAAATTTTACTTCATGCTTAGTCTGGAGACTATTTCAAAGAAATAACGAATACCTGAAAATGTATAGCATACAATTGGGATATGTATACTTAAAAGAAAAACTCACTCAATTTTTTGATGAACTAATATAAACTCAGAAAAGTTTAAATCAAAAACAATACCTACAATTGTTTAAAAAGTTTCACAATTAAATATTAAATCAATATTTGGTCCTCGTAATATATTTTTAGATAGACTAATAAAAAATCAGATTAAAACAGTTGGTAACTGTTGCTTAGTTAGTTACAATGATAATTTCCGTTATTTAAAACACGTGAAACATAGTTGATAAAATTCTGTGTAAATTATTTGCGTATCCGTTGGAGAGGGCGCTAATTTTTCAATAAATCAGTTTGTTTAGCGGGGTGCGTAATATATATCGCAGCCATCGGCCAATAAAAAGCTAATCTAAAATGCGTCTCTCGCAGTAGCCTATTTTCCTCCTCAGAGCTAGTCCAATTCTGTTCTTCCAGAGATATTGCAGCGGGGCCGGGTATAAATTTTCAGCCAGACTTCATTTCGAGCCGGAGCGGACCCGTTTATCTTGCACACAATAACTCACCGGGGCCCGTCCGTTCTTTTTGTTTTTTCTTATTGTCTTCCTAGACTCTCTCTCCGCGCCCTGCAAGAAACACTGGAATAGTGGAATAGAAATAGTAATCTCGCCCTCCCGAAATGAATTATTGAGGAGCGCAGGAAGTCCGGGGCGATTTATGCGCCCTTTATTCCTCGCGTCTAATCCATCACGTCCGCACTAACGCCCAGCCAGGATCAATTAAATTCGCGATTTTCTCCAAGAAATCGCCTTTAAACCGGTAGGTGGTCTTCATCCTAAATAAATAACAGCACACACAACACCACCATATCTATTTTCAAAATTCTACTCCTGGACAACATATGGAATTTCTTCTTGAATAACTGTTTCTTCTTACTGTGGCCCTTTTTTCTCTTAAAAGTCTCTTTCCTGAAATGTTTTACCCAAACTTTTAATACCTGACCCATTTTTCCGACTACGGAATTAGATGATTTATTTATATTTACAAAGTGTCCAAATATCGATTTAAAGATGTATAACATAAAGAAAAATTGAGTTTGCTAATAGTTTGCAGAATATTTACAAAATATAAAAACGAATTAAAATTATTATCGACTTTCTGCAAAAGTGTTTGTCTCATTGAGACAATTTTCCAAGTATTCATTGAAAAAACTACTTCTCGTGCTATTAATGCTGTATTTTAATGATTTCAACTGACGATTATTCAGTAGTGTAGTTTCAAATCCTGAACCTGTAAGCAAACTTTTTTGTCGTTTTATACGCGTCGTTTTATACGCGTGGCGCATGAAGTAAAATTTCGAGTTTAGAAAAGCCCTGAAAATTCAAATTCAAAACGTAATTATTTATTATTAACACTAAACATCGTTGATAACAGACTAAATATATGATTCGTTGATACTTTGATTAAAGATGTATTTGTTTCTGAACTTCACTTCAAATTAGTGTTTTGTACGCGTGGCGCACGAAGTAAAATTTCGAGTTTAGAAAAGCCCAGAAAATTTGTCTCGGGTCGCTGCGCGACCCGAGACAAATTTTCACGGGGCTTTTCTAAACTCGAAATTTTACTTCATGCTTAGTCTGGGAGTGGAAAACCCTCGTTCGAAACTTCAAACTGAATGCTTTAATAAGAACATTAAATGACTGAAAATGTTTTTAAAGATAATAATCTAGTTTTCAATTTTTTTTTTAATATTATTTGAAGTAAAACTGACATGGTAGCCACAATCTGAAATGTAAAATTTTTCCGACATATCCCTGATTCAAGATTTTTTTTCCTGGCCTTTTAATATTTCTTCTGTGAAAAGCTCCTATTTTGTTAAATTGTTTTTGTCAATATTTAAGTTAATATTATAAACTTCTACGTGTTTTGTAATTTGAGTGCTGATTTTGACAAATTTAATATCATATGGCTGTTTTGTTAGTGCTTTGGTCAATTTGAATATGATTCCATGACTTTTCTCTCAGTTTCCCGGTTTTAATGATATTCAGTGAATTTTTTATTTACGTTATTTTAAGACTGCGTCGATTTTATAATAGAGATCAATTTGAAGTTTTGAACGGGTGTTTCCACTCCCACGCTAAGCATGAAGTAAAATTTCGAGTTTAGAAAAGCCCCGTGAAAATTTGTCTCGGGTCGCGTAGCGACCCGAGACAAATTTTCGGGCTTTTCTAAACTCGAAATTTTACTTCATGCGCCACGCGTACAAAACACTGATTTGAAGTGAAGTTCAGAAACATACAAATACATCTTTAATCAAAGTATCAACGAATCATATATTTAGTCTGTTATCAACGATGTTCAGTGTTAATAATAAATAATTACGTTTTGAATATTTTTGTTAAAACAACTGGTATGTATTAATGGTTGCAAAAAAATTATAAAATCAAATTTATTCTTAAAGGATTTGTATTCGTGATTCGAAAAAACAGGATTGGAATCTTTGATTCAAATCGTATTTATCTCTTACGAATCCTTCATTCGAGTATTCGTGATTCGAATCATATTAGGTGATTCGGATTCGTGATTCGAATCCTTTTTACGAGGATTCGTCCCAGCTCTGATATGGGCAAGTAGTTTGAGTACTAAAACAGTGAAATTGCTGCATTATTCGCTTTCCGGTTTAAATTGATAGATAAGTGGTAACCAGAATCCGGCGATGCATTACTTTACACGGCGTCCATTAATTAAGATTAATTAGCGGCCAATTAATTACGTAATCATTAATCACGGGGACGGTTAATTGAGACGCCCGTTAATTGACGACACGAAATTTATCGTCTTGCGCGAGCGCGCGCGATTGATCGATTCGGTAATTCCGGAGGTTCAAACTTGCGAGAGAGAGAGTCGAAAAACCCAGAATAGAAGTAATCCCGGGCCGGACCGTAACTCATAACCCGATGGCGGCTTGATAAATCACGACAGGAAGAAATAATTACCGCGAGTGTGAATAAATTCCGCGATGATTTATTCCTTAATTCCTTAATGCTTTTTAATGCGATTTTTGCGCGCCGGTTCAATTGTGATAAGGGCCGGGTACATGCGCGGCGAACAGCCCGTGTGCAATTCGTTCAAATCAGGACGAAGTGTCCCGGGATGTCGTTATTATGCATTGCGCCCGAGCGGTTTGTCCGCGTTGTGTAAGTCCGATTCCCAGCAGCTCAGGTGTTTGCCGTGTAATGAAGCTGCGACACGGAAAATTTGCATTGTAACTACAATTCATTACTAAATACAGGGTGATTCTTAATATTGCACATTTAGTATTTAGCTTGTACTACAGAACTATTCGATTAAGTTGTACAAGCTAGTCCCAATAGCGTTTCGATTATTGTTCCTTTTGTGAAGCTGGGGACTATAGGAGTATAGTTCTAGATGTGCTCATAATAGAATCTGTATATTAGGACCATTGTAAACACTAAAAAAGACTGTTATTTCTTACTTCACTTTTTATTTGTATCGTTAGATGTACATTTCGAGACACAAGGTGCTCATTATCAATAACAAACGTTGCAAACAGTTTCTTGCTGTGCAGATATTTTCTTATGATGCAGTATTCAGTTATTATTCCTGTGAAGACCCTGAAGTTATTCCTACTACATCTGAGGACTGAGCAATTTGCTGCCTCAGAGACATGTCAAATTGTTCTAGCTATTGGGGCGGATGTTTGCTCTTTCCCCCGCAACTTAAGTTTGCACGGGGCCCCGTAAGAGCGTGGGCTTTAAAGAGATGCATCATCAAATGATAAAAAATTGAAACGAAAAACGTTTGAATAGGCACGGATCCACCGGGGAAATGGGGAAAATCCCCCCCAACAGTCTAACCACAAAAAAAGTGAAACAGAAAAGGGTTTACTATGGTCCTATATAGGGAGCTTGGTGAAGATTTAATTAGTGCTCGTAAAATAATCTGTACATTGGGACCTTGTAAACAGGTTCTTGCTGTGCAGATATTTTTCTTAGGTGCAGTATCCAGCTATCATTCCTGTGATGACCTAGAGCAGTGATGGGGAAACTACGACCCGCGGGCCAAGTCCGGCCCGCGGAAAGGTTTAATCCGGCCCGTTTAAGAGTGCCGTCGTGAGAATGTTTGAACGCGTTCTTACTTCGTAATGTGACGACCCGCATAAAAACTACCTACCTACGATTAAGCATTATTCTTTGGCCCGCTACGATTGTCTGGTTATTACAGATGGCCCGTCTTAAAAAAAGTTTCCCCACCACTGACCTAGAGGTTGTTTCTATTAAGTCTGAGGACTGAGTAATTTGCTGCCTCTGAGACCTGTCAAATTGTTCTAGCATTAGATGTATTTTTTCAGAGCCCACGCTCTTACGCTTGGTCGCAGTGCTGGCCCAAACTAAAACGGGGCCCAGTGCAAGCTTAAGTTGCGGGGCCTTGAGAGGGCTCGGATCCACGGGGAAAAGGGCAAAAATCCTACCCCAATAGTCAAACGACAAAAAATTGAAACGAAAAACGTTTACTATTTGCTCGTTATTCTGGTATAAGGGGGAGTACGCATTGCTGCACTGCACTTAGACCTCATTAGGCCCATTGTGCTGCCTCCCACTCAGCTCAAACATCCCACCCTGTCTAATTAGTCTAGTATTACTGAGGTGGGCAAATCCCTTTGATGTCTATCGTCGGCCATCTTTCACCCAGTATGGATCCTCTCGTAGACGAGAGTGTCGGGCATTCGCTGAGGATGTGCCTGGCAGTGTCGTCTTCCATTTCGCACCCTCTACAAGATCGGGAGTCAACTATTCCCACCTTGTATAAGTGTCTATTGAGCCCGCAGTGTCCGGTTAAAACACCGGTAACCGTTTGAGGTTCCATCTAGTCATCTGCAGGTTCTGTTAAGCTGAAATTTCGTTGGGGTACAGTAATGTCTCCTTCGAGAGTTTGCAGTTTTCCATATCATCCCAACGCTTCCTGAATTTATTAAGTGTATTGGAATGTAACATGTTACATAGTGACAGGGGTGTCAATCGCACTAGCGGCTCCGGTGAGATGACGTTCATCCCAGCCGCTGCTCTGGTCAGTGCATCAGCCCTCCTGTTACCTATGTTTATATCGTGCCCCTTCACCTAGCAGACTTGAATGTTGTTATGCATTGCCGCCCACCGTAGATTTTAATGGCACTCTAGTAGTGTCTGTGAAGTAGTGTATAACTACTTCATAGACACCAAGGTTTACCTACTGTCTGTTAGGGTCAGTATGGCTTCGTTTGACATTTTAAAATGATGTCAGCGATCGGTATCTCCAGTTGAGCGACAGTCGCATACTTACCCATGAAGATTTTTGTATGGATCCTCAGGGTTCTAGAAAAAACTCCAACCCCTGACTTGTCCTTTTTTTTTGAGCCATCGGTGTAGATTCTTATAGCCGACTATCTCATATGTTTCGTGGGTTGGATATTAACTGTGTAGGGTGCATTCTGTATTGGTGTCGGTATGCAGTAGTCAGTGCCAGCCTCTAATAGAGGTATATCGTTGCAGAACATCCTCGAGAGGTGACCTCTGACTTCCCCACAGTTGTTACTGTTCCAAATCCCGCTACTTTGGAGGCGAAGTATGGTCGCTTTCCACGTGAATATCCAGTGGCGGAAGGTATAGCATGACCTCCAGCGCCATTGTCGGAGTTGTGTGCATGACGACTGTTACGCTTAAACCGACTGTCCGCTGCACTTGCGCTAGTATCTTTATAGTCGTTACTTGTTTGGTCCTGGACCACCAAATTGAAGCTCCATATGTTAGCATAGGACAACTGTATACAGCCACATCATCGTGCGCGGTTTCAACCCCCAGGTTTTCCCCACTGCCCGACGACATTGCCAAAAGGCTCTTATAGCTTTGTCAGTTTTAATTTCGATGTGCGTTTTCTAGCTCAGTTTCCTGTCGAGTGTAATGCCCAGGTATTTCACCTCATCGCTGTACTGCAGCATCGTATTCAGTAGCTTAGGTGCTCTTTTCATGACCTTCCTTTTCTTAGGGAACATGACCAACTCCGTTTTAGCCGAATTTACCGACAAGGAGTGATCATTGCACCACCGCGAAACTGTATTTAGAGCTCCCTGCATTTGATCACAAAGAGCGTCTTCAAATTTTCCATGTACTATAATGGCTTATTCGTCAGTATAGGCTGTCACAAAGAAGCCTAACTGCTGAAGTTGTTCTAGGAGGCTGTCCAGCACCATGTTCCATAGTAAAGGTGGTTAGGGAGGTACTCCTGAGCGTTAACTCTATCAATACTTATACACTTTTCTTGTAACTCTTGTATTTCTAGATATTATCTTTTTCATATTTAATAGTTATTTTAATAACGAGGAAAAAGATAATATATAGAAATCCAAGAGTTACAAGAAAAGTGTATAAGTATTGGTAGGGTTAACGCTCAGGAGTACCTCCCTACACCACCTTTTTATAAATATCAGTGCTCTGTTCATTATTCCTGATATGATAGCTGGATGTTTAACGCGATAAGAATGACAATGTCATCCGTATATTCTTGGCCGTAATAGCGTTATTCGTTTAGTAACGTCAATAGCTCATCCGCCACCTTGTTGTTTGAGCTACAGCTAGATACGCTTCTAAAGAAAAGGAAAATCCATAGTATTATTAATTGTAAATCATCGCAAATTTTTGATATTTAGGAGTTATAGAGAGGATTCCAATTTTTAAGTATTATATCATATATCAAATTTCCAATAAGATACACACTGAGCGAGGACGTACGGCTACCGGTTCGGATTTTCCTGCTGAGGTCACTGAAATCGGCGGAGCCCTTCCCTTCTGACGGTGCAGGAAAATATGAGCGAAAAAGAAGATGAATTACTGCGGAGCCCGAGATGGCACCAGAAGGCGCAGCCGGAGCGACCGGAGGAGGAATGGCAAAAAAGCAATATCACACACACACACGCCCTGGACACCGGGCAGCGCCGTACAAAAGGGGAAAGAGAAATACAACTACTATATTACATTTCGCAGGTTTCCCTCTGTATGTGTGATATATTACGGATATTGCATCCGGATAAATTATATTATGTGCCTAAGCGAGATATACAGGGAATTTTTCTTTTAAGTATACATACGGATGCGCTGTAAATTTTCCGATATTCGTTGTTTCTTAAACGAGTTTAAGTTGAACTTTAAACGAGTGTTCTCCGCTTCCAGAATAAGCATGAAGTAAAATTTCGAGTTTAGAAAAGCCCCGTGAAAATTTGTCGAGGGTCGCGCAGCGACCCGAGACAAATTTTCTGGGCTTTTCTAAACTCGAAATTTTACTTCATGCGCCGCGCGTGTAAAACACTGATTTCAAGTGAAGTTCAAATATACATAAATTTCAGAATGTTTAAGTGTTTTATACGCGTGGCGCATGAAGTAAAATTTCGAGTTTAGAAAAGCCCAGAAAATTTGTCTCGGGTCGCTGCGCGACCCTCGACAAATTTTCACGGGGCTTTTCTAAACTCGAAATTTTACTTCATGCTTAGCCTGGGAGTGGACAACACTCACTTAAAGCTTAAAATTGAACTCTTTTAATAAACTACGAACATCCGACGATTTAAGTATATACGCTGTAATTGGGATATGTATACTTAAAAGAAAAACTCCCTGTATACTTTTTCCTATTTTTAATACTTAAGTTTAAGCATTGTTTAAACAAAACTTATCTGCACAATTTAAATATCACTTTCATCATCATTAAAAGATCTGATGTAGTCAAGGCCGTACCCAGAAATTACAATAAACCAAACTAGAATACGTCTAAAATATTTTTTCTGCAGCCGTCTCGAATATAAAACTTTCAGTATGATAAAGTTCCACTTTACTCAAATCGTACCGACACTATTTTCGGGACAATTTTTTTTTACTTTCGGAACGATTTCTTGACTTTCGGGACGATTTTGGGTATCTATATAGGCGGACTTGGCAATAGGGCCGTTCATCAAAATGTTCAACATTCAACATGTTTGGATTTGTATGTAATGTATGTTGGTACCTAATGAACGGTACTCCGGTCAGTGTATTTTGTACGATTGCAAAAATCCCAAACGCGTTCACGATTTCCATTCCGGTTATCAGAGGATTCCCCAACAGTTAGCAATAATCTCCCAACTGTTGTCTCTGCTGAACGGGCCCAATAACATCAACTTTGTATTTAATTAGCGCTTGTCATCTAACATTCGTGTGCGTTTTCGCTTTTCCATTCCAAAAAAATGGAAATCAGTAGTGAAAGTGAGGTTGCAGAAAGAAATATAGTACGTAACACGATCCAAAAGTGATTTTTACGAGACTCGCAGGATTCCAGGACTCGACTATGGCTCGTTCTGGAAACTTCCTACTCATCCCGTGAAATATCACTTTCTAAACTTGTTACGTAAATGACTATAAACGTATTCTAGTAATTTTGTACATAGATTAAGAATATTATATTCCTGTTTGTTATTGATAATGAGCACTTTGTGTCTCGAAATGTACATCTAACGATACAAATAAAAAGTGAAGTAAGCATTAACAGTTTTTTTTAGTGTACTCCTTACTCTATGACTAGAATCAATGTTTTTAGTGCAACTGGGCTTAAGCAGGTAAGGATTATCTATATCCTTTCTAAATCACGCTAGTATGAATATAAATTAAAGAGAGTTTAAGTTGAACTTAATTTAAGTCAACAACGAGTATTAAATGTTTCATATTTAGAGTGGGGATTGGAATGGAAAAAGTTCCGACAAACGTTACATGGGATTGTCGGGAAAAATATAAGCGCCGGCATGCATAATGCAGTGCGGATAATTCGCTTGATGCCTTTTTAAAGTTGCGCGGCAGCCATAATTGATTCACTTAGTTTAAACACGCACCACTGCGCGTTCTTTGATCATTCGAGTGAGACATGTATAATAAATTTAATAAATTTTAATAACTATACTACATACAAAAAAATCTACATTCCATGTACGAAAATCCTATAGATACTACTAGTACATACAGGGAATTTTTCTTTTAGGTATACATATCCCGATGCATACTTTGTGCATGTTCAAGCATTCGTGGTTTTTGTAAACGTGTTCAATTTGAAACTTCTAACGAGTTTAGAAAAGCCTGAAAATTTGGTTTGGTCGCGTAGCGCGAAGCGCGGAGCAAACAAACCAAATTTTCAGGCTTTTCTAAACTCGAAATTTTACTTCATGCGCCACCCGTACAAAACACTGACGTATTGTGCAATTCAAAATATTCTTGTTTAGCAGTATATTTTAATTCCTGCTTTAGCAGTTTATTATTAATCCTACATACGCAAATACACACAATACACAATATTTCAGGGATGTATACGGGTGGCGCATGAAGTAAAATTTCGAGTTTAGAAAAGCCTAAAAATTTGGTCGCGTAGCGCTACGCGCTACGCGACCAAACCAAATTTTTAGGCTTTTCTAAACTCGAAATTTTACTTCATGCTTAATCTGGTAGTGGAAACACTCGTTAAAAGTTTCAAATTGAACAATTTTACAAAAACCAAGCATGCTTGAACATATACAAAATAACCAAACCAAATTTTCAGGCTTTTCTAAACTCGAAATTTTACTTCATGCTTAATCAAGGAATGGAAACACTCGTTCGAACCGTTAAACTAAACTTTTAAAAAGATGCAATGAATGCCTACAATTTTACAGCTCACCGTCGACATTTAGACACTTACTCTACTCCCTGTAGAATTTAAAATACAAAAAAACCTTTATTGGCATCAAGACTAAAACAAATCTCCAAATAAGGGCCAGTTGCAAAAAACAAGTTATACTGGTTCAACTTTGAACTTCAGTTCAAAGTGATATTAGAACAATAGCAACTGTCATCTTGAACTCAAGTTCATCGTGAACTCGGGTTCAACGTTTTTTGGTGCAACTGGGCCTAAGAATTTAAATTATTACACGCCCCAAAATTCTTCTGTAGTTTTAAGTTTGAAACTTGTATAATATGTAGAAATTTTAGGGAATTTCTCTCTTCGTTGATTTCTTCAAAAATATGTTGCTATGAGGAAATAAATTACTGAAAGAATATAAACTACAATAAGTCTAAAATATTTTTCTTTCAATTTATATAAACTTGTAGGGCCTCATAGGCGATCTGCAACTAAGTAAAATGTAGGATTTCTAACATAGTTTTAAATATTTTCAATTACAATTATGAATTTAATACAATTAAAAAGTATGTGCATATTAATTTGAATCAAATAGTTTGTATTCGTAACAGAAGAGTTTGTAATAGTAGTAGTAGTAGAAAGCAAACCGCCCATGGTCCGGGGTGGGTTTGAAGCGCACTCGCGAGTAGTCCGCCATTCGGCAGTGATAAATCATGGGTTACCACATTGTAGCCCGGTAAATCATGCTGGCTGGCTGTCGAGGGGGGTTGTGGGGGGCAGGAAGGGAGGCTCAGCGTGAAATGAAACCCATTCGTCTCTGTCAAAAGTTGGAGCCCTCTCTCTCTCTCTTGCGCGCACGGACTCCTTTGCCCAGGGCAAAACTGCGCGCCCCCTGGCTCCGGATCGCGGTTACTTAACCCCTTATTTATGCACTCGATTCGAACAAAAAAATTATAACGTAACATTATTAATTAAAACTCGACTTTCTATAAATAGTTTATAATACAATACATACTAAAATATCATTAAACCTCAGTTCAAAGCGAGGTCTATAATTCTATAACTCAAGATTTATAATTCTATGACCAAGAAATGCAGTAATGTTTCAAATTTAATATTTCATAAAATGTCGGTTGGTTTGCAAAAATGTGTGTAACTTGAACTACGGTATATGGACCTCAGTTTAAACTGAAATCTATAAACCTCAGTTCAAACTATCAACATTAGTTTAACGTTTTAAAATCATTGAAAATTAAAATTCAGGACATAATATAGGAACAGATAAGACAAAAAGAAATATAGTAATATAAAAATTAAAATTTAGGACATAAGAATATTGGTTTGCTCAAACGTGTGTTATTTGAACTGAGGTCGATAGACCTCTGTTTAAACTGAAGTCAGAACATAAAGAAAAAAATGAGACAAAAAGAAATATAATAATATACAAATTAAAATTCAGGAGATAAGAAAGAAAAAGATATGACAAAACTAAATATAATAATTTCTCAAAATACATCTTAAAATGGTGTTCCTTTAAAAGGACAGCAAACTGAGGTGCATTAACCTCAATTCAAATTGAGGTCCACGAACATCAGCTTAAATTATCAACATAAAATAGTTAATCCCTAAATAAGCATGTAAATAATGGATTAAATAAGGCATATTGTCTTCTCAATGGCGTCCTTATGTATGTATTAGTATTATTTATATATTGGCTTTCCGTTTTAATAATAATTAAAGATTATTTAGAAATCGAATAATTCGAAAAGAAGTAATATTTTAAGGAAAGTATCAACGTTGTGCTTGTCTAAATAAAATTTGTCCTTATTTTACTGTTATTTTACAAAAAAATATAAAAATTTAAGAGGTGATTACCCTAATTTACCAATGTAAAATAGCGTAATTACTAGAAAGTTAAAGTTATGCATTGATTTAAACTGTTATTCAAATATATGTTACACTCAAACATCAAAAACGCTCACTGAGCAAAATAAACGGCCACAACGCGTTGCGGACTTTGCTGAACGACCAAATACCGAAAAAAACATTATTTTTCGCGACGTGGCCGGTTATCACAGTCCGCAACGCGTTGCGGACAACGTTCAAACGGCCACGACGCGTTCTGGATGATATACGAAGCTCATAAACCGATCGTGCTTTTAATATTCAACGAATAACAGACAAGATAAATGAAAATTTGAAAAACCTTTATTGTATGCTTAATTCTACATGAAACTTTATTTAGAATAATAGCCAACTGAAACGCAGGTAATTGACATGACTATTCACTTATTCCTAACCTAACCTAACCTAACCTAACATAACCTAACATAACCTAACCTAATCTAACCTAACCTAACTTCAATCATCTAGAACGCGTCGTGGCCGTTTGAACATTGTCCGCAACGCGTTTCGGACTGTGCTGAACGGCCACAACGCGAATAAATATGTTATTTCGGTATTTGGTCGTCCAGCACCGTTCGCAACGCGTTACGATCGTTTATTTCGCTCAGTGAGCGTTTTCGATCTTTGAGCGTAACATATACATATGGTCTAATTCACGAGAGGTGTCCTTTAAAGATTTAAGTTTAAATTAAAATAACTGTAATAATAAAAAAAACTAGTTAAGAGAAAAACTAGTTAAGCGTAAGCTTATTTTCTCGAATTCAAATAGTTTTGAATTTGAATTTATCTTGTTAGTTAAGAGAGTATAGCATAACGTGCAATTGAGCACTATAAGCAGAAGAAATAATGTTAATATGAAAGCACCTCAAAAAAGTTTTTTTTAATAAATTAAAGGAAGGAAGGGTAAAGGATATCCCCCACCCCTGGCTACGGACTTCTCTGTATCAGTATTAAATATTACAATTCCATTAAAGATCAACTTTTTAGAAACTAAATATAAAATGTATATAGATCAAAATATGAATCTTAAATAGCTTTTTAATTTAAGAGGACATTTCATCAAATGAAACACCAGAAAGTTCATTAATTTTAATTTTATTGCATATATAAGTAACAATTATGTAATCGATGTCTTATTCGTCACTGGTTAGATAAAACTTATTTTTAGGATTATTGATAAATGGTGTTTGATTTAATGGAATTAATAAATAAATACAATTTTTTTTTATAAATCTAATGTCGTGTATAAATATCTAATAGATATGATAAATGTTGTCGGACGTATTTATATCGAAATAAAAGCGAGTTACTAGAGGATAAAGTGATATTTAACCGAAACACATAAAATCAAATCACTAGTCTTTACGGCACCATAACGGCCCTCCGCTGTAACCTAAGATTTCAACCTCGGAAGCTCGCGTGCGCCTCTACTTTATGAAGTACTAAACTCGATTCTTGAGCTTGAAAGGAGCGAGAGGGAATGAGAGGGAGAAGGCGGCCGAGTCCCGGGCAATATGCTAGAGAGGGACGGGCGAGGGGCCCCTCTCCCTCGGGCACAGAGCACTCGGATCGAGCACAACAAGTGTGCCCTTAACATAACTGTTACTATAAACATAATTTCAGCGGGAACACTTTTATATCATACTAAAAACTGGGAGGATATCGACGCGAATTACTCCGTCGGCTCTTGCGGAATAACTTCTTTAACAGATTTAGATACTTACTTGCTCCAACATTGAATATGTTATAATATTACTCGTTTAGAACAATTGTACTCACAGTCAGTTGTAAACAATAATTGTACTAACAGTCAGTTGTAAACAATAATTGTACTAACAGTCACTTGTAAACAATAATTGTACTAACAGTCACTTGTAAACAATAATTGTACTAACAGTTACTTGTAAACAATAATTGTACTAACAGTCACTTGTAAACAATAATTGTACTAACAGTCACTTGTAAACAATAATTGTACTAACAGTTACTTGTAAACAATAATTGTACTAACAGTCAGTTGTGAACAATAATTGTACTAACAGTCACTTGGAAACAATAATTGTACTAACAGTTCCTTGTAAACAATAATTGTACTAACAGTTACTTGTAAACAATAATTGTACTAACAGTCACTTGTAAACAATATTTAAACTAGCAATCAAATTAATATTCTTGGATTTTTTAAGTACACATATCCCGTGTTCGACGAATGCTTGAAAATTTGCAGCGTATAGCAAATTTTCAAGCATTCGTCGAATTTGTAAAATCATTTAATTTAAAGTTTCGAATGAGTGTTTCCACTCCCAGACTAAGCATGAAGTAAAATTTCGAGTTTAGAAAAGCCTGAAAATTTGGTTTGGTCGCGTAGCGCGAAGCGCGGAGCGGCCAAACCAAATTTTCAGGCTTTTCTAAACTCGAAATTTTACTTCATGCGCCACGCGTATAAATCATTGATATATTGTGAAATTAAAAACATACTCCTAAATCATGATTATTAAAATGAAATCAATCAATAAATGATTCTGTAAATGTGATAAAGCCGTAACAAGTACAAATTATTCACAATATATAAAATTACGATAATGTTCGTATAAAGAAGCGAAAGTTTGTTCTCTCAAATTCAAATAGTTTTGAATTCGAAATATTCATGTTAAAATTATACTGCTAAAGCAGGGTTAAAAATATACAGACTGTTAAACATGAATAATTTGAACTTCACAATAAATCCGTGTTTAATACGCGTGGCGCATGAAGTAACATTTTAGAAGATACTCCTATCCTAAATCACACTTTCTGGATTTTTCTTCTTTAAGAAGTTGATATACATCGGATAAATATCGATATTTTAATAAATATCATGATATTTCCGACTCTAAAGCGGTACATTTTGAACTTTACTTGAAATCAGTGTTTTATATGCGTGGCGCATGAAGTAAAATTTCGAGTTTAGAAAAGCCCCGTGAAAATTTGTCGAGGGTCGCTGCGCGACCCTCGACAAATTTTCTACGCGGGGCTTTTCTAAACTCGAAATTTTACTTCATGATTAGTCTGGGAGTGGAAACACTCGTTCAAAACTTCAAATGCCTCAATTAAAATGCATACGCATTACGATATGTATACTTGAAAGGCAAATTCCCATTGTATGCAGCCCCAACAATAAATATTCTCACGAGCAGCCACTGTATTATACTATGAAATATTACCTCTTAGGATATTGCAGTGAGTTTTCAATTTATTATTTTTTAAATTTGCAGCTTTTTTAATTTGCATGCTAAAAATCTCTGTATAATAACCACTGGCTATTTCTGATAACAAGTTCAATATCAAATAAAATCCAAGCATTCATGAAGATTAATTCGTTATCTGAGCGGATTTATTAAATTAAAATAACCCCATCAATTCGACGATAAAACGAACCTGCTGCGACTGCATAGAGGCCCGATGGCCGTAAATTGCAAAAAGAGGATTTCGGAAACGAATCGGTCGGTGCGAGCGTGAAATGCCCCCTCAGTTCAATTGTAAACCTATCAAACAGGACCTCCGACACGTGGAGCGGGCCAACCCGGGGATATTAGCAGCTAAGCCTGCCTCTGTCTGTCGTAATGAAATTGCGGCGAAGATCCATTCCACTTTGAAAATTTTAAATTCAAATTAACCAGACTACAGGGGTGGGATTTATTGCCATAGGGAAATGGGGAACGCAGGGATAGAATATTGTATGGGATGTATTCAGCATGGTGGGTTTCGTTAATTTTGTTAGATATTTTATACAAGTATATTTAAAATTATTCACTTTACAATAAACGCGTTTGTAAAACTTATTTTAAGGGGGTATTACTACTAGGACAGCGTTTATTTAAGGTTTTTCGGATTTTTTTTTTGTAAATTTAATACATGCTATCTTGCGGTTTCTTGCAACTTGTTTATAGATTCATGAACTAGAAAAAATAAATTTTAATTCTTTTCAATCGTCCGGCTTGACCTCTAAATTTGGCCGGCTTATCCTCGTGGCTGGAAAGATTTTTTTCGATTCAGTGATCTGAAACATAAAATGAAGTAGCAGTCATTAATCTATATTAATCTATTTTTTAACCTTTTTCTGACTTTAAGGCTCTATGAAAAATATCAAATATTAATATATGAATGACGGCGGTTCAAACTCCAGAGACAAATATAGAGAACCGAAAACTAAGAGCTCAAGTCAATCCGTTTCGTAGTTTGAAAAAAAAGTTTCCGGCCTGCGAAAAAAAAGTAGTTTTGAGAAAAACGCGTTTGAAGTTTTTACACAAGTTTTAACCATTTTTGGAGATTTTTACCTTTAGTCAGCTATGCCAGCTCCGTACAGTAGGCCCTCCTCTTCCTCTAAAAACTGGGTTTAAATGATTTGCTCGTACCAGCGTTGTTGGATGGCCTTCTGAGCTGAGTCAGGCAAAATTCGGCCTACGTCTTGCGCTCCGCGTCGGTCCGCACCTGAAAGGCCTTGACTTCCTAGTGTCTCCATCGTCTTAAAAACAGCCGAGTATCCGTCGTTATAGATGCTGGTAGCTAGGAAGGACGCGATAGCGACGGTTTTTGCACCACAGTTTAGGTGCTTCCAAGTCAGTTTCCAGACACAAGCATTCAAACTTTCGTTTGAGTTCTGCGTATTTCCACCCAGTTTTACAATACGCGAATTCGTTACTTAGTTTTTCGCTTGTTGAAGTAAACAATGCTGGGTAGGTGGACTTCAACAAGCGAGAAACAAGCGAAAAACTAACTAACGAATTCGCGTATCGTAAAACGGCTTTGGAACATGAAACTAGATCAAGTACCAATAAATGCAAAAATAAATAAAATCAATTTTTCAAAACTTCCGAATGGTAATACCCCCTTAAACAATTTTACACGTACAACTTTAAAAAAAATATATTTAATCAATGTCTTCTTCTTCTTTCAGCCTTTGCTTATCCATTCCTGGGTGTAAGTCTTTTCCTTATTTTTCTACGTCTTCTTATTTTGGTCAATTTGGCTCCAATTTTTTCCGGCAGTTTCCTGGATGTCTTCTCTCCACCTTCTTTGTGGTCTTCCTACGCTTCTTCTAGTGCGCCAATTCGGCAGCCTATTTGTTCATCTTGAGAGGTTCCGTCACGCTATATGGTTGGTCTACCTCTATTTTAGCTGAACTATTCTTTATAGTCTATTAGAATTCGAAATGTAGAGATCCGAAAAAAGATACGGGTAAGTCCTTTTTTGGATCTCTTCATTTCGAATTCTATCCCTTATACTAACTCCCAACATGGCTCTCTCCATTGCTCGCTGGGTAGTTAGGAGTTTACTTGCGGTCTTATGTGTTATTGCCATGGTTTCAAGGCCGTATGAAAGCACTGGTAGGATGCATACTTCATATACCTTTCTTTTTAAACTGATAGGGAGTTTCCGTGATTTAAGTATGAATCGCATTTTTTCCAACGCAGCCCAGCGATCTATGCTGGGCTCTCTTCCCAATATTTCTGTTGTTTGGTTTTCTTTCTCTGCCCTGATCTTGTGGCCTAGGTATATGTATTCATTACGTTCTCGAATATTTCCTTGTTAATAATAAAAAAAACCTTTATTGGCATCTAAACTAAACCACATCTCTAAATAAATACAATACAATACAAAATAAATGTAGGTCGACTACCCCATTTGTTACATCATTCTTCTCCTCTTCCTCTCCTACCCTAATCTTATCAAAATTTTCCTCTCGCATCCACTCCTCTATTCTTTTACTACCTCTCGTCCATTCCTCACTTATCTCCTTACACTCATCCGCTAAATGTTTCCACGTATCCCTTCCACTCCCGCACAACACTCACCTACCATACTCTTCACCCATCCATACCTTTCTTCCTCTTTCCTCCGACCCACAGCTAGCACTAGCCAGTGCTACCTTTTCTTTTCTACTGAGTGGATTATTCATAAGATATCCTGGCAGTTTCCTATGTACCTGCCACCTTTTATAAACAGGATTGTACCCACTTCTCTCAATAAACCTCTGACGCTCCTGCCTTTCCACTTCCTCCCATTTTTCTTCATCCACGACGCCACATTCACCCCTTTTTCCAACCACTCATTTACCAAACTTTCAGACCCCCCTGCTCTTTTATACATTTTTCTCCTCTCCATTCTCCACTCACTCTCTCCTACTCACACACATGTCTTCCACACCTCTTTCACCAGCCTTTCACTACCCAATCCAATCAATTTCATCTCGTATCTTGCCAATCTTTCCATTGTCTCTCCATGCATACATGCTCTGTTCGTTTCCTGAAGCAGAATGTAGCTGGGCGTTGATTTTTCCATAGCTAGTAGCTGCATCAGGAACGTCACGTGCTCTCTCTTGACACCTTCATACGCTCTCATTCCCCATGCCTTCACCTCATACATCAAAATTGGTTTAACGCATGCATCCCACAGTTTGCACGCTATCTGGAAGTTCCCCTCCAGCCACTTTCCCACTTCTCCTTCGCCACATACCACGCTTTCCTTGCCTTCAGTTAGACCTATCTGACGTGCTCCCTGTACCCTCCACACTATCTAAACACAAAACCCAACTATTTAAACTCTTTCACTCTATCGATCACTCCACACTTCCATATTAATTCTTTCATTTTTCCTTCTCTTCCTGTGTTCCTAAATCTCATCCATTTCGTTTTTCCTACATTTACACAAAAATCGCTTATCTATATAGCTCTCCACCCTTTGTAACATCTCCTTTATTTCTCCCCATTCTTTCACCAGCACCTTCACCTTCATTTTCCCTATCACAACCCCGCCCGCTTGCCCGTTTCTCAAAACCTCTTTTAGTTCGCTCATATATAAGTTAAACAGTAATGGGCTAAGCGGATATCCCTGTCTCACCCCCATCCATACTCCAAACTTTTCCGATACCTTTCCGTCTACCTTTGCTCTCCCCCATGTTTCCTCATACACTCCTCTCACCCATTCAACTCTATTTGTTAATAATAACTTCGGTGTTTTCCGATGTAATTATTTTCTAGGTTTATCTGTAGTCCGATTTTCATCAATGCCTGGTGGAGTTCCTCGAGCATGATCTATAGTTCTTTTATTGAACTGCTGGGGATGACTGTGGCTTAGTTGCACCAGAACAGGTTGAACTAGCTTATCTTTGAACTTGAGTTCAAGAGGACAGTTTCTATTGTTCTAATATCACTTTGAACTCAAGTCCAGAGATGAACTAGTTCGACGTGTTTGGTGCAACTGGCCCTATGTCGTCCGTGAATCTTAGGTAACTAAGGTGTACACCTTCGATTTTAATGCCTTTTTCTTCCCAATTTATGTTCTTCAATGCTTGCTCTAGTGCGGCAGTGAACAATTTCGAAAAAAAAACAAAAATAATCGTGTCCCCTTGACACTTCTTCTTCTTGTCATCTTCGTCAATTTTTACTTGCATATATGGATTCTCGTAGATGTTTTCTATAAGGCTTAAGTATCTGCTTTATCTCGCTTTCTTTCAAGTCTTTTCCTCCCAATTTCAACATTTCACTCGTCATTTTGTCATCGCTACGGCATTTGTTGTTCTTCATTTGGTTTAGCTTTTTAATCAATGCAATGTAATTTAATGCTTTTACAGGGAATTTCAGAAACTTAACATAAACTAACTTTATTATGATATGATAAGGCTGATTTTGTAAGCGAAATGTTATATTTAAGTACATAGTATTCTTATTCTTACATTCCAAATTTAGATACAACTTATATATTGTATCTATTAATTATTAATATCGACTTTCTTCAACATTTTTGTCTCAATTAGACAAAATTTTTGCAGAAAGTCGATATTAATTTTAATTCTTTTTTATATTTTGTAAATATTCTGCGAACTATTGACAAACCCAATTTTTCTTTAAGTTCAATTTTCTTTAGATACAATATTTCTGGTTAGAACGTAACGTTAAAGAATAACAAGCATGTTAAATTTAAGATTTTGTTTGCAAAATCGGCCCGGATATTCCAATTCCACCATTATTTTGATTACTAAAATAAGTTGAGTGTTTTGCAACAAGGATTATTTAGTCGATCTAAATTCAAATTTTATAAACCTAGATTTTGTTGAACTAAGATATTAAAAACTGCACAAAAACGTATATTAATTTATATTTTACGATCAGATCTTGCGGGTAAACTAAGCACGAGTTAAATGCGGTCCGGGGTAATGAAGGAGGTTTTTGTTAGTCGGGCGTGGAGGGTGTAACAGCCGTGAAGGAGTTCTGGTCCTCTCGGTGGAGGAGGGTTGGCAAAAAGTAGTGTTATTAATACGTCGCCGCTCGAGTCCCTCTTTTCTTTAATTAATTGTCCCGACTGGGGGGGAGGCGTTCCAGCGGGGGGCCGGCTGTATCGAAACGCAATTTTTGCACTCTTTTGTCGCTCCGCTTTTGCGGCATTAATTACCTCCCCTCTTTTATGAACCCAAGTCTAATTAAGCGCTGCTTTCCGTGTAAGAAGGGTTGAGGTTGTTAATGGATACGCATTTTTTTATTAATAGAAATTCTTTATTTTTTTAATTACTACTTATAGTTTAAGTTTATACAGAGATTTTTATTTAATATATATATCACGATGTTATACTGTTGAGGGGTTTGCAGTTTTCGAAAAGCGTCAAATTTGAGGCTTCTAACGAAAGTTTCCAATTCCAGATTGAGCATGAAGTAAAATTGCGAGTTTAGGGAAGCCTGAAAATTTGGTTAAATTTGAAGCTTTAAACGAGTGTTTTCCACTCCCAGGCTAAGCATGAAGTAAAATTTCGAGTTTAGAAAAGCCTGAACCAAACCAAATTTTCAGGCTTTTCTAAACTCGAAATTTTACTTCATGCGTCACGCGTACAAGACACTGATTTCAAGTGAAATTCATTTGTTCACGATATTTCAGTGTTCTCAGTGTTTAATACGCGTGGCGCATGAAGTAAAATTTCGAGTTTAGAAAAGCCTGAAAATTTGGTTTGGTCGCTCCGCGCTTCGCGCTCCGCAACCAAACCAAATTTTTAGGCTTTTCTAAACTCGAAATTTTACTTCATGCTTAGCCTGGGAGTGGAAAACACTCGTTTAAAGCTTTATTTAACGCTTTTCGAAAACAGCAAACGCCTCAACATTTACAGTGTTACATGATATGTATATAAAAAAAATCCCTATAGAACCTTATAACTAGTAATTTAAAAAATAAAGAATTTCTAATAATAAAAAAATCGTATCCATTAACAACCTCAACCCTTCTTACAGAGTTAACTTTGAAGCTTTAAACGAGTGTTTTCCACTCCCAGGCTAAGCATTAAGTAAAATTTCGAGTTTAGAAAAGCCTGAAAATTTAGTTTGGTCGCGTAGCGCGAAGCGCGGAGCGACCAAACCAAATTTTCAGGCTTTTCTAAACTCGAAATTTTACTTCATGCGCCACGCGTACAAGACACTGATTTCAAGTGAAGTTCATTTGTTCACAATATTTCAGTGCTTTTAGTGTTTAATACGCGTGGCGCATGAAGTAAAATTTCGAGTTTAGAAGAGCCTGAAAATTTGGTTTGGTCGCTCCGCGCTTCGCGCTACGCAACCAAACCAAATTTTCAGGCTTTTCTAAACTCGAAATTTTACTTCATGCTTAGCCTGGGAGCTTTTCGAAAACAGCAAACGCCTCAACATTTACAGTGTTACATGATATTTTTTATAAAAAAAATCCCTATAGAACCTTATAACTAGTAATTTAAAAAATAAAAAATTTCTAATAATAAAAACTTCGTATCAATTAACAACCTCAACCCTTCTTACAGAGTTAAATTTGAAGCTTTAAACGAGTGTTTTCCACTCCCAGGCTAAGCATGAAGTAAAATTTCGAGTTTAGAAAAGCCTGAAAATTTAGTTTGGTCGCGTAGCGCGAAGCGCGGAGCGACCAAACCAAATTTTCAGGCTTTTCTAAACTCGAAATTTTACTTCATGCGCCACGCGTACAAGACACTGATTTCAAGTGAAGTTCATTTGTTCACAATATTTCAGTGCTTTTAGTGTTTAATACGCGTGGCGCATGAAGTAAAATTTCGAGTTTAGAAGAGCCTGAAAATTTGGTTTGGTCGCTCCGCGCTTCGCGCTACGCAACCAAACCAAATTTTCAGGCTTTTCTAAACTCGAAATTTTACTTCATGCTTAGCCTGGGAGTGAAAAACACTCGTTTAAAGCTTTATTTAACGCTTTTCGAAAACAGCAAACGCCTCAACATTTACAGTGTTACATGATATTTTTTATAAAAAAAATCCCTATAGAACCTTATAACTAGTAATTAAAAAAATAAAAAATTTCTAATAATAAAAACTTCGTATCAATTAACAACCTCAACCCTTCTTACAGAGTTAAATTTGAAGCTTTAAACGAATGTTTTCCACTCCCAGGCTAAGCATGAAGTAACATTTCGAGTTTAGAAAAGCCTGAAAATTTGGTTTGGTTGCGTAGCGCGAAGCGCGGAGCGACCAAACCAAATTTTCAGGCTTTTCTAAACTCGAAATTTTACTTCATGCGCCACGCGTGTAAAACACTGATTTCAACTGAAATTCATTTGTTCACAATATTTCATTGTTGTCAGTGTTTATACGCGTGGCGCATGAAGTAAAATTTCGAGTTTAGAAAAGCCTGAAAGTTTGGTTTGGTCGCTCCGCGCTTCGCGCTACGCAACCAAACCAAATTTTCAGGCTTTTCTAAACTCGAAATTTTACTTCATGCTTATCCTGGGAGTGGAAAACACTCGTTTAAGTCTTCAAATTGAACTATTTAAAAAAAAGCGTATGCATACGTATATCTAAAGAAAAAAAATCATGTATATAAAAAAAACAACATGATAAAAGCAGAGCAAATTTATTAAATTATCATTATAGTTGTCAGGATGTTGTGTAAACTTGATGAAGAGCATCGTGTCAGCGTGTAGCTCAAAGAACGGTCCATTTGTTTTTCCCCTTTTCTCCCATTCCAGTGCAGAGAAAACACGTACCCAAGCGAGCAAGCTGATGTTAACAGATAAAAAGGACTCGGTAATAATGACAATTTAATATTAATATTGTCTGGGTGATTTACCGCAGGTATTTAATGAGCGGTCTGCGTTATTTATAATGCAGGACCTCCGCTTGTTTGTCTCGCGCGCATCCCATTTAATTGAGATTATTGCGATAATGAGGGCCGCTGAAATCGCGCGACGCGATAACGCGAGAATTTATGAATTGCTAATGGTTTCTAATTGAAACCACCGCCCCCGATCACCGGGGGTGGGAAAAATATTCGGGAGGACAACCGGCCATGACTCAAAGTGAACGATGTCCGGACTTGGCCCAAGTTTGTGCAACTTGGAGCAGTAAAGAACGGACGATTTACGGCCGGCCCTTTTTTTACCCTTATTTGAGCCTGCTTACTTCCTTCCTCTCTCCCATACATCGATTTGTCTTCTTTTTGTCGTTTAGCATTTAATAATGATTTACAGCGTGGACGGGGCGCGATCACCTGGAAGAGACACGCAGGGACGTGATTTATACAAAACGCGCGCGGAGCGCAGGAAAAACATTGGTAACAAAACTGTTGGAGGATTTGTGATGGGATGCAGCTCGTGCGCTGCGCTCTGTCCGTGCTTATTTTCGAAAATATTCATAAATCACACCCCGCGCGCCGGTCGCTTGTTTATTTTTTTCGCTAAAAGAGCGCAAATAATCGCCCGGTAGATATGATAAACGCCCCGGTCGTGTATTTATGCTGAAATAAATGCGGACTGCCCGAGGATAAAGTGATATTTAACCGGAACTCGTAAAATCAAATCAAATCTTTACGGCGCCATAAACCGCCCTCGACTTGAACGGATTTTTCCTTTCGATGCTCCATAAAATTTGTTAGAGGAGTATCTAAAATAAAAAAAAAGATCTGCCTACCTGTATTACAATAAAATTTCGAGCTTTAACAAAGTTTTATTAAAAAAGACAAAATACGTAAACATCATAAACTTGATTCTCTGAAAAGACTTTCATTTTTTTTGTTTAAACATAATAATAGCATTTCTCATGAGTATGAAACTTGCAGCACAAGCCGCAGGCGAATGTAGCAATTGATACAGATAGTAAATGGTTATTCCATGCCAATTTTTTCTACGACTGTACACATATACATGTATGTATCTAAAAAAAATCAGTTTATCGGAATTGGCCCAATCGGGAGCCCTATTCGGTCTCTGTAAATGGTCCTTTCATGCCAATTTTCTCTACGACTGTACACATATATTTAAAAAAAATCAGTTAATCGGAATTGGCCCAATCGGGGGCCCTATTTGGTCTCTGTAAATGGCCATTCCATGCCAATTTTTTCTACGACTGTACACATATATTTAAAAGAAATCAGTTTATCGGAATTGGCCCAATAGGGAGCCCGATTCGGTCTCTGTAAATGGTCATTCCATGCCATTTTTTCTACAGCTGGACACATATATTGAAAAAAAAAATAGTTTATCGGAATTGACCCAATTATGGGCTCTATTCGGTCTCTGTAAATGGTCATTCCATGCTATTTTTTTTACGGCTGTACACATATATTTAAAAAAAATCAGTTTATCGGAATTAACCCAATCAGGGGCCCTATTCGGTCTCTGTAAATGGTCATTCCATGCAATTTTTCTCTACGACTGTACACATATATTGAAAAAAACTCAGTTTATCGGAATTTACCCAATTATGGGTTCTATTCAGTCTCTGTAAATGGTCATTCCATGCTATTTTTTCTACGGCTGTACACATATATTAAAAAAAAATCAGTTTATTGGAATTGACCCAATCAGGGGCCCTAGTCGGTCTCTGTAAATGGTCATTCCATGCCATTTTTTCTACGGCTGTACACATATATTGAAAAAAAAACAGTTTATCGGAATTGACCCAATACTGGGCTCTATTCGGTCTCTGTAAATGGTCATTCCATGCTATTTTTCTACGGCTGTACACATATATTAAAAAAAATCAGTTTATCGGAATTGACCTAATCAGGGGCCCTATTCGGTCTCTGTAAATGGTCATTCCATGCTATTTTTTTCTACGGCTGTACACATATATTGAAAAAAAAATCAGTTTATCGGAATTGACCCAATTATGGGCTCTATTCGGTCTTTGTAAATGGTCATTCCATGCCATTTTTTCTACGGCTGTACACATATATTTAAAAAAAAATCAGTGTATCAGAATTGACCCAATCAGGGGCCCTATTCGATCTATGTAAATGGTCATTCCATGCCATTTTTTCTACGGCTGTACACATATATTTAAAAAAAATCAGTTTATCGGAATTTACCCAATTATGGGTTCTATTCAGTCTCTGTAAATGGTCATTCCATGCTATTTTTTCTACGGCTGTACACATATATTAAAAAAAATCAGTTTATTGGAATTGACCCAATCAGGGGCCCTATTCAGTCTCTGTAAATGGTCATTCCATGCCATTTTTTCTACGGCTGTACAAATATATTGAAAAAAAAAACAGTTTATCGGAATTGACCCAATATTGGGCTCTATTCGGTCTCTGTAAATGGTCATTCCATGCTATTTTTTCTACGGCTGTACACATATATTAAAAAAAAATCAGTTTATCGGAATTGACCTAATCAGGGGCCCTATTCGGTCTCTGTAAATGGTCATTCCATGCCATTTTTTTTCTACGGCTGTACACATATATAGAAAAAAAAATCAGTTTATCGGAATTGACCCAATTATGGGCTCTATTCGGTCTTTGTAAATGGTCATTCCATGCCATTTTTTCTACGGCTGTACACATATATTTAAAAAAAATCAGTTTATCGGAATTGACCCAATCAGGAGCCATATTCGGTCATTCCATGCCATTTTTTATGGCTGTACACATATATTTAAAAAAATCAGTTTATCGGAATTGAGCTAATCAGGGACCATATTTGTTCTCTGTAAATGGTCATTCTATGCCATTTTTTTACGACTGTACACATATATTTAAAAAAAATCAGTTTATCAGAATTTACCTAATCAAGGGCCCTATTCGGTCTCTGTAACGCAACCCGAGAGTATAAAAATTGGAATTTCTGACGTTTTGTGGGATTCAGGTATTTCAGGTCGCACTCCACAGCGTGTCTACTACTTTTTTGTTCTGAAATCAAACTAAGGATAAAATAAAATGCATGTAGAGCGAACAATCGCGTCAATACATCACAACATCGTCCGTGCAATCATTGCATCATCGGAACCGTAACCGTGGTCGGCAATAGAAATAAATAACGCACCAACAGGACGAAAAAGAGCCTCTCCGTATGAAAAGGAGGCAAATAAATAAAGCATAAACGCGTAATAAATCTAGACTGATGCGGCAATGAAGCATGAATGAAACCACAGTCATTAATCGCCGCGAAAAAAAGTAGTGCACTGTATATATAAACGTACCGTTTTTTTTTGTGTTCGTTTTCGTTTCATCCGTGATCCCAGATATCTCAATTCGAAAACGTGAGGTTCGTTCGTGTGTGTGCGGATCGCATGTTCGCACTTGCAGCTTGTTAAAGTTTACGACCGCAGCGCCGGCGAAATCGCTAATTTATGCCCAACAGCAATTGCAATTGCAGTTTTCATTTAAGCGCACATATCAACACCGATTGTCCACTGGTATATGTTACGATTCTCATGGAACTCACTGTATCTGTTTGTAAACTTCATTTTTAAACAATTATTTTTAAATTTTGTATTGTGGAGGCTTCTACTTCGTTATACATGTTAATTTATTAATAATAAACGGTTTAACTTTGTTTGTATAACACAATTTATTTTTATGTGACTGCAGTTTCGGCAAATTTAGCTTGCCATTTTTATTTTTATTTTTACTTTTTTACTTGTGCACAATAAAACGCTGCTTCTCAATCGTTTTACTCTCGTGGCACAATTTACTAGGAAGAAAAATGTCAACGCACATCTGTGTTCATTAATCATTAATTGTAGGTATATTCAAACAACGATAATAAAAATCTTGTGGTACTCGCATTGAGAAACACAGTAATAGAGATCGGTGTGATCTACTAGTAGAGCAAAAATTTGCTGCCCGTCTTTAGAACATTCCGGCTAATTTCAGCAAAGTCGGGATAGATGGCGTTACAATTATTGGCGATTCAGGCCATACCAAAATGTTTACCATAGTCTGTCCTACAATATGGTACATGGAACAGATCGAAGGAACGCAAACTTCTAGCTGGCACATTGATTTTAAGCTGAATAAGTAAATAGGGGCAATCAATCGCCCCATTTATTAAATTGTATCCTAGCATTACGTCTGCATTACTTCGTCTCTGCAAAAATGTATCTCCTACAAGTTTGGGATTGTCGGCTCCTACAATGACATCCTACAATCATTAACTATCGATTCGTTATATTTAATGATTGTAGGACGTCATTGTAGGAGCCGACAATCTCAAACTTGTAGGAGATAAATTTTGTGAATTTAACTTGGACCCTCTCGACCATTTTTACGTCAGATTTGCTATGAGGATTCCAAATAGTGCAACAGTACTCAAGGTGGGGGCGGACAAGGGATACATATAAGGTCGTAGGGGTATGAATGTTTAAGAAATCTCTGCAGTTACGTTTTAAAAAACCCAGAACACGATATGCCTTAGCAGTTATGTTGCGTAAGTGGTTGTTAAATTTCCAGTTGTGAGACAATGATACACCCGAGTCTTTAATAACTGAAACGCGCAATAAAAGGACGTTAGAGATATAGTAATTCCTCACTGTCGAAGCCCTTTTTAGTAAAAGTTATATAATTACAAATTTTGTATTGTGGAGGCTTCTACTTCGTTATACATGTTAATTTATTAATAAAAAAAAAATCTGTTATACAAACAAAGTTAAAACGTTTTTTATTAATAAATTTATATAATTACATTTTTCAGGTTAAGATTCATACGGTTGAATTATCGAAAGCTGTGTGAATGATTCTATTTAAAACAACATATTTTCGAATCAATTATTTCTACACTGGCGCAGATATTGAGTCGTTGTTGGAGCCCATTGTCTTTTTTTCTCTCTCCATAGAATAATCCATTTTACTATTTCAACGATTGTCAACTCACTAAATTTCCTTCCATCATTTACAGTCCTCCCAGTATTTGATACCATTGATAAAAAACATTAATCACATCCTTGTCAATTTTGTAGTGACAGACGAAAACGTTTGAAAATTTACGATCGATTACTATTAAATCATGTTCGTGTTTATAATTCGCCGACATGGAAAATGGAAGTTACGGCGAATTCCCCGTGTTGGCACAGTGACCCTTCAGTACACAATTGCAGACCTATTTACTGTTTGCAGGGGTGGTGTTAGGGTTAGGGTTAGGGCATTAAGCAGTTTGCCCATGAATGGAAACAGGGGCCTTCCAAATTCGATCCAGGGATTTGGGTTTTATATGAATTAACTAAAAATATATTATATTGGGGGATGGAAGTGTAATCCACGCGTGTTTAGTGGAACTACTGAAACATAATGAAGCATCCTCTTCAGTTCGGCATATGCGTTAAAGACAAGCAGTTAAGGGTTTTTAGGTGCAGTGAATTTATAAAAAATCCTAAGATTACTTCCCTAACAATTGCACCTCAAGTGGCTACACATCCGAAAAGGAAAAAAACAGTGTCCCTGTCTTTTTTCTTTCTTTAGTAGATGTAGCTATACTAAGGCCCCCTTCTTTTCATTATGTTTATAGATGATCTGATCAGTTCATTATCGTGTCCGGTACTAGCTTAAGCCGACGACCTAAAAATCTACAGCAGTATAAATAGTAATAGTAAATAGTAGTAATAATAAATGATTGTATAGTTTTACAAGAAAATTTGCAGAAAATAGTTGATTGGTGTATAATAAATAGACTGCCCCTAAACATCAATAAGATTGCTGTAGTCTCATATACTAGAAAACTCTAACAAATTAATTTTAAATTCTGTATTGTGGAGGCTTCTACTTCGTTATACATGTTAATTACACAATAAAACACTTTTAACTTTGTTTGTATAACACGTTTTATTTAATGTGACTGCAGTTTCGACAAATTTAGCTTGTCATTATCAAACATGTTTGATAATGACAAGCTAAATTTGTCGAAACTGCAGTCACATTAAATAAAACGTGTTATACAAACAAAGTTAAAAGTGTTTCATTGTGAAATTAATTTTAATTACACAATCGCTGGTACTCCTTTGACGAGAGATACTAAGATGAAAGACCTGGGTGTGGAGTTTGATTCACATCTCACGTTCAAGGACCACATGCAAAAAATTAGCACTTCCGCCTGAAAAATTCTAGGGTTTATTATGCGATCATCCTAATACTTTAAAGATTTTGATTTATTAAAAGTGTTGTTTCTTTCTATGGTGAGAAGTAGACTGGCGTACGCAACTATGGTATGGAACCAATATTAAACATGTGATATCTTAGTTATTGAACGTTGTCAAAAACGTTTTCTTAAATTTCTTGATTTTAAATCAACAGGAGTATACCCCGATTTTACAGTGCACTACAATACATTGCTAGATAAATACGACTGCATCTCTTTATCTAAAAGGAGACAAACTTGTAGTGCATACGTTAAAATTATTTTTTTTTTTTTAATCATTGATCTTTCTACCACTGCGTGGTGTAAGGCAAAATATACATATATATATATATATATATATATATATATATATAATATACACCCATATATACAACACATTTTGTATTTATATTATTTGTTGTCCAGTAGAGTACAAACTTCTCCAGTTTGTCCTGTTTTGCGTATGGTTTTTAATTCCTTTCAATTGTATGCCCTTTTTTACAGCTCCTTCTCTGACTCCATCTATCCACCTTGTTCTTGGTCTTCCTCTGCAGTTTTTCCCTGAAGCTCGTGTTTCGAATATTATTTTGGTTTTTCTACTGTCTTTCTTACGGCACACATGACCAAACCATCTCAACTGGCCCTCTATTATTTTTTCGTTAATATCGTCGATATTTAAGATTTGTCTATATGTTTCATTTCTTATTCTGTCTCTTTTTGTCTTATTTTCGATCTTTCTAAGAAATCTCATTTTCATTGCAGTTATTCTTCGTTGTTGTTACTTTGTTTCATTATAGTTGGTCTAATCACTTTTTTCAATACTACTGTTTTTATTGTCTTTGGGATTTCTTTATTTCCAAAGAAGTAATATTTTGTCATGTTGAAAAGTTTCCCTGCTTTTCCCAGTTTGTCGTTTATTTCGTCGTCTATTGTTCCGTTTTTGTTAATTGTTGTCCCAAGATATTTGTATTTGTCTATTTGTTGAATCGGTGTTCCATCAACTTTTATTAAGTGCATTTTGTTTTGTCTGGATATTATCATTGATTTTGTTTTCTCCGTATTTACTTTCATATTTATTTTTCCAAGTTCTTTTACCACAATATCGATGTTGTGTTGTAAGTCCCTTTCTGATTCTGCTAATATGGCCTTATCATGCGCGAATATTAGTGATCCTATTTATGTTTGTTACATTTTCCAGTTTCCTACTTTTAGTGGCCTTATATTTTTGTTGGTTTTCTTCATGGCTCCATCCAAAACCAGTGAGAATAAAAGAGGGCTTAAGATACATCCTTGCTTAACTCCGGTCTTAGTGCAGAATTCCTTGGATTCTTCGTTGTTCGTATTTACAATGTATTTGTTATCTTTATACATCGCTTTTTTAATTTTTATTATTCTGTTGCTTATCCCTCTTTTTTCCAGCTCAGTCCATATGTCATTTCTTCTGAATAAAGGGCTCTATTAATTGTCCCCAACTATTAGCAATGCTACAATTCAATATACCTCGTATGTTATCACATCAATTATCCACTTTTTATATTCCAGCAGCTAAAACAAACTTACTACTCAGAGCGCCAATTACACATATGTCTCGTAATTCAGATATTTTGTATATAGATATATTTACAGGAGTCTAATATTAGTTTAGTCCAGTTAATTATGTTTTCTTTATTGTAGTATTAAAATATATATGTTTTTTATATCTAAGTTATATGTATCTTTTTGATTTTATTTTTTATGGAATCTTTCATTTGAATAATAAAGATTATTATTATTATTATACAAGTTATATTATGGAGTCGGTGGGTCGTGTGGCCTCTGGGCCTTCAGAAATTACCTCGAACTAAAAGATCTTTTGTAATTGTCCCTAACCTACTTGAGTCCCTCAATATCTAGACCTCTTGCGTAGTCTACAATAACTTGAGGGTTAATAGGTACGATGTCACCTCTGACTCTTTGTAGGGACAGGGCAGAGCATTCACAAAGTAGGTGCTCTGCTGTTTCTTGTGCCTCATTGCAGAATCTGCAATTGGCATCAGTTGTCTGACCCATCTTAGTGAGGTGGTATTTCAGAGGACAGTGTCCGGTTAGAAGGCCGGTTATAAGCCTTAGGTTGTTGTTGTAGCCTGAGAAACTGTTTGGTTCTTACGGTAGAGAAGGCGATAAAGCTTTTGGCAGCATCTTCCCACTCCTAAATCATTTCCTTGATGCGAACTTTAGTTATTCCACTATAGGGTTCTGGTCCAACAAATAGAGTTTTGGAGCCTTCTTTGGCAAGGCTGTCAGCAATTTTATTACCTTTGATCCCTTCATGACCTGGAACCCAAAGCAATTTAACTCTGTTATTCCTGGCTTTAGGGATAGTTTGCACTCGCAGACAGGTTTCGATTTAGATGTATAGCTATAACATATAGAGAATTTTTCTTTTCCTAGGTTAAGTGGGAAAGCAGTTGATCTGGCTATCAGATCGATAGTAATTTTGCTGTACATTCAACACCTTGTATTTTTTTTTGTATAAATAAAGACGTTTCTTCTTCTTATTATTATTATTATTATATTGTTGAAACAGGTACACAAAACAGGGGCGAGTGATATAAATTAAATTCAATCATTCATTCATTCATAATTTTTTTAAGAACTATCAATGTGTAATTAAAGTGTGTCGTTGAAACAGGTATACAAAACTGGGGCGTGTGATATAAATTATTTGAAGTTTCGAACGAGTGTTTCCACTCCCAGACTAAGCATGAAGTAAAATTTCGAGTTTAGAAAAGCCTGAAAATTTGGTTTGGTCGCGTAGCGCGCAGCGCTACGCGGCCAAACCAAATTTTCAGGCTTTTCTAAACTCGAAATTTTACTTCATGCGCCACGCGTTTAAAACACTGATTTCAAGTGAAGTTTATGGTATACTGATTCAGCAGTATATTTTGAACTTTACATTAATAAAAATAACATGTAAATGATTATGTTTGTGTTTTTTTAACTTCATATTAGATCAGTGTTTTATACGCCTGGCGCATGAAGTAAAATTTCGAGTTTAGAAAAGCCTGAAAATTTGGTTTGGCCGCGTAGCGCTGCGCGCTACGCGACCAAACCAAATTTGGAAACACTCGTTCGAAACTTAAAATTATTTACATCACTTGCCTCCTTTTGTGTACCTGTTTCAACGATACACTTCAACTAGAAATTGATAGTTTTTAAAACAAATGATGATTTTACAGAGCTTGGTATCGATTATTTATACTTAAAAGAAGAAATTCCTGTTGATACATGTGTACTTTGAAAATATTTTATATTTTTTAGTGTAATTCAAGTAATGGATACATATATGGGTCATGTAATAGATATATGATAGGAACATGAAATATCTAGTTACAGCCATTATCCCCCGTGTTCTTGTGGGGGTGTTTTAGCTGTTAACGCGCGAGAGATCATTAGTTACTCGAAGCCATTGTCGCCTATTGTGATCGGAGATGGTGATGATGAAGTGCGTCGACTGGGAAGGAAAAAAAGTGAGTGGACGAAGCGGCGGTTTCATTCATATTTTTTAACGACACCGGCGAGTAACACAGGTTGTTGTCGGTACGTAATGACTTAATTTCGGCACATTAAATATTCAATAATCGAGTAGTTTGAGTTGGGCCGCGTTGGCGCCCAAACCGGGGATAGGGTGTCGACCGCAGTCACGTGAGTCCCTGTTACGTCATGGAGTTTTGGCGACGCGTGTCCGAGTGAGAAAGTGAACTCATAAATCGGGCTGCGAACGAGAGAGACGTACATAAAGCATGGTTAGCGGGGAGCGCAACCATTATCTTGCGTCCCCTTTACGCTGCGTCCTTGTTTGCAGCGTGGAGTAGGCGCGGATTAAAGCAGGAGGGGAAGCCGGTGTCGGTCCGCCCATAAAGTGATATGGCCCCCCTTGCGTCCCCCCACGATCGGGCGGAGCGCTCAGCGTGCCGGCCGTAAAGCATTCTCTAACACTTAACTCACGTATAGCAATCAGACAAGTTTGTCCCGCGATATCAATGATATCACATGTCCTCTCTCAAGACTCTGAGATCTTCTGAATTTTGGTAAACCGACGGTTACGCGCGGGTTTATTTTAAAAAACAAAAAATAGCGAGCCCTCCTGCAGTGACCGATGGTCTCCCGTTTCCGGGTCTCACTTCCGGATCCTACTAGAGCCCCGGAACTCGCCCCGCAAATCTAAAAGGTCAGTGCCTATATCACTTCCTATTATTAACTTACACATGTAGCACCAAGTAAAAATTAAAAAAAGAAGGAAAGCTGCTTCCTGTTTTAACACCGGAATAAATTACTAGTGGCCATAATTCTTCGCGCGGAGTAATTAAAAAATGATAAACAAGCAGGAGTGTGATTTAAGGGCGGCGCCGGTTGTGTGTGTCACATTAATTAGGGAAAAAGTGATAAACGTCGAATTTTTGTTATGAACGTGCGTGCCGCTCGCCAATTCCACCAATAATAAGGGGCTCCCCGTCCCCCCTTAACCAAAATCCTCCTTTCCAATCGAGGCATAAGTTAAAGGATAATGGGTGGTTTGGCTGAAACAAACAAAACAAAAAAAGGATCAAGTGTTATTAGCGAATTAAAACAGCAATAAAAGATCTCGTAAATTAACGGATAGCCCGTTGGGTTTTTTATTGGCGCGGTCTTATGTTTGCATTCAATAATAAACGTCCATCAGTAGCTGAACAGGTGGCCAATAACCATAACCGTAATAATAACGCGACCGTTTCTACACAAATGAGTTGAAATTACGACCCACTGAGCGCTGGTAAACACTCCATTACCAGCCAATTCAAACCGGGACAATCAAACTCTTTAAAAAACCCCGCACCGCTCCGCATAGGACTTTTAAGAAGGTAATTAGGGGGAGCCCCTTATCCTTATCTCACCTACACACGGTTACATCAAGAAGGCATCCGGCGACTTTACGACTGTTCCCTTTGACGCTTATGACGCTCTCGCTCCTTGTCTAGCCCGCGGGACTCTCCCGACTTTATGTGACGTCTGGTGTATTACACACTTCTGGCCGGATTTTACGAGGGGTAAATGCCGCCATTACTTCAACACTCTGCGGTCTTTAAACCTGAGGAGATCTAGAGATGCCGCCGCAGTGATTTCCCGATGACGGATGCCACCTGTGACTCCTTGACGATGTAATTATGGGCGCGACTCTAATCCGACGGCTTGTTGTTGTCCAAATTATCAATTGCTTCCGCGCGCTCCGCAAAGTTTACGAGCCTGTGCTTCACGCGTGCATGCTTACGAGTTTACGACTGTGTTGTTACTGTGTGTCAAGGTTTCTCTCGGGGTGTTTATACGCCTGGCGTGTGTTTTTGCTTTAACGAGACAAGTTTTTTTGTTCCACGGAAATTAACCAGAAATATAGACAAAAAAGTAGGTAAATTATCCATTTAAAAAGATTCGTGTGTTTTCGCTACAGTTATTCTTATAAAACTAATGCAAAAACACGGAACGTTGATCGTTAGTGAACTATAAATATATAGTTAGTTAGTGAACTATATATATATATAGATTTTAGAACCATATCTGTTACTTGCCTAGAAAAAAAATTATGATTTTAGTTTGGTATTCCATATGAGTATATACAGGTAGTTTTTCTTTAAAGTATACGTATTCCAAATTCAGATTATTTTCTTTAAATATTTAGATATTCGTTGTTTTTTAATCGAGTTCAATTTGAAACTTTAAACGAGTGTTTTCCACTCCCAGACTAAGCATGAAGTAAAATTTCGAGTTTAGAAAAGCCCCGTGAAAATTTGCCGAGGGTCGCGCAGCGACCCGAGACAAATTTTCGGGCTTTTCTAAACTCGAAATTTTACTTCATGCGCCACCCGTATAAAACACTGATTTCAAGTGAAGTTCCAATATACTTACATTTCACAATATTTTAGTTTTATACGCGTGGCGCGTGAATTAAAATTTCGAGTTCGAGTTCGAATTTTCTGGGCTTTTCTTAACTCGAAATTTTACTTCATGCGCCACGCGTAACAAACACTAAAATATTGTGAATTTATGTATATTTGAACTTCACTTGAAATCAGTGTTTTATACGCGTGGCGCATGAAGTAAAATTTCGAGTTTAGAAAAGCCCGGAAAATTTGTCTCGGGCCGCTGCGCGACCCTCGACAAATTTTCACGGGGCTTTTCTAATCTCGAAATTTTACTTCATGCTTAGTCTGGGAGTGGAAAACACTCGTTTAAAGTTTCAAGTTGAGCTTTAAAAAAACAACGCATATCTAAAGATTTAAAGAAAGTTAGCTGAATTCACTGTACATTTTCGAACATCCTTTATTTTTTTAACAATTTCAATTTAAAGCTTTAAACGAGTGTTTTCCACTTCCAGACTAAGCATGAAGTAAAATTTCGAGTTTAGAAAAGCCCCGTGAAAATTTGTCGAGGGTCGCGCAGCGACCCGAGACAAATTTTCTGGGCTTTTCTAAACTCGAAATTTTACCTCATGCGCCACGCTTATAAAACACTAAAATACTGTGAAATTTATGTATATTTGAACCTCACTTGAAATTAGTGTTTTATACGCGTGGCGCATGAAGTAAAATTTCGAGTTTAGAAAAGCCCAGAAAATTTGTCTCGGGTCGCTGCGCGACCCTCGACAAATGTTCACGGGGCTTTTCTAAACTCGAAATTTTACTTCATGCTTAGTCTGGGAGTGGAAAACACTCGTTTATAGCTTCAAATTGAACTCTTTTAAAAAACAATGGATGTCGGAAAATTTACAGCTTATGCGTATGTTTACCTAAAAGAAAAATTTCCTGTGTTTATATTGTAGACAAACAGTTAAAATTCCGAGTTTAAGCAATCCGGAAAGTTTAGATTTTCCGGCGAGCAGATAAATTATTCTTCTTCTCCTTCTGCAAAAGTAATGGTCCCAGCTTCGAAGCCCTGTCCACCACATCAGAGATAAATTCCATTATTTATTTTCAAGAAATAGGTTAAGTTGACAAACTCACAGTAGGCTGCCTTACTGTGAGTTTGTAAACCTAACCTATTTCTTAAAAATAAATATCAGAATTGATCAGTGATCTACCCTTTCTATAGATAATAAACTGTAGTGTTGTAATAGGTTAGATAACAAATTTTGGAAAGACTTAGTTTAAATGATAAGTTGCGAAGTTGCCTTCAGTATGATTGGATACTATTCTAGAAATTAGGTTAGGTTAGGGGGCAGATGACAGATAGACTAGTTGCGAAATGATGGGATTAGCGTAGGTTAGATTTAAATTCGAAAGTAAGGTTATGTTAAATGACGGACTGCAACATTAAGTTGAGGTAATTGTTAGATTACTGATTAAGAAATTTCATCAAATTGATGGCAGTGTAGAGTAAGGTTGCCAGTTGATGGAATTAGGGTAGATTAGTTTTAAATTCGAATGTAAGGTTTTGTTAGATGACAGACTGCAAAATTAAGTCAAGTTAGGTGTTAGATTACTAATTGTAAAGTATTATAAAATAGATGGCAGTGTGAAGTTTGTTTATATTTATATTTATTTATTCATACGGGTGGCCAGTTACATAAAAAATAACATATTTAATAAAAAATACAATAAACAATAATACAACAATACAATAACGTTACTTATGAGTTACAATCTAAAATTACACGATATGTACGCTTAAAATACTTTAGACTAACACCGAACATATCAATTAAATTATAATATTTATTAACGTTATATACTGCCTTTCAAAAAAATCAGAACACCAAGTATTTATTGCACGATTTTAATAAAATTTACACAATTTGATCATGTAAACGAACTGTATCGATGATCAAAAAATCAACTTGAAAAACAAAAAAACAAATGAATAAAAATTAATAATGTGTTGGGCCTCCACGATTTCCCAAACACTCATTAACACGTCGAGGCATGCTAGAAATCAGGCTGTCAATATCGACTTGGGGTATTTCATTCCAAACTTCGATAATTTGACCTCTAAGTTCCATTACAGTGTTAGCGGGGCGCTGTAAGTTACTTATTCTAACACCTATCATATCCCAAACATGTTCTATTGGCGATAGATCTGGAGAACGAGATGGCCAAGGTAACAAATTGATTTCGGCACTATCAAAAAACTGTCTTGTAATGGCCGCTGTGTGAGGTCGAGCATTATCTTGCTGAAAAATGGGGTTCTGCAAGCCATTTACATAGGGCACTAACACTGGCCGTAAAATATTGTCAATATACCGAATCGCGTTAAGACTTGCTTCTAAAAAAACTAGAGGAGACCGACTACCATATGCTATCGCCCCCCAAACCATAACTCCCTGTGTAAGAGCCGTATGTCTTTCAACAGCAAATTGTAAAATTCTGCGTTCACCGCGTCGACGTCTCACTCTTCTGCGACCATTATGAGTCCATAAACAGAACCGAGACTCATCGCTGAAGATAATGTTATTCCATTCATGGGTTCAATGTTGTCTTTCCCTGCACCAATCAAGTCTTGCTCTGCGATGCTGCGGAGTAAGAGGTAGACACAATTGTGGAAGGTAGGATCTTATACCAAAACTGCGGATTCTTCTGTAAACAGTAGCCATGGATACTCTTTGGCCATTTAGAGCCAACCAGTCATTTCCCAATGCCCGCGACGTTGTAAATCTGTCCCTTAAAGTTGTAAGACGAAAAGCTCGATCTTCACGCTCAGTGGTGCTTCTTGGACGTCCTGATCCAAGTCTACGTCGATTCTCCCCAGCTTCGGACCGTCTAGACCAGCAGTGTACGATCACCGATACACTACGGCCTACCCTTTCAGCAATAGCACGAACCGAAAAACCCGCTTCTCGCATTCCAATAATGCGACCCCTTTCAAATTCACTTAGATGATGATATTGTGCACGCCGACGAACACGGGGCATCTTTTTATGTTTTACAAACTGAAACGTCAAACTACTCAGAGGCTACTTGGATATTAGAAGCAATTACATTAAAAAATCAGCAGCTCTTCATAATGGTAAAATCAAGGAAAAACACCATTAAATAGTAACCAAAACAATTGATTTTTTGATCATCGATGCAGTTCATTTACATGATCAAATTCTGTAAATTTCATTAAAATCGTCCAATAAATACTTTGTGTTCTGATTTTTTTGAAAGGCAGTATATATTAAGCAATTACGAGGGCTATTAAAACCAAATACAGACTTGTGAAATTCGCAAGCAAGAAGTTGCTGATGCCGCGTTGCATGTCTGGGGATAAAAAATATTATAGATGACAATACATCTGAGCAATCGATTAAATTGTTAAATAAGCGGTAAGCCAAGCATTGCGAAGAATAAATTCTTCGTTTATATAGTGGAAGGATGTCAAGATATTTGAGCATCATATCAAAATTGTCATAATATAAATGACAACGAGAACAAATAAGAATAACCATTTTCTTTTGGACGTGCTCAATGCTATTGATATGACACTTGTAATTAGGGGACCATGCGATGGTCAGATGACACACGGTGGAATTTGAACTTTGAAGAGAAGCAAACTAATTTTCTTAATAATTTAGCATATTAAACTCTTAGAAAAACTATGAATACAAAAAAACTTCCGCTATTTACGATTTTTGTAAAATATACACTCGTATTTGTGAAATATATAGTATAAACCAGGGCTTTAATCTGGAATTAAACCGAAAACCAGAAAAAAACGAAATTTCGTCGGACGAAAACCGGAACTGAACCGAAAAGAATATTGATTTATACAAAAACAAAACATTTAAAAATTTAAAACATTAATCCCTGAACCGAAAGAGCGTTATTTTTTCCGGAACAAAAACCCGAACCGAACTAATCTATATATTTTTTTTAATTGAACCGGTACGAAAACCGGAACACAAAATATAATGGTTGGAAGCCCTCGTTTGAATATCTTATAAAATTAAAAGCAGGATTTTTATATTTAGTGTATGGGTTCCGCCACGTAAAAACGATTGAGAATCACTGTTAATGATTTCGATAGCTAACGCCATCTAATGCTTCATAGTGGCATCATCATAGATGGCGTTAGCTATCGAAATCATTAATAGTTTTCACATATTGGCTTGAAATAGTCAGAAATGTTCAGTATTCCTCAGCACTGGGTCGGGACCACACTGAAGAGGACCTTGAAGTCCGAAACGCGTCTGTGGGTATCTGGTGCCGGAATACTGAACACAAATTCAATTTCGAGAATCACTGATTTAGAAGAATATTCCATGTAAGAAAGGTTAGGGTAATTGATTTAATAAAGAAAACACTTGGTTAAATTTCACTAATATTTTGGTTTTTTATTCCAACTAGTTTCGACTTTGAGTCATTCTCAAGGAGTACGAGTAAGGAGTACTCCTTGAGAATGACTCAAAGTCGAAACTAGTTGGAATAAAAAACCAAAATATTAGTGAAATTTAACCAAGTGTTTTCTTTATTAAATCATAGTTAAATATGTTTCACCACGTGAAAGATGAGAAACTTGTTCAAGATAGGTTATGGTAAGTTAGGTTAGATGACAGTTACATTAGATTAAATTTATATACTCTCTGTTAGATCGAAATATTTTATTATCTAACTTAATTTAACTTAATTTAAATTGTATAATAGTTCAGTGTGCTACGTTTAATAGATGTCACTTAGCTTAGGTTAGATGAAATTTAGGATGTATAACACATAGGTTAGATAATATCAACTGTGTCACTTAGGTTAGGTGGTAACATATGTGTTGGGTTACGTTTAAGGTTGCGATGTTTTATTGGCAAAATCCAACGTTTTGGGTAGTCGACGTTTTGGGTAGTCAAAATCCAATGTTTTGGGTAGTCAACGTTTTGGGTAGTCAAAATCCAACGTTTTGGGTAGTTCCAGCACCATTGATGTTCTGATTTCGGGACAAAATTGCATATACGTCAAAATAATGCTGAAACTTGTTAAATTTTATTGTCACCAATATAAAACGATTAAGATATTTAGCTTTTTTTGTAAAGCAAATTCTGAAAATAGCTATTTTTGCGTCATTTATTTACTCATTTTTAGGCAACAAAAACTTGTGTTACGTAAAATTTAAGGATGTTCGTAAATTCTGCATTCCTTTAGCTCAACTTTTATTAAAGAAAATTCTTCATCTCTTACGTTTACCTTTTTATGCTGGAAATAGTAAGATAGGTCTCTATCACTCTAGCTAACGGCTGGAATGAGTTTTTTTCACTCTAGTAACCCGCAACCTTGATTAGTGTTAGGTTATTGTATTAGATGGTATCATGAAATCTAAGTGCTATGCTTCTTAAACATATCTTAGATTAAATGTTAGTAACTTATGCCTGAAAGCAGTTAATGAAGTTTTTATAAGATTACTATAAAAGATGAGAGATTGGCTTGTAGCAAATGTTTCAGGCTTTTCCCTTGTTCACAAACTACACTTTCAAGAATATTAAACAGTGTCAGTATACACTATATTTCAACATATTCAAATTAATTTCTGTTTTTAAATTGTTTCATGGACCATATTTTCGTTCTTCTTGAACACCGGTCGGCGACCTGTGATTTAGAGGAAAGATAAATAGGATTGTTTAGATTTTCTGGAAATCACTTACATGTACACTTCTGTGCAATAAAATTAAGCACAAGTCTCATAGCTATTTTTCACAATATTCTAGTTGTATAATTCGAGTGTGTGCTAATTGCCTAGCAACAGTTTTCAATAAATGACAAAATACCATGACTTGAATATTTTGTCATTTATTGAAAACTGCTGCTAGGCAATTAACACACACTCGAATTATACAACTAGAATATTGTGAAAAATAGCTATGAGACTTGTGCTTAATTTTATAACACCTTTATTAAATAATCAAAACTATGACCTTTTGAAAAAAACGCTCGTAATAAATACAACAAATATAAATAGAAAAACCATCTTCCATTTTAGTTGGAATTCGAATTTTTGAATTGTTGTCTAAATGACGCAGTATTTTGACATTAAGGAAATTGACATATTTAAATATTTTTGTAACTAGGAAACTGATGACGTCCGTTTTAAACTATAACATATTTAGTGTGCTTAATTTTATTGCACAGAAGTGTACCTATTTAGCTGTTCTTTAGCCCGACCTGTTATATTTTAATAATCTTAGAAAGCAGTATATTTAGGTTAAGTATAAACATAACCTATATTAACTGGTTTTTAAGTTAAGTAACTGCCCAACTCAGTGTTGCCAAGTCGCCGAAAAAATCGCTAGATCTGGTGGATTTTATATTCCTTTGCTACGCCCGGCTAAATCCATTTTTTCTGGCTTTTCTAAACTCTAAACTTTTACTTCGTGTCTAATCAAAGAGTGCAAATGCTCGTTAGAAGGTTGCCTATTTTCCTATTATTTGTTTATTTCTAGGTGTTTGATTTCAATGAAGTCAAGATCCAAATTTAAACAGAACCGTGTTTTACTCGATATCTAATTGTAACATAACTCATACATGGATTTGTATTCACACTTGGTTGATATAAATTGTATTCTCTTATTTTGTATCAGACTAATATTGCAAGTTATTAATTTTATCTAAAAGAATATATAGAGTCCAGATTTTCGGATTCCCATAATGTCGTGAACACGGAAACTTCTTTCACGCCCGGCGTTATTTATAAACATTCCCCGTGTGCGTTTAATTCCACGGTATTATATACATGTATTTGTTACATATTTCAGCAGGGGCGAACATAAATATATTTTTATCACGCACGCCAGGGCATCTCTTTCGGCGCTCGAAAGAGAGAGGGAGCGCCGAACCGAGGAGAGGACGCGATAAAAAATTTTCGTGCTTCGAAAAATCGATAGTGTGGGCCTAACATGTGGGCACATGTCCATTAATTTCGTCCTATGCACATGTATTTCATTACTGTTGAAGAAAATTGAATTCGTCCAATTAAAATAAAAAATTAATAATGAAGATATAAATATTATAATTACGATTCTATCGTTGAGTTGATTAACATTACATTTTTATTAGGCTACTTACATTTTTATTAGGATCCTTGCATTTTTAAAAGATATTTCAATTAAATAAATAAAAGATATTAAATTGTTAGTTCTTGACATCACGATAGTTTTGACCGTTACTACGTGATAATCCATATCAAAATTAAATGAACCTATTACTATTTTTTTACCAGTTTTATTAATTTATATACAGGGCTATTCTAAATAAAGGAACAGATTTCAAACATCTATTTCTTCCAAACGACAAAAGATAGAAGCACAATTCCAACGTTCCTTAAAAGAGAAAAGTACAAATTTTATGAATTCATATGAGCACCAGGTGTTACACGCCAAATATCAAAACGGTGGCTCATTTCTTACCACACACGAATCATAACTAGAGACACTATCGAATTTACAGCTTCAACAATTCGATGTCGCATATTTCAAAGAAAGGCTTTTGGGCTCCCTTTCGTAAACTGTACGAATACGCTCGACATTTTCATTCGATGTGCGTGGACATTTCGTGCTTTTCTGTTTGCAAATGCAACCATCGTCTACGAATTTTCGATGCCACTGGTAAATCTGCTCATGACGAGGCGGTTGTTTATTAAACTGACGGCGAAAAGCACGTTGAACTTCAATAATGGGCTCTAGTTTTGCTAATTGCAGCACACAAAATGATTTTTCTTGTTGTGTCGCCATTTTACTACAATCAACATGACAAATAACAGCGCCGTGTTTGGAACTTCTGCCTGGACTGTTCAAATTTTAAACTTTTGTCTGTCCAGGAACGTTGGAATTATGGTTCTAACTTTTGTAGTTTGAAATAAATAAACGTTTGAAATCTGTTCCTTTCTATTGAATAGCCCTGTATATACAGGCTAATTTTGTTAATTCTTGATTATAATATATTCAAGTTGACCAGGTTTCGAATTGATACAGAGAATACATACTTTAATTATTATTGTCAGAGATAATACTACTATATATTAATGAATTATTCTGTAAAAAGGTGTTGTACTGTTAACTTAATAAATAAATAAATAAATTTGTTTTTAACTAGGTATACATACAGAGAATTTTTCTTTTAAGAATGCATATCCCTATGTTTACTTTGTAAATTTTCACACTCCTTGTTTCAGTTTGTGTTCAATTTGAAACTTCTAACAAGTGTGTCCACTCCCAGATTAAGCATGAAGTAAAATTTCGAGTTAGTAAAACCTGACAATTTGGATTTGCTGGGGCTCGCGAGCATAGCGAGTCGCGCTCCAGCAAATCCAAATTTTCAGGCTTTTCTAAACTCGAAATTTTACCTCATGCGCCACGCGTATAAAACACCGATTTTAATTGAAGTTAAAAAATATTTTACTAAAATGTCTGTTGTTATGTGTTTATTAATTTTCTGTCATTTTTAAAAGTGAGTAAAAATAGATGAAATATTTTTTTCTTGCAAAAATAAACAGCACTCATTGTTTCTAACATTGCCAAAAGTGTCTGGGATTTTTTAAAAAATTAAAAATTTTGCGTGAAAATCTGCTTTTTTTCCATACCATACCACCTCTTAAAACTTTGCGAATTTCGAATGAAAATTTTAATTTTTTCAAAAGCCTGAAAAAAATCTTGAAGTATTCTTCTTAGTGTTAGAAATAGCTTAGGCTATTTCATATTAACAAATTTTACAAATATTTATTTCATCTAACCAAAACTTGCACTTTCTTAATTCAAACAATTTTTTTATAGAATAAGTAATAATAATTGAAAGACAACATCCGAAAGCAATTTCGAAATACGAAATAAACATTTGTAGTATTATTAACGTGAGATTTAACTCAAATTTAGTAAATTATCTTGAGATTTAATCACGTAAGCAGTATATTTTGAACTTCGCTTAAAATCAGTGTTTTATACGCGTGGCGCATGAAGTAAAATTTCGAGTTTAGAAAAGCCCCGTGAAAATTTGTCTCGGGTCGCTGCGCGACCCTCGACAAATTTTCTACGCGGGGCTTTTCTAAACTCGAAATTTTACTTCATGCTTAAGCTGGGAGTGGAAAACACTCGTTTATAGCTTTAAATTGACAGGTATTATATATACAACAAAATCCTGTAAATTTACCAAACGCTGTATACTTACAAAACAATCCATGTATAATATTATTCTATTGGTAGAATAATGTAAATAGAATAAAAATAATTTTCAAAGCAATTAAAACAGGAATTTTCTTAGCAATGCGATAAATTCGAAAAAAAAAATATTTCTACCACAACAGATTATTTTTTTTTGTCAGAATTATCATACATTATACACATCCTTTTGCAAATAATAACAAAATTGTTCGTATATTAATATCATGTGTGTATTTGTTTTGCATACAAAAAATAAAATTACGATTCTCACACTAGATAAAGGTCAAAAATTGTTACATAACGTCCAGTGTGAATACTATGATATATTGCCCACGAAGAATGATAAAACACGGTCCTTGGATGATAAACGGTGTCTAACGAAAAAAATATCCAGCGCGTTAGATTAAAGCGAATTTGCATAAATTATTCAAAGCCACAAAGCGAACAAGTAAATCGACATGTTTCAAATGAGCAACATTTAAATTAACAAGAAGTTGTGTAAGATATATTGCTGTATGAATTTTATTTTGATCTTTGCAAGAGATTAACAGTATATCAAAATTTTAAATAGTTAAAGTATTTTGAATATTATAAATCTTGGAAATTCACAAAAATTGTAAAATTGACGAAAAGGATCAACATTTTAAAAATTAACGAAAATCTAAAAAATTCCGAAATTTAAAAAATCAAACGAAATCTTGTGAAAGTTACGAAAATCATTAAAGATTAACGAAAATTTTGGGCTAAATGAATTTTATTTTGATTTTTGCAAGAAATTAACAGTATATCAAAATTTTAAATAGTTAAAGTATTTTAAATATTATAAACCTTGGAAACTGTAAAATTGATGAAAAGTGTCAACATTTTTTAAATTAACGAAAATCTAAATAATTCTGAAATTTTAAAAATTAAAGGAAAACTTGGGAAAGTTACAAATAGCATTAAAGATTAGCAAACATTTTGGAAACTTATTGAAAATTACACTAAAAAAGACTGTTATTCATTTTTTAAAGTGATAAAAAGTGAAGAAAGGAATAACAGTCTTTTTTAGTGTAGTAATCACTTTACGTAAACTCAAAAAATACAGTCATTGAAAATTCTTGCAACTCTCGAAATTCTCGAAGTACATGGAAAACCGTTAACATTTTTCAAATTAACGGAGAGTCAAGAAAAATTGACAATAATTTAAACATAATATACCATGCGTTTTTTTATTTCTGAACAAATTCCGACCATATAAAATGTCTAATGTTTAATTTTAAAAAGACACTTCAATCGCATTACACCTTGACAGTTCACAACCAAACGTACAATTTGAGGTGTGTTTTTTAAAACTGAACATAGGAAATTTTAGATGCTCGGAATTTTTATGTTCACAGATTAAAAAAAAACGCATAGTATAAATGTGAATTAAATAAAAATACTACAAATCATATTTTTTTTATTTAAAATAAAAATGAAAGTCATAAAGTACACATCCAGTGTTAAAACTGTCAAAGTTGTCGATAATGTAAAAATTTCAAAAGTGATTAAATATCAAAAATTGAAAGCGTTGTGAAAAAGTAAGAAGAATTTATTGATGCACATATTAGTTTTTTTTTATTAAATGGGCAGTATATTATTAACTTTACTATAAATCAGTGTTTTGTACGCGTGGCGCATGAAGTAAAATTTCGAGTTGAGAAAAGCCAGCATTTGGATTTGGACGCTGCGCGTCTAAATCTAAATTCTTCGGGCTTTTCTCAACTCAACTTTAACTTCATGCTTAGTCAGGGAGTGGAAGACACACGTTCGGGAATACTTAATAGGTTTTTCAAGAATTTTATTCGTTTATAAAATTTTGTCTGAGCCTCAATGTGCAGGATAACCCAATTTTGATTAAAATCGGAATATTTTATAATTTTTAGTCCACCATATGGGATCGACATTTTGTTTTTAGAAAAACTGATATCAAAAGATAAAATATTATGTCCAAGGGGGGACAATAGTAAAAATATTTGTAAATAAAACACTTTCTTACTTTGTTTAACCACCAAGGCCTTAGCCAAGAGGGGATATAGGGGTTCAAACACCTTCCGAAATTTTCAAAATATTTGTACCAGTAAATCCCCCGCCCCCCAGAATTTTTCTAGCTACGGCCTTAATTAACCACTGTATATTGCACTTAATTCTGTGAAAAATGTTGTTAAAAACTTGTGATATGTCAATTATATTCACCTAAAACGTCAAAAATATACGATTTCTTTGTGTCCAGGAAGGATAGGTGGCCCCCTTGGCTGCGCCCATGATTGGATTGTCACTGTTGTAACGTTACTGTCAAACCAGTAATGTCTATTTCCAGCGACGGCTCGCAGCCTAACTTCAGGCTCGGCCACAGCGCCAAGAAATACAAAATTTGAGGTCGGGATCGCGCTTTATAATAAGTACAAGGAATTGCACCACAAAGTCACCTTTTAATAACGGATACATATTACTTTGGGTCTCTGGCCTACTCTGAAGTTAGGCTGCGAGCCGCCGCTGTCTATTTCCCTGTTTAAGATAATATTGTTTGAATTATTATTAAAATGTAAGTAATTCAGTACATATTAGTACTAAATTTATAATTTGACAGTTACGTGACGACAGTGGCACCCCAGAACACATATACGATGTTTCTTGAATTGCACTTTTGTATTTTACTCTTGTGAAAATGATAATTCGATCTAAAACCAGTAGGAAAAAAATGAGGTTAATAAGAGTGAAACAAACCAAACATGTCTTTAAGTTCTTTAAACTTCAACATTAATGACGTTGAGTTGCATGTAATCATTTTATTTAGGTACACATAGAAGAAAATATTATATTTTTCGATTGGCAGCCTCTAGATAAAAAAAAAACGGTTGAATGTTTCTTCCAGAATTCGTTTGTTTTAACCAGTTGGTCAAAACAAACGAATGCTGGAAGAAACATTTAAAGATAGGCATAACCTGTGACTATCTTAGGAGACTGAAAAATAATATTTTTATTAAAATGTTTGAAGAATATTCGAATACACTGATCAAAATATTAAGACCAAAATTATCCTAGTTTTGAGGTAATATTTAGTACCAATTACACCAAACATGTTGAACTGGTTCAACTATGAACTTTTGTTCAAAGTGATATTAGAATTAAAAAAATGAATTTGTGTTCAGTATTCCGGCACCAGATACCCATAGACGCGCTTCGGATTTCAAGGTCCTCTTCAGTGTAGTCCCGACCCAGTGCTGAGGAATACTTCTGACTATTTCAAGCCAATATGTGAAAACTATTAATGGATTTCGATAGCTAACGCCATCTAATGCTGATATTAGAATAATAGGAAATGCCATCTTGAACTCAACTTCAACGTTTTTAACTGGGCCTTAATAGTATTTTTGTGTATGTTTAAATGCTTGCTGTTGTAGAGACAATTTACTGATGAAAGAAAGTATTTATAAATTCAAAAATAGTTTTTATTTCATCCGTTTATTCGAAAGAATACTTTGTGAAAAGAACCGAACCCAAACAATTCAATTTAAGCACCTCATCATTTCCCGGACTGTTTGTATACACAGAGAGCTCGTCGTATCGAATTTTAATGGCGCCATTAATTAGCGAAATTGGCCCACCCAGGCCATCCCGTTGATTCCTCGTGTCGGCATTAATTAAATCCATGGGGAAAATTGCGTTTATTTTCGTAGCCGAAACGTTTTCTTCGCGCCTCGCGCTCCTTCTTCCTTGGCGCCGGCCGGCGAAAATGTGTTGTTGATTCTTGGACTCTCGCGAGGATTATAAATTATGTCGCGACGACCGAAAATCGTGTGTGTGTACGTGTACAATAATATTTACAGTTGTGAGATATGGGCGACTGCTCGCTGGGATTTATCGTTACAATTAGGATTTATTTAAATCGTGGAATGTTGCACTTGGAATTGCGAGTATTTTTGGTTCGAGTTCGGAAAATTGAGACCTGGTGGAAAATACCTAAACTCATCACCTTTGTTATCACTAAGGCCCAGTTCCACCATAATAGTTGAACTTGAGTTCAAGCCTTATTAGGATTTGCTTTTTGGTGTTGTAGGCGTTCACTTTGTGGTACATCTTAAATACACTTGTAAATAAAACACTTTTTACTTTGTTTAACCACTGATTCAGTGGTTAAACAAAGTAAAAAGTGTTTTATTTATTAGGATTTATTTAAATCGTGGAATGCTGCACTTGGAATTGCGAGTACTTTTGGTTCGAGTTCGGAAAATTGAGAACTGGTGGAATATAACTAACCTCATCACCTTTGCTAGTTGCACCATAAAATTTAAACTTGAATTCAAGCTGAACTCAAGTTGAAGATGACAGTTTTTATTGTTCTAATGTCACTTTGAACTAGAGTTCAGAGTTGAACCAGTTTAACGTGTTTGATCGATTGTAACATTTGCAAAATGTATGAAATTGAAATCAAACATAGAATCAAGGTGAGTTGACTATGATTCTACATATCTAAGTAGTATGTTTTGTACTTTAAACTAAATCATTGTTTTTAGCGCGTGGCGCATGAAGTAAAATTTCGAGTTTAGAAAAGCCTAAAAATTTGGTTTGGTCGCGTAGCGCTACGCGCTACGCGACCAAACCAAATTTTAAGGCTTTTCTAAACTCGAAATTTTACTTCATGCTTAGTCTGGGAGTGGAAACACTCGTTCGAAACTTCATATTCAACGCTATTACAAAATCACCATTTTTTTTTAATTTCAACTACAAATCAATGTGCAACATGAACTCTTTAGTGTAAGATGATTTTAATTAGGGTAATTTGTGATAACTAAGGCTCGGATTATATGGAAAATGCATATTTATTATTAACAGGTATATGAATAAAGTTGTGTGTTTTCTATGCATATCTAATATTTGGCTTATTTTCAATTTCAATTTCACTTTATTAACGGAATCTCCATTTCCAAAATACATTTATAAATACAATTTAAAAATATACACGAAATACATATTAAAAATATACAAGAAAAGTGTGCCCAACACTTAAAACAAAAAACAAAATGGTACAAGACACACGTCAAAATGGTTATTTCTCAATCCCAAACAGTTCATAGTCAAAGCAACATGCAACCAGCTCATTCTTATCTTCAAGAAATAATAAATCAATATAACATAAATATAAAAATCAGTGAGAGAGAGAACAAAACACAACAATATATTTTTAATAAAAAAACATTAGATATTCATAGAAAACTTACAATTTTATACTTCTAAATAACAAACATGTATTTTGCATATTATTCAAGCCTTAGTTATCAAAAATTACTTTAATTATAATCATCTTACACTGAAGAGTTCATGTTGCACATTGATTTGTAGTTGAAATATTTATTTATTTATTTATATATTTTCCCAACAGATACAAAATCCAATTACAGGAGAAAAATTAACTATATATATATATACATGAATACTTATATTATTATATGTATGTAATAATTATTATAATCAACTTGAATTACATTACTTGTTAAGTATAATAATAACAATAAACGTACTAATCGAGTTAACTTCTAAAACAAAAGGAAAAAAAAAAACATTACATATAAAAATTACCACACAGCAGACAGTTTCTTTGAGATGGATGACTTGGATTCAATAAAAATGTCGATGTTAACATTAACTTCATTATACAGCTTAAGTATCCTGTTCAATGGTGAGTTTTGGTGAGCACGTGTATTTGCCTGACAGCAATAAAATAAGTCCATGGAACACGAAGAGGTACGTGGTAGGCGAAACAATAAACTGCCTAAAATATGTGGATCATCAATTCTGTAATGTATTATTCCATGAAGAAATAGTACTGCGGCAGTGTTTCGACAGGACTGTGAAGATGGTACGTTGAAAGTATGTAGAAGATCTTCGTATTTTACTGAAATGGACGGATATTCTATTCGTGGAACATTTTAAAGTACAACATCTTTAAAAACTTTTTTTGGATCTTTTCAAATTTATTTATATAAATATAATAATGCGGTGACCAAATAATTGAAGCGTATTCAAGATTCGAACGTACATATGCAAAATACAACTTTTTGAGGACGTTAATATCACGGAATTCTTTGGATGTTCGATTAATAAATCCTAATATTTAATTGATTTAGCACATATATTATTTATATGTTCGTTAAACGTTAAGCGTCCATCAAAAGTAACACCCAAGTCCTTCATTGTATTTCTACGTTCAAAGTGTACATTATTCAACCCATACTCGTACATGATGATATTCTTTTTTCTGGAGAAAGTAACACATTTACATTTCGACAAGTTTAAGTTTAGACCGTTAATATGACACCATCGTTCAATATTATCAATGCCGTTCTGCAAGGTAACACAATCATTCCGTGATTCAATAACGTTGAAGATCTTCATATCATCTGCGTATAGTAAAACGTTACATTTGAGAGAATCTACGATGTCATTGATGAAAATAATAAATAAAAGTGGACCAAGATTGGAACCTTGGGGAACCCCACTAGTTGCAAAATATGTATATGAAGCATGACCCATGTATTCAACAAATTGTTGTCTGTTGTCAAGGTAAGAATTAATAAGAGAGATCGAGTTTTTGGTGAATCTATAATAGTCAAATTTATTTGCGACGACTTTGTGATTAATAGTATCAAATGCCTTTTGAAAATCTGTATAAATAGTATCTACCTGTTTCTGTTCATCAAGATGTTGTGATACATAGTTTGTGAAATTAAATAAGTTTGACAGTATTGATCGCCGCTTCATAAATCCGTGTTGACGAGTTGTAATCATTGAGCTAACATGATTATACATGACCATGAATATAATCATTTCAAATAATTTAGCAAAGTTATTTAAGACAGTGACTGGACGATAATTTAATATATCACTCTTATCTCCCTTTTTAAAAACGGGTGTCACTTTTCCGATTTTCCATTTATCCGGTATAGTGCTAGTCTGAATAAGTAAATTAAACAAATATAAAAACAAACGTCGGTGTTTTTGTAATAGCTTTCAATTTGAAGTTTCGAACGAGTGTTTCCACTCCCAGACTAAGTATGAAGTAAAATTTCGAGTTTAGAAAAGCCTTAAAATTTGGTTTAGTCGCTCCGCGAAGCGGAGCGACAAAACTAAATTTTTTAGGCTTTTCTAAACTCGAAATTTTACTTCATGCGCCACGCGATTAAAACAACGATTTAGTTTGAAGTGCAAAATATACTACTTAGATATGTAGAATCATATTTAACTTGATTATATGTTTGATTTTAATTTCATAAATTTTGCAAATGTTTATATCGTCTAACCTATATACTTCTTGATAACTTCTTAATAACTTAATAATAACTTGTTAATAACAAATATGCGTTTTGCATATTATTCCAGCCTTAGTTATCACAAATTACTTTAGCTGAAATCATCCAACACTGAAGAGTTGATTGATCTATAGTTAAAATTTAAAAAAAAAATGTATATATTTAGGCGTTTTCGTAATTGCGTTCAATTTGAAGTTTCGAACGAGTGTTTCCACTCCCAGACTAAGCATGAAGTAAAATTTCGAGTTTAGAAAAGCCTGAAAATTTGGTTTAGATGCGTAGCGCGAAGCGCGGAGCGACCAAACCAAATTTTCAGGCTTTTCTAAACTCGAAATTTTACTTCATGCGCCACGCGCTTAAAACACTGATTTAGTTTAAAGTACAAAATACACTACTTAAATATGTAGAATTATGGTCAACTCACCTTGATTATATGTTTAATTTCAATTTCATACATTTTGCAAATGTAACACAAATGTTTATTTCGTGTAACCTATATGTTGAATTAATTTAATTTCTCACTTAACCCGTGAAACATATTTAATTGATAGTAGGCTTTGATTAAAACACTTGTTTTTTTTCACTGATTTAAATCAGTAAAATAAACCAAGTGTTTTAATCAAAGCTTACTATCGTCTAACCTAATTTTGCTCACTTACAATTCGAGGGCTCCAACCTATTAATGAAAAAAAAAATGGGTAAAGTAAAACACTTGTTTTGTTCCAAACTTTTATTTTCAATTGCCTGACACGTGTTTCGATCCGTTACGATCATTTTCAAAGTTAAAACTATCGTAACGGATCGAAACACATGTCAGGCAACTGAAAATAAAAATATGGAACAAAACAACTGTTTTACTTTACCCAATTTAACCTTTAGTAAATTAAGTTAGCTAAATATTACTCATTGATCCATTTGTGATCAGATTGTAATTATAGTAAAATACAACTAAGTGTTTTGCAAATAATAAAAACAAAACTTTACCCAATTTGAAAATTTCGTTCGATCAAGAAAGTAGCAGGAAACGTATTGAATATAATGAACACAATTTGGAGATGAACTCGGTTTTTTGAGTTACTCGAAACGTTAAGTTATAAATTATTTACTTTCCGTAATTTAATTTTTTTAATAGAAATGGCTTTTGCCTGGCCTTGAAATTGACATCCATTACTTTTTATAAATAAAATTCTGAATAACTTTATGATTTTCAAAAAAGTACTACATCCATTAGCCAACATTATTTTTATGTTTAACCCATCAACGGCAGAGCAATTATAAAGTTAACTCTAAAAGTTTATATTAGGTTAAATTCTACACTTATTGTATTACATACTGTGAATTTTTCTTTTAAACATACATAATGTATACGCTGTAAATGTAAGGCATTCGTCGATTTTGTATAAAAACGTGCAATAGGAAGTTTAGAACGAGTATTTCCACTCCCAGACTAAGCATGAAGTAAAATTTCGAGTTTAGAAAAGCCCCGCGTAGAAAATTTGTCGAGGGTCGCGCTAGCGACCCTCGACAAATTTTCACGGGGCTTTTCTAAACTCGAAATTTTACTTCATGCGCCACGCGTGTAAAACACTAAAATATTGTGAAGTTAGAAATACACTGAAAACAATTTTTTTAACAAGTAATAATCGAGATATTTAAATAACAAAATATTTACGTTATTCTTCACACATTGTGAAGTCAATATATTATATCAAATTAACTTATTTAGTAAGTTAATTGACATAAAATTAATAATGTTGCGTATATGCATCAATGGCGCCTAATGGGTTAAATACACTAAAAACAATTTTTTTAATAAGTAATAATTGAGATATTTAAATAACGAAATATTTACGTTATTCTTCATCCATTGTAAAGTCAATATATTATATCAAATTAACTTATTTAGCAAGTTAATTCACATACAATTAATAATGTTGCGTATATGCATCAATGGCGCCTAATGGGTTAATAATTTTTAATGTTCCATTTTCAATCATTCTATAAATCTAGTTCCCTAACTGGGATAATACAAGGATCACACTCTTGACGCCTAGGTGCTCATCAAGGCATTTTAGTCACAAACAACACTGAGCCACGGTACATAGGATGCGAAACAAAGGATGATACCTTATAAAATGGCAGAAAAATCTGTTTTGTTTGCTTCTTACTAATCTCAAAAAGTTATGCTCCTTCCATATTTTCATAACGGTATCCCCCATTCATGCTGTATTACATTACCTTGAAGCCCGAGATTCAGGTGTACCTTTTTACATCACCTGGTAAAAATCATTCTCTGTGTAAAAATGTGCTCCCGTTATTCGGAGACAAGGTTGCCGGTAATTGCAAAGTAATAAATTGTAGGTGCAAGGAATGTTTGGGCGTTGGATTCGTTTCGGTCTTGCGGATGGACCCCCCGAAGACCTTGTCATAAACCGCGCTCTCGGTTTTTGAGGCTTTTATTGTGCCCGAAGTACCGTTATGCCAAAATCGACTTTTTGGAAAATCATAAAAATATGTCGTGACGAATTGGGCTCTTTTTTTGATTTAGTCAATACCGGTCAGGCTTGTTGTAAGCTTGTTGCTAGTGCGTGCTCGGATTTGTTTTTTGGAGTGTGTATCGAAAATTGCGATTTGTTTATTAAAATTTAAAATGTGAGGATTTAAATATGCGTTAGTGAATGAATGGTTAAGTGATTTTTTTGGGGAAAATCTAAGTTATAGCGTGTGGAAATGGATGGACATCTTTAATCTTTATCTAACGGAAGGCCAATACATAAATATAAACAAACAACTTCATTATATTTGTTTAATAATATCCAAATAAGACAAAACTAGTTGCAATTAATAGAAGCAGTTTTTGATACCAGCAACGTTTTATCATCCAATTATTTTGTTGTGGTAAGCTTAATTTACTGTGGGTTTTTGGTTTTATAAAATATCGTGCTAGAATTGTAAATAATAATTCCATTTAATTTCTCACTTTTTGTTATTGATAATGAGCACCTTCTGTATCGAAATGTACATCTAACGATATAAATAAAAAGTGAAGTAAGGAGTAAGTCTTTTTTAGTGTAATAATCACTCCACGTAAACTCAAAAACATACAGTCACTTAACCCGTGGTGAGACATTATCGAATCAAATTTTGGACATTTAATTTATACATATGCATACGCTTTTTTGTAAAGAGTTCAATTTGAAGCTTAAAACGAGTGTTTTCCACTCTCAGACTAAGCATGAAGTAAAATTTCGAGTTTAGAAAAGCCTGAAAATTTGGTTTGGTCGCTCCGCGCTTCGCGCCTAAACTCGAAATTTTACTTCATGCTTAACCTGGGAGTGGAAAACACTAATTTAAACTTCAAATTGACCTCTTTTAAGAAAACAACGAATATTTAAAATACTACAACACATAATTGGGATATGTATACTAAAGTATAAATGAAATTGCCAATTCTTGGTTGCAGAATACTTCAAACATTAAAAGTGCGATTCTTTTCGCAATCTACAACAAGTTAGTCTTACAAAGACTATATCAAACACTCATTGAAACAACTACTTCCCGGGCTAATACCCCGACGGACATTGAATTATACAACAAGTGTTTGCTGTTACATACAGTAACCTACTACAAATGTAACAATTTGGGTCAAATTATTCAGGCCATCTATAGACGCGTTTCGAGATTTATCTCTCATCATGTATACTCAAAAGAAAAACTCCCTGTATATTATTACCTATGTTAAGACAATATATTGACATACGACAAAGCGATATTTTAACCTGTGATAAGTTTATATTTTGACTTGAAAGAAGGTTTTATGTTAGCCTGTGATAAGGCTATAAGTTGACCTATAACGGAAAAATTTTGACTTCAAGTCTGTTTTGACCAACAACATTGATCTACGACAAAGCGATATGTTTACCTGTGATAAGTCTATATTTTGACTTAAAAGAAGGTTTTATGTTAGCCTGTAATAAGGCAATAAATTGACCTGTAACGGCAATATTTTGACTTTAAGCCTATATTTGGTTTTATGTTAGCCTGTAATAAGGCTATAAGTTGATATGTAATTTATTTACTTCAAGCCTATATTTTGACCAACATAATGTCACAAAAACGAAAGTCTTACACTCCTTGATTAAGCATCAAGTAAATTTGGAATTTATAAAAGCCTACCATTTTCAGGGTTTTAAAATCTTGATCAATTACTTCATGCATTAAACAATAATTTATTTTAACGTTCAAAAACAGTCAATTATTCTTTTATTAAATGAAGTTGCCTAAAGTGGAGTTACAGATGTGATATAAAATATCTGTTTTCAATACAATTTTGAAGAGCCTCGAAAATATTAGTTAAAAAATTTTAAATGAAAATTTCTCTGAAATTTTGAACAGCCTCGAAAATATGAGTTGGAAAATTTAAATGAATATTTCTCTGAAAATTTGAAGAACCCGCAAAATTTTAAATGAAAACTTCTCTGAAATTTTGAAGAGCCTCGAAAATATTAGTTGAAAAATTTAAAACGAAAATTTATCTGAAATTTTGAATAGCCTTGAAAATCTTAGTTGAAAAATTTTAAATGAACATTTCTCTGAACTGGACGTTTTAGTTTGTCGGAGGGCGCGAATTTCATATTGCAAAATGCAAGATTTTCTTACTTTGGCGCTGGATATCAGACCTAACCTAACCTTAGAAATGTATAACTACTATTTAACGTAAAATAACTGTAGTTTGTAAACTAATTTATGAAACCTAGTTGTCATATAAACACTGTGAAACATTTTGAGCAGTCCAAAAAAATGTCAAATAAAAAAATGATCAAAAAATTGAAAGAAATAACGATTACCTTGCGAGAGAAAAAGAACTAGTACAGCAGGGAGCTTTAGCCACTTTAAAAATATCGTTTTTTTTTTTTGCTTGTAAAACAAACTTGTCGTGTACAGGTTAACAACAATTTTTTTCTTGGCCAACAAGACGGTGCTTTTGTTAACATGCACTTAGTTAGCACTGTCTCTAATGCTAATACCGTCTACCAACGAGTCGTTATTATTGCTTTTTGCGTTTCAGTCAGTTGAGGCATGTCGACGTTAATTAAATTTTGTTTGACAGTTCCGCAGATTTGTCAATTTATTATTATTAATTAAGACATTGTTTGCATTTTCACGAATAGTTTTTTCGTAATTTTATATATTTTGTCAATTTGATTGACAATTTGAAAAATCAAAGTGAGTCCAGTTTACTTTGCCAAATATTTAACAGTGCTAGTTTTTTTCTCGCAGCTGTAAATGTTTTTTGCATATGAACTAATCTGAATGTTCTTCTATATTTTGTATACTTTGTTTCGATTTTCTCCTATTATACTCTTTAAGAAAATAAATTGTGTTTATGTTTATGCTGAATTTCTTGTATAGAAGCATTGGTATACTAAAAGAAACTAAATGATAACTTTGAAGTTTGACAAAAACACGTTACTTGGCAGGCTCGTATATAAACATATTACTCGCATAATCAAGTAATATGTTTATATACGAGCCTGCCAAGTAACGCGTTTCTGTCAAACATTTTAACTTTTTTAAATATTTGATTCAAACATCTTACGCGTTTATTTCAAACATTCTAACTTGTATCACTTAAATAACACACTTAATATGTTTAGGTTTCAAAATAATGTTTATTGTACTACAACAATTGTTTCACCACACAGTGGCTTCATTAGGTATCTACCTGATGAAGCCACTGTGTGGTGAAACAATTGTTGTAGTACAATAAACATTATTTTGAAACCTAAACATATTAAGTGTGTTATTTAAGTGATATTATGGAGTTTCAACAACTAACAGCCTCAGCTATACAATATTCTAACTTGTTAGAATGTTTAGTATAAACCCGTTAATTGGCAGGCTCGTCTATTTTTTTTCAGTGTAATTGAAAAAAAAAACTTCATTCATGCTTATAACGCATAAACCATCACGCATCGGACTGAACGGAATTATGTGATTATTCCGGCACACCGGAGGCGTTTTTAATTCGAAAATAATAAGGAAAATTGTTGGGTCGGTCGGTTGGTTCGTTTTTTTGGGCGGGCGCGGTTAGTGTGGATCTATTAAAAGTTCGGTCCCAAGGCTGTTCCTAGCCCGCAGAATGGTCGGTTAACTGCAATTATTAGGAACCTTAATTATATCCTTATCAGGGGCCAGAAAGGATAGAACACGGGTGCGTGCCGCAATTTCCCCGTTGATAGCGTGTCTAGAGGTCTTGCCGACCAAGCTAGTGTATAGTGCACAGTTCCAGTTTAGTTTAGTGATTATTGTGAACGTGTGTGGGAGCGAACAAACCAAATTTTCAGGATTTTTTCAAATATTCGAAAACAATAAATAAGTGTTGTAAATCATTAATATTTTAATCAATTAAGTTATACCTACTAAGTGCATTTTTGACAATCTGGTATAAAAGCAAAAAATATGTAGACAAAACTTCAGCTAAAACACAACGGACATACATTGGCAAGATACACTACAATCGTGGATCGCCGGCAGTTGGCCTGCAGTCGGCCGTTGAGACATAAAGGTTACTTATTTTGAATTCGGAATAAGGTAGTTTTCATGTTTTAATTATAGTTAATTTGAATTGAATTGGCTTTTATTTTCTAGTTACTTAACTTTATTTGCGGTTCGTGAGAATTTTATTGGTGGGTCTGGAGACATAAACATTCCTGGAAATATTCTTTTAAGTATACATATCCCGATGCATTCGTTGTAAAATTTTAGGTATTGATGTCTTTTTAATAGTGTTTAATTTAAAGTTTCTAACAAGTGTTTCCACTCCCAGAGTAAGCATGAAGTAAAATTTCGAGTTTAGAAAAGCCTGAAAATTTGGTTTGGTCGCGTAGCGCGAAGCGCGGAGCGGCCAAACCAAATTTTCAGGCTTTTCTAAACTCGAAATTTTACTTCATGCGCCACGCGTATTCAATACCAACAGCACTGAAATATTGTGAACGAGTAAACGTCGCTTGAAATCAGTGCCTTATACGCGTGGCGCATGAAGTAAAATTTTCAGTTTAGAAAAGCCTGAAAATTTACATGGAAATATTCTTTTAAGTATATATATCCCGATGCATTCGTTGTAAAATTTTAGGTATTCATTTCTTTTTAATAGCGTTTAATTTAAAGTTTCTAACGAGTGTTTCCACTCCCAGACTAAGCATGAAGTAAAATTTCGAGTTTAGAAAAGCCTGAAAATTTGGTTTGGTCGCGTAGCGCGAAGCGCGGAGCGGCCAAACCAAATTTTCAGGCTTTTCTAAACTCGAAATTTTACTTCATGCGCCACGCGTATTAAATACTAACAGCACTGAAATATTGTGAACGAGTAAACGTCGCTTGAAATCAGTGTCTTATACGCGTGGCGCATGAAGTAAAATTTCGAGTTTAGAAAAGCCTGAAAATTTGGTTTGGCCGCTCCGCGCTTCGCGCTTCGCGCTACGCGACCAAACCAAATTTTCAGGCTTTTCTAAACTCGAAATTTTACTTCATGCTTAGTCTGGGAGTGGACACACTCGTTAGAAACTTCAAATTAAACGCTACTGAAGAGCAATGAATACCAAACCAAATTTGCAGGTTTTTCTTACCGCGAAATTTTACTTCAGGCCTAATCTGTGATTGGACACACTTGTTAGTAATTTTAAATTAAATCAGGATATGTACACGAAAAAAAAATTCCCTGCACGATAAAATCTGGTGAATTCGCAAACAATTATGATACCATGTTAATTAATCTATCTGAACACAGAATTGCACTTATGAATAAAATTGTGCCGTATGTAAATCATATAAAGTTTAATTTAATGTTGGTGTTCTATCAATAAGAGCAACTTTTCAATATTGTTGTTACCAATGCCCGTAAACCTGATAGCGAGTCTACGATCGACTTCACTATCGCAAATCGGTTCGTTCAGTTCAGCGATGATTGTGATTGTGCGCGGACGCGCTGTCATTACCCGCAACGAACGTATAAAAAACTAAAAGGTACGGAAATTAATTATCGCCGGAGATAACAATAAATCAAGTAAGTAAATCATCCCTGGATCGTTAACTCGGGGAGCGAAAAAAAACCCTGCTGGTGTTTTATATGTTGTAAAATAAACCGCCGATACATCGGCAATATTTCTCACTTAGATAAATTTCGTGCGACAAATCTCGCAATAAATTCGGCAGTTAGTAAAATCCTCGTAATGAACGCGGCAAAGCAAATAGTCTAATTGAGGGCCACGTGAGGCTCATGTGTGATACACACACTCGCACCCGCCGGTAGCCTCGGTAAAATTTACTGTCGGCCGACCGGCCGACGGGCTTCGCTTTCCGTATTCCTGTATGGCCTGTGTTCTGTTATTGCCCTCGATAAACGATGTGTTTTATATATGCTCCATACCTGAATCCACCTCTAGATTTATACGCTCTTACTCCGGGTTTTTATTGTTTTATCGTAAATTACCATATTGAGTTTCAAGTTACGTGCAAAGGGATTAGAGTGATACATACATTTTTTTTTCAAAACCAACAATTCCACAACAAACAAACATGTGAATGTCGATTACAAGTTTTATCAGCATAGGTTATGTTGTCTGTCACATAACTAGTGTTGTGATTTCTTGAATTATTTCTCATCTGGCACTTGGTGAAACATATTAGAATATGTAAAGTTATTTAAATTAAAAACACTTGGTATTATTTCACAAATTAAAACTTTATTCTGACTAGTTTTGGTTTGTTAGACCATTTTTAAAGGAATGAAAATGGTCTAACAAACCGAAACTAGTCGAAATAAAGTTTTAATTTGTGAAACAATACCAAGTGTTTTAATTTAAATTACTTTACATAGTGTTGCGAGTTGGCGAAAATTCTTGAGCACGTTCTCTGCGACCAAAATGGCAAAATATAGAGAACGTTCTGTTGGGGAATGACCGAAATAATTGTCATACCTCTACTCGCTGTTTTCTCGCGGGCTAGATGCGCCGTCATCAATTATCCTCCTTGCACACACTGTTGCATTCTTTCCTTTTTTTTAGCTAACTAAGGATATCGTTTTTAAAGGTGTATAATTAATATTAAATAAATATTTATTTTAAATTTATGTGACTCAGTGAGACACACGCTGTTTGCGAGGGCGTCGCATACTTCAATGTCATCTGTGAGTGTCATTTGTTGAATTGGATAAATATTCTTAAAATGTCTTCTAAAAAATACAATATTTGGAGTTATTACATTACATTTGGAGAGTGTGACGAGAATAAATGATGACGGCGTATTCAGCCCGCGAGAAAACAGCGAGCTGAAGCATGTAAATTATTTCTGTCATTCCCTAACAGAACGTTATCTCTATATTTCGCCATTTTGGTCATAGAGAACGTACTCGAGAATTTTCGCCAACTCACAACACTACACATAACCTATGCTGATAAAACACAGCGTAAGTTAGGTCGGTTTAGGTATTTGATACACAGTGTACAATGTAGTGCATTTGAGAGGTGCCACATATAGAAAACTTTTTTATTTGAAGAGGTATTGAAAAACCGTGTTCACGAGCCAGGGTCACTTGTTCATGCATTAATCAATAGCGAAAAAAAAAGATCTATGTCTAACCGCTTCCGATCTATAACTGGAATTTTATCAACTTCCGGTTATAGACCGAAAACGGTTAGAGATAGATCAAATTTCTAAAGTTATATTTATGAAGTTATATGAAGTTATGTAGATGATTTGTCCGGTAAGTAATGAGAATGGTGACAGAACTTTTTAATATTTAAAGATAAGATAAAATTCAATTAGTATTCTTGAACATACATCCTTTAGGCATGAATATACCGTTTCTCGCGGTTTTATCACATGTAGTAATCCTCCAGGAAGTCCTAAACTGGCATGTCGTTCAGAGCGCTCGTCACACATCTTGTACGATGTTAACAGTGCCAAAATGTTGTCTTTTTAACTTCAATGACAATCTAGAAAATAAATAGAAGCATATCTGGGATACAGAACAATTTGGGTAGCAATAGAATTTTGTTTGCCAAAATCCATTACCAATACCATCGAAAAATATTCCGCAGTGTCGAGATTTAGCACAGACTCTCCAAACATCTGCAATTTTGTTGGGTTAATGTCATGCACAATGGATTTTAAAATACCTAATTTATCTACTATCAATCTAAACTGTAAATGTTAATTACAGTTAATTACAGTTCAAAATTACTTTCATCTTATTTTTCTGAACTCTGAGACTTGGATGACCCTTTAGCTTAGCGCAAAAATCATTCTTATTACTTTCCGTACAAACCATGTAGATCAGGTGAATACATAGTATAGATTTAGGTTGAGTAATCTGCTTTAACTTAAGTTAGGTCAGCAGTTCCCTATCCTTTAAACATTGTGATCCACTTTTTAAAAACTCAGTCTATAGCGACCCATTTCAATGCTAGATTAAATGACTTACTAAAATTAGGTCATTTGCTAGTTTTTTATAGCTACCGATTACTTTAATGAGATAGTACCCGGTTATTCAAAAAGAAACAAATTTCAAATATTTATTTCTTCCAAACTACAGAAGGTAGAACCATAATTCCAACGTTCCTGGACAGACAAAAGTTTAAAATTTGAACAGTCCAGGCAGAAGTTCTAACCACGGCCGCATTGGCGCTGTTGCTTGTCGTGTTGACTGTCCAGACCTTACTTCTTGTGAATTTTATCTGTAGGGTAACATAAAAGACCGTGTGCTTATTCATAAGGGGGGCCTGACACTCTTGAAAATCTGCAACATCGAATTTTTGAAGCTATGAATTCTAATTTGATAACTAAAGACCAGCTGATTCGGGTGTGTCAAGATATAAGCCATCGTTTTGATATACACGACAAATATCAAAACGCTGGCTTATTTCTTGACACACCCGAATCAGCTGGTCTTTAGTTATCAAATTGGTGCTCATATTTAATCCATAAAAATAGAATCTTTCTCTTTCCAGGAACGTTGGAATTGTGTTTCTATCTTTTGTAATTTGGAAGAAATAAATGTTTGCAATCTGTTCCTTCATTTATAATAGCCCTGTATATTAATTTAGACTGGTTGACAGTTTCATAGGGAAAGCTATTTAGAATGGGTTACTTCCTAGTTGTAACCTAAGTAAGAGACAACTAGAATAACCTTTGGGTTCAGGAAACCAAATATTTAGCTACTAATTTAACTAGCTGGTAGTTAAGATGGAGAGGCGCTGCTAAATAACATACTATAAAATTCAGTTGGGTCATGATTAACTATGTTTAAGTTACACTAATTGCCAGTTTAAAAAAAAATATTGTCACATGAGGTGGTGTCGCTTAGCGTCCCTGCACTGCGGTCTTGGTGGTCCTTTTGTGCGGATGGTTTACTGCCTGTGTACTCCTGTGTCTTCTATGAAATTCAGGAGATTCAGCCAGTGGATTTTCTTGCCAGTTACTAAAGTAACCAATCTTACCTAAGAAGCTAATATCCAGTTGAACCTAGAGCGTCCCTGCACTGCAGTCTTGGTGGTCATTTTGTACGGATGGTTTACTCCCTGTGTAATCCTGTGTCTTCTGTGAAGTTCAGGAGTTTCAGCCAGGGGATTTTTTTGCCAGTAACTAAAGTAACCAATCTAACCTAAGAAGCTGATATCCAGTTGAACCTAGAGTTCGTAATCCGCAAGTAATCCCACTTAATCTAAAATTTGTTAATGTCACGTGCAACCGGTTAATTTCTTATGTTAATTGCTAGTTACTTAGGTTGTGTTAATTGCCAGATATTAAAGTTATCAACGACCAACTTAATAAAAGGCGAGGAGAACTTAGTATTCGAAAATTTAATCCATCCAAATAATTGGTACCTGAGATAGGATTAGGTTAGAGAACAAATTGTGAAGTTCGGTTAGATTATCCATACCTATTTTTTCAGCTTAGGTTAGGATACGAATTTCTTAGGTCAAGTTGGACGCCAGTACTACATACCCATCAATTACTTGACTCAAGTAACTGGTCTTCTTGTTCTTCTTGGGATACTTTCTCCTAACTGAGGTTGGCTATCATAGTGGCAATTCTTATCTTAGATGCCGCTGCTTTGAAGAAGTCATAGAGGAGCATTGGAACCATTTCCTCAAATTCTTGAGCCTCGAAGTCCGTCGGCTTCCAGAACTCCTTTTTCCTGATATTTTGCCCAGTATAAACAGTTGTAGCCGTTCGTATAGGGATTTTGACAACAAAAATTCTATCGCTGCCCAAATTTTTCTGTACTCCAGATCCGCTTCTGTTTGGCTTCTATTGGATTTCTAGATTGTCATTCTTGAGAATTTTTATTGGTGAGTTAAAAAGACAACATTTTGGCACTATTAAAATCGTACATGATGTCGTTTATACATATCAGCTGTAGCAGTTGGTATCGCTCTACTCTTATAACTGGTAGAAAGCATAATCTAGTTAGAGGTTAAGTTGGACTCCAGTTACTTCGTAACCATCAATTACTTGACATGGGTAACTGGTCTTCTTCTTCTTCTTCTTGGGATACTTTCTCCTAACGGAGGTTGGCTATCATAGTAGCAATTCTTATCTTAGATGCCGCTACTTTGAAGACGTAATAGAGGATCATTGGAACCATTCCCTCAAATTCTTAAGCCACAAGGTCTGTCGTCTTCCCCGACTCCCTTTTCCTGATATTTTGCCCTGTATAATCTGTTATAGAAGTTCGTATAGGGATTTTAGCAACAAAAATTCTACCGCTGCCCAATTTTTTCTGTACCTCAGATCTGCTTCTTTTTGGCTTCTATTTGTTTTCTAGATTGTCATTTTTGAGAAGTTTTATTGGTGTGTTAAAAATACAACATTTTGGCACTATTAAAGTTGTACAAGATGTCATGTATAATTATGCATATCAGTTGTAGCAGTTGGTAACGCTCTCCTCTTATAACTGGTAGCCAGCATAATCTAGTTAGGTTAGTCTCTCATATAACTTAATACTATTCAGATTTGTAAAATTATGTTGTCATATGTACGTGTTTTTAGATTAAGTTGATTATCAATTTGTTAGGGTATTTTTTAACAATTTGAAACTTCTACCGAGTGTTTTCCACTCCCAGATTAAGCATGAAGTAAAATTTCGAGTTTAGAAAAGCCTGAAAATTGGTTTAGTCGCGCAGCGCGAAGCGCGGAGCGACCAAACCAAATTTTCAGGCTTTTCTAAACTCGAAATTTTCCTTCATGCGCCACACGTATTAAACACTGCAAGCACTGAAATATTGTTATCGCTCTCCTCTTATAACTGGTAGCCAGCATAATCCAGTTAGGTTAGTCTCTCATATGACTTAATACTATTCAGATTTGTAAAATTATATTGTCATCTGTAAGTGTTTTTAGATTAGGTTGATTATCAATTTGTTAGGTTATTTCTTAGCAATTTGAAACTTCTATCGAGTGTTTTCCACTCCCAGATTAAGCATGAAGTAAAATTTCGAGTTTAGAAAAGCCTGAAAATTTGGTTTGGTTGCGTAGCGCGAAGCGCGGAGCGACAAACCAAATTTTCAGGCTTTTCTAAACTCGCAATTTTACTTCATGCGCCACGCGTATAAGACACTGATTTCAAGCGAAGTTTACTTGTTCACAATATTTCAGTGCTTTCAGTGTTTATTACGCGTGGCGCATGAAGTAAAATTTCGAGTTTAGAAAAGCCCGAAAATTTGGTTTGGCCGCTCCGCGCTACGCGACCAAACCAAATTTTCAGGATTTTCTAAACTCAAAATTTTACTTCATGCTTAGTCTGGAAGTGGAAAACACTCGTTTTAAGCTTCAAATCGAACTCTTTACAAGAAAGCGTATGCATATGTATACCTAATAGAAAATTCCCTGTATGTATACTTAAAAGAAAAATTCCCTGTATGTTCACCGCAGGTCAAAGTATAGACCAGTTGTCAGCAATCAGAACATAGCCTTGTTACAGGTCAAATTTAGATCAAGATATAGCCTTACCTTAGGTAAAATTAGAGACGTACCACAGTTTTAAATACAGTTTTGTTTTGGGTGAAAATAACATAGCCTTATCACATATTGAAATATTGCTTTATCGCAGATCAAAATATAGCCTTGTTGCCCATATTTTTCTATCCTACTTGATTTAGTGACAGTTTTGGCACTTCAAAATAAACTGCAAAGCTGTAGTTTTCTTTTATTGCATCGCTGCTTTGCTTTCGTAATAGCACAAGTGAAATTTGTTAATTTTTTAGGAGGAACCTGCAAATGTGTACAAGTCAAGTGTCTTGTAATCTTTTGCAGGTTCCTCCTAAAAAGTGAACATATATTGAAGTCTCTATATTCACTCGATTTATCTTATTTTTTGCACGTATTTTTATTTGTGTCTGTAAAGCTGTATTCATTAAATAACTGTATTGAAATACAATTACTTTTTTTAGTTGTGCCGCTATCAAAGCAAATTAGCGACATGTAAAAGTGACAGTTTTAGACATTTCAAAGAGAAACTCTGAAACAATCAATGTCATAGCCTATATTTTCCAAGTCTACTGGATTTACATATAAAAGTAACAGTTTTAAAGTCTTTCAAAGTAAAGTGCAAAAATGTAACTTTATCTTACATATAAAAGTGACAATTTTGGGTATTTAAAAAAAACTCTAAATCAATCAACGTGTTAGCGTATATTTTTAATAAGTGACATTTTGGGTATTTGAAAGAGAAACTCTAAATCAATCAACGTGTTAGCCTATATTTTCGAAGCCTACTTGATTTTCTGATTAGTCTTTAGATATAATAACCCTTAGGCATTTATTTACATATCATTAAATCCTTAAAAGATACATCAACAAAACAAGCTAATTGTTGAATACATTACTTTTATTTACATCAACACACGTGGGTGTTACAGAAACAGAAACTCTATATATATGAGCGGGTAGGAAAAAGAGAGTTTTCAGAGGTCACATCTAAGATATATAATATTTCACCTTTAGCCGTTGGCACAGACGGCCGAGGCATAAATCCGCCGAGCGCGCCCACGTTTTGTCATTTAATTTTGGTCATTTCATCATAGCCGCCGATGGAATTACATAAAATTAAATTGCGGAATGATTTATGTCTCGTATGTGTATATTGTGCTGTAAATTATAGCAAAAATAGAGTGATCACCATTCGGGTCAGTTGTGTATCGATGTTTGTTGGTAGCCAAGTGGGACGTCCACTTGGAAAAACCCGTTCGCGTCCGTTAGGCCAGACGCTTTCCCGTTTCTTCTTCACTCTTGCAGTTCCGTTAGTCATTTTTTATTTTAAATACTTAACAATATTATGCATAGGTAATGTTTACAAACTAAGTAATATGTGAATGTTGTTAGTGAGAGACTGAGATTGGCTGGTTTAGTTGATGGAGATTGAGATTAGCTGATTCAGTTGATGGTGTATTTAAAACTGTAGTTCAAGTTGGACGCCATTATCTAAAATACACATTATTTTTCATTAAATAAAAGTTACTTGGTTTGTTTTACTACTATTATTGGTGAAACAAACCAAGTGACTTTTATTTAATTATCAATATTGTAAACATGTTTCATCAAGTGATTAATGAGAACCAAATTGAAGATTATTTTTCATTTGAATTTTGTTAGTGAGAGACTAAGATTAGCTGGTTCAGTTGATGGAGACTGAGATTAGCTGATTCAGTTGATGGCGTGTTTGAAACTGTAGGTCAAGTTGGACGCTATCATCTAAAATACACATTATTTTTTATTTTAAATATTCGATTCTATAATCAAATTTTGAAAAACAGCTCACATAAAAAATGTCAACAGCGTTAAGGGCAGAATAGTCAGTCAGAACTGCTTGGGTGGCCTCACTTAGAGAATCTTTTCTGGAAAATAATAACCATCGTAAAAGATATTAAAGTGGTGTGAGTTGTGGCCTCATCTTGCTGAAATGAGGCCACACCACAGTTCCTATATATCCAGTAAGCCAGTCTCTATATAAAAGTTTGTGTTTGTTAGTTGTTAATACAACTTTTAGGTAAACATGCACAAGCTGTAAATTTTCTGATATTCGATGTTTTTTTAAAAGAGGTTAATTTGTAGCTTTAAACTAGTGTTTTTTTTTTTTTATTTTTTGAAATTAATTTTTGATAATAAAATACCCAAAGAGAGCAAAGCACAAATAACCAAAAGAACCTTCAACACGTTTATACAGAAAACGAAACATCTTTAATTAAAACGGACCGTTTTTAATATTAATCCCCCTTTTCACGTCGGATGAAACATTTATATTTACACTTATAAATAAGCGCGCCAACGGTTTGTTTGCATTCAAACAAACGCGGACGGGAAAAATTACATGCCGACGAAAAAATGCTCCAGCGCCAAACACCTGCATCGTATTAATTATTAACTTATTCATTAGCCTTCACTGGAAACAGCATTTTCCATAAGAGAAAAAAATAATGATCAAACAAATAATTTCACCGTGTTTTAAATGTAAATTTCCGAACGTTTAGATCGTATCTGTAGGATTATGATATTGTAAATTGATACGTGAATGGGTGAATAATTTTTGGACGGTTTAACATGTGCGTACGTGATTTGTATGTTATTTTGGTGAACGGTAGATTTTGCGTTTAAAGGTGGATTTTGTGTGTAAATCTTGAAGGTTATTTGAAAGTAAAGTTGAATTACGGAGAATGTAAATTATTTGATGTACATTTTTTGATTTTCGCTGTTTAGTATAATTTGATATCTGTCGGGGTATTAGCTCGAAAAGTAGTTGTTTTAATGAATATTTGGAGACTTGTCTCAATGAGACTAAATTTTTAAAGAAAGTCGATATTAATTTTTAATCGTTTTTTTTTAAATTTTGTATATTTTACAATAAAATTATTTTGACCTATTTCAAAGAAGCGTCAAAATGTTTCAAGAGCACCAATACCCAATCATAAAAACGAATGCTCATTAAACCGTTTTCATTGTCATTTAAAGAGTTGCGCGTTCGAAGGGGAACTTACATTGCCATCAAAACTTTAAAAACACACTTTACCGTCGCTCGACGAACCGCGCGCTTTCGGCAAGCGAATCCTCGCTTTATTTGAAATAAAACGTTACATCTCGCGAATGTTATACGAGTTCGAATAATCTCATCGCGGCCGACACGTCCTTATCTTCGACAGTCTGGTCGTTATTGATGGCCGCGGCACGATTTCACGGTTTGAAATTTTATTTATTGGTTATAAATTGAGTTTATCGCTAATTAATGCGTTTTCATCGGCCGATCGTGTTGTTTACTGTGTTGTTTTATTTTTTTTATGAGATAATCATTGTTGTTGATTAAGGAAAAAATGCATTCATTCATGAATCCTGGTTATTGATATTTGTGTGTAAATACGGCGAGTTCCACGCAGTTTGTCCTATTTAAAATGGGGTCGCTAAATTGATTATTAAAGCGAGGATTAAATTTGGAAACTGTGGGGTGGATTCACTGATGGGATAATATAAGAATGCCTTCCATTTAGCAGAAACTTCTTAGAAATTGTTTACTATAAAATTAAGCTTCTTGAGGGGGCTATCAATGCTATGGTGCGTGCCTAGACTCAATTACAAAAAAATAGAATCCAAAAAGTGCAAAACTCTTGCGTACGTGTCATCTTTGGTATTCGTAAATTTGACCATGTCTCTAACAAATTGAATTCACTCAATTGGTTAAAAATGTCTGACCGTCGGCATTTTCACTCCTGTGTTTTTTACAACAAGATTAACACGCGAACCCCACCCTATCTTTACAATAAAATAGTATGGCGAACAGATGTACATAACGTTAATGTGAGGTTTCGAGAATTAATTTTTCCACCTTGGCATAAAACTGCTTTCTTTAAAAGATGTTTCAAGTTGAATATATATAAGATTTATAACAATTTACCCTCACATTTAAAATTACTTAATTTGCGACACTTTACAAATTTCTTGCGAAAAAGATTATTACAACAGTTAATATAACCAAAGTAACCTAACGGTATCTATATATACAATTTTAGATTCTTTTAATTTTTGTAATCTTACACACGTACTAAACGTAATTACTTTACTAGTAGGTTAAGTGAAACAACAGTAGTAGTTGCATATCAACTACCTGAACTTCGCTTACACTAGAATAATAACTCTGTAATATATTCTTACCATAAATAAAGCCATTGATAATGGTCACTTTGTTTTCGAAATGTACATTTGGTAATTTAAATGAAAGTGTGAAGAAAGGTTATTAGTGCTTTATTCGTCAAAATAAATAAAGCCGTTAAATAAATAAAAAATATTAAGAAAAATTGAATTTGCCAATTGTTTGCAGAATATTTACAAAATATAAAAATGAATTAAAATTAATATCGACTTTCTGTAAAAATATTTATCAAAATTTAAATTCGATGATTCTCTTTGCCCAAAACTGTAATTTCAACGCATAAAAAGTGACAGTTAGTAATATTAGGCATTCACTCACTGCTTTCTTTTAAAAGCGTTCAATCTGAAGTTTCAAACGAGAGTTTCCACTCCCAGACTAAGCATGAAGTAAAATTTCGAGTTTAGAAAATCCTGAAAGTTGGTTTGGTCGCTCCGCGAAGCGGTGCTGCCAAACCAAAATTTCAGGATTTTATAAACTCGAAATTTTACTTCAACATATACATTTTATACTCAAATTATTTTGTCCCTATGCTGATGAGGACCTTATCAAAACAGCCACACTATTTTGCCACCCGTAATTCTAGTCTTCTATCTACTTTTTAACATCATTTTCACATATTTCTCTTATATAAAAAAATTAAGTACGTACTTATATACCGTGCGTTTTATTGAAGTATGGCCATAGGGATTTAGATGGTAAAAATGGTACCTGATGTTAACTTTCGTTATCGTACAAATTAGAAGTAGTTTTTTGTTATTATAAATTAATTAAACATTTTTCACTAAAATGTTCATTGTTAGAAGGACATAAATATGTTCGATGTCTTTATTTTCGTTTTTTAAGTTGAAATTAATAACACAAATAATTATTGACAAATAAATGCATAAAATAGCACGAAAGTTTGTTAATTTGATTTTTGAAGACAATGTCTGTTTATAACATTGAAGAACGAATAGAAATTGTAACGGCATATATGCATTATGACATTTTAGCCAAGTTGATTTTTTGACTTAATTATTTGTAAACATTAAAAGTGCGATTCTTTTCGCAATCTACAACAAGTTAGTCTTACAAAGACTATATCAAACACTCATTGAAACAACTACTTCCCGGGCTAATACCCCGACGGACATTGAATTATACAACAAGTGTTTGCTGTTACCTACAGTAACCTACTGCAAATGTAACAATTTGGGTCAAACTATTCAGGCCATCTATAGACGCGTTTCGAGATTTATCTCTCCTCAGTATAGCTTCGCCATTCCCTCTAAACAATTTGACACCTTAGACTGGCGGTCACGTTACCGTTCAAACATTAGTATAATAGCGTCTATAGATGGCCTGAATAGTTTGACCCAAATTGTTACATTTGCAGTAGGTTACTGTATGTAACAGCAAACACTTGTTGTATAATTCAATGTCCGTCGGGGTATTAGCCCGGGAAGTAGTTGTTTCAATGAGTGTTTGATATAGTCTTTGTAAGACTAACTTGTTGTAATTGCGAAAAGAATCGCACTTTTAATGTTTGAAGTATTCTGCAACCAAGAATTGGCAATTTCATTTATATTAATTATTTGTGTTATTTATTTAAAATTTAAAAAATAAAGAATTTCAACATGTTAATGTCCTAACAATTAACATTTCGTAGAAAAATGTTTGATTTATTGATAAAAACAATAAATTGTTTAAAACTTGTACGATAATAACAGTTAAGATGGGGTACAATTTTTACTATGTAAATCCCTATGGCCATACTTAACTAAAACGCACAGTATACTAACTTTTAAAAATTTAAACAATATTTTGCAGTTTCTCTATTGAAATATGTAATTCATATTCAAATAGTGTGCACACTTTGTGAAACAAAAATAATTTTATACAATAAATCTCCGCTCTTTAAAGTTTCATTCTTGGACAATCTTTAGAGAGACTGTGTGGATGTTTTGATCGGGTCCTTGCTGATGATTCCAAAATTCAATTCTTATTAGTAATTTAACCCACATTTGGATTCTATTACACTTTACGTCGCAAGTTCTTGTGCGTGCGTTACCGTTCTGCGAAGATATCCGGGTTCATTAACTGTGCTTAATTAAACTGCTCGAGTTTTCCGGAGGCCGTCGACAAATTTTCACACAAGAGATCTAATTAATGGCGGCGCCTCGGAAATTTGATATACGGCCATCTTTTGAAACCCAAAGGGCCGGACCAGCACACAATGGGGTCGTCTATTTCGATCCACATGCCCACAAACCGCATGGCTGGCTCTCTTTCGACTTTCTGTTATTCCATAGAGTAAGTCGAATATTATTATTATAATAAATAAATTAAGTTTATTTATGCAAAATAGTTACATTATTTAAACATGTAAGGAATCTAACCCATTAAGATAAAATCTTGTGCGTGGGGTATACACAAATATACATGATTTTAAAAGAGAACACTTGGTTAAATTTCACTAATATTTTGGTGTTTTATTCCAACTAGTTTCGACTTTGAGTCATTCTCAAGGAATATACATTTTTTATTTCCGTTGCTAATTTTCTAACTTACAATCTATTTAATATTTGTATAGTATTGAGTGTTACTACGTGGTAATCCATATTAATTAATCAATATTGAGACGTGTTTTAATGTTTTTTTTACTACTTTATTTTAATAATTCTACGAATCGAGTTTTGACAACTTGAAAATTACACTAAATATGTCGAAATTCGAGTCGTAGAATTATTAAAATAAAGTGGTAAATACATTGAAACACATCTCAATATTGAATAATTAGAATTTTTTGTTGTGAAACGCTACAAGTCTTAACTTGCTCGTTTTGTATCAAACAAATCGATTTTTTCAATTCCTTCACCTTATTGATCATACCCTTAAAACTATTTTGCATCAACTGAATCTCTTCATAAGGTTTGTCATCTTTTTTTATTTCTTTGTTTCTGTGAGGTTTGTCATCTTTTTTTTAAATTTCTTTGTTTCTGCCTGATCTGGGTTTCCACTTGAATCATCAAAACGCTCACTTGTTTTTCTGAACTTTTATATTCCGTCAATTGTTTCTCCTTTTCATTTTCCCATTTAATTTCGCTTTCCTCCTCATCTGTTTTGGTCTTCATTTCAAGTCCTGAACTTTCATCTTTATTTTCTACTATATCGACCAATTCGTCGTTTTCATCTTTGAAGGTTATTACTGGTATTTCTAGAATAATTTGTACAAATTTCGTTTTAATTTTGACAACATATGTGCACTTTTTAGCAAGAATCTAGTGGCATACTTAATTTTATTTTACCCCCAAAATTTGTTCGCTTTTATAAATTTTACAAAAGTTTTTTGTTCCCGACAATCTTATAATATGTGCGTTATTTAATTGTGTTTACAGCATAAATAGGGTGCATTTAACACTTAAGTACCTTTAACACGGGATTTGCGTGATAAATGTGTTTTTTTAACACGAATATAAATAATTGCCTAGTTAGATTTTTTACCGCTATGCAGTAACAGCGCTGTGCTAGTCTTACATTTGACGCAAGAAGTAACGCGTCAACATCTCCTCCGTTCTCACTAGTTTAACCCGCGTCAAACGCCTTTGTAAATATAAACCATTTTCAAATCGGTTAAACAATTGTGGGTCTATCCGTCGCGAGTGTTTTTTAAAACGAAACAAACGTTATTACCGTGAAAACTCCATCCAAACGGAAGTGTTCGTTTTTTGTGCAAAGAGCGTGTTTCTATGTAACTTAGGCGAAAGGGTAGACTTTGTAAGTATTATTTATTATTGAACGATTGTTCATATTTGTGTTGAAGTGAAATTAACACTATTACACATTTAAATCATACTACCGCAATCTGTCATCATTTATCTATCAAATTATTATAAAACAAAACCGACCATTAAGACTGACGCGTATTTGATAAATATATATAATAAATGTTGTGTTATATATTGTTGTCGTGAACAAAGTATGGTGTATAACTCGCATACAATGGCTATTATTCACTTGAACGACTTGCTTCACTCGCCTTCAGCTCATTCTGCAAACCTCGTTCTCGTGATTAACAGCTATCATTATATGCTCCTTGTACAATATACTATTTTTTACAAATGAAACACTTTTTAACTTTGTATAACTAAGACGTAATTAAATTACCTTAATAAAGTCTCAGTTGTACAAACAATGTTAAAAACTGTTTCATTTGTAAATTATGATTTGTAACGAAGTCTTAACGGTCACTTCTGCTTTGTTTAATCAAACACACACAGTTATGTTTAGTGAAATGTTTTTTTCTTCTTCTGACCTAATTTAGAATCACTGGAAGGTATACTTTGTATTTATACAATTACTATGTTTATGCAAATTAATATACAGAAATTTGTCATTTTCTGCGTGAAATTTTCCAACATTTGCAAAACATCATAAATTATCGCGATTACATGTCCATTTTCTGTTTGCGAAAAAAAGTCGTTCCGTGTTCCAGCGAGCGGATTTTTATCCAAGGAAACCGCGCTCCATGATTCATAGTCTCACATCTTTCAAACTCACTGAACCATGTGATGTTGATGTGGAAATTGTTCATAATTATTTACTTAATTTATATGTATATTATTTGCATAAAATGAAAGGATAGGGAAAATACGTCGTCGTGTACGATGTTGAAATAACTGAAGTAGAAAGACATACAAACGTCACATTCAACATGCACAACGAGAATTATTTTTGTTTATATAATTTAAAAAAAAACCTTTAGCATAGATAGTTACAAAGATATAAAAGGAAATTGACGAAAACAAAAATAATTAAAAAAAAAACCCTTAGCATAGATAATTGCAAAGATATAAAAAGAAATTGACGAAAACAAAAACTTTAATCGCGATTAATTTGAATTAATATTAGTAAATGTATCTGCGAAGCATTTGAAGTTTCGAACGAGTGTTTTCCACTCCCAGACTAAGCATGAAGTAAAATTTCGAGTTTAGAAAAGCCCCGTGAAAATTTGTCGAGGGTCGCGCAGCGACCCTCGACAAATTTTCACGGGGCTTTTCTAAACTCGAAATTTTACTTCATGCGCCACGCGTATAAAACACTGAATTCCTTTAAAGTTTAAAATATACGTCTTTAACATAATAAATTAATAGTATATTTTAAACTTCACCTGAAATCAGTGTTTTATACGCGTGGCGCATGAAGTAAAATTTCGAGTTTAGAAAAGCCTGAAAATTTGGTTTGGTCGCTCCGCGCTTCGCGCTACGCGACCAAACCAAATTTTCAGGCTTTTCTAAACTCGAAATTTTACTTCATGCTTAGTCTGGGAGTGGAAAACACTCGTTCGAAACTTCAAATTGAACGCTTTTAAAAAATCGACGAACGCCTGGAAATTCACAGCGTATTTTTATTCATAATTACATTTTTATGATACAGGAAATGTATCTTTTAGGTTTAAATATTACGATTGTTTGCTATAAATGTCAAACTTGAAATTTCGAACGAGTGTTTTCCACTCCCAGACTAAGCATGAAGTAAAATTTCGAGTTTAGAAAAGCCTGAAAATTTGGTTTGGTCGCGTAGCGCGGAGCGACCAAACCAAATTTTCAGGCTTTTCTAAACTCGAAATTTTACTTCATGCGCCACGCGTATAAATCACTGAAATATTGTGATGTTCAAAATACACTGCTCAAGTTTGATTTCGTCTCCCAAATTCACTATAATAATTTTATAATCGAAATTCAATGCAATAATATCGTCCTCCAAATTTACTATAATTTGTGTCATCCATTAACCCAAATACTCCCGAATTAATTTTTTTAAGAAAATTAAAAGTTTTTTGCAATTTTATGATTAATTGGTATTTCTTGAATATTTTTTAATAAACACATTATGTTATAAAGTTAATAGTTTACCAGATATAGACCGTCCTTTATAAAGGACAACGGGAAGGTTAATATCTTGAAAGTAAAAATATATCTATATATAAACTCAGCAATATTCCAAATATATTTTAAAGAAATAATCTATATTCAACAAAAAATAAATATAATTTATATATTTACAGACAAATAAAATTAGAGCGTATGATATTCCAAAAAACAGTTTTTTGGATGCAAACCTACATTGCACTTATTGCACTGAAATTGCACTTTTTTGTGGCATAATCGGCATCTAATTTGTGTTTCTTTGTATGCAATTAGATGATCCTTTCCGTCGAATCGGGAATATTCATTTGGTTGTGCACTAGGTCGTCCTCGTTTCGTTGTTTTCTTGTTGTTTTCCAAAATGCTCATTGCAAGGGATCTACGGAAGGTATATTGATTCTGTTTTCCACCATATTCTCGTTGAAGCTGCCATGCATTATGAATTGCCATATCAAGGCAATGACTTATTATGGGAAAGTAGCATTTTTTGCCTCTAACTCCGACTCTATAAAGACTAATATTTTGGTCTGCCCTGTCGACACCTCCCATATTTTTGTTGTATTTTTTTATCAAATCCGGCTGAGATACAGACATTTTTTTCTTTTCTTTCAGGGAAAATCTAGCCACATTACATGTCGGCAGCACGCTAACTGAATTGGAAGCTATTGTAACTATATTGTTATCATTCCACTTACATACTATTATGTTTTCCTGTTTCTCCAAGGCATACACAAAGGTTCCCCTTGGCTCTTTCTGTAGTTCTTTGGCACTTTTTATTGCAGATACATGTATTCTATTTTCTCTCAGTGTTCCAGTAGCCTTTATTTTTCTATCTCTGAGTACCAAAAGCAAATCCCAAGAAGTAAAAAAATTATCGAAGTATAAATGATACGGGTAACTACCTTTTTCTTCAAGAATACTATCGATAAATGTTAGTACCACACTCGCACCCAATCCTAAGTTCTTGTATCGTTCTGACAGCTTTGTGCTGGAACCTTGATAAGGTTGAAACCATTCTATGTAACCTGTTCTAGAAGTAGCCATCCAAAACGTATAACCCCATCTAATAGGTTTTCCTCTGATGAACTGCTTGGAACCATGTCCGCCAAAGTAGGGCACCATTGACTCATCAATACTATGATATTCGTTCAGAGGGGCAAGTGAAATAAACTTGTTGTTCAAAACGTCTAATAATGGGCCGACTTTAGCAAATTTATGTAAAACATTTAAATTTGTATTATCGCTACAATGCAGATTTTGCATTATAATATTAAAACGGTTTCTTGAAATTGCGTCATATACTATTTTGTGATTAGCATCAGAACTGTTTTCCCAATACAGTGATCTTCTTGGGACAGTAGTATAACCACTATAAATAAGGACTCCAAAAAAAGCTTTCATTTCTTCTACACTTATGTCTCCAAATCTGTTATTTTGTACTGCGTAAAGATTGCTATAATCAGTTAACATTTGCCAAACATCCTTATCGAAGAATAGGTAGAAAAATTCTAAGTTTGTAAATTTATTATTAGGCTCACATGGTTGGTTCCAGATCGGCAAACGATTTGTAATGTCGCTGTGACTCCATTCATAATTTTTTGGTCTCTTCTTATATTTCATGAAATTTGATAAGGGAATTTCATCGTCACTGCTATCACTGTCGCTACTATCACTGTCACTATCGATAATATTAGTTTTGAAAGAAGGTTCAGCCATCGAATTTAAAATACTACCAGAAAGGTTGTCCAAGACAACATTTTCCTCATCGCCGGAGTCTTCATCGGTAACAACTTCATTTGCATTAATAGGTGGAAAAACAGCTATACTATCTGGTAGTATTGCATCATCATCAATGTTCTCTGCTTCCTCCAACAATTCACTTAGAGTCAAGGGTCTGTGTCTGTCCCAATAACTGAAAACACAGTATATTGAGCCACTGGCCTTTATAAAGGACATTTATGATTTCGTGCGTATATTCCAAATACAAAATGAAAATCTAACCTCACAAACCTGTGGTTAATTAAATATAACTATATTAATTACATTTTATGCAACGAAGAACATATTTAATTTATTATGAATAAATAATTCTTACCTCAATCTGTCCATGACACAAAAGAAAAAACTCGATGCACAACAAATATTTTTCTGGATGTTATACGCAGTTAAAATGTGTTCAATTTTGCTAAAATGTATCACATGTACCTTATTCTTAAAGAATGTGGTGCCATCTTACTATCATTACTTAAAATAATACACAAGAAACATAGGTTTCTGTAACACATATTGGCGACCTTTTAAAAGGACAATGGAACCATTTGGGTTAAATTCATTGTTACAATGTTTTCGCTCAAATTCACTATAATAATTTTATAATCCAAATATACTACAATAATTTCGTCCCCTAAATTCACTATAATAATATTATAATCTAAACTAACTACAAAAATTTCGTACTAAAAACTCACTGTAATAATTTCATCCCTTAAATTCACTTTAATAATTTCACAATACAATTTTACTAGAATAGTTTTGTCCCCTAAATTCACTGTAATAATTTCAGCCCTCAAACTTATCGTTATAATGTTTTCCGTAAAATTCACTATAATAATTTTATAATCCAAATTCACTACACTAATATTGTCCCCCGTATAATAATAAATTCGGGTGTTGAAAAAGTTACTGTGAATTAACATTTTTCATATTCTAATTCATTATTATCACTCTAATAATTTAATATTCTTATGTCCGTTTGCATCCAAGTCGATCAGTTTACTGATCACTGATCAACTGGGGTGCAAACGGATAATAGAATATTAAATTATTACAGTGATAATTATGAATTTGAATCTTGAAAATGTTAATTCAGTATAATTTTTGTAACACGAATTCATTATTTGCAGAAATAATGATATATTTGCTCAGAGCTTTGCGAAATTTAAATACGACCTCTTAACATGTCTGAGACCTTGAACATAGTGTCAATATATAATATTACTGTACATGTGTATTGATAGCGCGCATTTTAATAAAATTTATAAAATTGTGTATCTGTATGTTGACTTGCATAACCATGTTACTTGTATTGTAGATAAATGTAAACCCTGTAACTGGACTTTGTCTGTTGGGTTTTTGTATGAATAAATAAATAAATAAATAAATAAATATGGGGGACGAAATTATTGTAGTGAATTTGGATTATAAAATTATTAGAGTGAGTTTGACGAAAAACATTATAACGATAAGTTTAAGGGCTGAAATTTTTAAAGTGAATTTAGGGGACAAAACTATTCTAGTAAAATTGTATTGTAAAATTATTAAAGTGAATTTGAGGGATGAAATTTTTACAGTGAGTTTTTAGTACGATATTTTTGTACTTTTTAAAAACACAACAATTGTATTTGACAAATTGTTTACACAATTGCATATTGATGAAAAAGACACGTTTAGGATATCTTACAAATTTATAACATTCTTATGTTCTAAAAATTTGACTTAATCAAAGGTTTAATCAATGATTAGTAGATGATTAAAGCTAGTTGGGTTGCAAATAGACTTAAATCCACTACAATAATTTCTTTCCTCAAATTTTCTATAATTAAATAATCTTACAAGCTCTTTCAATAAAACACTTAACTTTGTTTTACCACTTTTATTTTTACTTTCGACTACAAGCTAGTCACTATCAAACTAAGTCACTTAGTTTGAAATGACCTGCTTGTGGTTGAAACTATAGTCACTGAAAAGTAAAAATAAAAGTGGTAAAACAAAGTTAAGTGTTTTAATTAAATTGTTATGAAGGTACCACAAAGTAAACGCCAACCAAATTAAAGATCTTACAAGCTTGTTTTTAATGAAGAAAAAATATTCCAGTAAGTAAATTCAATCCAACAATAATAACCGAGTTTTTCCGAATCCTTTTAGAACATTACCAGTTCAAGGGACATTAGTCCCTTCCAGCATTTCCGCTATACATATTTTCTTGATTCCCATATAACTGCATCATCCTCATTATAATCCATTTCTTAGCAAACCGAATTTCCCACAATTTTTTTCTACGTCTGCAGATTAATCTAAAAACGCGATTTCCGCTCAAAGGCTAAAATATAAAAAAACTGGCGAATGTGCGACGCGCGCAATTAACCTAAGGCCTTAATTAAACCGCGGACGGCGGTAATTTTTCACTTTCGCGTTTCTTCCAGGCCAATCCGTCCAATTGCCGCGGTTTATCTGTTATTAATTGGCGCAATTAGATTTATTAATTGTCCGCTCGCGAGATTAACAGTTCACTGGGAGGCGAATCAAGATGATAATTAATCATTTCATTATAAGAGAGCCCAGGAATGTCTGGGAATTTGCGTTTGCGAGTTAAGCGCGGTTTGAAATGGTAATAAATTACACGGGGCATGGAGTTCTTCTGGTTTTGCAAGCAACGGAGGTAGTGAACGTCTTCATTACTTTCAAAGTGGAAGAAAACCAGGTGGGTATAAATAGACCCCAATTTGTGTAATTAAAAGCCGAAATATGAAGACACATGATTTCACATACCATTTTGTCACATAGGAAACACTCATTTTCTTATTAATTCATTTATTGATCAGTTTTGAATAAGCTTCAAATTTATGTGAAATATTTCTATACAAGAATTGTGTTTGTGGTGGATTCTAAAAGTGGAAACACCATTTAAAAAATAACTAATTTGGTACTGTTTTTATTAAAACCGCTCTAATTAATTCAAATCACAAGTGATTTTATTCATTTATAGATCAAATTAATCGGGATTAAATACAAACACAATTCGTAACAGGCCATGTTTAGGTTAAACTTCCAGCACACAAATTATGGCAGTCATAGACCGATTTCACGCATAATGCGGTATTTCAACATACTGATGTTAAATCCAAATTTTATAACATTTTCAAATTCATACAGTGTGTTTAAACGCCACTTATCTTTTATTGATCTCGATGTTATTATATATTATAAAAATGTCTGTATAGTTTACTTTATAGCGATATTTATGTATTGTAATTTATATGTACCTATTTTTTGTAATACTGCAAAAAGGAGAAATCCGTAAATAAATAAATAAAAATAAGCTTTAAAATGTTGTTAAATACGCATTTCTAGCATAAAGTTTAAATACGCATTTCTGGCATAAAAGTTGTGTTTGTGGTGGATACTAGAAGTTTAAGTATTTTTTTATTTTTCAACAGTTTTCAAGTGATTAAGTTGAAATTTTAATAAAATTATTGTTTTAACGCAATAATAATTATCTTAAGCTGTTTCTAATATTAGGGAGATGGTCTGTAATTATTTTTAGATTTTTTTAAAAATAAAAATTTTCACCCATAAATCATAAATTTCGTATGGAAAAAATCCAAATTTTCAACCACACAAAAATATTTTCTAAAAAATGTATAAAACTTCCCAGTTACTCTTAACAATATTAGAAACAATGCAAAATATTTATTATACCAAGAAAAAAATGTGGTGGAAACTTTTTTCACTTTTAAAAATTGCAACAAATTCATAAATCCACTAAAATTTATCTTTGAGCGTTCACACTCAGCACCATTTTAAAGCACTAAAAAATATTTGTAACATAAATTAAAGCTCTTTTAAATTTACATCATCTGGTTTTTAAATCAATCAAATCAGTTGAATGGTTTCTGAAATAGAGCACTTTAAATACAACAGGTGCTAAAATCGAAAAAATTACTTTTTCGAATAAAAAAATTGTGTAAAGTTAAATTTGGAAAATAAATGAAAATTTCTTAAGAACATGTATTAATAATTAGATAGGCTTTAAATGTGTGTTAATTACTTAGTTTTATCATGAAAATTGTGTTCACGGTGGATGCTAAAAGTTGGAGTTTTAATTTTTAACAGTTTTTAGGTGATTCTATGTAATCGAAATTTTAGTGACATAATTTTTTTCACATTAAAATAAATAGCTGTAGCCGTTTCTAATATCAAGAAGAAAGTCTGAGATATTTTTCAGATTTTTTGGAAAAAACATTTTTTAATCGTAAAATCGCGAATTTCGTAAGGGGTAGGTATGAAAAATATCCAGATTTTCACACGCAAAAAAATAATTTATAAAAAATTTAAAAAATTCCCAGTTACTCTTAACAATATTAGAAACAATGAAAAATATTTATTATACTAAGGAAAAAATGTTGTGGTAACTTTTTTCACTTTTAAAAATTACAATAAATTCACTAAAATTCAGCTTTGAGAGCTCACACTAAGCACCGTTTTAAAGCCCCAGGAAATGTTTATAACTTAAATTAAAGCTCTTTTAAATCTAAATTGTCTGCTTTTTAAATTAATTAAATCAGTTGAATGGTTTCTGAAATAGAGCACTTTAAATACGACAGGTGATAAAATCGAGAAAATTACTTTTTCGAATAAAAAAATTGTATGAAGTTAAATTTGGAAAATAAATAAAAATTCTTTAAGAGAATGTATTAATAATTAAATAGGCTTTAAATGTTTGTTAATTATTTAGTTTTATCATTAAAATTGTGTTCATGGTGGATGCTAGAAGTTGGAGTTTTACTTTTCAACAATTTTTATGTGATGTAGTCGAAATTTTAGTCACATATTTTTTTTATAAGAAAATAAATAGCTGAAGCCGTTTCTAATATCAAGGAGAAAGTCTGTGATTTTTTTTAGATTTTTTTGAAAATAAAAAATTTCATAGTAAAATCGCAAATTTTGTATGGAAAATATTCAGATTTTCACACGAAAAAAAATATTTTATAAATAATTTGAAAAAATTCGCAGTTACTCTTAACAATATTAGAAACAATGTAAAATATTTAATATCCCAAGAAAAGAATTTGGTGGTAACTTTTTTCACTTTTAAAAATTATAACAAATTCATAAATTTACTAAAATTTATCTTTGAGCGATCACACTCAGCACCATTTTAAAGCAATAAAAAATATGTATGACTTAAATTAAAGCTCTTTTAAATCTTAATAATCTGGTTTTTAAATCAATCAAATCAGTTGAAGGGTTTCTGAAATAAAGCACTTTAAATACAAGAGGTGATAAAATCGACAAAATTACTTTTTCGAATAAAAAAATTGTGTAAAGTTAAATTTGGAAAATAAATGAAAATTTCTTAAGAAAATGTATTAATATTTAGATAGGCTATAAATGTGTGTTAATTACTTAGTTTTAGAATAAAAAAATGATGTAAAGTTAAATTTGGAAAATAAATAAAAATTCCTTAAGAGAATATATTTTAAGTTAGATAGACTTTAAATGTGTGTTAATTACTTAGTTTCATCATGAAAGTTGTGTTCATAGTGGATGCTAGAAGTTGGAGTTTTAATTTTCAACAGTTTTTATGCGATTCTATGTAGTCAGAATTTTAGTGACCTAATTTTTTTCATAAGAAAATAAATAAGTAAAGCCGTTTCTAATATCAAGGAGAAAGTCTGTGATTCTTTTCATATTTTTTAGAAAAAAAAATGTTTTATCGTAAAATCGCAAATTTTAAATATTTTATAAAAAATTTGAAAAATTTCCCAGTTACTTTTAACAATAATAGAAACAATGCAAAATATTTATTGTACCAAAAAAAAAAATGTGGTGGTAACTTTTTCCACTTTAAAAATTACAATAAACTCATAAACCTACTAAAATTCAGATTTGAGCGCTCACACTAAGCACCATTTTCAAGCCCCAGAAAATGTTTATAACTTAAATTAAAGCTCTTTTAAATCTAAATTGTCTGCTGTTTAAATTAATTAAACCAGTTGAATGGTTTCTGAAATAGAGCACTTTAAATACGACAGGTGATAAAATCGAGAAAATTCCTTTTTCGAATAAAAAAATTGTATGAAGTTAAATTTAGGAAATAAATGATAATTCTCTAAGGTAATGTATTGATAATAGAATAGGCCTTAAACGTATGTTAATTACTTAATTTTCTCATGAAAATTGTGGTTATAGTGGATGCTAGAAGTTGGAGTTTTAATTTTCAACAGTTTTTATGTGATTCTATGTAATCGAAATTTTTAGTGACCTAATTTTTTCCATAAGAAAATAAATAGCTGAAGCCGTTTCTTGTATCAAGGAGAAAGTTTATAATTTTTTTCAGATTTTTTTGAAATATAAATTTTATCGCAAATTTCGTAGGTATGGAAAATATCCAAATTTTCACACGCAAAAAAAATTCTATAAAAAATTTGAAAAAATTCCCAGGTTCTCTTAACAATGTTAGAAATAATGCAAAATATTTATTATACCAAGAAAAAAATGTGGTGGTAACTTTTTTCACTTTTAAAAACTACAATAAACTCATAAATCCACTAAAAATCAACTTTGAGCGCTCACACTAAGCACCATTTTAAAGACCCAGAAAATGTTTATAATTTAAATTAAAGCTTTTCTAAATCTAAATTGTCTGCTTTTTAAATTAATTAAATCAGTTGAATGGTTTCTGAAATAAAACACTTTAAATACGACAGATGATAAAATCGAGAAAATTAATTTTTCGAATAAGAAAATTGTATAAAATTAAATTTAGAAAATAAATAAATATTCTTCAATTAAATGTATTGATAAGAAAATAGTCTATAAACGTATGTTAATTGCTTAGTTTCACCATGAAAATTGTATTCATAGTGGATGCTAGAAGTTGGAGTTTTTATTATCAACAGTTTTTAGGTGATTCCATGTAGTTGAAATTTTAATGAAATCATTTTTTACACAGGAAAATTATTGGCTCAAGCCATTTCTAATATCAAGCGGAAACTTTGTGACTTTTATCAGATTTTTTAAAAACTAAAAAATGTCATCGTAAAATCGCAATTTTTAAGAATGGAATATTCAGATTTGCACACAAAAAAAATATATTTTTTTTTAAATGCCCAGTTACTCTTAACAATTTTAGAAATAATGCGCAATATTTATTTTCCAAGAAAAAAAAATGTATTGCTAATTGTTTTCACTTTTAAACTGTTTTTTTTTTAAGTGAAAACAATTAGCAACACTTTTTTTTTTCTTAGCAAAATAAATATTGCGCATTGTTTCTAACATTGTTAAGAGTAACTGGGAATTTAGAAAAAATCAAAAAATATTTTTTTGTGTGAAAATCTGGGTATAAAGTCATAAATCCGCTAAAATTCAGTTTTGAGCGCTTACACTAAAAAGCAGACGGTTTAGAATTTAAATAGCTTTAATTAGAGTTTTAAACATTTTTTAGGGCTTAAAAACGGTAAGCCCTAAAAAATGTTTATAACTCTAATTAAAGCTATTTAAATTCTATACCGTCTGCTTTTTAAACCAATTAAATCAGTAAAATGGTTCTGGGAAATAAACAGTTCTGTTTTACCACCAACAAACAGTTTTGTTCGGAATCAAATTTAGGCTGTGTATTAACCCAAGTTTGATTGTTGAACAAATCTTTTACAATTGTTAAAAATTAATTAGCATCCAACGAAAATAAGCCAGGCTAGTAATAGGCATTATTATCCTATTCAGAAAAGTAGTAACGATTATTTCCAGTAGAAACCTACGTAACCTGTAATTATAGGTAATTAATTAGTCTGTCGAGTGGTTTGCTACTTTTGAATATTCATGTAATGATTAAATGATGCCGTAAATTGCAAAATTTAATAACGGATTATTAATTTATAATTTATGAAAATTCAGCTTAATAGAAACTAATATTCCCAAATTTGTTTATAAAAATACCAAATTTTTATTATTGGAAATTATTGAAGTAAAATCGGTTTATCCCATTTTATTTACAGAAAATGTATTGAATATTAATCTAAAATTGCAATAAAGAGTATAATGATATTATCTGTCGTTAATTGGAGCAATTAAATTTATTAATTGCCCATACATGAGATTAGCGGTTCATTGATATATAAATCAAAATTATAATAAATTATTTTGTTGTATGAATGGAATAAGTTCAAATAATATCTGTTGTTGGTTAGTAAATTCTTGGAATCCGCTATGAATCATAAACGCGCATAATATCTAAGTAGTAACTTAAGTAAAATAATAATTTATATACAACCTAATTCTTTTTGTTTTTTTTAAATTTACTTTATTGAATCTTGGAGGCGTATATTTTCAATTTTAATACAGGGTGCCCGCATTTCAACAGAATGTATGGGGATCTTGGTTGTTTGAATAGATAGAGAGTCGGTTAAATCGGGGCAAAGTTGCGTATTTTAGAGCCCAATAATAATCTAAAAACAAATTTAAAATATTTTCTTTCGTTTTTGAGATATTGCCAAAAACGGATTTTTTTAAATTTTGTTTTTAATTTTTTTATTCAAAAACCATTGAATCCAGACATTTGACATTATACAGGCACTTTTTAACGAGAAATCTAGTACTATATTTTATTGTAAGATAACAATAACAGTTACCCAGGGACCATAGCCAACGTTTGTTTTTCTTATAGGCGCCATTTTGGATTTTCATATTTTTTGGAAGAATATTTTTTTCTGAATTCAATGATGCCCCAATTTAACCGACTTTCTATCTCATGTAGTTTATTGTACATTTTATATGTAAAATTTTAATCTTTTGTTTATTGTAGAGAGTGCCTTGGAAACAGTTGAGTAATTCACTCATTTGACAACTCCTAGGACCCATAATTGTTATTAAAATAGATCACCAGTTGTGATGTATTTTAAACTAACGAGTGTTTTCCACTCCCAGACTAAGCATGAAGTAAAATTTCGAGTTTAGAAAAGCCCCGCGTAGAAAATTTGTCGAGGGTCGCGCAGCGACCCGAGACAAATTTTCACGGGGCTTTTCTAAACTCGAAATTTTACTTCATGCGCCACGCGTATAAACCACTGATTTACAGTAAAGTTAAAAATATATAACGCCTAAATCTGATGGTGATCAATATTTATTGAGATGTAGTGAATAGTTTCGGAATAATAATAATAAAACTAGAATAAATTTAGTTTGTGCAACTTTTCCATACTGTTGATATTTAGGTCATCATATCTTTAATGGACACATCACCATTTTTTTTAATATATGTTTTGTGTGATAATTGATACTTATTATTTTTATTACAACTTACTGTCTGTCAATCTTCAGTTATTGAATAATTTTGACTGCTAACAATGATTGACTGCTGTCAAGATTGTATTGATTAATAGATATGACATCATTGTTTCCAAGGCACTCTTTGCAAAAACAGGATATTATAACTTTAAATATAAAATCTTAAATAAATTATGAGTGTTCAGAAAAAAATATTCTTTCGCAAAATATGAAAATCCAAAATATCGCCCATAAGAAAATCACAAGTTGGCTATGGTCCCCGGGTAAATATTGCAGTTATCTTAAAAAAATATATGCTACTAAATTCCTCATTAAAAAGTTCCTGTATATTATCAAAGTTCTAAATGTCCAGATTCAGTAGTTTTTGAATAAAAAAATTAAAAAGATTTTTCAAAAAATCAGTTTTTTGTTGATATCTCTAAAACAAAAAGAGATATTTAAAAATTGTTGTCCGATTATTGTTAGGCTCTAAAATACGCAACTTTGCCCCAATTTAACCGACTCTCTATCTCTTCAAATAACTGAGATTCCCATAGATTCTGTCGAAATAAATAAATTATAGCCGATCTTATATGCTAAATGTATTAAATTTAAAATCTCTGCGCTACAGAAGAGTTATGCTAGATTTGTACTATGGGTACAAACTAATTAATGGCTTTGTGAACAGTAGCATATTGATTGGGGCATTAAACTTTAATTTTTATTCATCCACTGTTCTACGAAACAAATCTTTGTTTCGTTTAAACACCCATCGCACAAATTATGCCTCTAATAATCCTGTTTGTCGCATAATGAAATATTGTAATATACTAAATACATTTCCGAACTTTTTAATATTTTGTAATTCTTACAATATGTTTAAGCGCCACCTTTCGCTCATTGATCTTGTAGTTGTTTTTTAATTGTATTTATTAGCTAATTGTAACTTGAATTTTATAACTATCATGTGCATTGTATTATTTGTTATATGTTTAATTTACACACACTTATTATATATATATATTTAATGTAAAATGGAGATTTCCGTACAAATAAATAAAATAAATAAATAAATAAATACGGACACCCTGTATAATGAAAACACTTAATAATAATAATATTTATTATTCGAAAATGTACATACATATATATGAGACACGTCAATATACATATAGTAATCTTAACAATTAATTATAAAAATATTCGCTTATATTATATATAGATTTATTTAACAGAAAGGCGTGTAATTTATTACAAAAAGTTTTCATACTGCTATTTGATTTTATGTCGACTGGCAGTCGGTTGAACAGTAGCGCACCGAGTACATTGGGGGAGTTCTTTAAATTTTTTAATTTGTACTGTTTTATGTAAGGATTATCAGCTGTCCTCGTAGGGTAGTTATGTATTTGTTTGTTTAATACAAATGCAGGATCATTTTTGTTTTTATAGACGTACAGACATAGTTCGTAAATAATTAGAGATGGTAGTGTTAGTATACCAAGCTTCTTAAAATAGTCTTTACAGGAATCTGTTCTACCGATACCAGCCATCGCTCGAAGGGCTCTCTTTTGGGCAATGAACACTTCTCGCCATGAACTAGACATTCCCCAAAAGCAGACTCCGTATCTCAATCGAGACTGAATGACGGCATGAAAGAAATGTTTAAGCTGACATAAAGTAAGATAATTTTTGAGAATACGTATGTTATAACAATATTTGTTAATTGTTGAAGCTAATTTTCCGCAGTGTATATTCCAGTCGAGATTTTGATCAATATATACTCCTAGAAACTTTGTATTATCAACTGGCGCCAGCTGGTGGGTATCTAGTGTAATATTTAGTGTCAAGTCTTTCTTAGTTTGTTTGGTACTAAATCTAATGTACGCAGTTTTTGATAAATTTATAGAAAGTTTGTTGAAGGCAAACCAATGGGATAAATTATTTAATGTTGTTGAGTTCTCTAAAATAGGAGATTCATGATAGCTTACAATAGCTGAGGTATGATCAGCATACATGAGAATCGAAGCGTTGGAAATGTGATTGACAATATCATTGATATAGATTCAAAATAATAGAGGTCCGAGGATGGATCCTTGAGGAACACCTAAATTGGTTATTACGCAGTGTGAATTTATGATATAGGGGGTTATCATGTTCATAGTCAGTTATTTTTACTCGTTGTCGTCTATTAGAGAGATATGAATTGAACCAGTTATATGCTGTACCTCGTATACCGTATGTATACAGTTTGTCTAGTAAAAGATCAATATCTAAGCAATCGAAAACACGGCTGAGGTCGATGGAGATACCAACGGGTTGATTACCTGCTTAACTTTTTTATACCACTTTTATTTTATTGTGACTAGTTTTAATTACACGGTAATCTTTATCAAACTAAGTTTAGTTTGATAATAATTACCGTGTAACTAGTCACAAAAGTAAAATAATAGTAGTTTAAAAAAGGTAAGTGTTTTCTTTACATCAACATTTACTTTCTTCTTATCTACGTTTTTCTTTTTAGTATTATATGTTTATTGGGTAAAATATTTGTATATTCAGTTGTACAGGATACGCGCTCCCAGAATAGGGTTTTTTCGGTAGGCTGTCTGCGGTGACCACTCCTGCGTCGAGAATATTTATGTAAAATAAAAAATTCGACTGTTTTATTATTAAGAAAGGTCAAATCTAGAGATTAATCGCTCGACAAGTAAATTCGAGGGTTTTTAAGAAAATAGCGCTTGTTTGAAAAAAAGTGCATTTTTCGTGGCTTAAAATTTGACTTTGAAGGTTCCGAAAAAATATTAATTTTAATCGGAGAATTAAACCGAACAATTAATCTCTGCAAAATTTATTATAGTGCAAATTACAAAAGATTCAAGTCAATTGGATCATCGGCTCTCAAGTTATGGTGGTCACCGACTTTGAAAAAGTGGCTTCGAGATAGTCGCGTTCAAAGTTTGAAGTTTAATGTTTCGTGTGATAACTCAATACCGGCGGGTAAAAACTATGTAACTTCGTCAATTTTCATCGGAATGATTTGATATTTCGTCTACGAAATCTTGAAGAGATGTACTATAAGACTAATATAAAATTGAAAAATCGATTTTTTCAAACTTCGCAGGTAGGTAAGTATAATCTATAATGTAACTCAAACTGATGAAATTTTGAGTTACTAGCCTTAAAATAAAATTAATGAATTTAAAAATTAAACACTAAAGCCCCGATGTCGCGTAGAATCTTAACATTCCACCATTATTTTTCTCACGTTTATTTTAAAATTTAAACACCCGAACGCATTAATTACGTATTTTTTCCTCCTGGTAAACTCCTGGAATACTTATCGTCGGAATCCGTTTCGTTATTTACTCCAGTTCGTGGATTAAGCTGTTCCCTATTTTATACTATATAATTAATTGTTCTTGATGGTTCTGCTTGATAAAATATTCTTATATATTTAATATACATGTGTGTGTATGTGTATGTGTAATTAAGGTGAAACGCTGAGTGAGCGTTTTGATATGTAAATTATTTTCGGTGGACGCTTAAATTATTTTAAAAGGATTGCATAGTGGGTATTTTAAATTATGATCGCGTTGGATAGGCGGAAGGCCTTTTTTGATAAGTTATTTGAATTTAAGGAGGCTATTTATATATGTTTATGATTTATTAAGAGAAAGTGGTTCTAATTTTATTTATGATGTACTGTGAGTAATATTAATATTTCATGTTGCGAGTTTATTTATTTATTAGTTTAAGTTGGTTTTGAATGGGAGGATATTAAAACTGGGCTAAACAATTTATTTTAATGATTCTGCTGTTGCTCAACTGATTGTATCTTAGATACATGAGTAGTTTAACTCGCGCAATGAGTTAGATTTGCTTCTGATCTAACTCACTGCGCGAGTTGAAAAGAAAACTTGGTTAGTAGTTTTTTTAATGGGTTCAATTTGATACTTTAAACGAGTGTTTTCCACTCCCAGGCTAAGCATGAAGTAAATTTTCTGGGCTTTTCTAAACTCGAAATTTTACTTCATGCGCCACGCGTATAAAACACTGACATATCGTAAAGTTTCAAAAATTCTTGTTTAGCAGTATATTTTTAATCCTGTTTAAACAGTATATATTTTTTGTCCCCTCAAATTCACCGTAATACAAATTTATTAGTATATTTTTAATTTCACAATATTTCAGTGTTTTATTCGCGTGGCGCATGAAGTAAAATTTCGAGTTTAGAAAAGCCCAGAAAATTTGTCTCGGGTCGCTGCGCGACCCTCGACAAATTTTCACGGGGCTTTTCTAAACTCGAAATTTTACTTCATGCTTAATCTGGGAGTGGAAACACTTGTTACAGGTTTCAAATGTTACACTTTTCTAAACACAGCGCCACTGTTTCTTATCAACAATTATTACTGTGATTAATATTGATATTTCACGTTGCGAGTTTATTTATTTATTAATTTAAGTCAGTTTTGAATCTGAGAAAATTAAAACTAGGCTAAAAAATGTATTTTAATGATTCTGCTCTTGCTCAACTAATTGTATCTCAATTTCATGAGTAGTTTAATTTACGCAATGAGTTAGAGCGCACTTTTCGACATTTAGATGGAAATAACTCAAAAACTATTAAAGAAGTGTTTTTAGATTTTTGCATATTTTGAAAGAGCAATGTTCACCTAATATTCACACAAAATTTTATAAAGATGTTCCCAAAAATTATTAGTATAAAAATCTTTGAAATTGTCATCTTCCTAGAAATTGTATAAAATTCTTCAATTTTCACTTTCAATTAAAAATTACTCAAAAAGTTGTAATGAGCTGTTTTCAGATTTTTATATATTTTGAAAAAGCAATTTTTACTTAATATCCACATAAAATTTGACTAATATAATGGCAAAAATTACCATGATATAAATCTTTAAAATTTTCATTTTCGTTAAAATTGTATAAATTTATTCAATTTTTACGTTCAATTCGAAATTACTCAAAAACTATTAATTGGGTATTTTTAGTTTTTTTATACATTTTGAAAGAGCAATGTTCGATTAATAAGCACACAAAATTTCATAATGATATTCGAAAAACTTATCAAGATATGAATCTTGGAAATATTGCTCTTCCTAAAAATCGCATAAAATTAGTCTATTTTTACGTTCAATTGGAAATTACCCAAAACCTATTGATAGAGTATTTTTAGATTTCTGTATATTACCAATGTTTACTTAATATTCACACAAAATTTTATAAAGATGTTCCTAAAAACTATTAGGGTAAGAATCTTTGAAATGGTCATCTTCCTAAAAATTGCATAAAATTATTCAATTTTCACTTTCAATTAAAAATTACTCAAAAAGTTGTAATGAGGTATTTCTAGATTTTTATATATTTTGAAAAAGCAATGTTTACTCAATATCCACATAACATTTTATGAAGATAATGGCAAAAATTACCATGATATGAATCTTTGAAATTTTCGTTTTCGTTAAAATTGCATAAAATTATTCAATTTTTACGTTCAATTGGAAATTACTCAAAAAATATTGATGGGGTATTTTTAGATTTTTGTATATTTTGAAAAAGCAATGTTTACTCAATATTCACACAAAATTTTATAAGGATATTCCAAAAAATTATCAAGATATGAATCTTGGAAATGTTTCTCTTCTTAAAAGTCGCATAAAATTAGTCTATTTTTACGCTCAATTGGAAATTACTCAAAAACTATTGATAGGGTATTTTTAGATTTTTGTATATTTTGAAAAAACAATATTTACTTAATATTCACAAAAAATTTTATAAGGATATTCCAAAAATTATCAAGATATGAATCTTGGAACAGCTGCTCTTCCTAAAAATCGCATAAAATTAGTCTATTTTTACGTTCAAATGGAAATTACGCAAAACCTATTGATAGGGTATTTTTAGATTTTTATATATTTTGAAAAAGCAATGTTTACTTAATATTCACACAAAATTTTATAACGATATTCCCAAAAATTATCAAGATATGAATCTTGGAAATGTTTCTCTTCTTAAAAATCGCATAAAATTAGTCTATTGTTACGCTCAATTGGAAATTACTCAAAACTATTGATAGGGTATTTTTAGATTTTTGTATATTTAAAAAAAACAATATTTACTTAATATTCAAACAAAATTTTATAAGGATATTCCAAAAATTATCAAGATATGAATCTTGGAACTGTTGCTCTTCCTAAAAATCGCATAAAATTAGTCTATTTTTACGCTCAAATGGAAATTACGCAAAACCTATTGATAGGGTATTTTTAGATTTTTATATATTTTGAAAAAGCAATGTTTACTTAATATTCACACAAAATTTTATAACAATATTTCAAAAAATTATCAAGATATGAATCTTGGAAATGTTGCTCTTCCTAAAAATCGCATAAAATAAGTCTATTTTTACGCTCAATTGGAAATTACTCAAAACCTATTGATAGGGTGTTTTTAGATTTTTGTATATTTTGAAAAAGCAATGTTTACGTAATATTCACACAAAGTTTTACTAGGATATTCCAAAAACTTATCAAGATATAAATCTTGGAAATGTTTCCCTTCCTAAAAATCGCATAAAATTAGTCTATTTTTACGCTCAATTGGAAATTACTCAAAACCTATTTAAGGGGCATTTTTAGATTTTTGTATATTTTGAAAAAGCAACGTCTACTTAATATCTACACAAAATTTCATAATGATATTCTAAAAAATTATTATGGTAAGAATCTTTCACATTTGTATTTTCCCAGTAATCGCATAAAATGTATCTTTTTATTTACGTTTAATTAATCATCTAAAAGATCTACTTTTAAATTAATAATTTCAACAAAACAATCAAAAACATTTATACTCGTGATTTTCAACGCAATAATCAAAATAATCGAAAACATTTAAACTCTTTATTTTGTAAGAAATAATCAAAAACATTTAAACTCGTGATTAGTAGTATTTTTAACGGGTATAATTTGATGCTTCAAACGAGTGTTTTCCACTCCCAGACTAAGCATGAAGTAAAATTTCGAGTTTAGAAAAGCCCCGTGAAAATTTGCCAAAGATTCTTGTTTAGCAGTATATTTTTAATCCTGTTTAAACATTATATATTTTTGTCCCCCAAATTCACCATAATACAGATTTATTAGTATATTTTTAATTTCACAATATATCAGTGTTTTATACGTGTGGCGCATGAAGTAAAATTTCGAGTTTAGAAAAGCCCAGAAAATTTGTCTCGGGTCGCTGCGCGACCCTCGACAAATTTTCACGGAGCTTTTCTAAACTCGAAATTTTACTTCATGCTTAGTCTGGGAGTGGAAAACACTCGTTTAGAGCTTTAAATTGAACTCTTTAAAAAACAACAAATGTTGCCACCCTATTTTCTGTAAATCTTTAGATATTCCTTGTTTTTTCTAAAGTTCAATTTGAAACTTTAAACGAGTGTTTTCCACTCCCAGACTAAGCATGAAGTAAAATTTCGAGTTTAGAAAAGCTCTGTGAAAATTTGTCGAGGGTCGCGCAGCGACCCGAGACAAATTTTCACAGGGCTTTTCTAAACTCGAAATTTTACTTCATGCGCCACGCGTACAAAACACTGAATTATCGTAAAGTTTCAAAGATTCTTATTTAGCAGTATATTTTTAATCCTGTTTAAACAGTATATATTTTTTGTCCCTCCAAATTCACCATAATACAGATTTATTCATATATTCTTAATTTCACAATATTTCAATGTTTTATACGCGGGGCGCATGAAGTAAAATTTCGAGTTTAGAAAAGCCCTGTGAAAATTTGTCTCGGGTCGCTGCGCGACCCTCGACAAATTTTCACCGGGCTTTTCTAAACTCGAAATTTTACTTCATGCTTAGTCTGGGAGTGGAAACACTTGTTACAGGTTTCAAATGTTACACTTTCATAAACACAGCGCCTGTTTCTTGTCAACAATTATTTAGGTGTGTGTATTCATTAAAGGGGTTGGTTGCACTCATGCAAGGTAATATCGCTTATTTTAGTAAACCGTGTGCATAAATTATGACATAAATCAGGGGCGTAATGAAATACCTATATGACGGGTGCGACACACACAATAAGTTACAAGGAAGTTGGTCGTCGTCTCCTCAGCGTAATAACAAACGACGCGCGCGCGTTCAAGTCCTCGCCGGGTGTTGCTCTTAGTGGAGCTTGGGAACTCTTTGGAACTTGCCATAAATACGTAATTGCCCCCATAAATACGTATCCGATACGAGCAATTATGAGCGCAATTAAGGCTCGCCGTTTTCGGGCAAAAATTGTCAATCGGCGGCTTCTGAGTCGTCACATTAAGTGGCTAATCGCACTCAGGCGTGGCGTTACACTTTTTCCACGCCGACCAGGCCTCCTCGACAATCACTGATGTGTCTCTTTTTCTTTTTCCAGGTAAGGACCGGAGATCGTTGCACACACGGGACCCCTTATGCGCCGACTAATTGCCGCTGTTCTACAACTTTATGTGTTCATAAAACGGTACGTACGCAATTGCTTTTCTGCTCGTCCGAAGGGTTTTTCTTTCGACGTACTCAAAACAAACAAAAAAGAGTCGACTATTGGCGCCGACAATAGCTACAATAATCATCTGAAAGATCTACTTTTTACTATAATCATAAATTATTCTAATAAATGTACACCCATTGACTTATAAAGTACGAAAGAGTCCTAGTTGTGAAGTTGCCTGTGATACTTTATAACTAAGATAAATTTGACACTTGTAAAGTACGAAAGAGTCTTAGCTATGAAGTTGCCTGTGGTACTTCATAACTAGGATACACTTGACTCTTGTAAAGTACGAAAGAGTCCTTGTTATGAAGTTGCCTGAGGTACTTCATAACTAGAATAAACTTGACTTCATAACTAGGTTACACTTGACTCTTGTAAAGTACAAAAGAGTCTTTGTTATGAAGTTGCCTGTGATACTTCATAACTAGGATAAACTTGACACTTGTAAAGTACGAAAGAGTCTTAGCTATGAAGTTGCCTGTGGTACTTCATAACTAGGATACACTTGAATCTTGTAAAGTACGAAAGAGTCCTTGTTATGAAGTTGCTTGTGGTACTTCATAACTAGGATAAACTTGACTTCATAACTAGGATAAACTTGACTTCATAACTAGGTTACACTTGACTTTTGTAAAGTACGAAAGAGTCCTTGTTATGAAGTTGCCTGTGATACTTCATAACTAGGATAAACTTGACACTTGTAAAGTACGAAAGAGTCTTAGCTATGAAGTTGCCTGTGGTACTTCATAACTAGGATACACTTGAGTCATGTAAAGTACGAAAGAGTCCTTGTTATGAAGTTGCCTGTGGTACTTCATAACTAGGATAAACTTGACACTTGTAAAGTACGAAAGAGTCTTAGCTATGAAGTTGCCTGTGGTACCTCATAACTAGGATACACTTGACTCTTGTAAAGTACGAAAGAGTCCTTGTTATGAAGTTGTCGGTGATACTTCATAACTAGGATAAACTTGACTTCATAACTAGGTTACACTTGACACTTGTAAAGTACGAAAGAGTCCTTGTTATGAAGCTGCCTGTGGTACTTCATAACTAGGATAAAGTTGACACTTGTGACGTACGAAAGAGTCTTAGCTATGAAGTTGCCTGTGGTACTTCATAACTAGGTTACACTTGACTCTTGTAAAGTACGAAAGAGTCCTTGTTATGAAGTTGCCTGTGTTACTTCATAACTACGATAAACATGACTCTTGGAAAGTAAAGAGAGTCCTAGTTATGAAGTTGCCTGTGGTAGTTCATAACTAAAATAAATAACTGTATGTTTTTAGTTTTTGTGAAGTACTTATTACTCTAAAAAAGACTGTTAGTCTTTTTTAGTGTAGCTAGTATAAACTTGACTCTTGTAAAGTACGAAAGAGTCCTAGTTATGTAGTGGTATGTAGTGGTAATGATATCCCCCTGAAGACTGGCAGCTGCACTCCAGAACTTAATTTTGAAAATAAGTTCTCCACTTACATCCCGGACAAAATCAAATGTTTAGAGGGCAAGATAGTTCAAGGCAATGACGTCTGGCTCTTTACGGATGGTTCCAAGTCTCAAAACAGAGCAGGGGGAGGAATCTTCTCACAAGATTTTAACCTAAAAAAATCTTTTAGACTCCCAAACCACTGTAACATTCTTCAGGCAGAGGTCATGGCCATCCGAGTGGCAGTGGACTGGATCCACAAAAATAACCTTCAGGGGAACCGCATCAGGTTCATTACTGATAGCCAAGCCGCCATTAAGAGACTGAGAATAGTCCGTACTGCACCTCGAAGGTGGTCAGAGACTGTGAAAATCGCTAAATAGGCTTGCAAACATCTGTGACGCGGGACTCATGTGGGTACTTAGTCACAGTGATATCAGGGGAAATTCAATTGCCGACGACCTGGCAAGGAAGGGGGCAAGAATGAAGGACCTGTCTACTGAACTCTCCACCCACATTCGTCTTGTGAAATGCAAGAGACTACTTAGGGACCAAATGATAGCATCAGTCAACCATAGGTGGAGAGAAGCAGATACGTGTCTCATAACAAGGCAGCTATGGCCTATATGGGATACTATAAACAGCAACAGATTAATTGCACTTAGCAGAATCGACATAAAGAAGACGGTAGGCATCCTCACAGGCCACTGCCTCCTAGGCAGATATGCACAAAAGATATGTTTTGAGCACAACGACTTTTGCAGAGGATGCCTGGATGTGGAGGAGGAGGAGACGGTACTTCACTATCTGGGACAATGCCCTGCTCTTGAAGGGAATAGGATCAAGTACCTAAGTATGCACTATGCGAATTATCTCTAAATATGAGAAATCTGATCGGGTTCATTATATGCTCTGATTGGTTTGTATAGGTGGGGAGGGAGGGAGGGGAGATCTGACTCCTTTTCACCCTTATGGTATCACAAGGGGCCCTTTGGGCCTAAGTGAGCGGTTTAACTGCTGCCATTAAAACCTAACCAAACCTAACTTAGTGGCCTGTGGTAGTTCATAACTAGAATAAACTTGACTCTTGTAAAGTACAAAAGAGTCCTAGTTATGTAGTTGCCTGTTGTACTTCATAACTAGGATTAAAGTGACTCTTGTAAAGTACAAAAGAGTCCTAGTTATGAAGTTGCCTGTGGTACTTCATAACTAGGATAAACGTGACTCCTGTAAAGTACAAAAGAGTCCTAGTTATAAAGTTGCCTGTGGTAGTTCATAATTCGGATAAACTTGACTTTTGTAAACTACGAAAGAGTCCTAGTTATGAAGTTGCCTGTGGTACTTCATAACTAGGATACACTTGACTCTTGTAAGTACGAAAAAGTTATAGTTATGAAGTTGCCTGTGGCACTTCATAACTAGGATAAACTTGACTCCTGTAAAGTACAAAAGAGTCCTAGTTATGTAGTTGCCTGTGGTAGTTCATAATTCGGATAAACTTGACTCTTGTAAACTACGAAAGAGTCCTAGTTATGAAGTTGCCTGTGGTAGTTCATAACTAGGATGAACTTGACTCTTGTAAAGTACGAAAGAGTCCTAGTTATGAAGTCGCCTGCGGTACTACATAACTAGGACTCTTTCGTATTTTACAAGAGTCAAGTTAATCAATACCAAAACCACAGATAATTATATAGACAGCCAATGGGATAGGTAATCCAGGAAATCAAATTATGATTACAACAAAATCTTACAGATGGCATCTCCATTCGCAATTTTGTTAATAATAAGATATTATAATTCTAAATTTAAAGGACGCTATCAATTGATAGATGTTATTATTTTATTTAAACGTAAAATCCTCCTAAATTCCAAAAACTGTCTCGCGATCTAATCCTTGATTCCATTTTTTGGCTTCTAAATAATTACATTGGACCGTATGTCTGTATAATTGTCTGTGCCAAAACATTTCAAAGGAAGTCTTTCTAATCTTAGAAACCACGGAGGAAAGTAACGGTCGCACTTGTTTGGAAAACACAAAACTTCGTAACAGGGAAACCGAGGGGAAATTAGCCCATCATTAGTGGTCGATTTCCCCTTTTTTATCTACAAGAAACTGTATTTATTTCGTGTTTATTTTCAATTATATGACTATTATTTAATAATTACCTCAAAACTGTTGACATCGCTTTCCTGTAGTTGATTCTCAAACGAAATTATTAAGCATTAATGAGTGATGGCAATCTTGGAAACGCACGGTGCATCAGCCTTCAGGTGGTCGTAAATTGTGAATGCGTTGAGTTTATCGGCCGTTGCATCTCAGTTCCAACAACCCCATCCGCAATTAATGGTCAAACACCAAGAGCCAGGGCATCAACAGTCCATTGCGCCACAATAAAACAAGCGGGGTGTCGCTAAATGGTAGCGGAATAACTTTCGGAAATCTGTCGCGCACACATAGGAAGGCGAGCAACAGTTGTAAGGATGCGGCGCGACAGTTTTATGGGCCTATAAAATAAAACACTCGCTATTAAAACACGTGTAAAACGATCGATTCGCCGTGTGTCCGTGTTATGCATATGCAGCTAATTAATTGAATATAAATGAAGCCGTGATCTTCAAAAAAACGGGTTGCATAACGACAATTGGGTGCGCATGTGGGCTGGCTTTGGAAGATAAGACTGGTTTTGGGCCGTACCTGAATAGCCGAAATGTTGCATTACTGATCCGCGATCACATTACCGGCGGCCGGTGAGTTATAGTTGCGCCCATGAAATTTACTGGCACGGCCGTAATTTCATTCCGTGTACGCGGCCGGACGTTTCCTACTTTTTAGATTTATTCCATCCAATCAGCCACGTACATGAACCTAATTCGATTACAATTCCAAAACGTAACTAACAACTGATGGGGTTTTTAAAAAAGCTAATAAGCAGCATATAAAATACGAATTTACTCATTCTAAAGCAAAGGTTTTACAATTAAAAGTAAAGTACCAGTACATACAATCTTTTACAGGAAATTGTTTCTTTCTGTGATTAATTGTTGTATTAGTAAAAAAATAAAATAAAAGGCAAAAAGACTTATGGTCAATAGCCCAGACAAGTACGTACTAACAAATACATTTATTATATTTATTTCTATGTACAGTATATACGTTATGTCTGAATAAAGATGATGTATATATATAAAACAATAGTGTAGGAGGCTGAGCGAAATAAGGGCCTAAAGGAATAATTGAATATCCGTTTTTTAATAATTTCTTGAATTAATTTTTCATCTGGCACTTGGTGATACATATTAGAATATGTAAAGTTATTTAAATTAAAAACACTTAGTATTGTTTCACAAATTAAAACTTTATTCCGACTAGATAGACACTAAATCTAAAAGAAGGCCTGGAGATAAACAGGGCCATAAAAATGGGGGAAAATATCGTAAACGACAACGAGGAGATTTGGAATTCCCCAATTTTGACTTCCCTTATTACCTGAAACAAAAATATATATATATATATACCTAGACAATATTTTTTTTCTGTACATTCCTTTGAAAATGGTCTAACAAACCGAAACTAGCAGGAATAAAGTTTCAGTTTGTAAAACAATACCAAGTGTTTTTAATTTAAATAATGTTACATATCCGTTTTTTATGCTAACCATTTTTTTTTTGCTCCTCCGTTCACAGTGTTGCTATAAGGCCAAGAAATGTACCAATTGCAAGCCAAATTTGGCCCCAAATCGGGCTGTACAATTTCGCTCGATTTGGGACAAAATATCGCCTGCAATTAGTACAGATTTCTTGGAATTAAAGCAATACATTCGATACATGTTCTGCTACTTTCTTGATGGTACTAAATTTTCAAATTGGGTAAAATTAAACATATGTTTTGTTCCATATTTTTATTTTCAGTTTTATCTTTGAAAATGATCGTAACGGATCGAAACACGTGTCAGGCAACTGAAAATAAACATGGTACAAAAGAAGTCTTCTTCTTCTTGTAGGACTAAGTCCTAAAGCAAAATGGGCCTAATGAGGCCTAAGGGCGGTGCAGAAATGCGCACTTCCCAAAGAACTAGAACCAGGATTTAGTCCTGACTTTTTTCAAAAGCAAGTGTTTTTTTTACCCAATTTATAGCAATACTGTGCACGGACCAGCAAAATTGTTGGAAACTTAAATAATTTTTATTATGAACGCGGAAACAAATGTAAATACTTATTAATCTGGCGTTAATATAATTACAATTTAAGTGTGTGTTTTTGAACTTCACATTAGGTCAGTGTTTTATACGCCTGGCGCATGAAGGAAAATTTCGAGTTTAGAAAAGCCTGAAAATTTGGTTTGGCCGCTCCGCGCTTCGCGCTACGCGACCAAACCAAATTTTCAGGCTTTTCTAAACTCGAAATTTTCCTTCATGCTTAACCTGGGAGTGGAAACCTATGTTAGAAATAAAATAAACACAGTTGAAATCTTTGAAATATTAAATAAACAAATCGTTTAATAACGTAAAGATTCTCAATTTCATGATTATATAAGTGTAGATACAAAGATTTTTTCTTTTAAATATTCATACCTCTATATATACATTGTAAATTTTTATGCAATCGTTGTTTTTGAAAATCGTTCATTTTGAAGTTTCTAACGAGTGTTTCCACTCCCAGACTAAGCATAAAGTAAAATTTCGAGTTTAGAAAAGCCTGAAAATTTGGTTTGGTCGCGTAGCGCGAAGCGCGAAGCGACCAAACCAAATTTCCAGGCTTTTCTAAACTCGAAATTTTACTTTATGCGCCACGCGTATTAAACACTGAAATATAATGAAGTTCAGAATATCCTTCTTTTTTTAAATTATAGGTTTGTTGTTACAAGTAAATGTATGACGGACTGTTCCCCAAGTGGCATCGGACCTCCCTTTAGAATATCCTTCTTAAGCTGTATTCTAAAACAGTATATTATGTACTTTATTATAATTCAAAATACATTCCTTAAAACAAGACATTTTTGTAACAATTTTACCCAATTTAGTACAGAATTCTCTGCCATTATTAAATTGTACAGAATTGTCTGCCTATTATTACCATTCTTATCCGCTACTGACTAAAAGGGCGTGTAATTTAAAGTATGCAGAAAAAAAATTGTTTTAGCATATTAGGCACTTGATTGGTAAATTGGAATGCACGTTCTGCAGTTATGGCTAAAAATGGAATGAACTTACTGGGCCGAAAAGGACATACAAACAAATGTTTAAATATCTTGAAACCTCTAGGTAGGTTTCCATACGCGGGGACGAAGAAAAAAGCATATTTAAATAATCGACCGTGACTATCAGCTGAAGTTGCCAAGAATGTAATATTTTTAATGGGCGAGAGTTTAAAACGCATACTTTGTACAAAAAGCACACGGGATAATTCATCAGGCGTAAAATTAATCAAGCACTCAAGTTGATAAACGACACCGCACACTCGTGTGATTAATTACTCGCACAGCACAGAAAGTAATTCGTGGAATAAAAGGTGCCATCTTTTCTGGCCGTTCCTCCCGCTGGGAAAGCGCTGACGTGTCCGTGGGTGTTGGTACACCTGGCGCTCGCCATCGCCCTCGTATATTTAGATAAAAATAAGGGGGGGCTTCAGAAATTTTCTGAAAGGTCACGGAATTCTTTGTCGTGAGAAACACACATTCATAGGGCCCGTTCATAAGAGACAACAGTTGGGAGTTTACTGCCAACTGTGGGGAATTCTCTGATGACCGGATTGTTAATCGTGAACGTGTTTGGGATTTTTGAAATCGTACAAAATAGACCGATTGGCGTGAGCGGGTTAAATTAAAAATGGCAGGAGTACCTTTCATTAGATAACAATATACATCACAAACAAATCCGAACATGTTAAATGTTGAATATTTTGATGAACGGGCCCATACATTTGTATAGATCTCTAGTTTATTTATTGAAAATTACTTAAATATCTTAAAGTTGCGATTTATTATTGGGAAAATCCAATGTTTTTGGTTGTCACTGGTTCCAGCTCCATTCACATTCTGATTATGCGACAATATACATGATACATCAAAATAATCCTAAAACTTGGGGGATTTTAATGTGACCAATTTAAAACGATTAAGATATTTTGTTTTTTTGTTAAAAAAATCCTTGAATTTTACGTAGTATATAAGTTTTTGTTGATTAAAAAGGAGTAAATAAATGACTCAAAAAATAGTTATTATTTTTTAAGTCATTTATTTACTCCTTTTTAATCAACAAAAACTTATATACTACGCAAAATTCAAGGGTATCCGTACATTCTGCATTCAATTAGCTCAACATTCATTAAAAAGAATGTCCATGATACATAACGTTTACCTTTTTATGCTGGAAATAGAAATATAGGTCTATTTCACTCTAGAAAATGGCTTGGCAGAGTTTGTCTCACTCCAGAAAACCGCAACCTTAAGGAAAATCTATAAAACAAAGTACGTAATCATTCAGATCTTAAATGTTTTATACTTTTATTCATACATAGGTGTAGATCTCCAGTTTATTTATTAAAAATTACTTAAATTTCTTAAGGAAAACCTATAAAAGAGAGTAGCTAATCATCCAGATCTTAAATGTTTTATACGCGAACGCTTAAAAACTTTAATTCACCAGACTGTGCATTAACATGTTCCGCGTTAATAACGACAACGAGGTATAAATATTCATCAGCTTAATTTCAATACATAATGAAAGCAATAACCATTAATTAGGGAAACTACTTGATGTATTGTGTCGGTTCAAGTTATCAGCCGCGTTTGTTAGTAATATTTATTAATCCGCTAGAAATATTAGTGAAAACAATTCAAGTTTCGATTAGTGCGTGATGTCTCAATTGCTTTTTGCAAAGTTGATTTATAATGATTGGTTATTATTATTGAGCTTTATTTAAATGCTTAGAGATTAATTGATTTTTATTGCTGGATCAATCAATCAGAAATTGTCAATTAGGCGTGATTTTTTGCGGGAGATTAAATGTAAATGTTCGTAATTAATCGGATTTAGTTTAAATGTTAATTTTAACGAGTGTTTCCACTCCCAGGTTAATTTCCAGTTTAGAAAAGCCTAAACGCTGGGTGAACTACACTTGAAATCAGCGTCAAATACGGGTGGCGCACCTAAAAATTTGACCAAACCATATTTTCAGGCTTTTCTAAAAACGTGTATAAATGGCTTAAATATTGTGAAGTTCAAAATATTCTTGTTTAGCAATATATTTTTAAACTTGCTTTAGCAGTTTATTTTTATTAACTGATTTACCAGTATATTCTTAATTCCACAATATTTCAGTGTTTTATACGCGTGGCGCATGAAGTAAAATTTCGAGTTTACAAAAGCCTGAAATTTTACTTCATGCTTAACCTGAGAGTGGAAAAACTTCTTTGAAGTTTCAAGTTTAACTCTTTTAAAAAAAAGAAGATTTGCAGCATATAATTATGATATGTACACCTAAAATAAGGATTCCCTGTATATAATTAAGCTCATTATGCTCATAAGTTAAATCAGATTGTATTTTCTCCAGAAAAGTATTGGTTTACCTTTAACCATCTCTTGCAAATGCGCATGAAAGAATGTTACCAATGTTACCGAAACAGTTGGTTAGTATACCGTTATTTACGGTACATTGAGAGTTTTTTTTCTTCCTGTGGGGGCCGTCTTCCTTGCGGATCCGAATGCACTGCAACCTAGGTGGATTATTGTACCACCCCATATTGTCTTACTCACGCAATTATTCCAAACTCGATTCCCTGCACTAGTTTGTGCAGTTCCTTCAGGGATTGCGTGCTGAAATCATTCGATACCATTTGACTGTTTCTAAATATGAGCTGCGGCGGCGGCTCGCAGCCTAACTTCAGGGTAGGCCAGAGACCCAAGGTAATATGTATCCGTTATTGAAAGGTGACTTTGTTGTGCAATTCCTTGTATTTATAAAGCGCTATCCCAACCTCAAATTTTGTGTGCCTTAGCGCTGTGGCCGACCCTGAAGTTAGGATGCGAGCCGTCGCTAATGAACTTGTCTTTTGTTTTCCAGCGCATTGCAGCTACACAGAATGTGCATTGTTGTTTCCGGTGCCATGTCACAGAGCCGAAAACTGGTGTCGCCGTTGTATAGAACGATTTTCCTTAGGTGCTCTTTAACAGTCATATTGCCTGGGCATGTCCTATGGTTGTTTTTAGCTGTGCTGTGCAAGCGTCAGTAGTTCTGCAGCTTGGATGGAGTTAGGTCCATTTATAATGGCCGTACTGTGGTTAAGACCTGGTCTGTTTACCCAGTATTCATTGTGTTTGTTACGAATCCACTTTCTGACTTCTAAGCGACTCGACTTTTTTGTGATGCCCAAGACAGGTTCAGGTCCCATAAATAATATGGTAGCTCCCTGCCTTGCTAGCTCGTCAGCTTTTTCATTTCCTTCGATACCTAAATGACCCGGCGTCCAGACAAGTGTGACCTTGTTCTCTGTCTCGCCAGGCGAATCAGTATGTCGAAGCAGTCCAACACCAGTTTGGATGAAGTCTTTTGGCTCTTTAGAACCTTCAGTGCCGCCTGGCTATCGGACATATATAAATTTGCCTGTCACGACAGTCCTTCTCTATGTTGCTTCTCGCACATTCAAAATTGCCATTATTTGGGCTTAAAAGACTGATGCCAGGCAGCCCAGCGAGTGGGCATAGCCTGTAGATTCCTGATCCAGTACCTGTGTCTGATTTAGAACCATCCGTATACCAGATCATGCTATGTTTGTGAATGTCTTCCCTAAAGTCGCTCTATTCATTGCGGTCTGGAATAGTGACTTTAAAGAGTGCGCTTTCAAGAGATCTGACTGTCATATGGTCCGACCTCATCTGCAAGAGAGGTCCCCCTATGTCTGTCAAGAGTCTTTTGTGTGGCGTGTCAATTATTATGTTGACTGATGATAGCTGCAGCCTGTGGAGTGCCAATCTTGCCTCCCCCACTATTAGAATATGAAGTGGTGTGCGTTCTAGGAGCATCTCCATGGCTGCACTGGGCGTGGTTCTCGTAGCCCCCGTTATGCTGACACAAGTAAGCCTTTGAATCTTGCTTTAGGCAAGGGGAGCCAATGCTTATGGGAGAACTGGAAATCGAGTATAAAAGGAGAGACTATGGTCAAGACTGGGGGGACGAGTAAGATAGACGACTATATACGCCAATCACCGGTTTCGCTTCTGGATGCAGCCTCCAAATGCTGTTACCAAATTTTATATAGTGTAGCCAGTCACTATATAAAATTTGGTAAGAGCATTTTAAGAGGTAAGAGGCTGCATCCAGAAGCGAAACCGGTGATTGGATATATATGAGCTGTGCTTTATGCCACCGCACCAAAGCAGCATACATTATTGCGGGTCTGATCACTCTAGTATACAGCCAGTATACCATCCCTGGTCTGAGCCCTTATTGTACGTCGTACGTTCGTCTAATAAACGCAAGGGTAATTTCCGATTTACGTTTGGTTTTTGAGATGTGCGAGATCCAGGTGAGCTTGGAGTCTAAGATTACTCCTAAGTACTTCACTTTACCTGACATTTCTAGGTTAACACAATTTAGAAAGAAAGGTCCTTGGCCCTCCAGTTTCCTCCTGCTTGTAAATGGTACAAGGGTGGCCTTAGAGGGTAAGCCTTTAAGTCCTTTTCTAGTAGACCATTTGCTCACCACGCTCAGTGCTCGTTGCGTGCGCTTTCTGATTGTGTTGTTAAATTTTCTCTCAACGAGAATAACTAGGTTATCTGCGTATCCTAGGGAATAATATCCTTCGTTGTTGAGCTCCACTAGCAGTCCATCCATGAGCAGGTTCCACAGCAGGGGTGAGAGTACACCTTTTTGAGAATAACTACCGGCAACCCTGGATGCTAGTGTCTGGTCAGCAAACGTAATGTAAATAAACCATCCTTGGTCTTACCAGTGTTAATTACCGACGTGAATTACCACCAACATCACTAGGTAGGTAGGTAGGAATATGTTTTTTTTTTGAGTTACGTGAAGATTTCAACTAACTTGGACTGGCGAGTCAATTGTACGGCGTTATATGGAAATGGGCTTATATTTAAAGCTCTCTCTCGCGTGTGCCATTCCTGCAGACATCAAACACAATGTCTCTATTATATGTACATCAGTAATTAAATTATTTAAGTTAACTTAATTATTTACATACAGTTATACCTAGTAACTTGGAAACACTAACACTTTCTTCACAATATTTTTTATTTTTGCTAGATGTAGTATTCGAGATGGTACTATCAACTTATTATCATTATCAATATATGAGTACATAGTACTCGAAATGTACAGTCGACGCAACCAAAATGTGAACGCTCTTTGGTTGTCATGGTATTTGTCATTGAAATTCATTCCTGAAATTCTGGCTTTGGTCAGTGGTATTATAAAGAGAGGCGACATTTTTGACAATAAATTTTGAGCGCTTTCAAATTTAATTGCGACGAACGACTATGATGCAAAGTGTAAACTACACCATTCAATTTTGGCTTTCAGATTTGAGTTAGGCCGAGTATACATCTAGCAAAAATAAAAAATATTGTGAAGAAAGTGTTAGTGTTTCCAAATGACTAGGTATAACTGTATGTAAATAATTAAGTTGACTTAAATAATTTAATTAGTGATGTACATGTAATAGAGACATTGGGTTTGATGTCTGCAGGAATGGCACACGCGAGAGAGCTTTAAATATAAACCCGTGTCCATATAACGCCGTACAATTGACTCGCCAGTCTATAAATCTTGACCACCGTGTTCGCATTAGCCGCTACATTGATTACATGCATCGCTTACTGTACACAACGAGTGAATTGTGATGCAGTTTATTATAATTTAATTTCGCGCCGACGACGTAGGAATTAAATCGGCATCGATTTTTTTCGCCCCTGCGGAACGGAAAAGCGCGCGACAGCGTCAAAAATAAGCGCACTTAAATTACGACCCCGGCTGGATAAAGGATGAGCCTCGGCGATTTAATAACCGCGCGTCCAATAAATAAGGCTGAGCCGCGCGCGCACGCTCCCGGACTCCTCGCTTTACTTTATTTTTCCCGCGTCTGCCAAGAAACAGGTATTTTCGGTGCTTTCTAATTAAACCCGGAATCGCGCGCGGCTTTACTTAATTCGCCCCGCGCGTTGCAGGTGCGCTGTTTATACAAAGCGCCCGTTTGTTATAACAACACCGAAACGTATAAATAATCATCCGTAATTTGCTACCAGTTTTAATGTACGCAGACTATAAATAAAGAGTGTGTGAGTGCGAATGCGCTCTCGACGGTCTGACCTTGCATGGCGGCATCGTGCTGTTTCTATTGACCCAAACTATATATCCCTCCCTGTTTGTTACGTGAAAAGGGAGCAATAAATCTTCGGTATGGCTTTGTCAAAACGCAAAATTTTATTTGCCTCGAAAAAGATCAAAACAGTAAATGCGGATTGTTTCCAGGTAATACGAATTTTATACGGTTGGATTTCAGGGACAGTTTTGTGGTTTCTTATGAATACAAACAATTTGAAAAACTGGTCTTGGATATTTACATTTTATTAATTATTCATATTTCATCCGTAAATCTAGCGTTGATTTAAGACGAATTAACAAATTGTGCTCAGTGACTGATCTCTAATATAGAAAAAAGTAAGAGGATTATATACAGCGAGTTTTTCTTTTAAGTATACGTATTCCAAGTTTAGCTTATTTTCTTCAAAGCTTTAGATATTCGTTGCTTTTTTAAAAGAGTTCAATTTGAAGCTTTAAACGAGTGTTTTCCACTCCCAGACTAAGCATGAAGTAAAATTTCGAGTTTAGAAAAGCCCCGCGAAAATTTGTCGAGGGTCGCGCAGCGACCCGAGACAAATTTTCTGGGCTTTTCTAAACTCGAAATTTTACTTCATGCGCCACGCGTATTAAACACTAAAATATTGTGAAATTTATGTATATTTAAATCTCTCTAGAAATCAGTGTTTTTCACGCGTGGCGTATGAAGTAAAATTTCGAGTTTAGAAAAGCCCAGAAAATTTGTCTCGGGTCGCTGCGCGACCCTCGACAAATTTTCACGGGGCTTTTCTAAACTCGAAATTTTACTTCATGCTTAGTCTGGGAGTGGAAAACACTCGTTTAAAGCTTTCAATTGAACTCTTTTAGAAAAATATCCAATATCTAAAGAATTAAAGAAATTAACGAGTGTTTTCCACTCCCAGACTAAGCATGAAGTAAAATTTCGAGTTTAGAAAAGCCCCATGAAAATTTGTCTCGGGTCGCGCAGCGACCCGTGACAAATTTTCTGGGCTTTTCTAAACTCGAAATTGTACTTCATGCGCCACGCGTATTAAACACTAAAATATTATGAAATTCGTTTATATTTGAAACTCTCTTGAAATCAGTGCTTTTTATGCGTGGCGCATGAAGTAAAATTTCGAGTTTAGAAAAGCCCAGAAAATTTGTCTCGGGTCGCTGCGCGACCCTCGACAAATTTTCACGGGGCTTTTCTAAACTCGAAATTTTACTTCATGCTTAGTCTGGGAGTGGAAAACACTCGTTTAAGGCTTCAAATTAAACTCTTAAAAAAAACCACCAATATCTAAGATTTTAAGAAAATAAGTTGAATTTAAAAAGCGTATACTTTAAAGAAAAACTCCCTGTACATCTAACAAAGACTAAAGTTGCTGAGGTTGATGGGACTTTACTTAGTGATGAGATTATTTGGATGATATTAATCAATTCGATCGATTATGAAAATAATCGAACATCTCGAGATCTTCCAGAGATCGCTTGAGTGATTACCTGAAGAGATTGCTGGAGACGTTTCTCAAGTGATTGCTCGAAAGAGTTTACTTTACATAGAACTGTTCACTTTACTAAGAAGAATATTTAGTCAGTTTTCAATGATATATTTTTTTTAACAAATCGTCCTCTCCTGAAAAAAATAGATCAAGTGAAGATTGCCAGATTCTTTACATTCATATTTCATGTGTTGTACCATGGGTATTTTAATGGATTCAATTTGATGCTTTAAACGAGTGTTTTCCACTCCCAGACTAAGCATGAAGTAAAATTTCGAGTTTAGAAAAGCCCTGTGAAAATTTGTCGAGGGTCGCGCAGCGACCCGAGACAAATTTTCTGGGCTTTTCTAAACTCGAAATTTTACTTCATGCGCCACGCGTATAAAACACTGATTTCAAGCGAGTTTCAAATATACATAAATTTCACAATATTTTAGTGTTTAATACGCCTGGCGCACGAAGTAAATTTTCGAGTTTAGAAAAGCTCAGAAAATTTGTCTCGGGTCGTTGCGCGACCCTCGACAAATTTTCACGGGGCTTTTCTAAACTCGAAATTTTATCGTGAAGTTCCAAAGATTTTTGTTTAGCAGTATATTTTTAATCCTGTTTAAACATTATATACTTTTTGTCCCCACAAATTCATCATAATACAGATTCAGTAGTATATTTTTAATTTCACAATATTTCAGTGTTTTATACGCGTGGCGCATGAAATAAAATTTCGAGTTTAGTAAAGCCTGAAAATTTGGGTGGCCGCTCCGCGCTTCGCGCTACGCGACCAAACCAAATTTCAGGCTTTTCTAAACTCGAAATTTTACTTCATGCTTAGTCTGGGAGTGGAAAACACTCGTTTAAGCGTCAAATTGAACTCTTACATACTTAAAAGAAAAATTTCCTGTATGTTTGAACGTTTTGTTTTAACAATCGTAATATTCCTTTTAAAATAAATAATACTGGTAACATAAATTTTCATAACATTTCAAGCCCCCGTTTAATTGGCACTGCTACTAGATTCATAGATAATGAAGCAATCAGAGTACCAGGCAAATAGATTACAACCCCGCTGGCCCCGGCCCCACCCCTAGCCCCCCTCCGCTGCACCCTCACCTTTTATTATTATATTACAAAAGCGGTGTTCCGCTGGTATCGATTTCGCGACCTGCATAATGCACGCGAGCCCGAAAACCCGTCCCTGTCGCGATAAATCGTGACCGGCCGGCCGAATTAAATTTTATAATCGAATCCCCGCGCTGATTTACCGGCTGTCGTCATCATCATCACCGATGATGATGTTAATCAGGGTTTTAAAAGTTGCACAGTTTTCGTTATTGGCCGGCGAGCGAGCAATTAATTTTTTTGTTTTCGAATAAAAATTGAAAACGCACGCATATTCGCTAGTAATTGGATTACGGATCCGGCAACAAATTTTTATTGTAATCGCATTTTATATTTCACTGATGAATAATTGAACGTTTTGGTGAAATTAAAAATGGTTTTTAATGGATTATTCACAGATTAAGTTGTAAATTTAATATACTGTAACTAACTACAAAAAATATATGTAATCTGTTTTTTATTAATATCAATCAAATTTGACATTTTAAGAATTTAGTGGTGTAATGCAGGTTTTGTGTTTTAGGTTGTGACAAGATTAATCACATATTATATTGTAAAACAACTTTTAATTTGTAGGTTATGTGAAGGGAAATCTGACAATTATATGACAATTCAATTAACTCACAATACGATTTTTTTTAATAACTTTCTCATTTATCACTTGGTGAAACATTTTGAAATGATATCAAAGTATAAATTAAAAACACTTGGTTTGTTTCACTATGTGTGAAATAGTGAAACAAACCAAGTGTTTTTAATGTATTCTTTAAGAATACGATTACAAATATATTTACCTATCACCGCCTCAAATTATTTGTATCTGCTACCAATTTAATAAAGTGTCTTTGGGGATCAGGTAGGATAGGAGGATCAGGTAATATTCCTTGTTCAGGAATATCTGTCTTCTTTATTATCTGCCCATTTACATGTTGAAATTTTAAAAAAGTTGTAAATACAAAGAATTTTTCTTCTACGATTTTTCAATGTAAATTTTCAGACATTCGTGATCTTATTAAAAACTTTCAACTTGAAATCTCTAACGAGTGTGTTCCACTCCCAGACTAAGCATGAAGTAAAATTTCGAGTTTAGAAAAGCCTGAAAATTTGGCTTGGTCGCGTAGCGCAGCGTAGCGGCCAAGCCAAATCAGGCTTTTCTAAACTCGAAATTTTACTTCATGCGCCACGCGTATAAAACACTGATGTCAAGTGAAGTTCAAAATACACTACTTAGTTCAGCTCACATGTTCATTAATTTTACAAATGTTTATATGAAATTAGTGAAAGTATACTTAAAAGAAAAAATCCCTGTATGTGTTCTAAAGTTGCAAGTTGTAGCGTTCTTTTTTTTAAATCTCTAAATCGTGACAATTTATTTAGCAAATTATGATTTATTTGTCACATTGATAATCATTAACCAACATCTCAAAATTTGATCTAAGATATTCTTGTTTGAGTTACGTGAAGGTTAGTTTAATGGTAATTAGTTAAGTTATTCCTTTATTCCTTTTACTTCACTTTTTATTTTAATTCTATATGTACATTTCGGGTACAATGTACCCTTTATCAATAGAAAAAACTAATTGACATTTTGTAAATAAATAAAAATAGAAATACAACTATTTTCACAACCAAGTGCGATTTATTTGAAAAACTAGGTTTAAAGAACATATTTACCATACTAAAAACCATAACCCAGATAAATCTGCGATAGCTCATCATACATTAACCACGGGACACAAATTTATTATAAATAATTTGAAATTACTAAAAGAATCTAACCATTTTCAACTAAACATGTTAGAAGCAATTGAAATGCACAAAAATAGGGATAACCTTCTAAATTTTGATTTAAGTCCTTTAAACAACCCACTTTTAAATTTAATTCCTTAAACTAGCCTGCCTTTATCTGATTTCAAATAAATCGCACATGGTTGTGAAAATAGTTGTATTTCTATTTTTATTTATTTACAAAATGTCAATTAGTTTTTTCTATTGATAAAGGGTACATTGTACCCGAAATGTACATATAGAATTAAAATAAAAAGTGAAGTAAAAGGAATAAAGGAATAACTTAACTAATTACCATCAAAATTTGATGTTTAAAATACTCTACTGTTAAAGCGCGATTGCAACTGTTCTCAGTTCGATTTTTATATATATATATAATATATTCACGAAATCAATATGATCATTTATGCATACTCAATTCTAAATATCTAAGCAGAATATTTTAAACCTCATATTTTGATATTGCATGCGCCTGGCACAAAATAAAAGTTCGAAAAAATGTTTTAAGTACTTGTATGATCCACGATCAACTCAGAACAGAAACAGGTTGAGAACCCCTGATGTAGGAATATAAAAGCTGTACTTAACACACTTTTTAATAATCAAATAGTATATTGTACAACGAGCATATAATGATAGCTATTAATCACGAGATCGATGTTTGTGGAACGAGCCGAAGGCGAGTGGAGCAAGTCGTTCGAGTGATTAATAGCCATTATATGCGAGTTATACACTATACTTTGTTTACGAAAACATCAATATATAACACAGCATTTATTATTTATATTTATCAAATACGCGCTAGTCTTAATGGTCGGTTTTGATTCATAATAATTTAACAGATAAATGATGACAGATTGCGGTACTATGATTTGAATGTGTAATAGGGTTACTTCCACTTTAACACAAATATAAACAATCATTCAACAATAAATAATACTCACACCTTCTAGCCTTTCGCCTAAGTTACATAGAAACACGCTTTTTGCACAAAAAACAAACTCTTCCGTTAAGATGGAGTTTTCACGGTGTTAACGTTTGTTCCGCTTTAAAAAACACTCGCGACGGATAGAAGCGCAATTGTTTAACTGATTTAAGAATAATTTCTGTTTGCAAACGCGTTTTACGCGGGTTAAACTAGTGAGAACGGCGGAGATGTTGACGCGTTACTTCGTATTTTAACAAAATGGCGTCGACGACGTCATCACCACCATGGTCAAATGTAAGACAAAAGAAGCTGATTTGACTAGCACAGCGCTGTTACTGTATAGCGGCAAAAAAATCTAACTTAGTAATCATTTATATTCGTGTTAAAAAACCACATTTATCACGCAAATCCCGTGTTTAATGTGCTTGAGTGTTAAATGCACCCCATTTATGATGCCCACACAATGAAATAATGCACATATTATAAGATTGTCGCGAACAAAGTATTATTATTTGTGCGTATTATTCTTTTTTTTATATAAATATAAAAGATGATGTCATTTAAAAAAATTGATTAAGTTATAGCTGGAGGTGCGTGTTTGTGTTGTCGCTAATTAAACCGCGAAAGCGATTGCCTTTCCTCATGGCGGTATGCAAATGCCGCCGCATAAATAACCATTGGTGCGGCGACTGAGCCGCAGCGCCGAAAAACCGAAGGCCGCATATTTCGAAAAAAAATCCCGTAACGGTAGTCGAATCAACCCACGTGGAAGACCCATTCATGACCAGACAGTCGTCGTCGATGTCGGGTTTTTATTCGCGGCGACCGGTTCTAATTTATTTATTTATGAATTTCGATTTTGGAAATATCCAGGGGAACAAGAACAAATCGACGGATTTGTAATTCATGAGGTGAAAAAAGCGCGCCTTCGAGTGATTACTCAATAAAATTGATTCGGGATGGTTGGCTTGTGTGCGTGCGTGAGTGTTATCCTGGGTAATACTGCTACATGCATCGCTGCGCCGATATTCGATCAATCAATGTTGCTGTCAGAGTCTAAAACAATGCCATGTTGCTGTATAATTGAACTCCATATATCATGCGCGTTGATAAATTCTGCTTGGATCTAAAGGCAGTATTCCAACTTAGATAATTTTCTATATAATCTTTACTACAGAAAAAAGTTACTGGATTATATACTGCTCATAGAGACTAAAATTGCCTGGGTTGGTGGGGCTTAATCATGACATTTCGAGGATTAAGCCCAACCAACCCCATCAACCTTGGTCTCTGTGAGCTGTACATAATCCACTTACTTTTTTTTCTATATTAAATATATTTAAATTGCCTGCAAAACATCTTTCTAAATAATGGATATTCCAAAAATCTTATTAAAAAACTTATTTTTAGAAATAAAGAATCAAGAAGAATTTATTGAATTAAATGCAATGATTGTGATAAATGTTACATAGGCCAAACTCAAAGGAATCTATTAAAAAGATTCAAAGAACATGTATATCATGTCAAAAATGAAAACATTGATAAATCCGCTTTAGCTGACCATAATTTAAAAACAGGACATTATTTTTCAACAGACAATATCGCATTACTAAAACAATCATCACATTTTCGATTAAATATGTTAGAAGCCATAGAAATGCACAAACATAAAGATAAATTATTAAATTTTGATATAAGTCCTTTGGAAAACCCTTTGTTAAATCTTTTACAAGTTCCGAAAAAGTTTCATCCCATCAACAGTCCGTAATTTTAATCCCCTTAATGTTTTTCAGCCTTGCGACACCTTATGTAATTAAAATTAGGTTTTTTCCCATCTTTGTCAGGTATATATAGTTGCGCACCTAGTTTCGATGCCAGTAACAAAATTATCTTTCTTACAAAAGTTGCTTATTTTTTAAAGACCTTTTCAATGATATCACTTTTGGCCTATCGTGCCATTTAAAAAGACCATTAGTTATTGATAATGAGTGCTTTGCACTCGAAATGTACATCTAACGAATAAAAATAAAAGTGAAGTAAGGAATAAAAGTGTTTTTTATTGTGATTAAATACTCCACATAACTTAATAAAACGAAACAATTAGTAATCAAGAGGTATCGTACCTTTAGATTTGAATGTATCTCCAAAATTTAAAAAATTACCAAATATTCCCTTTTTGGCGAATATAAATATAACTCAATAAAAAAAGTTACTTACAACAATAAAAAAAAATATCTAACCTTTTTTTAAAGTTGAAGACAAGACTCCACTTTCGCTTGAATCCAATGTAATATGCAAAATTCCTTGTTCAGAATGTCCCTTGGTTTATGTAGATCAGACCAGCCAATGGCTACGTTCACGATTAAGTAAAAACAAAAGTGATACAAAATTGAATAAAAATGCTTGTGCACTAGCTATCCAATCAAATTAAAAAAAACTCAGAATAGATTTGGATAATACAAACATTTTTGATTTGGAGAAAAATTATAAATCAAGATTATTTTTGGAAATGTTCTACATTGACCAGCAAAATTCTTGTATGAACTTTAAAACGGTCGCAAATGGCTTACATGCTATTTATTCGTACTCATTAAAATTAAAATAAACAACGTTTGGAAATTTGAAATCAATAACGTTAACTTTTTAATTTTTAATAACAAACAATTATTTATTTACAAACATTTTACACGTCGATATCTGCCAATTTTTAATTTTATCTAAAAAAAATCCCATAAATAAATACAATGATATTTTTTATAAAAAGATAACAAAATTAAGAGGAGAAAAAAAGAAAACATACCTAAATATAATGAAAAATACTTACATATAAGTATTTTTCATTATGTTTATGTATGTTTTCTTTTTTCTCCTCTTAATTTTGTTATCTCTTTATAAAAAATATCATTGTATTTATTTATTTTAGTTTTAACTTGCCCTCAAGAAGCTGACAAAAGCTCAGTGAAATATTTTTTTTAAATTTTTTTATTGGGTTTGGCTTTGCCTGGCCTTAGTTACTAGACTATTAGCCATCATCTTTTTTTTATTATTTGTATACATTTGTTTATTTTAACTTATTACTAAGTACATATAACTATATATTTGGACGTCACAACACATTCACACACACCCATAGACTCCGGGACGAATATTTTTCGTTGGAAAAATTACTCGCCCCGGCTGGGAATCGAACCCAGATCACCGCCGTGAACGATTGGCGAAACCAGCGGCTCAACCGCTCGGCTACGGCGGGCCTCAGTGAAATATTAGCTAAATAAAAATTAAGTTCTGGCTAGAAAAATACAACTATAATTTTTGAATTCTGCCGCTTTTCCCCAAAAATTTTATAGATTTTTTTTATATTAAACATAGTCACTGGCAGTGGTTAAAAGTGATTAAAAAAGTAATCAATGCCCTGGAGCTCTTATCCAGGGCATTGATTACTTTTTTAAAAGGCGTTCATTTTGAAGTTACAAACGAGTGTTTTCATTCCCAGAATAAGCATGAAGTAACATTTCGAGTTTAGAAAAGCCTGAAAGTTTGAATTTGAACGAGTAGCTTCCAAATCCAAATTCAGTTAGTTATTTCAATATTTCAAAATTGCTAAATTCTACGTTTTGATGTGTAACGCAAAAACAATTGAAGATAGACAAATTAGGCACATGGAATAAGCTCCAAAAAGAGCTCTGGAAGCCTAATATATGCTTCCTGAGGTGTTTTTTGCAGCTTATTCCATGTGTCTAATCAAAATTTGTTCATCATTCATGTAAATGGTACTTTGCTTAAAAATATTATTGATAATACAAATAAGACAATTAACTTTGTTTGTATAACTGAGGATTTTATTGTGACTATAGTTTCGACAACTTTACGTTTGATAATGACAAGTTAAAGTTGTCGAAACTATAGTCACAATAAAATCCTCAGTTGTACAAACAAAGTTAATTGTTTTATTTGTGTAAATAATAATGTATAACGAAGTAGAAGGCTCCACAGTGAACAGTTTGATTATTGATAATGCTGCACCCAGCACTTTTTTTTTTAAATAATAGGATTAACAATCAGATAATTATTTTCTCTGAGATAACTTATTATCTACATATATTTTCAGAAAAACACGCTTTAATCAGAGTGCTATTTTCGTGTTGGGTTCTAATCAGCACCTGGGAGCAATGTTTTGTGAATATTTCACATTTAATGGCCCCTCTTAAATATATTTTCTCGGGGCCCATCTTTCATTTCTTTATCTGCGCCGGGGCCTTATCTCCCACCTCCCTGGAACGCCCCGGAGCGTCATCAAGCAAAATACGTTCCCTATCGAAAAAGAGCGCGCGAGCACCTCCGCGGAATTAATTTCAATTTTTCGCGCAAAAAACCAGTGGCAATTAAGAGCGAACGTCTCAATTAAAGCGCCCGAGTAATTACCGCACGCCATTTTCACGTCGAGATAAAGTTAATAACGCTTATTTTTCTCTCCGACGTCCTGCCGGTGTAATGAGGGCGGCCATCGGTCTCTTGTCTGCTTCCATCGAAATCTTTAATGAAGTAATTATATTAATCATATTTTTTAAATACTTCATTGTCTGTTGCTTTGTGCTTCTTTGGAAACATTGTACTTGTTTACGGCCTGCCTGCGTAAAGGAATTTAATAAGATGAAGGAATGTTAACACCACTATACCTTTCAAACTAGCATGTGTCCGGCTGTTTTTCTCATACTCAAGTGCAAGTGTTTAAATGAATATGTCAAGCGTTAATCAATTAAAAAGCAAACAAATGTTTAAGGTATTTTTCTTTCAAGTAAGCATACCCTGATGTGTACTCTGTAAATGTTCAGGTATTTGTTGTTTTTGAAATATGCTTAGGTTAAACTTCTAACGAGTGTTTCCACTCCCAGATTAAGCATGAAGTAAAATTTCGAGTTTAGAAAAGCCTTAAAAAATGCCTTTGTTTTTGAAGAAGTCTTCCGAATAATGAATTTCTTAGGCTAGTTTTCAAGGAACCGTTTTTATTAATAACGGAATTTTAACAAATTTTATTGAATTTCAGTATCAAAGTAGGGGGCTTTTAACTACTTTGATATTGAAGTTTTATAAAATTTGTTAAAATTCCGTTTTTACTAAAAACCGTTCTATTATTCAAGGAGTAGAAGCACACGTTAGAAGCTTCAAACTAAATGTTTTTGTAAAATATTGATTATTCTATTTATGAGTTCAATTCAAAGCTATAACCGAGTGTTTTCCACTCCCAGATTAAGCATGAAGTAAAATTCCGAGTTTAGAAAAGCCTTAAAATTTGGTTTGGTCGCTCCGCTACGCGGAGCGACCAAACCAAATTTTTAGGCTTTTCTAAACTCGAAATTTTACTTCATGCGCCACGCGTATAAAACACTGAATTATTGTGAGGTTTATAATACACTGTAAAAGCAGTATTTTAAAGTAGTACATTTTAAACTTAACATTAGATTAGTGTTTTATACGTGTGGCGCATAAACTAAAATTTCGAGTTTAGAAAAGCCTGAAAATTTGGTTTGGTCCCTCCGCGCTTCGCGCTACGCGACCAAACCAAATTTTCAGGCTTTTCTAAACTCGAAATTTTATTTCATGCTTAATCTGGGATTGGAATCACTCGTTAGAAGTTTTATATTGAACATTTTTATAAAAATAACGAATGCTTGAACATATGTAGAGTACATATCCAGATATCGATATCGAAACTTTTTCTTTTAAGTATACATATCCCAATTACAGCGTATACACTGTCAATCTTCAGATATTCGATGTTTTGTTTTTAAGTTAAATTTGAAACTATAAACGAGTGTTTTCCACTCCCAGACTAAGCATGAAGTAAAATTTCGAGTTTAGAAAAGCCTGAAAATTTGGTTTGGTCGTGTAGCGCGAAGCGCGGAGCGACCAAACCAAATTTTCAGGCTTTTCTAAACTCGAAATTTTACTTCATGCGCCACGCGTATAAAACACTGAATTATTGTGAGGTTTATAATACACAGTAAAAGCAGTATTTTAAAGTAGTACATTTTAAACTTAACATTAGATCAGTGTTTTATACGTGTGGCGCATGAAGTAAAATTTCGAGTTTAGAAAAGCCTGAAAATTTGGTTTGGTCGCTCCGCGCTTCGCGCTACGCGACCAAACCAAATTTTCAGGCTTTTCTAAACTCGAAATTTTACTTCATGCTTAGTCTGGGAGTGGAAAACACTTGTTCGGCGGCTATTAGAACCTTTAATGGCAATACTGATTTAGTAAATATAATACGAAACAAACCCAAGCTGAAGTTACAAAAAATTTCGATTATTTTGCATAAAATTATCGATATATGTATATCGAACATCCCGAGTGCAGCGCAATGTCACAGCCCACGTTCAGTGCGCACCGATTTTTTTGATTTTGATTTTATTTAGTAACACTCGTTAGAAGTTTCAAATTGAATATTTTTATAAATATAACGAATGCTTGAACATTTGTAGAGTATAAATCAGGATATCTATACCGAGACTTTATCTTTTAAGTATGCATATCCCAATTACAGCGTGTATGCTGTCAATCTTCAGATATTCATTTTTTTTTTTTAAAGTTAAATTTAAAACTGTAAGCGAGTGTTTTCCACCCCCAGACTAAGCATGAAGTAAAATTTCGGGTTTAGAAAACCCTGAAAATTTGGTTTGATCGCTCCGCGAAGCGGAGCGATCAAACCAAATTTTCAGGGTTTTCTAAACCCGAAATTTTACTTCATGCGCCACGCGTATAAAACACTGATTTCAAGTAAACTTTAAAATACATACATTTCACAATATTTCAGTGTTTTATACGCGTGGCGCATGAAGTAAAATTTCGAGTTTAGAAAAGCCTGAAAATTTGGTTTGGTCGCTCCGCGCTTCGCGCTACGCGACCAAACCAAATTTTCAGGCTTTTCTAAACTCGAAATTTTACTTCATGCTTAATCTGGGAGTGGAAAACACTCGTTTATAGATTTAAATTGAACTCTTAAAGAATAACGAATATCGGAAAATGTATGTCTATCTAAAAGAAGAATTCCCTGCGTGTATAGTTATAAGAAAACAATCCTGTATATACACTGTGAATTTTCAGGCATTGTTGTATGTTGTTTTTTAGAAAACGTTCAATTTGAAGGTTCTAACAAGTGCTTCTACTCCTTGAATAATTAAACCGTTTTTAGTAATACGGAATTTCAACAAATTTTATAAAACTTCAATATGAAAGTAGGTAAAAGCTCCCTACTTTGATACTGCAATTCTATAAAATTTGCGAAAATTCCGTTATTAATAAATACGGTTCCTTGAGAACTAGCTTATTCGAAAGACTTCTTCAAAAACAGCTGAGTACACATTAAATTCGTCACCTGTTTCATACTCAGTTTAATTGTAAACATCTTTACAAAACTTTTAAAGAAAACATGTTTATCAATAACGGAGAAATTAAAACGTTTTTTTGTCGTGTATATTTATTTGCAAAATTCAGCATTGATAACATAAATGGCATCCGTATCTCTTTAAGAAATTCAGCCCGCTTACGATGGCGACAATAAATTCGCTCAATTGCTTAATTGGGGCCTCCAATTGACGGACGATTGGAATTTTGGCCTACACTAGAAACGTCACTCTTATTTCGGTTGTCCGTCGTCTTGTGATGCAATTTAATCCAATTCCAACTTTAAATCAGTGTAATTATTAATTAGTTAGACAGGAAATTAAATTTTCACTTTCAAATTAGGAAAAAAAACTTAATTAAACATCAATTTAATTAAAACACTTAACTTTGTTTTACCTCTTTTATTTTTAGTTTTCAGTAACTATAGTTTCGACTACAAGCTAGTCTTTATTAAACTAAGTCAAACTATCAAACTTAGTTTGATAATGACTAGCTTGTAGTCGAAACTATAGTCACTGAAAAGTAAAAATAAAAGTGGTAAGACAAAGTTAAGTGTTTTAATGAAATTGATGTTTAATTAAGTTTTTTTTTCCTAATTTGAAAGTGAAAATTTAATTTCCTGTCTAACTAATAATGACTAGCTTGTAGTCGAAACTATAGTTACTGAAAACTAAAAATAAAAGTGGTAAAACAAAGTTAAGTGTTTTAATTAAAATGCTATGAAGATGTACCACAAAGTGAACGCCAACCAAATTCAAGATTTAATTAAATATATGCTATTATAGTAATATAACAAAATGTATGTGGTTTCTTTCGTTTATTATGTTTATTTAGTAACAAAACAAACAATTAGAAAGTTTATAAAGAGAACAACCAATGAATGCTACAAATCTATAAATGATTGTGCAAATCGATATTTGTTTTTGAGTTTCGTGAAGAGTATAATCATAAATAATTAACACTGTTGTATCCTTTCTTCACACTTTATTTTCTAATGGTTAGATATATATTTCAAGTGCTAAGCACTCATTTTCAATAACAACTAATTATTTGTTATTGAAAATGTGTGCTTAGTAGCACTTGAAATATATATCTAACCATTAGAAAATAAAGTGTGAAGAAAGGATACAACAGTGTTAATTATTTATGATTGTGCAAATGACGTAAAACTGTAACAAGTTTAATTAAAACTGTCTTTGACAAAAAAATTAAAAAATGTAGTGAAATATTGTATACAGGGTGTTTACCTGGACCTTAGTGTTATTTCGATTTTATTTATCCTTTGTACAAGTGTTTCTATCTAGATTAAGCATGAAGTAAAACTTCGAGTTTAGACAAGCCTGAAAATTTGAATTATCAAAATTTAACTTAAAAAAAAAGAAATTACATTTAAAATGAAGGCAAAATATATTGCTTATGTGTTTATTTTCGCTTTATTTTTTGTGCAAATATTCATTTCATCTAATCTAACTAAATCTTTGAAAATTTGAGTTCTAGAACAGCGATACACAACGTTTTTGGTTCCCGCGCCACATGCACACATTTTATAGGTTAAGCGAGCGACAACAAAGTAGTCCCGAAGACTATATCTTTTTTTTTATAAAATGTAAACAAACAAAAACGTATTTATTTTACCTACTTGCTGAATTTCGCAGTATTCTGTAAAGGGGGATATGTTAGCATCTAAGCCAGTGGTGGGGAAACTTTTTTTAAGACGGGCCATTTGTAATAACCAGACAATCGTAGCGGGCCAAAGAATAATGCTTAATCGTAGGTAGGTAGTTTTTATGCGGGTCGTCACATTACGAAGTAAGAACGCGTTCAAACATTCTCACGGCGGCACTCTTAAACGGCCCGGATTAAACCTTTCCGCGGGCCGGACCAAGCCCGCGGGCCGTAGTTTCCCCATCACTGATCTAAGCCTAAAACCGTATACAAAAATAATGACCTTTTCGCAATCCAAATTTAATTGCAATAGAGATGAGAACTAATATTAGAGGATAAATTAAAAACACTTGGTTTGTTTCTCTATTTCAAATAGTGAAACAAACCAAGTGTTTTTAATTTATCCTTTAATATTATTTCAAAATGTTTCACCAAGTGATAAATGAGAAAGTTATTAAAGTAAAAAAAAAAAAACATAAATTTCCAAAATCTCTCTGTTATCTTCAATGTTGAAGACAAATTTAAACAATTTTTCTAAAATTGAAGCTTATCACCAAACGGATGTTGAAATTTGGTTGCCTCCAAATTGGGTATTCGCAAAGACGAATACTTTTTTTCTAAATATTGGAAAATGAGTGCAAAATGCGATCATTTTGTATTCTTTGTTTATTTAAGAATTAAAATAATATTCCTAAGTTTTATATAAATTTTAAATAAATTATTTGGACAGAAAATCTTTAAATATTGTAGACCACTATTTTTCAAAATGGTATTTTTTTATATCAAAAAATAAGCATGTTCATTTTATTCACAGTTTACCTAAATTTCATCAAAATTAAGCGCGTTTGATGAAATTTAGTTAAATTGGGAATAGAGTGAAAATGCATATATAGAAACATCTTTATTCAGACAATACAATATACGGTACAAAAATGTATATACCTATCATACATGTTAGTGTTAGTCTGTCCGGGCTATCGACCAAATTTAACGAAGTTTCCATTTAATACTAAGCTAAGTTTTTACAAACCCAAACACTAGTAGTTAAAATAAACTATCATTATATTTTAATGAATTTTTAAAATCGTTAATTCCTTATTTCTTCTAAAAATAAATTTAAAAATACCTATGCACTAGTTATAATTAAAAAAGTTTTCATTTAGCTAAGGTTTTACAAAATCAAACACTAATAGTTAAAAAATGGTATAAGTTTGGTCAGGGGCGTAGCGAAGCCTTAACTTTTGGGGGGGGGGAAACACCTATAATTTTCCAACTTCAAAATTAAAATAAAAATGTCTATTTTTATATTATTTTATTTTAACAAATTAATATAACGTAGTACATTGATTTATATAAATTAAGCTTAATTTATTATCCAATAATATAGTGCTTTGTACTTCCTAATATATTTTATAACATATGTACATAATTATATTTAACCAATACCTAATAAAACATGGAGTTTTACAATTTGAATTAGTTTATTATAACTCGCCTATGCTTTAGTTTAGCCCAGGAGTTAACAATATTTGATAATTCAATATTATCAGTAATATCAGATTCTGTTTTCAAAATTATTAATGTGTCCAAACGATCTTCCTTCATTCTAGAACGCAATGAATTTTTGACAAATTTCAATGAACTAAAGCTTCTTTCATTTGTTGCCACTGAAAACCCGGCTGTATATATTAGCTGACATAGTTTAAAGGATAACGCAAATACATTTTTATTTTCCTTCACTGTGTTCATCACTTCCTGCATCGATTTCACTTCGTTTTTAATGCAGATATCAAATAAGACGTAGATTATTTAGATTCATTTGTTTTAATTCCAATTGAAATTTTCTTTTAGTAAAACTTATTAATGTTCATCAATTTGTTTCGTCCGAGATTTGCCAACTGCATTAAGCCCTAACCCATTTTCTGGGAACATATCCATTTATATCATATAATTTTTTTTAGATTTGCCAACTGGTTTAGCAATTTTTCATTATAAAGTAAAATTTGCCAACTGCCTTAGCTTTGGGGGGGGAGCGTCCCCCCCCCCCCCCATCCCCCCCCATGGCTACGTCCCTGAGTTTGGTTTTCTCTAATAATTTTAAGGAGAAAAAAACTAAACGAATTTAAAAATTTGGAAAAAATTTCAATTCAAATTTAAATTAACGCATTTGAATTTTTAACCAAACTACAAAAATATTTTTTTAATTATTATGTTTTCTTTTATTTATATATATTTTTTATATTTTTTTCATTAAAAATAAGACACTAAATACGTAAAATTTCTTAAAATTTTTTATAGAATTTTTAAATTTGCTTAATTTTCTTTCTACTGAAAATTATTCGCGGAAACAAAACTCATAAAAAACTACCAACGCACTAAGTTATCTTCATCTAAGTTTTAATTTAATAATAAACTAAACCAAACACTAACAGTTTAGATAAAAACTATTTTTATATTTTCATTAAAAATGAGAGACATTAAGGTGCGATTATTTGCGCAATCTGCATCAAATAATAATAATAGTTTATTGCCCAACAGACTACAGCTTACTTACAAAGCAATTTCACAATAATATAAAAATTACAAATTAGACTAAACATAAAACATACAAAAATAAATATAAATATATGTGATATAAAAAATACTAGCATTGAATAGTTACATATTAGCGAAAATACTGCAGTACACTTTGCAGTGTACTCATGTAATGACCATGTAATGATCATGTAATGATTGACCGAAGATGTCACAGCTGGTTTGAAAATCATTATAAATTTTACACATTTTAATTAAAGAAGAGTTTGAGTGGTGATTTGTACTGGGAATAGAGTACCTGAACGTATGTAAATTAAGAATAATTGTAGATTGCGTAAAGAATCTAACTTTTAGTGTTTGAAGTATTTGCAGCCAAGTATTTCATTTCATTTATACTTATCTTTATAAATGATAAACTTAAATACGTAAAATTTCTTTAAGTTTAGTCAAAATATATAAAAAACTAATTGAGATATTTAACTTCCAATTGGAGAATGGGCCCGCCGTGGCCGAGCGGTTGAGCCGCTGGTTTCGCCAATCGTTCACGGCGGTGATCTGGGTTCGATTCCCAGCCGGGGCGAGTAATTTTTCTAACGAAAAATATTCGTCCCGGAGTCCATGGGTGTGTGTGAATGTGTTGTGACGTCCAAATATATAGTTATAGGTATTTAGTAATAAGTTAAAGAAATAAACAAATACAAAAATATAAATAAATGATGTTGGCTAATGGGCAAGTTCCCAAGGCCAGGCAAAAGCCAAAACCCAAAAAAAAAAAAAAATTGGAGAATCTTAAATTGTATTCAATTATGTGTAAATTCATTGAATTTTATGTTCATTTATTTATTTATTTTACTAAAATCAGCATTATACAAAATAAAACAAAATATGAATCACAGAAAAAAATCAACAGAATAAAAATAAGAAAAAATATTGAAAAATATTAACTCACTTATATACAAATTTGTTTGAAGGTTCTTAAATTGTATCTAAATTATGTGTAAATTTATTGAATTGTGTTCATCTCTTTATCTATTTTACCGAAATCAGCATTATACAAAATAAAACATAATATGAATTACTGAAAGAAAAAAACCAACAAAATTGAAAGAATTTATTTACCTATCCAACAATACTACTATATTATCTTTATTAAAAAGAAAGAAATACACTATAATAAAATACAATTTAAAATATATAAATATATTTACAAATAATTTGTTACTTCCCTCTCTAACAAGGGCTATCGACCATAGGTCTTTCTGCTCTTATCCAAGAATATTAACTCAATAATATACAAACTTTGCACCACTTTTCAAACATATTTCATTCTATTTTGTTTAATTTCTACTTCTGTTCTTTATGTTAAATGTGCCGAGGTTTTCCAATTATTTATAAAAAAACGATGTCTAAAAGTGCAAACTCCCCTAAATGTATTCCTTTTCTCTTGATTTGAACATTATTATTGTTAAAGGAATATTTTTTATAAATACGTGCCGAAATCTATTATTGAAACAGGTTAAAGTTTTAAATTATACCATAGTAAATCTACTAAATTTCATGTTGATTTAGATTTTTTATAGATTTATTTTCAAGAAATTTCAACTTTGGTTTAATTTTGTGTGGTAAACAGTGATAACATATTTTAATTACCTATAGAACAGGTTGAAGTTTAATTATATATAATTAAATTTAGTAACTAATAAAACATAAGTTGATTTAATTATCCGTTAATTTTTTATTATTTTGCAAGTGATTTATTATATTTAGACTAAACATATTAAATTATTTAAATAAATTTAAGATATAGTTTGATTACCTTTTGTTAATTAAAGTTCTCAATGTTGTTAAACGAGTGTTATCCACCACAAAATTATTTATTTATTTATTTAACGGAAAATCCATTTTACAAATTAATATTTAACTAAATATAATTACTACAACAACAACAAAAATTTAATACAAATAATACAATAATTAAATATAAATATAACTTAATATAAATTTGACTTATTAAACTAAGAAAAATTACAAATATTTATTCGCTTAAGTCTTGCCATGAATTGTGAGGGTGAGAAAGAGTTGAAAATGTCAAAGTTTGGATGTACCGATAATGTATTGGCTGTTCGCATAAACCTTGAAAGTGGGCTATTATATCCGTAATTTGTCTTATGAAGTTGAAGGCGAAATATAGGTAAATGTCTAGTTGGGCGATTGGTTAAATTAATACTGAAATTAATTTGTGATAAAAGATATGGACAATTAACAGCATTACAAATTAATTTATGAAAAAACAACAAGTCGGCATACACCCGGCGACAACATAGTTTATCAATACATTGTTCCGATGATAATATCTCTAAATTTGTGCTAGAATCGAAACCTACCTTGTACGCAAGCACCTTTAAAAATTTGTTTTGTACGTTTTCCAAAGCACTGATATAAACGCGTTGTGATTAGGCATGAAGTATCAAACAATTCAAATGTTCAGGTTTCTTAAATGTCAAGTCACTTTGCTTTGAATTTAGTCACTTTACCCGATTATTTTATGTTAATGTGTTCAACAAAACAGTTGAAATAGTTTCACAAAATTAATTTTGTAAATAAAACACGATTTTAACATTGTTTGTATAACTGAATCTCAGTTATACAAAGTTGAAATCGCGTTTCATTTGTGAATTATATCTTGAACAAGTTTCTCATCTTTCACGTGCTGAAAAATATGTAACTATGATTTAAAAAAAAGAAAAACGCTTGGTTAAATTTCACTAATATTTTGGTTTTTTATTCCAACTAGTTTCGACAAATAATATTTGTATGTGCATCAGAGTGTCTTACGTGCTAATTATAACGCGAAAAATATCGCTACAAGAACTGCCTGGGCCAGGGAAGGGGGGGTATACGAATTTATTTCCCATTATCTATTTTTCCCGCTCTCCATCTCCGAAGTTTCCGAGTTTTTTTTAGGGACATAACTCTCAGACCGGGTGCATATCCAACTTTAGATTGTATAAAGTATAATGTACAAAGAAACCCCTAATGTAAAATCGATGGAACACCATTACAGTCGGGGCCGACTTCTAACTTCGGTAAATCATTGGCGCGAGTGCGTTCGCATAACTCGCAGGGACTTAATGCAAAATTCCACCACCATCAACTACACTCTCTTTAAAGGGATAATATCCCTTGAGAGAGGCAAAGAGGGGAGAATAAATATATAGTTACTTAACTTTAAAATCTATAATTACTTTAAAAAAAAAAAACAGTGAATTTATATTATTTAAAACATTTTTCAATATCTTAAATCTGTCCCATTACGTCTGGATTAGTAGTTATCATTTTTAAGTATACATATCCCGATTTGTAAATTTGTTTTTGAAAAGCGTTCAGTTTAAACGTGTTTCCACCCCCAGACTAAACATAAAGTAAACCATACTTGTCATTAAAGGTTCTAATAGCTGCCGAACAAGTGTTTTCCACTCCCAGACTAAGCATGAAGTAAAATTTCGAGTTTAGAAAAGCCTGAAAATTTGGTTTGGTCGCGTAGCGCGAAGCGCGGAGCGGCCAAACCAAATTTTCAGGCTTTTCTAAACTCGAAATTTTACTTCATGCGCCACGCTTCTAAAACAATTATTTCAATTGAAGTTTAAAATACACTACCTTAGAATACTGCTTAGGCAGTATATTTTTAACTTCACTTGAAATCAGTGTTTTATACGCGTGGCGCATAAAGTAAAATTTCGAGTTTAGAAAAGCCTGAAAATTTGGTTTGGTCGCTCCGCTTCGCGGAGCGACCAAACCAAATGTTCAGGCTTTTCTAAACTCGAAATTTTACTTCATACTTAGTCTGGGAGTGGAAAACACTTGTTCGGCAGCTATTAGAACCTTAAATGACAATATGGTTTACTTCATGTTTAGTTTGGGAGTGGAAATATTCATTCGGCAACTATTAGAACCTTTAATGACAATACTGATTTCGTAAATATAATAAGAAACAAACACAAGCTAAAGTTATAAGAAATATCGATATAAATATCGATTATTTTGCATAAAAATATCGATATTCCAAAATATTGATATATGTATATCGAACATCCCGAATGCACTGCAATGATGTCACAGCCCACGTTCAGTGCGTATAGATTTTTTTCATCTTAATATATTTTTTGGTACGTTAAAATTGTTTAATTAATTTGTTGTATGTTTTGCATAGAATTATTACTTTTTGTTGTTAGGGAGTTTCCTTTAGTTTTGTGGGTCGTGTTGTAATATATACCTTTAACAAGTCCAATAAAACGGGACGGGAAATTCTTGTGCGTCCGCCCGAGTTTAATGCAGCAGCAGCAGCTGTACTACATCAATTACTCCACGAGTGATGAACGGTGGAACTTGAGGTCCTTTGGCCGTTTTAATTAATGGCGCAGGACTATGGCGTCTAGACGCCTCTCTTGTTCCCTTGTTCGCTATCGACTTTATACCCCGAAACAAAAGGCCTGCGAAGCGTTTATTCCACATTCGCCGGACACACGCACTCGACAATGGCCCGATAAAAATGTTTCAGATTTTATCCGCACCTGGTTCCTACCAAACCAGCTCTAATTATCGCTTCTGTTACTGTTTCTTAGAAGGCTTCCACATCCTCTAATTAGCATCTTCGGTGGAATGTTACAAAGGGGAATAATAAAATTGATGCTACATGAAATCATTATTACTTTCCTTACAGGGGCAGGAAGTGTTCTAAAGCTTGTATTAGATGACACTATTTTCTTGTATAAAAAAATAGTATACTATTATCTATCATGGTGTATGTAATACACAAAATGTGAGCAAACGCGAATCTTGTACAATTTTGTATAATGGAAATAAGACATGTTTTATTTGGTTTTTTCATATTTTGTGTATTACACGTGATAGAAAATAGTATACTATTTTTTTTTGTACAAGAAAATAGTGTCGTCTAATACAAGCTCAACACATTGATTCAATTTTAAGTATGGTTTATATCAAAATATTTTTTTTTTAAATAAATAACAAACAATAATGTAAGTTGTAAAATTATTAATATGAAAAGAAAAATCAATACAACTCTTTGACTTGCTTTTGTGTGAATACAATTAAAGACGAAGAATATGATAAATTCAAATTCAAAACTATTTGAATTCGAGAAAATAAGCTTACGCTTCTTATAGTTTGCACACTTTATACATAATATATAAAATTACGAAAAAACTATTCGTGAAAATGCAAACAGTGTCTTAATTAATAAGACAATTTAAGACGATAAATATTCATTGAAACAACTACTTCCCGTGCAAATACACCTCCGCATATTGAATTATACAATGAAATATTTAAAATCTTATTTAATTTGATTTTTAAATTGTCTTATTAATTAAGACACTGTTTGCATTTTCACGAATAGTTTTTTCGTAATTTTATATATTATGAAGAATATGATTTTGAACTTCACCATAAATCAGTGTTTTATAGAGGGCCTCGAACCGTTATTTTTTCGGTCCGGTTCAAATAAGCAAAATATATCGGTTTTCCTTCCAGTAAAAATAACGGTTTCATCAGTTTTCAGTTTAACTCCTATTTTTATTATATTTTTGAAATGTTTTTAATTGTCTTAGGCAATCATAAATAAACAAAATATATTGGTATTTTAACGAAAAAGGCAGTATTTATACAAATATAAAACATAATTAAATCAATAATAAATTTATTTTCTAGCATAATTTAGAAAATTATAAATTTTTTGTTCCAACTATACCTACATATAAAACATGAGCCGTATATTTTGAACTTCACTTTAAATCAATGTTTTACACGCGTGGCGCATGAAGTAAAATTTCGAGTTTAGAAAAGCCTGAAAATTTGGTTTGGCCGCTCCGCTTCGCGGAGCGACCAAACCAAATTTTCAGGCTTTTCTAAACTCGAAATTTTACTTCATGCTTAGTCTGGGAGTGGAAGACACTTGTTCGGCATCTATTAAAACCTTTAATAGAAATACTGATTTCGTAAATATAATAGGAAACAAACACAAGCTGAAGTTATAAGAAATATTGATATAAATATCGATTATTTTGCATAAAAATATATATATTACAAAATATTTGTATATGTATATCGAACATCCCGAGTGCAGAGCAATGATGTTACAGCAAACCAAATTTCCAGACTTTTCTAAACTCGAAATTTGACTTCATGCCTAATCTGGGATTTGAAACTCGTTAAAGGGTTTAAACTAAAAGATTTTAGTAAAACAATGAATGTCTGAAAACGCACATAAAGAAATCGTGATATGTATGCCTAAAAGAAAAAAAATCCTTCTATTTATCTTTTCATTTTATTGATTTTAACATTTCTATACTATTTTTATTATTATTTTTCAATGACTTTTTTAAATCTTGATACCGATTTTCAATAAAATTTTAGTATTTTATATTGTTAATGGATCTTAAACATAAATAAGTAAATTTGATTTAATCGATTTATACGAAAAATTACAGACCCAAAAATCTGAAAAAATCATAATTGCATTTTCTTTTCTGTTGAAATTGTCAACATTAACGAATTTTATTGATTCATAAATTTTTATATTTCTCGCTTTTAATTTATATTTTTCGCTTTTGATTTTAACCTGACCCACATACAAGGATCATTATTTTTTGAGAAACTTAATAATCCACTGATTGGAGTAGAGGAGAGAAAGAAATGTACTTCTTGATATTAAATAATATCAAGAAGTACATTTCTTTCTCTCTACTACTCCAATCAGTTAAATAAACACTTGATATAATGGACAACACACACACTATTTTAATAATCCACGTTCTTTCTACTATCATCAAAGTAAAACATTTTCATTAAAATTTAAAAATGTCGTATACCCCATGGAAAATAATTAAATTTGGGCGAAAATGCAAAAATCGCCAAATAACTTCATATTATACCAAAATGTAGCTAAAGAATGGGAGCATAATTTGTGATTGAGCCTCATCAAGAAATTAGTTTTTAGACAGCCCGCTCGCAAAGTGGACCTTTGCAAAGTGGAAGAAAATTTTGCTCGACATTGCAATTTTTGTTCACGGTCGCAGATGACCTAGAAAAATGACTTTAAGTGAAAATATAGCTGCATTCTTTAGAAATATAATGCTAAAAACCCCGTCCATCTATCTTATATGTGAACCTTGTAATCTTGGTCTAACCGCAGACGCATCCGAAACGGCCAATCGGCGGGCCTCTCAAAAATCGTTGCCATAAGGCCTCATGTTAATTGCACAAGGAGACCAAAGTGACCCGAATAGTTGAAAATCATAATTTTTTCAAGAAACTAAATAGTCCACGTTCTTTCTACCAACATCACGAGAGTTCGTGATTTTATTTAGATTTTTTGAAAAGAAAAAATGTTCTGACTACAATTTGAAAATGTAAGGAAATTTGAAAATGTCGCATGGAAAATAATCAAATTTCGGCGAAAATACGAAAATCGCCAAATGACTTCATATTCTACCAAAATATAGCTAAAAAATGGGAGCATAATCTGTGAGAATTTGAGCCTTATTGAGAAATCAGTTTTCGATCAGCCCTATCGTAAAGTGGACGTTCGCAAAGTGGAAGAAAATTTTGCTCGACTTAGCGATTTTTTTTTCGCGGTCGCAAATGACATGGGAAGATGACTTGTAATGAAAATGTAGCTATATTCTTTAGGAATATAATGCTGGAAACTCCGTCCTTTTATCTTATCTGTAAACTTTGTAATCTTGGTCCAACCGCAGACGCGTCCGAAACGGCCAATCGGCGGGCTTCCCTTAAACCGTTCCCATAAAGCCCCATGTTAATTTCACGGGGCGTCCAAAGTGGCCCGAATGGTTGAAAATCATTATTTTTCGGGAAACAAAATAGTCCACGTTCTTTCTGCCATCATCATGGAACTTCGTGATTTTCTTCAGATTTTTTTGGAGAGAAAAAAAATTGTCGTAAGGGGGATGCATGCAAAATAATCAAATTTAGGCAAAAATGCAAAAATCGCCAAATCACTTCATTTTATATCAAAATGTAGCTAAAGAATAGCAGCATAATCTATGAGAGTTTGAGCCTCATCGAGAAATTAGTTTTCGGTCAGCCCGCTGGCAAAGTAGACCGCAAAGGAAGAAATATTTTGCTCGACTTTGCGATTTTTTTTTTCGCGGTAGCAGACAATCTAGGAAGATATATTTTTGTGAAAATATAGCTGCATTCCTTAGGAATATAATGCGTCCTCTCTTATCTGTGAACCTTGTAATCTTGGTCCAACCGCAAACGCGTCCGAAACGGCTATCGGCGGGCCTCCCTCCCAGATTAAGCAAAACTGAAGTAAAATTTCGAGTTTAAAAAAGCCTGAAAATTTGGTTTGGTCGCGTAGCGCGAAGCGCGGAGCGGCCAAACCAAATTTTCAGACTTTTCTAAACTCGAAATTTTATTTCATGCGCCACGCGTATGAAACACTGATTTAAAGTGAATTTCAGAACATACCCACCCTTAATGTTGGATCTGTACGTCTGTTTACTATTTACTACTACACTTGTAATACACCGTTTGTTGTAACTCTAAGATTTTGAAATATTGTCTTTTTATATTGAACTAATTTATGCTTGTAGAAAAGGCTATAAAATTTTATTAAAATAATATATTATTTAAAAATAAAAAACTCGCGCCGGCAAATCCAAAACTATCTCAAAACCTACGTGTTATCATCTAAAAAAATATTACTAAATTATCCTGAATTATTCTGTCCACAAACAAATTACAATTTTAATTTCTTACGGTGAAAAAGAGCATCGTGTGTGGTCCTTGTGCTGCAATCGGAAATTAGTATCAAGTTTTTTTTTTCTTTTAGTTCTACGAGCGCGTTGGGTGATTACGTGTAAGTAAATTGATTTCCATGAAGTGCATAATTTCACCAGGGAAAATTATTTTAAGTACGACCTTTACACAAAGTATACAAACATTTCATTCGAGACCCGTAATTTACTGTGTGCACAAGTTGTAATTTTGGATTTTGTTTTAATGGATGTGTAGTATTATTAAACATGAATGTTTTGTATGAGAAAACTATTAAAAAATATTATAATATAATATAATAATTGTATAATATAAATAGAATATATCCAAGGGGAGCCAATGCTTATGGAAAAACTGTAAATCGAGTAGAAAAGGAAAGACTATGGTCAGGATGTGGGGTACGAGTAAGACAGACGACTATATACACCAATCACCGGTCTCGATTCTGGATGCAGCCTCCACACGCTGTTACCAAATTATATACAGAGACTGGCTAACTGGATATATATGAACTGTGATATATCGTATGTTCAATAAAATTAAACCTCCATAGTGCCATGGAATATATTGTAAGTTGGCAATTCTGAAATTAAACATTATAATTATTATATCTGACCTTTTATAGAACAGTTCCTAAAGATAACTTATAAAAAAGATTAAACCATGGCACTCTAGATTTTTTTTGTATTGAACATACGATACGTAAATACCTTCAAACATAATTCAGTAAACAGAAAACAGTATAGAATAGTCAGTCATATTTAAATGAGAATACAACTCATAGCCTACTAGAACGAATTTTCAACCAATGAGATGCAAGGAAAGCCGTATTACATGCCTATCACCGCGATGATAAAAACCAAAGAAGCGGCGGGTGATAAGTTGTCCTGTCATTCGAAACGTCAAAATAGGAAAAGTTTCGTGCAGTGATATTAATAGAAAAGTGAAAAGTGCGACGCCAAAAAACACCGTCATGAATAAAGAATCACAGTGGCGGCAGTTTACGATCTTTTGTGAGGTTAAAAAATTCTCAATCAATAGGGAAACAACAATATCTCAGCTGTCGATAATGTTAAGGGACTCACATTATTCTATTCGTTATATTCTCTCACTAAATATAACTCGTGATATGATTAATTATCGATGATATTTTGTCGTTGAAGCCGAAGCAGCACATTCAACTCGTGCTGCGCACTCGTTGAATTTGCAGCTCGGTTTCAACTCCAAAATATCATCGATAATAATCATACCACTCGTTATATTACAGCTGAGAATACAACTCACAGCCTACTAGAACGAATTTTCAACCAATGAGATGCAAGGAAAGCCGTACATGCCTATCAATGCGATGATAAAAAACAAAAGAAGCGGTGATAAGTTGTCCTGTCATTCGAAACGTCAAAAGGGACGAAAATCGCTGGCGTATAGTTTCTTTCAGTGAGATTAATAGAGAAGTGAAAAGTGCGACGCCAAAAAACACCGTCATAAACAAAGAATCGCAGTGGCGGCAGTTTACGAACTTTTGTGCGGTTAAACAAAAATATCACAGCTGTCGATAATGTTGAGGGACTCGCATTATTTCATTTGTTATATTCTCTCACTAAATATAACTCGTTATATGATTAATTATCGATGATATTTTATCGTTGAAACCGAAGCAGCACATTCAACTCGTGCTGCGCACTCGTTGAATCTGCAGCTCGGTTACAACTCCAAAATATCATTGATAATAATCATACCACTCGTTATATTAGAGCTGAGAATATAACTCAAGCGTGACATGAATACATTCCCTCCAATTAGAATCGCTTATTTCCATAGATACATTTTATCACAGCGGTGATAGAATCCTATCACCTTGTTTTGGTCATTGCTACGAAAATTATTTGTCAAATCTGACGGTCGGTAATTAAAAAAGTCAACTGGGCGAGGGGGTGATATTTCTAAGACGAAAATATAATGAATCCATCTGCGGCTTGGATTACTAAATTAACATTAAATTTGTTTATTGAAAACAAGCAGTATACACTTTGAATTCCTAATTTTTAATTTCTAAATCTTCATGGTAATTCTTGCATGAATACAACGGGTATGATCTACCAAAGAAAATCGGAAATAACTAACACACTCCTATGTTTTTAATTAAGTTATATAGCAGCTCTTTTGATGTTAATAAATTAGCCTTTTTTTAATTGGGTACCACTGCTTTAAATTTAGACCAGGCTTCCTCGCGCAACCAGTAGACCCAAGGAAGAGAGGACCATTTCTAATTATACTCCACCAGATAGATAAACATCACTTGAAAATAAATAGAGCACCGGGATGGGACGAACACGAACACGAAAGCACTGGATGAAATAAAAATGTGGAATTTCGTTCGGTGTCCGTCAAAACGGCGATGTTGCCGGTGGTTTAAATTAAAACTGTTGTGTCTAATCGTAAAGACATTCTCCGTTGACGGATAGGCGGACTGTCTCTGGCTGCTTTATGTGCCGCCGGTTCTGGATTTATTTGTTATTTATTGGGGACAACCGACGGGAGCACCTGAAATATCAACGTTTATTTTGAGGAAATTGTTTTTTTTTTTTCGGAGAGTTAAATTAAAACATTTTTGATTGTTATCTTTAGAATACCTCTGACTTATTTCTGTTACTGATATGTATGAATGAATGAAGAGGCTAGCACGGTGCTTAATTAGTTTAGTTGCTGCAGAAACAGTTACCAATTTTTGGAGTGGGGCTTCTCAGAACAATAAATCCACCTGTCAGATGCCTGATTAAGAATCATTGGAATCGCAGTTCTAAAAATCAAAATATGTGTGGTTAATATTTTATTATCTCGACATAAATATTTATTAGCAGTAGTATCTGCACCAAATACAATTGTTATTCAAATCATAACGATTAAAAAAACATTAAATAATAGTGAAGGTTGACTAACAACAACAAACACTATCAAAATTAATTTCAATTGCGATTTGCATGACCACCCATTTATTTTATTGCGATGACATACAAATTTGTTTCGCCTCAATGTCGAATCGGCGGTTTTATTAAGTGCTACGGTCGTAATCGTTAATTTATGTGCATCGGTCTTGAGCCCCGTGCAGTGGCCATGCTGCCGAGACCGGTTTTAGGGTGCCACCCCTCTTCGAAAACCGTTTCCTCGGCGAGCCCGTAAGCCGGTAGCCGCTAGTCAAAACACACGCTCGGAGAAAAATTGACCGACCATTTTTTTAATGGCGCTGCAATAAATTTAACTGTTATAAAACGTGATGAGATTTTAAGAATAGTTTTATTGTGATTTATTACCGTTATTCAATTTTTCTAGAAGTTTAATATGTATCTAACAGGTGTTTTTCTACTTTTTGAGTAAATATTTCGAAAAAATATGTTAATCCATTAATAATGGTCACTTTGTGTCCAAAATGTACATTTGGTAATTCAAATAAAAGTGTGGAGAAAGGTTATTAATGCTTTATTCGTCAAATTAAATATTTCGAGTTTAGAAAAGCTAAACATTTTGGATCCAAATTTTCAGGATGTTCTAAACTGGAAATATTTACTTCATGCACCGGGCGTATAAAATCAAGGCTTCGAACTGTAACTAAACCCAAAGCCAGAAACTGGAACAAAATAGTTTTTTTGTCGGAACGAAAACTGGAAATGAACCGAGATTTTTTCCATACCTAACCTAACATTAAGAAGTACATATATGTTTTTTTTTCAGAATTTAAAAAAATAAAACATTTCTGGTGAAAATGTGCATTTTTTGTAAACTTGCCCTTACAAAAAATGCACATTTTCACCAGATATGTTTTATTTTTTTAAATTCTGAAAAAAATGATATATGTAGTTCTTAACTTTTTCTTTCTTTTTATTAACTTTCTGCTGTATATAAAAGTACACAAAATGGATGTAATAATTTTTTTACTATAAATAAAATTTGCTCCAGTAGTTTCTAACATTAAGAACTAAATATATGATTTTTTTTCTTAATTTAAAAAAATAAAACATTTCTGGTGAAAATGTACATTTTTGTACTCCCCCTTACAAAAAATGCGCATTTTCACCAGAAATGTTTTATTTTTTTAAATTATGAAAAAAATCATATATGTAGTTCTTAATGTTAGAAACTACTGTAGCATATTTTATTTATAGTAAAAAAATTATTACATTCATTTTGTCCACTTTCATATACAGCAGAAAGTTGATAAAACGGGTAAAACTCAACTTTGAGCGCACATGCTGAGCTTAGCTTTAAATTTCCAAAAATCTGTTTTACCTTAAATTATAGCCCTTTTAATTCCAAACAGACTTAGATAAAATATTTATTAATTTATTAACACAAAATAAACCTAATCTGGATTTAAGTGAAAAACAAGGGCTGCTCAATATTTTTACTGATAGTATTCAACACGCTCTATTTCGTATAATATTTATTCGATTCAATTTATTCAAAAAGCGATCGATTTATATTGAAACTAGCTTCAATTTGATATTAAACAGTTGTTTCATACATAAAAACTGTGCCTAGTACAAGCGCTCAAAGTTAGATTTTGACGAGTACGTGAATTTTCTCTTCTCTTTAAAAGTAAAGAAAATAAGCAGAAATTTAATTTTTAAGGGAAAATAAGTAGCTCGCGTTGTTTCTAATACCAGTGAGAAAGTTTGTGAATTTTTTGAGGTGTTTTAAAATTTAAAATAAAAAGCGGATTTTCCATACCTACCCCTTACAAAAATGCACATTTTCACCGGAAAATTTAAATTTTTTAAAATTCTAAAAAAAATCATAGAGGTAGTTCTTAACGTTACAAACTACTGGTGCAATTTTTTTTATAGTAAAAAAATTATTACATTCCTTTTGTCCACTTTTATATACAGCAGAAAGTTGATAAATCCAGTAAAACTCAACTTTGAGCGTAATGCTGAGCTTAGCTTTAAATTTCCAAAAATCTGTTTTACCTTAAATTATAGCCCTTTTAATTCTAAATAGGCTTAGATAAAATATTTCTTAATTTATTAAAACAAAATAAACCTAATCGGGATTTAAGTGAAAAACATGGGCTGATCAATATTTTTACTGTTAGCATTCAACACGCTCTATTTCGTATAATATTTATTCGATTTAATTTATTCAAAAAGCGATCGATTTATAATAAAACTAGCTTTAATTTGATGTTAAACAGTTTTTTCACACATAAAAACTTTGCTTAGTATAAGCGCTCAAAGTTAGATTTTGACGAGTACGTGAATTTTCTCTTCTCTTTAAAAGTAAATAAAATTGGTGAAAATTTGATTTTCAAGGGAAAATAAGTAGCTCGCGTTGTTTCTAATACTAGTGAGAAAGTCTTTGCATTTTTTGAGGTTTCTTGAAATTTAAAAAAAAATGCGGATTTTCCATACCCACCCCTTACAATAAATGCACATTTTAATCGGAAATTTTTAATTTTTAAAATTCTGAAAAAAATCATAGACGTAGTTCTTAATATTAGAAACTACTGGTTTAATTTTTGATTATAGTAAAAAAAATATTACATCCCTTTTGTCCACTTACAGCAGAAAGTTGATAAAACCGGTAAAACTCAACTTTGAGCGCACATGCTGAGCTTAGCTTTACAGTTCGAAAAATCTGTTTTAGCTTAAATTATAGCCCTTCTAATTCAAAACAGGTTTGGTTAAAATATTATTTAAATTATTAAAAAAAAAACGAAACCTAATTTGGATTTAAGTAAATGTCAAGGATTTTTCAATGTTTTCACTGCTAGCATTCAACCTACTTTATTTTCTATAATATTTACTTGATTTAATTTATTCAAAGCGATCGATTCAGAATTAAATAAGCTTTAATTTGATTTTAAAGAGTTGTTTCCCACATAAAAACCGTGCTTAGAACAAGCGCCTAAAGTTCGATTTTTATGAGCTGGGGAACTTTCTCTTGTTTTTAAAAGTGAATAAAATTGCTGAAAATTTGTTTTTCAGGAGAAAATAAATAGCCCGCGCTGTTTCTGCTACTAGTGAAAAAATCTGTGAATTTTTGAAAATTTTTAAAAATTTTAAAAGTTTTGCAGATTTTCCATACCCACCCCTTACAAAGAATGCACATTTTGATTGTGACTATACTGTATTGCGCTATAATTGTATTTTTCTAATTTATCCTATTATTAGATCTTATGAATCTGTTGGATAATAAATAAATAAATAAATAAATAAATAAATAAATTTTCAATGGAAATTTTTAGTTTTTTAAAAATCTGAAAAAAATCACAGATGTACTCTATTATGTTAACAACTGGTTAAGCTTATTGTTTTATTTGTAGAAAAATTATTACATCTAATTTCTCCACTTTTAGAAAAAATAAATCGATTTTGTAAAGAAAAAAACATCCTTATTTTACAAGAACTAAAGTGAATGACGGGGAAAGTGCTATGATGGACATTTTTATACAGGGAGTTATTATTTTAAGTATACATATCCCCATTATATTCTATAAGCTTTTAGATATTTAGTTTTTGCTTAAGACTGCAATTTAACTTTTTAAATGAGTGTTTTCCACTCCCAGACTAAGCATGAAGTAAAATTTCGAGTTTAGAAAAGCCCCGTGAAAATTTGTCGAGGGTCGCGCAGCGACCCGAGACAAATTTTCTGGGCTTTTCTAAACTCGAAATTTTACTTCATGCGTCACGCGTATAAAACACTGAATTATCATGAAGTTTCATATATTCTTGTTCAGCAGTATATTTTTAATCCTGTTTAAAGAGTATATATTTTTTGTCCCCCCAAATTTACCAAAATACAGATTTATTAGTATATTTTTAATGTCACAATATTTCAGTGTTTGATACGCGTGGCGCATGAAGTAAAATTTCGAGTTTAGAAAAGCCCAGAAAATTTGTCTCGGGTCGCTGCGCGACCCTAGACAAATTTTCACGGGGCTTTTCTAAACTCGAAATTTTACTTCATGCTTAGTCTGGGAGTGAAAACACTGGTTTAAAGTTTCAAATTCAACTCTTTTAAAAAAACAACGAAATCCTAAAGATTTAAAGAAAATAATTTGAATTTTGAATACGTATACTTTAAAGAAAAACTCGCTGTATAATCTTTCCTCTTTTGCCTTTCAGCGTTGAGATATTTTGTTTATTTCACTTCTTTCAATAGCTGTTTTCACTTAGTTCGTCCTAAGCTAATGTTTTTGCGTCGTTCCATGTCCAACCATTCTGTTTTAGTATACAGGGTCGTGAATTTTTCGATGCTCACCATTAGTATCTCGGAAACGATAAAATACACGATGTCGCTTAAATTAGATAAAAGTTGCTCATTTTAATGGCGATTGAGAATCTGAAAAAAATGTGATAATTTTGATAGGTTTCTATCAGTTGATACAATCACAATTTTCAGTTTTTTCGCGATAAATCGCCATTAAAATGAGCTATTTTTTTTTTCTTGAATAATTTTCTCACTTATCACATGGTGAAACATTTTTAAATATTGATAATGAAGGTTTAAATTAAATTCTATTTTTCCCTAATTTAAGCGACCTCGTGTATCTTATCGTTTTCGAGATACCAATGGTGAGCATCGAAAAATTCATTTTATAATGAATTAATTGTGCAAAAGCTACTTACATAAATATTGACCTAATGATTTCAGAACAGAAATACCACCAAGAAACAAGTGTGTTTATTTTGTAATCTCCCATTTCTCTCAATCGTTGCATGAACGTATAAGCAACCAAATCCTAACCAAACTAAATTTTCAGGATTTTCTAAACTCATTTTACTTTACGCTTAATCAAGGAGTGAAAACACTCGTTCGAAACTTGAAATCGAACGCTTTAAACAAAAATAGAACATAGAGTTCCAGTTCTGGATTATTACATCCCAGATATACAGCTGTTAGTAAAAGTATTCTATTAATTTTTCGTATATGTATAGAAACTATGCACTTTACGAAATTTATGAGTTCATTGCATTTCGTAAAAGACGTCGACGATAACAATCGACCGTAGTAAATCCTGAAACTCCGAAAATGCCCCTCCTCACAAAGTGCACCGTTACGGCGAAATTAATCATGAATCGGTGGCGCCAACTTTTGAAAGTTCGAGCAAAACGAGTGACGGTCGCGAGCGGGATCGCTGAAAAAAAAACGAATAACGCTGAAATGAGACGTAATGGTCAGTAAACGTCAGGCTCGATTTCCCGCTTTAGGGTCGATTTTCCCGAGGCGCGCGAACGTTTCTATTAAGCAAGGGGCGGTTTTGCGGAAGTTCCGAGTGGAGTTTAAACCCCCACTAAAATCACCACTTTAAACACCTCGTTCATTCAATTTAATTAATAACTGTAATAAACGATTGGATTTTATTAAACTATACAAACAAAACATTTTAACAATTCTAAAATAATGTAAACTGTCGGCATCTCGGTTCTTTGAAAAACAAATTACATATCTTAGATTGGGTTATATAATTCGAACATTAAAAGTGCGATTCTTTTCGCAATCTACAACAAGTTAGTCTTACAATGACTATATCAAACACTCATTGAAACAACTACTTCCCGGGCTAATACCCCGACGGACATTGAATTATACAACAAGTGTTTGCTGTTACATACAGTAACCTACTGCAAATGTAACAATTTGGGTCAAATTATTCAGGCCATCTATTGACGCGTTTCGAGATTTATCTCTCATCAGTATAGCTTTGCCATTCCCTCTAAACAATTTGACACCTTATATAATTCAATGTCCGTCGGGGTATTAGCCCGGGAAGTAGTTGTTTCAATGAGTGTTTGATATAGTCTTTGTAAGACTAACTTGTTGTAGATTGCGAAAAGAATCTCGGCACTTTTAATGTTTGAAGTATTCTGCAACCAAGAATTGGCAATTTCATTTATTCTTATACATATTTAATTCGGTAAAACTCGGAAACTTTAATTAAATTTAATTATATGTCTAATTACGACGCATGTTTCTGAAGTCAGAACCTACTGGGATGCTGACAGTTTATAGACACTCGTTATAATGCTAAAAAAAATTAAAGGTATGGGCAGGTATTATCGGAGAGAACTTGAATGGAGTGAAGTATTTGGATCTTCTCTGGGATAAAATAATTTCAGCAATGAGCCCACTTCTAGGAGTAGACCTCAATCATATATGGTTTCGGCAGGATGGCTGTCCTGCGCACGACATGATTAATGTGCATGGATTTTTAAATACTACTTTTTCGAATCGTGTAATTGGTAGAAGTGGTGATCAGGTGTGCAGCCAGGTCTCCCGATTTGCCTCTAATTGACTTTTTCCTTTCGCCATACGTAAAACAGAAAGTTTATAATCATGTAACGCCCGGTATTATTAACTTTTTTAAACAGACATTTAGTTAAATGATGTTTAGGTTAAAGATACATTTAAAATTGTCAATACACATGAATCTTTGTAAAGAATTTTTTAAGTAAATGTCATTAAGATCTGTTGGCAATAGATTGTATATGGCGTTTTAGTAAATTTCATATTTGCAGGTAGGTAACACTGGATTATAATCTCTAATGTTTGCAGTCAGTCAGTTCGTTTGTGTTTTGTTTTATAAAACACTTGTTTGGTTATACAGGGAATTTTTCTTTTAGGTTTTAGGTAAGGTATGCATAAGGTGTACATTTTACGACCACCGTTGTTTTTCAAAAGAGCTTAATTTGAAACTTTAAACGAGTGTTTTCCACTCCCAGACTAAGCATGAAGTAAAATTTCGAGTTTAGAAAAGCCCCGTGAAAATTTGTCGAGGGTCGCGCAGCGACCCGAGACAAATTTTCTGGGCTTTTCTAAACTCGAAATTTTACTTCATGCGCCACGCGTATAAAACACTGATTTCAAGTGAGGTTCAAATATACATAAATTCACAATATTTTTGTTTTGTACCTGTGGCGCATGAAGTAAAATCAAACATCAATTCACCAACATACAATATAGCAAAATGGCTAGTACAACAGTTCCAATCATTAATTATTAAAAACGATTGTTCAATAAAAAATTCCGTTGAGTTAACCACAAAACTTCAAACAACTAAAATCGAACTAGATGAATCATTGGTTTCCTTTGACGTAGAAGCACTATTTCCCAGCATTCCCATAGAAGAAACAATTATCATTTTAGAAAATCTCTTATTAGAAAATTCAATACCACCAGAAAATATTAAACAATATATTGATTTAACAAGAATAGTGATGGAGTGCAACACGTTTGAATTCGACAATAAATTCTACAAACAAACTTTCGGAACAGCCATGGGTAATCCACTCTCACCTTTCCTAGCTAACGTTTTTCTCAACCACCTCGAAAATCGAGCTAAAAACACAATAAACGGCTTTCCGAGAGTTTGGTTCAGATACGTTGATGACGTAATAGCAATCATCAACACTAAAACCAACATGGGAAACTTGTTGTCGAGTTTAAACAGTTTGTGCCCCAGCATTTCATTTACACACGAAAAAGAAAACAACAATCAACTTCCCTTCTTAGATTTACAAATAATTAAAAATAATAATACACTAGAATTCAACATATACCGAAAACCTACACACACATACAACTACATTCACTCATCCTCAACATCACCCATTAAACACAAACTAGCAGCATTTAATAGCATGATTTACAAAGCAATAAACTTACCTTTATCAAATGAAAACAAAAGAAAAGAATTAACATTTATAAAAAACATTGCACAATCTTTAGGTTACAGCAAAAACACAATAGAAAAGCTCATCAATAGACATAAAATGAATCATAAAATTAAATCTAGCACAAAACTCAATACATCAAAAGAAACTAATAAGAGAAAATATGTTAAATTCATTTACAATCCAACTATTTGTCACCAAATAAATAAAGTGTTCAGGAAATTTAATCTAACAACTGCGTATTACAGTGAATCGAAAGTAAAATCTTATTTAAATAACACTTTAATCAATAGTGATAGTCTACACAAATCCGGTATATATTCAATTAACTGTAACAACTGCAATAAAATATACATTGGTCAAACTCAACGAAATTTAATCAAGAGATTCAAAGAACACAATTACCACATAAAAAACCAAAACCCAGATAAATCAGCAATAGCTTTCCATAATTTCCAAACCGGCCACCAATTCTCATTACACAACGTAAAATTATTAAAACAATCAAACAGTTTCAGATTAAACATGTTGGAATCAATAGAAATGTACAAATGTAAAGACAAGTTGTTAAATTTCGATTTAAGCCCACTGGAAAACCCGCTTTTAAATCTCATTCCGAAAAACAATTGTAAACCGGCAAACAACTCTCCCATTATCAATAATCCCGGTCCACCAATAGATACCCGACATAATTAGATTTAGGTTTTTCCACTAATCCCTATACCGTATATAAACAGTTGTAATTAGTCTTAAAGCATTCAGTTATTGAAAATGAGTACATGGTACTCGAAATGTACATTTAACAAACAAAAATAAATAAGTGAAGAAAGGAAATTAAATCGTGTTTTATTAAAATTTCGAGTTTAGAAAAGCCCAGAAAATTTGTCTCGGGTCGCTGCGCGACCCTCGACAAATTTTCACGGGGCTTTTCTAAACTCGAAATTTTACTTCATGCTTAGTCTGGGAGTGGAAAACACTCGTTTATAGCTTCAAATTGAACTATTCTAAAAAATACAAGGTGAACATTTTCTTTTAGGTAAACCTGTAAATTTTCCGACATCCGTTGTAAAAACAAAAGAGCTTAATTTGGAACTCAAAATTTGCTACATTTAATAACTTATATTCTCTCTTTTAGAGTATAAGACATCGCGGCAGTTGACAGCTGCAAATTTGAGGTAAAATTTGACAAACAGGATAACATTTATTTGCTAATACGTAAGCATGGTAACAATAATTATCACGATTCGACTGCTATATAGATAAAAAACTCTATAAAAAGTTGTTACTAAGTAAAAATGAAATCTCATAGCTAGAAAATAGCGACACCCACTCCGTAAAAATGTGTACTTTACTCCACAACACACCGTATCATCTTCATTGAGGCCGAAGTTCTGAGACACCAAAAAAAAAAAAAAAAAAATATGCACTGTTATTACTATTGTAGCTGTTATTTATATTATTAACCTGTATTATGAAGGGCTAAGACATAGATCAACTTAAGTTGCTCTTAGTCCTTTTGCAGATAAGCATTAATTTAACACATTATTTTATTATTTATAAAAGTCTTTATATTGATGTATGTTTTATGTTTTATTTGCAAATAAATAAATAAATAAATAAATAAATAAATAAATTAATAAATATTTTGTCTTTCTCTTACTTCAGAAAATCCTATTATACTGTATTAACCTATGGATTTTGCTATTTATTTATTTATTAATTAACGGAGGCCATTTCATACAGAACAGTTACAATAATATTACAAATATATAAACATATTACAGACATTTTAAAAAAATCTTAACTATTTTGCACTGAGTTCACGACGCAAAAAACTTAGAGTTACTACAAATATATCAAAACCTGCTATGCTTATGCTATGCGCTTAGGTTATATTATATGTAATTACATTGTCCTGTAATTGGTGAATGTTGGACAATAAAGATTATTATTATTATAAATCTTTTCATTATGTCAACTTTTCGAGATTATAATAAAATTTGACATTTATTTGCGTGACTAAAATCAATTGCAATGTAAATGTTTTATAAAAGTATCCCTTATAAGTAAGTAAAAGCTGAAGATTTGCTATATACAATATTGAGGGTAGATTATTGTGATCATCACATACTTCCAAGTCCCTCCCTCAAGGACAATACATTACGGAAGCAGAAGGTCGGAAAATTTAATATCACCAACAATTCCCTCACTTTCCGTGTTTTTCCATTACATCACGTTCCTTGCACTTATGAGCATGTGTTCAGTCCCCGCACTAGGGGGTAATAAATTAAAGTCATCAGCAGAGGAGCGCAATATATATTTTTTTCCTCTCCTCGCGGCCGAATTAATTCGGGCGGCGGCGGAGGGATCGCCTCCTGAATAAAACTTGTTATTAAATTGGATTTTAAATGAAACAATGACTAATTCCGGGTGCGACCCCAACTGATACCGGCGCAGCTGTTTTCGCTCCCCCATCGGGCCCGGTACTCGCTCACCCCTTCACCGTGATTGCTTACACATTATGCATGTTGAGGTCCATTGTGCGCCACAAAGGCAGCGCGCCATTGATGTTTTGATCTTGTACGGAATATCCTTCACGGCGTTGCGAATCGGAGGAAAATGGCTGAAAAAGGGTGGTGCTGATTTATGGGATGGCCGATTTGTATAAATTTTTCGGATGCCTACACATTTTTTCCACGAGTTCATTGTATCGATTCACGGGGATGCTCGCGTACGTTTCTGTTTGAATGATGGCTGCATATTTTTTGCACACTTGAAATCATAACCACAATGCATGAATATATAACGCTCTTTTCGATGTACAACCCAATCATGTGAGAAATGCACATCAATAACATAAACTTTTTCGTAGGTACTACAAATTTGTGTGTATGAATAAAGTTGTTTCAAATTGAAGCCCCGAATGTCTGCCGAAAAAGAGTATTATGTACAAGGTAGGGCAAAAGTAATATAATGTGAATTGGCTGCCATTTTTTTAGAAATTTAAGAAAATGAGCTTTGTTTGAACGGAAAGTTTAATTGAAGGTGTAAGTTGAAAAAATAACATCGGTCAAATGACCACCTCCTGTGATATTGCACATTTTTACGGCATTTTAAATTGTTGCTCGTAAAACATCTGGCTCCAAATTGGTGATCGATTGATTGACGACATTAAGTTGAAAAAATGATATCGGTCAAATGACCATCTCCTGAGTTGATGCACATTTATACTCGTTTTACGGCATTTTACGCGTGGCGCATGATGTAAAATTTCGAGTTTAGAAAAGCCTGAAAATTTGGTTTGGCCGCTCCGCGCTTCGCGCTACGCGACCAAACCAAATTTTCAGGCTTTTCTAAACTCGAAATTTTACTTCATGCTTAGTCTGGGAGTGGAAAACACTCGTTTTAAGCTTCAAATTGAACTCTTTAAAAAAAAGCGTATGCATATGTATTGACAAATTTAATAATAAAAAATACAAAAGGTAATAAAAATAGATAACATCACAAGAAAAATTCTAATAATTGACTAATCATATGATATTATTAAACAAGATAAATTCAAAGTCAAAACTATTTGAATTCGAGAAAATAAGCTTACGCTTCTTATAGTTTGCACACTTTACCTGTACCTGTTCATTCCACACACAACACTTTTTCCAAGTAAGTTAATTTTAATTTATTCCTAATTTTTTTCAAAAACGTCATAAGCAAAGCTATACTGAAGAGAGATAAATCTCGAAACGCGTCTATAGATGGCCTAAGACATTAGTTTTAATCCAAGTCCTTTCACTTAGAATTTTTTTTTTTTTGTTATCTCTCCTTCCATTTTAAATTTGTATTTGTTAGTTGGTTTGAAGAGAATTTGACCTAAACGTTACATTTCTTGAATAATTTTCTCACTTATCACTTGGTGAAACATTTTTAAATATGGATAATGAAGGTTTAAATTAAATTACACTTGGTTTGTTTCACAATTTTTTAATTTACTATTTACTCGACTAGTTTCGCGTTTTACAGCATTATCAGGAGTTACATAACGTTAATAGAGCGTTGTAACAAATCAAATTAAAAAGATTTTAAATATTTCATTGTATAATTCAATATCCGGAGGTGTATTTGCACGGGAAGTAGTTGTTTCAATGGATATTTATCGTCTTAAGTTGTCTTATTAATTAAGACATTGTTTGCATTTTCACGAATAGTTTTTTCGTAATTTTATATGATATTATTAAATTTTTCTAAATCAACGGGCGTTATAAAAATTACAAAACACGTAAAAATTAATAAAATATCGACAAAAGCAATGAAAACAATTAAACAAAATGGGGGTTTTCGACAGAAGAAAATTATATTAAAAGGGCAAAGAAAAAAAATCTCGTACCTAGGGAATTTCGGGAAAATTTAACATTTCAATTGTGGCCATCATGTCAGTTTTACTTTAAATAATATTGAAAAAAAATTGAAAACTAGATTATTTTCTTTAAATACATTTTCTGCCATTTGATGTTTTTATCAACGCATATAATTGGAAGCTTCTAAAGAGTGTTTCCACTCCCAGACTAAGCATGAAGTAAAATTTCGAGTTTAGAAAAGCCCCGCGTAGAAAATTTGTCGAGGGTCGCGCAGCGACCCGAGACAAATTTTCACGGGGCTTTTCTAAACTCGGAATTTTACTTCATGCGCCACGCGTCAAAACATTGATTTAACGTGAAGGTTAAAAGCACACAAACAAAATGTTCATACGAATCCTTACAATTCATTCGAATTATTTTTGAAGATTCAAATCCTTTTGTAAGTATTCGAATCATTTGGTAAGTATTCGAATCCTTTTGCAAGTATTCGAATAGTTTTATAAATATTCGAGTCCTTTTATAAGGATTTGATAACCTGCATTTGGATTCGAATACGAATCCTCTTAAAAAATATATCGAATCCGGATCACGAATCCAGTTTAACTGAACAGAGCTGGGCAGGATTCGAATCATTCAGGATTCAAATCCTTTTAGAGGATTTAAAAGAGGTATTCGAGTACAAACCTCTTTCAAATCCTCTAAAAGGATTTGAATCCAGGATTCGAATCCTGAATGATTCGAATCCTGCCCAGCTCTGTTTTCTACAACTGGGTACTTATAATTATTATTGCATCTAGCTACAAATGAAAAAATGCAACAAAGTATACGCGTCTAATATTTAACAGAAAAATACTTCCATTTATTTAACGGCAATCCTGAAATCTTTGAATTGCTCCCCAATATAATGTATATGTTAGGATAAAATGGTTTTATTTTTATGGCGATTGTCATGCGTTTTTTTTTATTCATCCAAGCTATGAGGATAAGGTGTAAGGACTCTGCAGGTCCATCTATCAAAATCGACCGGGATCCAATATATAAGTCCCGGGGAACAATGGCCCATTCCCGTTCACTTCTGAGACAAATTCTAGGGGTTTTATCTTATTTTTCTGCCCTCCCCGTCTCACCCACCCAACAAAGATAGATTACTCCGCCATTCTTGCAATTTCCCTGTCGTATCTAAGCTCGTAAATTGCGGGTGAAATATCACCAGTTGGTGACTGGGGTAGGTTTCGCCTTCTCTCTCTCCACCTCCCTCTTCCACCTCCGTTTCGTTTCTTCGCCGCCGCCGACGCCTCTGAAAGATGATACCACCAGGGGGGGAGGCGAACGTGAGCCAGGGGTGGAACGCGGTGCTGGAAGAGATCTCCTCTCGCCCTCCCTCGTCTGATAATTGCAATTAGCAGTACTCTTTTCCGTTCGTAACTAACAACCGTCCGCGCTGAATAAATGCATTTATTAATTAAATTGGACGAGCCGAGGTGCGAGGACTGAATATGTTAACTAGGGCCGTATATTCCGGCCGGGACTTAAATGCATGCAGCTCGCTTGCATTAAGTGAATTCATTTTCAACAATTTTTAAATTACAAATGTACTTTACAAATTAGTCCAACAATGAAACAAAATAAGCGGATCCTAAAAGGAAAAAGTTACATCTTGCATAACACCCAATCGATCTCTTGTTTTTAGCCCATCCCTCCCACATCCTCCTCGGACAATGTTTTATTGCTTTCTTAACAGATTAAAAATAAATTCCGTTGTTTTCGCTACGGAAGTGTGTTTTTTTGTATCCGTATCCCTCGGATCCGAAAAGAGCCCAGCGTGTAGGTCGACGTCGGCGGTTTTTTTCCTCTCTCCTCCCGGGCTGGTAGTGGGATGCACTAAATTCCGAAAGCAATAACGATGTAAATTTAGCTGTTGAAATCGCCGCCACGCTGCATTATATTTCCAGGGGAGGATTTATGGCTCTATCCATTCAAATTAAAATTTGAGCACAGTTTTACATGGTGCAATATGGGCACTAAGAACAAAGCCCTTCCCCGCAATCCCGCGAGTGCTGTCACTCGATTAGTATTTCTTTCATTTTCATTTCGATTAATGCAGTTCGGTTTTTTTTTAATGGGGTGTTGATATTGTTACGGGGAGGGTCCATTATCTTCATCTGGCTGAAGGAGCTCGCCTTCGTTTGGGCTGCTTATCAGTGGCGGTGTATTTTTTTTTTTTTTTAGAAGTGTGTAACCATTAGAATGATTTGTGGCTGGAGGCAGGGACAAGGAAATGCGGCCGTATTTCTTCCTTACATTTTTCTGATATGTTCCCTCTCGCCATTAGAACTATCTGTTAGGAGATAGTGTCATTTTTTCAGTGCAACAGTCACCGCTTAATTACTTTAAGATTGATTACCAATTTTAATCAGAGAAAGTAATGCAGAGGAAACATTGTAGGGGCCTCTAAACATGATAATTTTAAAGAAACTCAGTTCAAAATAACATAGGAATAATGTGAACTTGAGTGTTTAGACGGTTTCATGTTTTCAGAAACATTAATGAGTGGACATTTTTTACTTTTTAAATGAATTAAATCGGTTGCAGTTTGTGAGCATTTCTATTAGTAAGGCTGCAGCTATAGCCATATAGTGGAATTCAGGAGAGATGTCCTATGACTCATTGATGTGGAATGTTCAAATTTTTTAGAGAGTATGTCGACAGTAGAGATGGTATGTTTTTTATATACATTATGATTAAGTTATTGCAATCATTGTATAACCGAAATAAAATAATCACTGCGTCGTTCCATTCAATGAGTTGGCGAATGAGATGGATCTCTAAGAGTGAGAACTCTCGGCGGATCGCTAGCTCGTATCTGAGTCATGTAACTCTTTTGAGCTGGCACACTGAACAAGCTCTTTAAAGTGAGTCAGATCTTGTGAACCAACTCACTGAATCATGTAATTCTTTTAAACTGGCTCACTAAACCAGCTCTTTAAAGTGAGTCAGATCTTGTGAACCAGCTCACTGAATCATGTAACTCTTTTGAACTGGCTCACTAAACCAGCTCTTTAAAGTTAGTCAGATCTTGTGAACCAGCTCACTAAAAAGAGCCATTTCGCCCATCTCTAGTCGACAGTTGTATCTGCAACGATTTTTCATAGTTGTGTCAAATTTTGACGTTACATGGCAATGTCATAGTGTTTAGGCCGCGAATAGATTAGTGTTCTTTCTTTAAGAAAAGCTTTAAATCATAATTTCTTGTGTTTCGAGTATACATATTCCAATTACGTGTTGTAGATTTTTGAATATTCATTGTTTTCTTAAAAGAGGTCAATTCGAAGTTTAAACTAGTGTTTTCCACTCCCAAGTTAAGCATGAAGTAAAATTTCGAGTTTAGAAAAGCCTGAAAATTTGGTTTGGTCGCGTAGCGCGAAGCGCGGAGCGGCCAAACCAAATTTTCAGGCTTTTCTAAATTTAAAATTTTACTTCATGCGCCACGCGTATTAAACGCTGAAAGCACTGAAATATTGTGAACGAGTAAACTTCGCTTGAAATCAGTGTCTGGTACGCATGGCGCATGAAGTAAAATTTCGAGTTTAGAAAAGCCTGAAAATTTGGCTTGGCCGCTCCGCGCTTCGCGCTACGCGTCCAAACCAAATTTTCAGGCTTTTCTAAACTCGAAATTTTACTTCATGCTTAGTCTGGGAGTGGAAAACACTTGTTCGGCAGCTGTTAGAACCTTTAATGACAATACTGATTCCGTAAATATAATAGGACCACGCTACCAAACCAAATTTTCAGAGATTCGTTCTTTCTTTAAAATAGTTTTATTTGAAGCTTTAAACGAGTGTTTTCCACTCCCAGACTAAGCATGAAGTAAAATTTCGAGTTTAGAAAAGCCTGAAAATTTGGTTTGGACGCGTAGCGCGAAGCGCGGAGCGGCCAAACCAAATTTTCAGGCTTTTCTAAACTCGAAATTTTACTTCATGCGCCAAGCTTGTAAAACACTGATTTTAAGTAAAGTTCACTTGTTCACAATATTTCAGTGGTTTAAGTGTTTAATACGCGTGGCGCATGAAGTAAAATTTCTAGTTTAGAAAAGCCTGAAAATTTGGTCTGGGAGTGGAAAACAGTCGTTTAAAGCTTAAAATTGAACTCCTAAAAAAAGCGTATGCATAGGTATACTTGAAAGAAAAATTCCCTGTATTTTACTCATGAATGTTTGAAAGTTCTCGTTTTAAATGTAGGAGTATCCAAAGTTTTAATGACAAGTTTTTTTTATTCAGTGTAAAGCTAAAAAAATGTTTACTGTGGAGATATTTTGGGGTTTTTCTTTTCATTCGTTTCTACAAAACTATATTACTAGAAGGAAATAAACTAGATCACGTCTAAAATACTTAGACTCCTTTGTACATAATACATTTTAACAACAGTGATTTAAGATAAACTTAATATAAATTTAATAAAACATAAAATAGTATGAAAAATATAACAAAAGCAACTATACTAATTAACAATATCAAGATTAATTAAACGTAAACGACATTTGAATAAACTATAAGAATTCCTAAAAATATAAAAATTAGGATTTAACATAAGAAAATGACAATACCGCATTATACGTGTCACAGGATTATGAGAACCATACAATGTTCGATGGAAGTTTAAACGGAATAAGGGCCTACTACAAACTGGAGTTATCAAAAAAATTAAAGTTCAACAACGATAATAAAAAACTGCAATTGATATACCCATTAATCAGTTTAAACCCATAGAACAAGTCTAGTGATATTCTTCTATATTGTAAAGATTCTAAATTCAGACAATCTCATATGTGTGACCGGCTATAGTCAATGCGAGCGATCCACATTTTAAATGAAACAAGTAGCAAAAACCTATTCTGAACTTGTTCAACGATTTCAATATTACAGTTGTGGTAAGGAGACCATATAACAGAACAATATTCCAAATGTGGCCTGACTAAACTAATGTAAAGGGTTTTGAACGTATCTAAGCTAAATTGTTTTGAAAATCTTTCAATATCACCGTTACTACGTGGTAATCTATATCAAAATTAAATGAAACTATTACTATGTTTTTTACCACTTTTATTTATCTTTCAATTTTTACTGGACGAGTCGCCACTGTCCCACATTATTTACTTATTTAAATTTCTAACCCATTATTCACCCAGTTGTCGTGGGACACAAATCATTTTATCAAATAACTTTAGAAGAAAAAAATCCCGGTTTATTGAACGACTTTTTTAGGAACTGGTGTGGGCCGGACCGAAGGGCCTCGGAATAAAAAACCAACGCAGCAGGTACCCGCTTTTTGGAACTTGTTAAAAACGGACAATGACGCCGTCACGGGACGTTACGAAAATTGTAAAAAAGGACAGGAACGAAAGAAAGAGGCCCTCTTTGCATAACGGAACTGTCCGCTTTTTGCGATACAATTGCCCGGCGGCCTTCGCTGTATTTTTAATGATATTGATCGGAATTGTTAACTTGAAGCATGACAAATTGTAAAAAGGAGGTTTTTGAAAATACATTGACTTACATACAGCTGGGGCAATAAGATCAAGATTTTTCCACAATCATTTCGCAGAACATGATCTTGTCCTTCGTTCCGGCTTTGAGGTAGATTTTTTAAGACAAATAGCACAAAAATCGGAAAAATGTTAGAAAAATTAAATATAAATATAGCATATAGAACCAATAATATAATAATTAAAGACAATAAAGACAACATTAATAAAACTCAACAAAGTGGCGTCTATTTGCTGAATTGCAAAGACTGCCCCAAAGTATATGTAGGACAAACCGGAAGGTCGTTCCAAGAGAGGATAAAAGAACACTGAACTAACTTCCAACAAAACAAAACCAACTCCACATACTCTAACCACCTCATAGAAGAAAAACACTACTTCGATGAAAACTTCAAAGTCCTACATCAACAAAGAAAAGGCCGGAAACTCAATATCATGGAGTCCATGGAAATTAACTAAATAAAATACACGGGACATCTTCTCAATGACCAAACAGACTTAACAAATTCGCCTCTCTTTGAAAAAACCCACCTTCATAAACATTGTATATATAACTGACCCGACAAGTTTTACTTATTATTTCTTCGCCTGAAGAAGCCACAGTGTGGCGAAACAATTGTAGCGAATGCACAATATATATATATATATATATATATATATATATATATATATATATATATATATATATATTTGAAAGTGTTTAAATTGTTTTATTTATATAAAAGTGAAGATAAACTTTCAACATTTATCAGCCTTATCAATCAACAAAATAACGATTTAATGTTTTATAGTTAACCAAATGTGGTGTAAAATTTTGAACACTCTGTGTTATACGAAAAATTAAGCACTATTGGATACCTTCGGGTATTGCCTTTCTATATCCAACATTCCATATCTTCGATTTTCTTTTGTTCCGAGATTCGAATTTTAAAATGAATCACGAAAAAACACTAAATTTCTTTTAAATATCAAATATCTCCAAAACGGATAAATTTGTAGGTTATGTTACTTGACGATTTTTATCACAGAATTGTATGTAAAATCCAAATTCGAAATAAAAAATATACTATTCTATTCAAAATAAGGAAGTTGGTTTTGATTTCCGCTATATTTCGTTTAAACTTCCATCGAACATTGTATGGTTCCCATAATCCTGTGGCACGTATAATGCGGTATTGTAATGTCCTTATGTTGTATCCCAACTTTTACATTTCTAGTAATTCTTACAGTGTATTCAAACGCCATTTACAGTTTATTAATCTGGATATTGTAATTAGTGTATTTTTGTTTGTTGTATTATATTTCTCACTCTATTTATATGTTTTTCAAAGTAATATTATGTTTATCTTATATCACTATTTTTAATTGTGTATTGATGTATAAAGGAGATTTCCGTTGATAAATAAAATAATAATAATAATAATTCAAAATATTTTCATTGAAAAGAACACACATGATTACAAAAGATAATGTCTAATGATGAAACGAGTGTTTTCCACTCCCAGACTAAGCATGAAGTAAAATTTCGAGTTTAGAAAAGCCCCGCGTAGAAAATTTGTCGAGGGTCGCGCAGCGACCCGAGACAAATTTTCACGGGGCTTTTCTAAACTCGAAATTTTACTTCATGCGCCACCGGTATAAAACAGGGGTTCAAAGTGAAATCCAAATTTTTAAAATTGTTGTCTTCGAATATTTAAACAGCACTGACGACAATCTTTTGTACTAGAAAACTAATTTATAATTTAATATAAAGAAACCACTCAACTTTTTTAAACCACTTTTATTTTACTTTTGTGACTAGTTTCAATTACACGGTAATCATTGTCAAACAAACTAAAATAAAAATAGTATAAAAAAGTTAAATGTTTTCTTTATATCAAATTGAAAATGTACCACGAAGTAAACGCCTTTAAGATTCAAGAACTAATTTATAATCTTTGTTTATTCAAAACAATCATTTAAATTAGATCATTTAAATCAGGATAATTGCAAAGAATGAGATACCATTTATTATATTCCGACATGTAAGATCTTCGTTTAGCATTCGAATGTGACAATCGCGCGTCACCCAGTGACCCAGACGTTGACATAAAGATCGTCCCCGGTGCAGATGCTCGCCCTCGATTGCCGTAATTGATGGTCAAGAAGTGAACGTATATCTTCGCGGCCGCGAAATTACACGTAGTAAACAGTGCCATTGTGTTGAAGAAGAGATCCAACATAATGGCTTCTTCGTGGCCAACAAATTGCCGGTTGCGGTTATTTAAATGAGCGCGCGCATCAATGCGACCGCGAGGCGCGCATCCCGGAGAGAAACAATTGACATAAGTTATGACATTACGCACCACGCGATGCCATTGTCATGACTGCATAAATCCGAACGTGAGAGCTTTGTAGGAAGTAGCACTCGCGATTCACTTAAAAGATTGCTAAAGGTATTATTATCATATTAAATGGGTGTTATTTATTCATACTTAAACTATTTCCACAGAGATACAAATATTTTAAAAAAAAATACTATAAGTACTTTACGAATTTTTGTGAGTATGCTAAGCTCTTTTAGAAAATGTAAAAATTGAAAAATATCCCATCGATAGTTTTCGAATTATTTCGATGTGAACGTCAAAAAGTACGGCTATAAATCAAATTTGAAGTACTATAAAAACTTAAAAAATCATAACTAACCAAATTTTGTGTAAGATCTTTATGAAATTTTGTAAGTATGTTAGGAAAACATTGCTCTTTTAGTATATGTGAGAATTGAAAAATACCCCATCGATAGTTTTTGAATTATTTCGATGTGAACGTCAAAAAGTGCGGCTATAAATCAAATTTTATGTACTATGAAAATTTAGAAAAATCATAACTTTCAAATTTTGAGTAAGATCTTTATGAAATTTTGTGAGTATCTTAAGAAAACATTGCTCTTTTAGTATATGTGAAAATTGAAAAATACGCCATCGATAGTTTTCGAATTATTTCGATGTGATCGTCAAAAAGTGCGGCTATAAATCATATTTTATGTACTATGAAAATTTAGAAAAATCATAACTTTCAAATTTTGAGTAAGATCTTTATGAAATTTTGTATGTTAAAAAAACATTGTTCTTTTAGTATATGTGGAAATTGAAAAATACCCCATCGATAGTTTTTGAATTATTTCGATGTGAACGTCAAAAAGTGCGGCTATAAATCAAATTTTATGTACTATGAAAATTTAGAAAAATCATAACTTTCAAATTTTGAGTAAGATCTTTATGAAATTTTGTGAGTATCTTAAGAAAACATTGCTCTTTTAGTATATGTGAAAATTGAAAAATACGCCATCGATAGTTTTCGAATTATTTCGATGTGAACGTCAAAAAGTGCGGCTATAAATCATATTTTATGTACTATGAAAATTTTGAAAAATCATAAGTTTCAAATTTTGTGTAAGATCTTTATCAAATTTTGCAAGTATGTTAAGAAAACATTGCTCTTTTAGTATATGTGAAAATTGAACAATACTCCATCGATAGTTTTCGAATTATTTTGATGTGAATGTCAAAAAGTGCGGCTATAAATCAAATTTTATGTAGTATGAAAATTTAAAAAAATCATAACTTTCAAATTTTGTGTAAGATCCTTATGAAATTTTGTGAGTATGTTAAGAAAACATTGCTCTTTTAGTATATGTGAAAATTGAGAAATACCCCATCGATAGTTTTCGAATTATTTCGATGTGAACGTCAAAAAGTGCGGCTATAAATCAAACTTCATGTACTATGAAAATTTTAAAAAAACATAACTTTTAAATTTTGTGTAAGATATTTATGAAATAATGTGAGTATGTTAAGAATACCCCATCGATAGTTATCGAGTTATTTTGATGTGAATGTCAAAAAGTGCGGCAATAAATCAAATTTTATGTACTATGAACATTTAAAAAAATCATAACTTTCAAATTCTGTGTAAGTTCTTTATAAAATTTTGTGAGTATGTTAAGAAAACATTGATCTTTAAGCATATATGAAAGTTAAAAAATATCCTATTGATAGTTTTCGAGTTATTTCGATATGAATCTCAAAAAGTGCCGCTCTAAATCAAATTTTATGTACTATGAAAATTTAAAAAAATCATAACTTTCAAATTTTGTACAAAATCTTTATGAAATTATGTGAGTATGTTAAGAAAACATTGCTCTTTTAGTATATGTAAAAATTGAAAAATAACCCATTAATAGTTTTCGAGTTATTTTGATGTGCATGTCAACAAGTACGGCTATAAATCAAATTTTATGTACTATTAAAAATTTAAAAAATCATAACTTTAAAATTTTGTGTAAGATTTTTATGAAATGTTGTGACTATGTTAAGAAAACATTGCTCTTTTAGTGTATATGAAAATTGAAAAATACCCCATTGATAGTTTTCGAATTATTTCGATGTGAATGTCAAAAAGTGAGGCATAAATCAAATTTTATGTAATATGAAAATTTAAAAAATCATAACTTTCAAATTTTGCGCAAGATCCTTATGAAATTTTGTGAGTATATTAAGAAAACATTGCTCTTTTAGTACATGTGCAAATTGAAAAATAGCCCATCAATAGTTTTCGAATTATTTTGATGTGAATGTCAAAAAGTGCGGTTATAAATCAAATTTTATGTACTATGAAAATTTAAAAAAATCATAACTTTCAAGTTTTGCCTAAGATGTTTGTGAAATTTAATAAGTATGTTAAGAAAACATTGCTTTTTTAGTATATGTGAAAATTGAAAAATTCCGCATCGATAGTTTTCGAATTATTTCGATGTGAATTTCAAAAAGTGCGGCTATAAATCAAATTTTATGTACCATGAAAATTCAAAAAATCATAACATTCAAATTTTGTGAAAGATCTTTATGAAATTATGTGAGTATGTTAAAAAACATTGCTCTTTTAGTATATGTGAAAATTAGATGAAAAACCATCGATAGTTTTCGAATTATTTCGATGTGAATGTCAAAAAGTGCGGCTATTAATTAAATTTTATGTACTATGAAAATTTAAAAAAATCATAACATTAAAATTTTGTGTAAAATCTTTATGAAATTTTCTGAGTATGTTAAGAAAACATTGCTCTTTTAGTATATGTGAACATTGAAAAATACCCCATCGATAGTTTTCGAATTATTTCGATTTGAATGTCAAAAAGTGCGGCTATAAATCAAACTTTATGCACTATGAAAATTTAAAAATATCATAACTTAGAAGTTTTGTGTGAGATCTTTATGAAATTTTATGAGGATGTTAAGAAAACATTGCTCTTTTAGTATATGTGAAAATTGAAAAATACCCCATCGATAGTTTTCGAATTATTTCGATGTGAATTTCAAAAAGTGCGGCTATAAATCAAATTTTATGTACCATGAAAATTAAAAAAATCATAACATTCAAATTTTGTGTAAGATATTTATGAAATTATGTGAGTATGTTAAAAAACATTGCTCTTTTAGTATATGTGAAAATTTTAAAAAAACCATCGATAGTTTTCGAATTATTTCGATGTGAATGTCAAAAAGTGCGGCTATTAATTAAATTTTATGTACTATGAATATTTAAATAAATCATAACATTAAAATTTTGTGTAAAATCTTCATGAAATTTTGTGAGTATGTTAAGAAGACATTGCTCTTTTAGTATATGTGAAAATTGAGAAAACACACATCGATAGTTTTCGAGTTATTTCTATATGAATATCAAAACGAGCAGTTATAAATCAAATTTTATGGATTATAAAAATTTAAAAAAATCATAACTTTAAAATTTTGTGTATGATCTCTATGAATTTTTGTAAGTATGTTAAGAAAATATTGCTCTTTTGGTATATGTGAAAATTGAAAAATATCCTATTGATAGTTTTCGAGTTATTTCCTATTTCCGTCTAAAAGTCAAAAAGTGCGGTTATGAATGAAGTTTTGTGTATTATAAAATTTAAAAAAATCTCAATGTTAAAATTGTGTGTCAAATCTGTATGAAATTTTATAAGTGTCCTTAATATATGAATATGAATATGTAAAAATTTAAAAATATCCTATCGATACTTTTCCAGTTATTTCAATCTGAATGTCAAAAAGTGCGATTGTAAATCACGCGTATAAAACACTGAAATAAAAAATTAAATAAAAAATATACATTGTTTATCTGCCTGATGAAGTCACTGTGTGGTGAAACATGTTGCAGTGTTCAACAATAAAAGTGAATCCCTTCCAACAGTGCTCTTTTAACAGGTATTTTAAATATATATATATATAATAAATGTAATATTAATGTCACAGTAAAAACAGAATTTTTGGATTGCTTAGAAATCATCTTAAATAATAACTTTTTCTCATTTAACAATAAATTTTTTAAACAAACAGAAGGCCTAGCAATGGGGTGCCCTTTAAGTCCATTGCTAGCAGATATATTTATGCATAATTTTACAAAAATAATATTAAATTCGCCACTAGCTAAAAAACATATTAAAATGTGGCACCGTTACGTCGATGATATATTGGCTTGTTTCCAGGGAACTGATAGACAACTCACTCAATTTTTAGATTTCATAAATAAACTTCACCCTAAAATTAAATTCACAGCTGAAACCGAAATCAATAACAACATTAAATATTTAGATCTGTCTATTACCAGAATAAATAGCAAACTCTCTTTTGACATTTTTAGAAAACCTTCCTTTACCGACTCAATTATCCCTAACCATTCCAGACATCCCTATAAACATAAAATTGCTGCATTCAATTCAATGATTCATAGAGCCTTAAAAATCCCTTTGTCAGCTAATTTTTTCGAGAAGGAAATTAACTTGATTAGAGCTATGGCTATTAACAATGGTTATGGTTGTGATTTGGTTGATAGACTTCTTAAAAAACAGAAATTTAATAACATCAAACATCTATTATACGCTGGAATATCATTTGAAAAAGAAACAATTAAATATAAATCGTTAACTTATTTTGGTAATGTCAGTTTTCAAGTTAAAAATATCCTAAAAAAGCGGAATATATAAATTAACTTGCGCAGATTGTCAAGGGATATACATTGGCCAATCTGGTCGTAATTTCAACATAAGATTGAGGGAACATTTGCGCTCTTTTCGGCTTAAACAGAGTGATAAGTCGTCTTTTGCAAAACACCTTTTAGACGAAAATCACACTTTTGAAAAAGATGTACTTACCATAATCCATCATGCCGAAAAGGGTCGTAAAATGAATTTGCTAGAAGCACTAGAGATACACAAAGCCCGCGCTAATCCGGGAATTCCCTTAATTAACGACCAGGTTGACCTAATGTACACCCCCATTTTTACCGCTGTCTTGTAATTGTGTATATATACCTGTAAAACCTCTAGTTTAAGTTACTCCATGTTTGATAATGACAAGCTAAATTTGTCGAAACTGCAGTCACATTAAATAAAACGTGTTATACAAACAAAGTTAAAAGTGTTTCATTGTGTAATTAACATGTATAACGAAGTAGAAGCCTCCACAATACAGAATATATATATATATATATATATATATATATATACCGTTAAATCAGTATGCAAACTGTACTGCTAAAGTAGGATTAAAAATGTACTGCTAAACAAGAAACAAGTTCAATTTGTAGCTTTAAACGAGTGTGAAACTTTAAACGAGTGTTTTCCACTCCCAGACTAAGCATGAAGTAAAATTTCGAGTTTAGAAAAGCCCCGTGAAATTTCTGGGCTTTTCTAAACTCGAAATTTTACTTTATGCGCCACGCGTATAAAACACTAAAATACATGAAAATGTATGTATATTTGAAGCTCACTTGAAATCAGGATTTTATACGCGTGGCGCATGAAGTAAAATTTCGAGTTTAGAAAAGCCCAGAAAATTTGTCGAGGGTCGCTGCGCGACCCTCGACAAATTTTCACGGGGCTTTTCTAAGCTCGAAATTTTACTTCATGCTTAGTCTGGGAGTGGAAAACACTCGTTTAAAGCTTGGAATTGAAATTGTTAAAAAAACAACGGATTTCCAAAAATGTGCAGCAAATTCAGCTTATTTTCTTTGAATCTCTAGATATTTGTTGTTTTTTTTTAAAGCTGAATTAGAAACTTTAAACGAGTGTTTTCCACTCCCAGACTAAGCATGAAGTAAAATTTCGAGTTTAGAAAAGCCCCGTGAAAATTTGTCTCAGGTCGCGCAGCGACCTGAGACAAATTTTCTGGGCTTTTCTAAACTCGAAATTTTACTTCATGCGCTACGCGTATTAAACACAGATTTCAAGTGAAGTTTGGATATACATAAATTTCATAATATTTTAGTGTTTTATACGCGTGGCGCATGAAGTAAAATTTCGAGTTTAGAAAAGCCCCGAAAATTTGTCTCGGGTCGCTGCGCGACCCTCGACAAATTTTCACGGGGCTTTTCTAAACTCGAAATTTTACTTCATGCTTAGTCTGGGAGTGGAAAACACTCGTTTAAAGCTTCAAATTGAACTCTTGAAAAGAAAACGATAGCCTCAAAATGCATTCGCATAAGGACGCCTGTACTTGAAAAAATTAATTACTGTGATCTTGGCACTTTTAATGCGTTATTTATTAATTAAATTTGTTCTTTACGTAACTCTCTCAAACAATTTACATGTATTTCGTAAAATAAACATGGCAAATCGATATTACATTCACGTGCGTGCAGAGAAAAAAATTCGCAGGGGAAAACAAACGGGCAGCAGCGGTCTTGTTAAAACGAGGTATCAATTAGCCGGTTGACCATTCCTGCTAGCTGACACCGGTCATTGCTGGCTGGTGGTATTGCTGGCGCGTCTGAAGGAAGCTACGTGCGTCTTTTGCCAATGGACTGGACACAAAAAACAACCGCGATTATATTAAAACGTCGTCGAGCCCATACAAATCAGCTGGCTAGGCAAATAAAACCGGATTTGCATAAATGCTGTTTGCACTCGAAAAAAAAAAGTATGAATTCCTAATGCGTGCATGAACAACTGCGCGAACTAGAAATGCAAGACGGTTAGTAGCTGGAAATGAGCTTTTTAGGATATGTGCATACAGTTAGAGATCACCGCAGATGTGTGGACTAGAAAAAAATAAACAAGAAGGAATGTCATTGTATCATAACGGTTGTAAAGACAGTGTAGGCTCATGAGAATTTGTATTGGTGAGGCTGCGCATACAGGGAGTTTTTCTTTTAAGTATACGTATTCCAAATTCATCCTATTTTCTGTTAATCTTTAGATAATCCTTATTTGTTTATTTTAAGTTTAATTTTAAGCTTTAAACAAGTGTTTTCCAGGCCCAGACTAAGCATGAAGTAAAATTTCAAGTTTAGAAAAGCCCCGAGACAAATTTTCTGGGCTTTTCTAAACTCGAAATTTTACTTCTGGGAGTGGAATTTTACTTCTGGGAGTGGAAAACATTCATTCAAAACGCGTATTTTTATTCATAATCACATTTTTATGATACAGGAAATGTATCTTTTAAGTTTAAATATTACGATTGTTTGCTATAAATGTCAAACTTAAAATTTCGAACGAGTGTTTTCCACTCCCAGCTAAGCATGAAGTGAAATTTCAAGTTTAGAAAAGCCCCGCGTAGAAAATTTGTCGAGACAAATTTTCACGGAATTTCAGGAAAATATTGTGAAGCTAGAAACACACTAAAAACATTTTTTATTTCATGAGTATAAAATCGAAATATTTACATTTTCTCCACACATTCTCAAATCAGGTTAAATAATACAACGTATCGAATTAACTTATTTAGTAATTCAATAACAAAAAATTAATAATGTTGCGTTATTGCATCAATGGGTTAATAATGAAATAATAATGAAGTTTTATTTTTCTACAAAAATCAACATGTAGGAAATTGAATTTGTTATCAATTAAAATCAACGATATAAAAGTGCGTAAATCAAAACACAAATTTTGTAATCAACACGCACACACAAAAAAAATCAATAAACGCACGCGGATGTTGATTTCCATCCGCTCGTATTTCTGCACAAAACCGATTTTTTTTAATAAAAAAACTAAACCTTTTTATTATTTCCACGCTGCAATAAATCACTTCCGGTATGTCCGGAACTGCCGGTGATTTCCCGCAAAATGAAAATATATCTTACAAATATTTAATTGGAAAAAAATGTCAAATTATTTCCGAGGAAATATATATATATCTTTGGAAATATTTAATTGAAAGAGAGGAATGGTGGGCGCGCGTAGGAGGGTTCGATACACTTCAGAAGTTATTCGGTCGTAGATCATTCGTGATTCACTCGAAATAGGAAAATATGGGAGGGTCGAAAGTTCCCTGGAGCTTTTTTTTATTATTCTTATCTTTTGTGCGAGGAGTTGTAATGCATCGAGGGCGATAGCATTGTTGCTACTGTTATTTTCGACGAGGAGATGATAGGGACCATATTTCTGGTTATTGAATATGTATGAGTTGTTGCTGAAAGTTTTTGTTCGCCCGAAGGTTTAGAGGGAGAGGAAAAAATTCCCAATCGATTCGTGCGATTTTATTTGCAAAGGAATTGCGTGATCTGCGAAAATGCGTGTGGAAATCATCAAATTCATGAATTATCTGCGAAAACGCAGATAATTCATTCAAGTTCATTAATTAAATGAATCAATTGTAACAATTAATGGATTTATGTAGTAACATAGTGAAGTGTAACAATTCGTGAATTTATGTAGTACAAGTAGTAAAGATGTTAATTTCAGTTTATTTGTAGAGCATCAATTGAAATATATCTGGAGCTGGTAAATTGGAATGTATTTCTAGTGTGAGAGTATTCGTTTTGATTTCGCGCTGCGGAGATGGAATAATAGGATAAGCTAATTTCCCAAATCCGGTGATTTAACCGTTTTCCCTTGCACGCTGATTAGTTTTACCTTACGCAATCAGACGGGCCTGATGGAGTTTCATCGGATTTAATTTAGTTGATTAAGTTTACCGAAGGTATGGTCAATTGAGTTTTATTTTTTTCATTAGGTATACTCAAAGGAATTAAACAGTTATATTTCAATTTATATTTAGCATGAAAATATAAAGTTTTTTGAAAGACTAGACGTCTTAGAAAAAACTTTATATTTTCATGTTATTTTGTTATAGCGTATTAAAATGTTGAGCTAGAATTGAGTAGTAGAGTTGTAGTTTTGAAACAAACCTGAATTTGCAAATTAACCCTCGTTTCCACGGACGTAAACAAGGAGAGACGGGGAGGTTGAAATTTTTGGGCAGTTTTGAGCTTATGTACACTTCTCTGCAATTAAATTAAGCACACAAAATATGTTATAGTTTAAAACGGACGTGATGAGTTTCCTAGTTACAAAAATATGTAAATATGTCAATTTCCTTAATGTCAAAATGCTACGTCATTTAGACAACAATTCAAAAATTTGAATTTTAACTAAAATAGAAGATGGTTTTTCTATCTCGGCTTTGTTGTATTTATTACGAGCATTTTTTTCAAAAGGTCATGGTTTTGTTTTTTTTTTATAAAGTTGTTATTTTCAAGTTATAGTGTTTTATCATTTATTGAAACTGCTGCTAGGCAATTAACACAGACCCAAATTGTATAACTAGAATATTGTGAAAAATAGTTATAAGACTTGTGCTTAATTTCATTGCACAGAAGTGTATGTGTGCTGTCTATGTGCCAGTTTGACGATAACTTAAAATCCTAGGTGGAAGTATCGGTCGTACTTCATCGAAATACTCAGGGATTAGTAACAGGGACGTCGACCAGTGAGTAGGCTTTCTTATTTCAAGTAATCAATTGATTGAAATCATATCTTAAAATTACAATGGCTTAGACTTATAAAGTTTTGTATTTAGCTTCTACACAAAAATTATAGATCAATATCAACTTTTGGCTAGTTTCAGCTCAATACTTTTTTTATCTCAATACTTCTTGTCGTTCATAGATCGATATCAACTTTTGGCTAGTTTCATCTCAATACTTTTTTTATCTCAATACTTCTTGTCATCTATTTGGTTTTCAGAGGCTATTCACAGCAAAAGTAAGTTTATTTCCTCCATATTTATGTTATATGCATGCGAGAAATTCTAGGATGGGGTATACTTTCGATTTTTTTCTATATTATCCTAAACTTTCTGCATAATTACATCCTCCCAAAAATGTATGAGTAATTCCATAGAACAGAGCCTGGGCGTTAAATTAATATAAACGGCGACCGCAGCTCGTACATGCTTACACAGGCATCTCAAAATTCCCTCCACTTAATTATAGTTGTCGTAAAGTTGCAGCAAGTAGCAGCCGCTCGCTCGCCCAACTATTCGAGTAAGTCACTCCGAACTTCGGCGGGGTTGCTCTTCGGGGATCTGTTCTGCTGTATTACGTACGGTTTCTGGCCCGGCGGCGGAGGGCCAGGGGGAATTCGCCGGTCCTGCAGACCTTGACCAGATGAGGACACATCCGCGAGTGTCCACAAGGCCACCACTGCCCAACGACTGACTGACTCATTGGTATTTCGAACAGTATCTCCGATCGTATTGTGATTTTGATGTAATGACAGTCTTATCGCGGGCTTCATCTGAATGCGTAAGGAGATTCGTGATTGAGGATTTCCTCAATATATCTTGTGTAATCAGAAAACAATTAATGGAAGAGATAGATGGTTGTTACAGTAATTCACTGTTATGCGACCAAACCAAATTTTCAGGCTCTTCTAAACTCAAAGATTTTTAGTGAAATTAAAAATGTTCTTATTGTATAGGCTGTTACTTGTTAAAACTCCATAATATCACCTTAATAAAACACTTAATTTGTTTAGGTTTGAAAATTATATTTATTGTTATTGTTCATCTACCAGATGAAGCCACAGTGTGGTGAAACAATTATTGAAGTACAATAAATATAATTTTGAAACCTAAAGAAATTAAGTGTTTTATTTAAATTAAAACACTTTTAACCTTTCTTCACAATTTTTATTATATACCAGATGTACATTTCGGTCACAAGGTGACCATTATGAATGGATTGATCAGGAGCATCAATCCTTGTGACCGAAATGTACATCTAGTATATAATAAAAATTGTGAAGAAAGGTTAAAAGTGTTTTAATTAAAGTTATTATAATCTTCACGTAACTCACCCAATTTCATTCAAGTGTTTTATTAATGTGAAAAAATATTCTTGTTTAAAAAAATATAAAAACGAATTATAATTAATATAGACATTTTGCAAAAGTTTAGTCTCATTGAGATTGTCTAACAGTATGTTTTTAATCCTACTTTAGCAGCACATTGTTTTGATTTAACGGTATATTTTTATTTGTTTTAAAATGGTTATGTTTTTACAAGAGTTCGTGCAATTAAGCACAGAGTCTAATACAGTCAAATTTTTGGTCATTTGTTCTTCAATAGAGCAATTATTGTCGTTAACAGCCGTATCTAATCCTTCATACAACCTTATCTAGCAACACTTTGAAACTAATTACAACAAGATATCATCATCAGCTGACAAATACTAAATTTTAATTAATTACCCATGATTACAATCGTTTTTTTTTTTCGTGTAATTTATTTCAATTGCCGACATAGATTATTTTTGTTTATTAAACGAGGCGTGTGATTTCAATCCCAAGTCGGATAACACAACATGCTTCGTTGTCTGGTGTTGTGTGTGTTTTGTTGGTGATGTAATTCGGCGGACGTTCATGAATTTTTATCATTTTTTGCGCACCGTCCGGCGCGGAGTGGCTAATTTGAATATTATCGTGGGTCAGCGCATATTTTGTTTAGAATTAGGAATTTACGAGGGACCCACGCAGGATTCAACGCTTCGTCGCCCGCAGGGTGAAACAGATTTTGCTGATTTCTAAAATTGTGCTGCGGCTCCCCCCTTTTTTTTAGGAAGTTTCAACAGTTCATCTGTTTTTTTTAATTATGTGAATAAAAAATATATAGTACAATTTAAAGCTATTCACCCTAGCCATCGAAAACCGCATGTGTAAATTCGAATCGGGAATATTATTCCGCCGGGTCAAAATCGTTTGGTAGGTCGTCTCGAGTAAAATATTCATTAACCAATCAATTCTTCTTGAAACATGGAATCAGTTCATTCAAATCACTATTTACCAGCGACCCGAGACAAATTTTCACGGGGCTTTTCTAAACTCGAAATTTTACTTCATGGGTCACGCGTATAAAACACTGTATTCCTTCAAAGTTGAAAATATACGTCTTTAACATAATAATTTAATAGTATATTTTGAACTTCACTTTAAATCAATGTTTTATACGTGTGGCGCATGAAGTAAAATTTCGAGTTTAGAAAAGCCTGAAAATTTGGTTTGGTCGCTCCGCGCTTCGCGCTACGCAACCAAACCAAATTTTCAGGCTTTTCTAAAATCGAAATTTTACTTCATGCTTAGTCTGGGAGTGGAAAACACTCCTTCGAAACTACAAATTGAACGCTTTTATAAAATCGAAGAACGCCTGGAAAATTACAGCGTATTTTTATTCCTAATTACATTTTTATGATACAGGAAATGTATCTTTTAGGTTTAAATATCACGATTGTTTTCTGTAAATTTTAAATTTGAAATTCCGAACGAGTGTTTTTCAGTCCCAGACTAAGCATAAAGTAAAATTTCGAGTTTAGAAAAGCCTGAAAATTTGGTTTGGTCGCCTAGCGCGAAGTAAAATTCCGAGTTTAGAAAAGCCACGCGTAGAAAATTTGTCGAGGGTCGCGCAGCGACCCGAGGTTCAAAATATACTATGTTGGCATTCACTATGAACACAATTTTATACAACCGGCGAATTCTAAACACATTATCTTAAAACAAATTTCAGTTATTTTACAAATCTAACGCTGTATCCGCTTTTTACTCGAGTAACTAATATTAGCGTTCTTTTTTCATTTATTGCATTTAAAGTGTTCTATTTCCTAATCCATTCTACCGATTAAATATATTCAAAAAGTAAGCAATTAAGAAATAAAAGAGCTTTAATTTGAATAACAAATATTATATGATACTTTAAAATTACGCTTAACACGGTCGCCCAAAAATACATTTTGATTGGCTGATTAATCATCTGTAATTATTAAAAGTGTCAAAAAGTTGTCGAAATATTTTTTTCTTGAGGAATTAAATAGCTCACACTGTTTTTTATATTGATAAGAGTGTCTGTAATTGTTTTGAAAATTTTATAAAAAAAAAGTTGTGTTAAAATTTGATTTTTTTCCTTACAAAAATCGTGAATTCTCGCAGAAAATTTTTATTTTTTAAAAAATCTGAAAAAATTCTTAGATATTGTCCTTGATATTACAAAAAGCTTCTGTTATATTTAACCAAAATTTAGGCCATAGAAGTTCATTTCCAACTTTTGGCATCCACTGTGAACACAATTTTCTTGATAAAAACAAGAAATTTACAACAATATAAAGCGTATTTAATTCCGACTCGATCACTTTTTAAATAAATAAAATTGGTTGGAATTCGAATTAATTAGACCGCTTAGCACGGTCGCCCAAAAATACCTTTTGATTGCTAAATGTTCTGTAATTATTAAAAGTGTAAAAAAGTTGTGAAAATATTTTTTTCTTGAAGAATTAAATAGCTCACACCGTTTTTAATGTTAGTAAGAGTGTCTGTGATTTTTTTGGAATTTTTATAGAAATATTTTTTTTGGGTCAAAATATGATTTTCTCCATGCAAAAATTCCGAATTCTCGCAGAAAATGTTTATTTTTTTAAAAATCTAAAAAAATTCTCAGATATTGTCCTTGATATTTCAAATAGCTTGCGTTATTTTTGTTCTTAAAAAAAAATTATTTGGCCAAAATTTCGCCATAAAAGTTCATTTTAAATCTACAGAAATAATAAAATTCTAACTTTGGGCATCCGCTGTGAACACAATTTTCTTGATAACAATAAACAATTCACAACAATTGAAAGCGTATTTAATTCTGATTCGATCGCTTTTTAAATAAATAAAATTGGTTGAAATTCTAATTAATTAAACCGCTTAACACGATCGCCCAAAAATACATTTTTATTGGCTGATTCATGTTCTGTAATTATTAAAAGTGTAAAAAAATGTTTTGCTTGAAGAATTAAATAGGTCACTCTGTTTCTTATGTTTATAAGAGTCTTTGTGATTTTTTTGGAAAATTTATAAAAATATTTTTGTTTGTGTCAAAATATGATTTTTTTCTACAAAAATCGTGAATTCTCACAAAAAAAAATATTTTTTAAAAAATCTGAAAAAATTCTCAGAAATTTTCCTTGATATAATAAATGGCTTGCGTTATTTTTTTTTCTTCGAGAAAAAAATATTTGACCAAAATTTAGGCCATAGAATTTCATTTTAAAGGTGCAGAAATAATAAAATTCCAACTTTCTTCATCCACTGTGAACACAATTTTCTTGATAAAAATAAGCAATTTACAACAATTTAAAGCGTTAAATTGATTGAGTGAGTGAGTTTTGTTAGTTAGTATTAATCCATTGATAATGGTCACATTGTGTCCAAAATGTACATATGGAATAAAAATAAAAGTGTGAAGAAAGGTTATTAGTGCTTTATTTATCAATTAAATTTAGAGCGTATTCAATCCCGAGTTATTTTATGTTGGTGTATTTTTAATTTTTTATATTTCATTTACTAAAAACCCCTCTAATTAATTCGAATTTCAACCAATTTTATTTATTTGAAAAGAGATCGACTTTTCAAATAAATAAAATTGGTTGAAATTCGAATTAATTAGAGGGGTTTTTAGTAAATGAAATATAAAAAATTAAAAATACACCAACATAAAATAACTCAGTCTTTTTCATTCTCTCTATCTCTCTATTTATTATTACTTTTCGAAAAGTGCATTAATGTAAAGTATATTGAATATCAAATAAAATGTTTAAAACAAAAGTTAAAATTCTATCCAATTATCGGCACTGACAAATGGCACTTATCACTTTCACTCGCGAAAAAAACGTGACCACTGTAAACTTACAACGATTGTAAAACGCTCTTTATCTAATCGCAAATGAAATATTGAATTTCATTGTGGATTAATGCTGTCGTTGAATTTCATATAAAATGGATATACACAATTAGGAGGCACTGAATCCATCTCTTGATTTATTGAATTATGTGAATCTACACACTAACAAAATAGGTTAAAATAAAGTATTATTTCGATCGCATGCTAGTGTATTGATTATACTAATTAATTATTACTTAGTTCAGTATAATCAATACCTGCCAACTTTTTACTTAGTTTTACATACTTTTTCTTGTCACCATTCGATGCAGCGCTCATTCAACACTATTTTTAATCCTAAATTGTAACAAGAGAAATTCCAATTCAAAATATTTGAATTCGAGAAAATAAGCTTACGCTTCTTATAGTTTGCACACTTTAAATAATATATAAAATTACAAAAATGTTTTTCGTGTAAAATGCAAACAATGTGTCTTAATTAATATGACAACTTAAGACAATAAATATCCATTGAAACAATTTGTTTCATGTTTATATTCATATCTTTATTGGTCATGTGAGGTTACATATTTATAACATATGACAAGTCAACTATAAAAATAAATATAAATAGTAAAATAAAATAATATTAAATAATAAATAATGGATATTTATTATCTTAAGTTGTCCTATTAACTAAGACACATTGTTTGCATTTTACATGAAAAACATTTTTGTAATTTTATATATTTCTTAAATTATAATTAATATTCTGTGATAGTTACATTCTAAGTTTAGCTATACATTATCCACTTACTTTACTCACACAGACACAATTTTGAAGGTGCTGCGCTAACATGATGCCTAATTTTACCAATATTACATTTATTTTTTTTTTTGGCTGTTGCCTGGCCTTGGGAACTTGCCCATTAGCCATCATCAATCTATATATTTTTGTATCAATTAATTTATTACAATTTACAATTTATACTATTTAACTATTCATTCGGACAATCACACACATTCATACTACACCCAGGGTCACGACGAGATATTATTTTTGAAATAAAGTCTCCCCGTGCACGGGAATCGAACCCGAATTTGTGGCTCGCCGAGCGATACAGCCCGGCGACGTTACCGCTCGGCCACCACCTGCCCATATTACATTTAATTTCTATTTTAACAATCATTATTTATTGTCCTTTTAACTATTATTTGTAATGTACTTGCTGATTTATTTACTGTGCCGAATGTAAAACTTCTGTTATATCATGAATAAATGGAAAAAATATATATTTTAAAGACGCTTTAAAATCAGTTATTGTTATTTTGGCACAAGTTTCTCAAAACTCGTATGGCTGGTTTTGCATCTAGACAATTATCAATTATATAATTTTATATTCTAATAAAATTAGATCATTTTGAATCTCCTATATTTTCTAGTTGCTACGCCACTGTCATCTATATATAATAACATTGTTGTGTGAATAAATTAATTAAACAAATATATACAAGTATTAGTAATTGCATATTAATTCTTATCGAATTCAATTAGGCGTTTAATTACCTTTAGGCGTACTTTATCGTGGCTGTGTAAAATAAATTAGGCATTATTATTTAAATGTGAGCGCTCTGTGGGAATTATTAGTTTTAATGAAGTTGTTAGACATCGGCTTTATTATAATAATTTATTCAAAACAATGAGAGTTCCATTCCGCCGATTGAGATACATAAATTTGGGCTTTCGAAGCCCCCATTAGATTCCCCCGAACTTTGATAAATCACCGAGAGGAGCCCCATTGTAATTGCGTGCCGGCGCATGCAGGTATTAACAATTTCTCCCGTGTGCGTGAAGAAGAACATGAGGCTCAGATAAAACCGAATGTCTTTATGATTTCGTGAATAAATCAAACGGCTCGCCTACATATTCCATCCTCTTGAGGAGGAACAATGGCCGGTGTTTGCTTGCATGTTTCAAGAGTTCAGAGGTTTTCGAGTTTGATAAGGGTTGTTAGGTTCACGTCATATGTCCGAGCCCGGGGAGATTTATAAGTGAGGTTAGAGTGCGGTTTATTAAATGTTTTATCATGTAAATTGCGAAATGCAGGCCTGCAAAAATTCCCTCCTCTTCGGCGCGGTCGCGCGGTCGCTCTTTGTGCCTGAATATTTTTCGAATGGCGCGCTGAGAGCGCCTTGAATATTAATAAGTGCCCCCCTTTTAGCATAATGAAGTTATTGTGTGCGAGTGTGTATAATTTGGAAAATCGAAAATGATTGCATGCCCCGGCGCACCGTCATTTTAAAACTGCATTACCACCGTTGATAACCACCTTCTCGTAAAATATCACACGCGGAGCGTTCAAAACCTCCAGAGCATCACGTATCCAACCGCTTAATGTCTTCATCAAAAACGTGTAATCTACGTTTGAGTGTGTGCCGCTTTGAATCGACGTCCGCTTTTTTTACATCTGCTAATAATTAACCTATAATTCTCTTGCGCGCTACTGCTTTTAGCTCCAGACAATATTTTTTATTTAATCATACATTTTAAAACACAAAACTATAATTATTATTTATATCAGGTGTTTTCCTTTTAGTGAATGCTGTCATTTTGATGGTTGTTTAATATGTGTAGTAAAACATGAGGGGTCTAAATACAAAACAGACAATCTCCACTTAATAATAGGAAATAAGTAAAACACATTTTTTACAATTTATATAAAAAAAAATTATCATGATAAATCTCACAATTTTTTTTTCGCGAGGAAATAAATAGCTCAGATCGTTTTTAATGCTAATAAGACTGTCTGTAATTATTTTGAAAATTAAAAAAAATATTTGTTTTCTTTAAAATCAGGCGATCCATTCAAAACATCCACACAATTTTTGCCACCCGTTATTCTGGGCTCCATTTATTAGTTTACTTAATTTTGATAATTTCTTATAAATAAAAAATAAAGTACAGCTTGTGTATACTAACCTTTTCAATTTAAAATAGGTGTTCATATTTCGCGGTTTCTCCATTAATAAATGTAATTTAAATTAAAATTAGTGTGCTTAATGTTATGCAAACTGTAAATATTTTATTTAAAACTAACAGAGCTGGGATGAATCCTCAAAAACAGGATTCGAATCACCTAATATGATTCGAATCACGAATACTCGAATAAAGGATTCGTCAGTGAAAAATATGATTCGAATCAAAGATTCGAATCCTCATTTATGAATCACGGATACAAATCCTTTAAAAATAAATTTGAATCTATTATTTGCAACCAGTAACATTTGATTCCATCAGTTTCTATTAACAAAAATGTTCATTTACCGACTAAATACCTGTTTTAATAATGATTTTAATTAATGATGATATATGTGTTATTGAACTTCATTTTAAATCAGTGTTTTATACGCGTGGCGCATGAAGTAAAATTTCGAGTTTAGAAAAGCCCCGTGAAAATTTGTCTCGGGTCGCTGCGCGACCCTCGACAAATTTTCTACGCGGGGCTTTTCTAAACTCGAAATTTTACTTCATGCTTAGTCTGGGAGTGGACCGTCAAGATTTTCTACATGTCGAGATTTTCGATATCTCTAGGTTTTTTTGGCGATTGATTCACAATTTGCTATTATATTAAATGCAACTTTAATATTAAATAAATACGGTTTTTCTTAGGAATAGAATATTCACCCATTTAAAGCCGAGCAAATTATAAAGTTAACTCTAAAAGTATTTTTAGGTAAAATTTTGCATCTTTTTCTATGATTTCAATGAATGATTAATTATATTACATACGTCGATTTTATAAAAGAGTTAAATTTAAAGTTCAAACGAGTGTTGTCCACTTCCAGACTAAGCATGAAGTAAAATTTCGAGTTTAGAAAAGCCCCGCGTAGAAAATTTGTCGAGGGTCGCGCAGCGACCCGAGACAAATTTTCGCGGGGCTTTTCTAAACTCGAAATTTTACTTCATGCGCCACGCGTATTAAACACTGATTTAAAGTGAAGTTAAAAATGCACTGAAAACGAATCCAACTTCGATATTTTTTCAAAATTGGATGTTTTCTTTCCTATCCATGCTGTAAACCTTCAGATATTTGTTGTTTTCTTGTAAAAAAACTTCGATTCCCTGTAGTCCTTCGGTCTACAAAGACCATGATTGGTCCTTCGAGCTATAGCCTTTGTAAAATGGTAATAAACTTAGTAATCTAGAGTGATCCTTCAATTTGAAACTTCTAAGAACGAGTGTTGTCCACTCCCAGTCTAAGCATGAAGTAAAATTTCGAGTTTAGAAAAGCCCCGCGTAGAAAATTTGTCGAGGGTCGCGCAGCGACCCGAGACAAATTTTCACGGGGCTTTTCTAAACTCGAAATTTTACTTTATGCGCCACGCGTATAAAACACTAATTTCAAGTGAAGTTAAAAATATACTATTAAGGTTGGACATTTTTCATAGTTAAGTAACCTAATATGCATTCACAAATATTTGAATTATTCAGAAATTTAAATATTTATATTCAAATATGAAAAATTTAGTGATTTAAATATTCATATTACAATATTTAACTATTTGAATTAATCGAATTCGAATCCCAGCCTTAATAGCGATGATTCGAATAATTTGGGAAGATTTGAATCCGTGTATGAGGATTCGAATCCTTTTATAAGGATTCGAATCCTTTTACAAGGATTCGAATCTGTTTATAAGAATTCGAATCCTTTTATAAGGATTCGAATCATCTACGTCTGGATTCGAATACGAATCCTTTTAAAAAAATTTAACGAATCCGGATCACGAATCCGTTTTTACTAAAGTATTCGAATACCTCTTTTGAATCCTCTAAAAGGATTCGAATCCGGGAATCGAATCCTGAATGATTCGAATCCTGCCCAGCTCTGAAAACTAATCGTGTTGAGTTTATTTTAAAAACTATGCTAAAACAAAAAATCTATTGTGTGCAAGAAGTCTCCTATCTTTAAAATTTCCTTCTTGGAAATTCTTCTCTGTTAATGTTTAAATTGGGTCCTAAAATCAGGATTATCCACTTAAGGGGTATGTATCTTAAGTGGGGGGATAATCCTGATTTTAGAGAAAAAAATCACAAACAGTCTTATTACATTTAAAACAATTTAAACTGTTTATTTTCTCGCTAAAAAAATCGTGAGTGAATTATTTCCGATTTTTAAATTTACAGAAAATCAACAAACCCACCCAAATGTATATTTGGGGGCTCGTACCAAGCACATTTTCAAAATCTCAGAATACGTATACATATGAAAATAAAGCTCATTTAATTGTCAATCGCATGCTTTTTGAATAAATTAAATCGGTTCGATGTTTTAGAAATTATAACACTTTGAATACAATAAGTGAAAACGTAGAGAAATTTGCATTTTCGAATAAAACGTTAATATAAAGTTTAATTTTTAAACCAAATAAAATTAGTTTTAAGGTACTGTATTAAAGACTAAATAAGCTCTAAATTGATGTTAATTGCTTGATTCTGAGATAAAAATTGAATTCATGGAGGATGCTCTAAGTTGTAATTTATCTAGTTTAACAATTTTCAAGTAATTTTATATAACCGAAACTGAGTGAAATATTTTTTTTAACAAGAAAAATATAGCTCAAGCTATTTGTAATATTAAGATGAATATATGTAATTTTTTTTAGATTTTTTAAAAAATAAAATTTCTTACAAAAAATATACAATTTTTGTAAGGGTATGGAAAAATCCCGATTTAAAAAAAAATTATATATTTTTTTTAAATGTTCAAAAAAAATTGTAGACTCTCTTATCAACAATAAAAACAATCTGAGCTATTTATTTCCTCAGAAAAAAAAATCTTGAATGAACTCTTTCCGGTTTTGAAATTTACAGAAAAATCAACAAACCCAGAAAAATGTATTTTTGAGCACACGTACCAAGTACATTTTTAAAGTCTCGGAATATGTATATATATGAAAATAAAGCTCATCTAATCGTTAATCGCGTTCTTTTCGAATAAATTAAATCAATTGATATTTTAGAAATTATAGCACTTTAAATACAAAAAGTGAAAATGTGGAGAAATTTGCATTTTCGAATAAAACGTTAATATAAAGTTTAATTTATAAACCAAATAGAATTAATTTTAAGGTACTGTATTAAAGACTAAATAAGCTCTAAATTGATGTTCATTGCTTGATTCTGAGATATAAATTGAATTCATGGTGGATGCTTTAAGTTGTAATTTATCTTGTTTAACAATTTTCAAGTAATTTTATATAACCGAAATTTGAGCAAAATATTTTTTTTAACAAGAAAAATATAGCTCAAGCTATTTGTAATGTAAAGATAAATATATGTAATTTTTTATAGATTTTTCAAAAAATAAAATTTAATATAAAAAATTTACTATTTTTGTAAGGGGAAGGTATGGAAAAATTTAAAAATTTAAAGAAAAAAATGTATTTTTTAAAAATGTTCACAAAAATCACAGACACTCTTACCAGCAATAAAAACAATCTGAGCTATTTATTTCCCCACAAAAAAAATGATGAGTCAACTCTTTCCGGTTTCGAAATTTATAGAAAAATCAACAAACCCAGAAAAATGTATTTTTGAGCACTCGTACCAAGCATATTTTTAAAGTCTCAGAACATGTATATATATGAAAATAAAGCTCAACTAATCGGTAATCGCGTACTTCTCGAATAAATTAAATCAGTTGGATATTTTAGAAATTATAGTATTTTAAATACAAAAACTGAAAACGTGGAGAAATTTGCGTTCTCGAATAAAACGTTAATATAAAGTTTAATTTATAAACCAAATAGAATTAATTTTAAGGTACTGTATTAAAGACTAAATAAGCTCTAAATTGATGTTCATTGCTTGATTCTGAGATATAAATTGAATTCATGGTGGATGCTTTAAGTTGTAATTTATCTTGTTTAACAATTTTCAAGTAATTTTATATAACCGAAATTTGAGCAAAATATTTTTTTTAACAAGAAAAATATAGCTCAAGCTATTTGTAATATAAAGATAAATATATGTAATTTTTTGTAGATTTTTCAAAAAATAAAATTTAATATAAAAAATTTACTATTTTTGTAAGGGGAAGGTATGGAAAAATTTAAAAATTTAAAGAAAAAAATGTATTTTTTAAAAATGTTCAAAAAAATCACAGACACTCTTACCAGCAATAAAAACAATCTGAGCTATTTATTTCCTCACAAAAAAAATCTTGAGTCAACTCTTTCCGGTTTCGATATTTATAGAAAAATCAACAAACCCAGAAAAATTTATTTTTGAGCACTCGTACCAAGCACATTTTTAAAGTCTCAGAATATGTATATATATGAAAATAAAGCTCATCTAATCGGTAATCGCGTACTTTTCGAATACATTAAACCAGTTGGATATTTTAAAAATTATAGCACTTTAAATACAAAAACTGAAAACGTGGAGAAATTTGCGTTTTCGAATAAAACGTTAATATAAAGTTTAAATTTAAAACCAAATAAAATAAGTTTTAAGGTACTGTATTTAAAACTAAATAAGCTTTAAATTGATGTTAACTGCTTTATTCTGACATAAGAATTGTATTCGTGGTGGATGCTGTTAGTTGTACTTTATCTTGTTTAGCAATTTTTAAGTAATTTTATATAACCGAAATTTGATTAAAATATTTTTTGAAAGAGAAACACTTAGCTCAAGCTATTCATAATATTAAGAAGAATGTATGTAAAAACTATTAATGGATTTGATAGCTAACGCTATCTAATGTGCTTTATGCGCACGTCAAACAAACTGTCGCTAAATCCAAACTTTCATCTTTTTAGTAAGTCTCTCTGTAAATTCGTATCCGGTCTCAAACGTATTCAGGTTTGTTGTTGTATGTAACTTGCCACATCCATATATGTATATATATAACATGTATGATCTACATTTTGTAATAGCTTTAAGTATTTTGTATATTTAAATGTATAAAAATGGATTTTTTTCCGTAAATAAATAAATACATAAATATTGAACACAAATTCAGTTTAGAATATATGTATTTTTTTCAGATTTACAAAAAATAAATTTATCACGAAAAATATAAAAAAAATGTTAATTAAGAATTTTCAAGTAATATTACATAACCAAAATTTGAGTAAAATATTTTTAGCAAGAAAAAAAATAGCTTAAGCTATTTGTAATATTAAGACGAATAAACAGAGAGTCTTTCTTTTTGGTATACATATCCCAACTAAATGCTACAAATGATCAAATATTTGTTGTTTTTCTTTTAAAGTTACATTTTAAGTTTTAAACGAGTGTTTTCCACTCCCAGACTAAGCATGAAGTAAAATTTCGAGTTTAGAAAAGCCTCGCGTAGAAAATTTGTCGAGGGTCGCGCAGCGACCCGAGACAAATTTTCACGGGGCTTTTCTAAACTCGAAATTTTACTTCATGCGCCACGTGTATAAAACACTTACTATATTGAGAAGTTAGATATATACTGCTTATGTTTAATAAATTTTAACTAAATCTCGCGCTATCAACGTTCGAGCAATTTACAATTCATTTTAAGGTGTAGTTATAAGAAAAAAATCTGTTTATATACTTTTCTTATTTGTTTTTATTTAAAGTTGGTTCAATAATTCCCGATTGTTTTACATTTTTTAAACAAGATTCCCTTATAATCTAACGCTGTTTTTACTAAATCTCAACTTTGACACGATTTTTCAGAAAAACTAGTTGAGATATTCCAGCCCCACTTTAAGAATCTTATAGCGTGTTTTTTCTAAGCAAAATTGAAGCTTTTGACGTTGATTTAATTATTAATAATTTTCTTATAATTACATAAATAAGGTTACCTCAAAATCTAAGGACTGTTCGTATTCATATCACGATTTAATTTTTTAAGCATTCAACCTTTTAGAACAGTGTTTAATTCGAAATTTTGAACGAGTGTTTCCACTCCCAGACGAAGCATGAAGTAAAATTTCGAGTTTAGAAAAGCCCCGCGTAGAAAATTTGTCGAGGGTCGCGCAGCGACCCGAGACAAATTTTCACGGGGCTTTTCTAAACTCGAAATTTTAATTCATGCGCCACGCGTATTAAACACTGACCATATTAGGAAGTTAGAAATATACTGCTTGTGTTTAATAAATTGTAACCAAATCTCGCGCTATCAACATTGGAGCAATTTACAATCAATTTTAAGGGAAAAAATCTCTTTGTATACTTTTTTTATTTGTTTTTATTATCTATAACCTATCGATCGCCAAATAACTTTGTATGCGAAAGTAGCTCGCGTATTACAAAAGGTTGAACACCGCTGATCTAACCTAAAAAATAATAAAAAAATGTAAATATCCAATACAATAATTTGTATTGATATTATGACGATTCGTTATGGAAAGAAAAATGTGGATTTTTTTATAACTATACATTTTATAAGAAAATTAAGAATTATATTATCACAAAGTTATTGTGGACGGCATGATAAAGTTATATTTTAGAGTTTTTTAATTTTTTAATTTTATTTTTAACTATACTAAAATAAAAAATAAGTAGCACCGACATTTCGTTGCACATCACCATACATTCAGAGGGCCTTTGGTCGATAGCCCCGACAGACTAACACTAACATGTATGATAGGTATATAATACATTTTTGTACTGTATATTGTAAAGTCTGGATAAAAATGTTTGTATATATAAAAAATAAAAATTAATATTAGACAGATGTATGGAGACAGAATTAAAAAATTCAAAATAGTTACAAAAAATTCTGTATTCTTAGTTTTCATCGGGTAGAGCGCACTCTTAAATAAGCAATTTCTGAGGACTTTTGGCTTAAGGTGCACAAATGTTTTCTAATTTCTCGCCTAGATAAATGAAACGAGCTATTCATATTTATTCATAAAAATGGGCACAATACATGGAAATCAATATAATATGAAATATACACGTAAACTATTTATATAAAAATATGTTTTAAAAGTTCTCTTGCCGGAGGGAAAAGTAAATTATACGAGAAAACGAATGGTGTCTTTCTTGAAAGCCTAGCAAATATTGAACGGAAATTGTTAAAACACCACATTAATTACAATAGAAACACCTTTCCAATTTCTCCCGACTTAAAATTTGCGGCCTCCCTCTGCGTTAAGTAATTGCGGCGGTAAATCCCCTTATCTCTCGAGTGAGTCACTTATTAGCACTTATTTCACTCCCAAAAGGTCCGAAGGAAATCTAGTTTTTTCCTCCCTGTGCGTGAGCGTGTGTGTGTCGGTGAGAAAGTCCTTTTTTGGCGATTTACGACCGTCATTTGTAAAGAAAGGTGCAACAAATTTTCTACCTGCCCGCAGAATGATTACGATGATTACGGTTTTTTTTCTTTTTTAAAATTGGTCTGCCCTTGATAATTTTCAATCCCCGTGGACGGACGTTTTATCCGTAACAAAAGTTAGTAAATCCCTATGGCGATTGGTAGGATCCCCTCCTATATTTAGCTATCTGCCCTATCGGCTACCCTCAATGGCCTTCGAAACGGGTCCCAAAACTCAGTTTATCTTCGGTGGTCGTCCCCCACCACTTCTACCCGAAGCTCCCTCCTAAACGAAACGTTTCCTGAATTAGTCGTCACTTACATATTTGATGGAAAACAATGCCCACGTGTGCCGTTTGCTGCTTATAGTGAAACGAGTGTTGTTCGTGATTGTGTTTTGTTTGTGATTGAGGAATTTTGTTTTATGTGAGAGTTTTTAGCGTGCAACGCAAGGATTGAGTAAGTGGTTTTTAAACTTTCGATTTTTTTATCAAATTTTCATATACAATATCCCAAGTGCCAGGCATATTACTGAACATTTTCCCGACCTGTCACAATTCGTATGTGATTGGCTAATTTCTAAGTAATACGTAATTTTGATTGGTCCAATTCCTTAAATTGACAGTTGAGGGCGATTTGTGAGAGTTTTTAGCGTGCAACACAAGGATTGAGTAAGTGGTTTTTAAACTTTTGATTTTTTATCAAATTTTCTATTTTCAAATTTCAATTTTTCATACAATATCTCAAGTGCCAGGCAAATTACTGAAAATATGTCACAATTTGTATGTGATTGGCTAATTTCTAAATAATACGTCATTTCAGTCCAATTCTTTGAATTGACAGGTAAGGGCGATTAAAAATGAAATTTTTAACAAATTGATTGATTGAGTTACGTGAAGATCAAACTTGACGAGTAAAGCATTAATACCATTTTTTCACACTTTTATTTGAAACAGCGCGGTTTCTAATAAAAGTGTGAAAAAATGGTATTAATGCTTTATTCGTCAATTTAATTTGATCTTCACGTAACTCAATCATTAACACGTGTTAATCCTGTTGATCTTTAGTAATTTTTTTAATTAAAATAATTTAAATTTATCAGCAAATAAATGATTTAATAAAGAAAACACTTGGTTAAATTTCACTAATATTTTGGTTTTTTATTCCAACTAGTTTCGACTTTGAGTCATTCTCCTTGAGAGTGACTCAAAGTCGAAACTAGTTGGAATAAAAAAACCAAAATATTAGTGAAATTTAACCAAGTGTTTTCTTTATTAAATCATAGTTAAATATGTTTCACCACGTGAAAGATGAGAAACTTGTTCAACAGAAAATAAATTATCTAAATGAATTGAGGTGGCAAATACTTTGGCAATTTCGTTTATACTTTCTCAATATTTAGTTTCGTCTTATGGTTAATTATGCACTAATATTTGTCATCCAGGGAATTTTTCTTTTAAATATACATAACCCAATTTATTGAATATGAACTGTAATGTTCTTGAACTTCACTTCAAACCAGCGTTTTATACGCCTGGTTTAATCAGGAAATGGAAAGCACCTGTTTTAAAATATTTCATACTTTAATGAAAACACTGAAAGTCTAAAAAAACTACTTCGTGCTTTCAAGTACAGTGGAAATTTGCCAGAGAAATAAAATTCATTTGGTATAGCTGGGCAAGAAATTGGAATAGATTTGTCCATATAAAACTAAAAGTTGCGTCAAGAAGCGATTTGTTTAACTTTAAAAAAAGTAAAAAGGGGCATCGAGATGTGTAATTATTTTCAGGAAAATTACTTAATTAATCACACAGACATTAAAATATATACATATGTTCGAAAGCGTAAACGCCATCTAATGCCCATGAACGAGTACTGAACACAAATTTATATGTTAAAATATACAGGGAGTTTTTCTTTCAAGTATACATATCCCAATTATATGCTGTAAATTTTCAGATATTCGTTGGTTTTTTTTAAAGAATTCAATTTGAAGCTTAGACGAGTGTTTTCCACTCCCAGGTTAAGCATGAAGTAAAATTTCGAGTTTAGAAAAGCCTGAAAATTTGGTTTGGTTGCGTAGCGCGAAGCGCGGAGCGACCAAACCAAATTTTTAGGCTTTTCTAAACTCGAAATTTTACTTCATGCGCCATGCGTACAAGACACTAATTTCAAGTGAAGTTCTCTTTTTCACAATATTTCTGCGTTTTTAGTGTGTAATACGCGTGGCGCATGAAGTAAAATTTCGAGTTTAGAAAAGCCTAAAAATTTAATTTGGTCGCGTAGCGCTACGCGCTACGCGACCAAATCAAATTTTCAGGCTTTTCTAAACTCGAAATTTTACTTCATGTTTACTCTGGGAGTGGAAAACACTCGTTTAAAGCTTTAAATTGAACTATTAAAAAAAGCGTATCTATGTGTACACTCAAAAGAAAAGGCTTTTCTAAACTCGAAATTTTACTTCATGCGCCATGCGTACAAGATACTGATTTCAAGTGAAGTTCTCTTTTTCACAATATTTCTGCGTTTTTAGTGTTTAATACGCGTGGCGCATGAAGTAAAATTTCGAGTTTAGAAAAGCCTAAAAATTTGATTTGGTCGCGTAGCGCTACGCGCTACGCGACCAAATCAAATTTTCAGGCTTTTCTAAACTCGAAATTTTACTTCATGCTTACTCTGGGAGTGGAAAACACTCGTTTAAAGCTTCAAATTGAACTATTAAAAAAAGCGTATCTATGTGTACACTCATAAGAAAAATTCCCTGTATATTCAAATGTCTGTATTCCAAATGAGCTCTATACCATTTCAAGTTCAAGTTGGCACTAAACAAAATCGAGTTGGCATAGCACTAAACAAAGTCAAGTTGGCTTAGCACTAAACGAAGTCAAGTTGGCATTAATCAAAATCAAGTTGTCACTTATCATATTGAAGTTGCATTTGAAAAGACAACTTGATTTTGATTATTGCCAACTTGAATTTGTTTAGTGCCAACTTGAACTTTAAAAAGTGTATAAAAAAATCAAAAATTGTGCAAGAGCACTCAAATTTTCGAACACGAACTCTCGAAAAGTTCGTGCCTTGCTCGCGCTGATTGTACTTCTCAACTAAAATCCCGGTTGAAAAATATTGCACTAAAAATCGTCAAGGAAAAGTACGAGTACTTTTGTGACACGAATTTAGCAACTTCTAAAAAGGAGCGCGCAATCGTTTTCGTCATAACAAAAAGAGCGCCGCGACGCATTCGTGCAATACGTACAATGGTGCACAAAAGAAGTTCAGATATAAAAGGCGGCAGGATTTATGATAAAAAAAAGCTCTGGATTTATTGCGGGCAGAAGTTTCCCAGCGATATTAATTCGTTTCCGTTTCGCGGCAATAAATATCACACCTCTGGATTATATTAAAAGCGGAGTCCCGGTGACGCTTTTTTTTTAAATTAAATTTTTATCGAGACCGCGCACCTGCTGCGCAATTGAAGTAGGTCTGGACAACAACGATAAACACAAAAGGAAATTTATTAAAATTATTTTCTAATAAATAAAACCCAGGAAAAGCGAATATTATTATGTTATTCGTTCTTCCCTAATAACACATTAACTTGTAAATTTAGTTTTTGGAAGATTTCATTTTTTAGTATATGTTTATGTCTGCGCCCTCGCCAATTTTATTATATTTTTTTTTTTACAGTTTTTGTAATTTTTATGTTTGTTGATTTTTGCGAACTTATTCAAATTTTACGATTTAAAAAAAATGGATGTATAAATTATAAGTATTATTATTTGTATTTTTTTGTTTTCGTTAAAATTCTCAATTTTTAATGTTTATGATGATTAAATATTCTTCTTTTAGTTACATGAAGTGTTTTCTATTAATTATTGTTGTAATAATGATTTACAAAATGTTTAGGGTTTTGTCAATTTTTGTTATATACGATATTTTAAAAGATTTGAATTGATTTTTATTATTTTTATTTAACACGTTGATCCCGCGGCATTTACCTGTGCCGCAGTTAAATTTGCGTTTAGGCCCCATGGCATGTACCTTGTGTCGCATCCAGAAAAAACATCGTGCTGTCCGTGCCGCGGAACTAGTATAACTATATAGACATATAAACTAGGTGACCTAAACGTTTAAAAACGTTTATGTCTCTTCAAATTGTTGTTTTATTTTTTTGTGTAATTGAAACAAAAAATTAAGTAGCGGCCTTAGGTTATATTTGTATTGTTATAAAAGTGGCGATCAACGTGTTAAAATTGTGAATTTAAAAGAATTGTAGTTAATCTTCAACGCATTTCGTAACTTTCCAAGATTTCTTTTAATTTTTAAAATTCCTGAATTGTTTAGATTTTCGTTAATTTTATAAATGTTAATACATTTCGTCGATTTCCAGTTTTTAGTGAATTTTCTCCAAGATTTGTATTAGTTTTTAAAATGTTCACGCGTTTCATGAAATTCCAGGAATTTCATTTATTTTTAAAATTCTTATGGATTTCGTGAATGTAGTAAATTTTAAAAATGTTGATGCAATTCATGAATTTTCGAGAATACCATGAGATTTAAAAACAATTTAGTCAATTTTAAAAATCTAAATGCTTTTCGTAAATTTCCAAGATTTCCGTTAATTTTCAAAATTTCGACGGTTTTCTTGAAATCCAGATTTTTTTCGTTAATTTTAATTTTATTTTTATTTTGTCGATTTTCCAGTTTCTGTGAATTTTTTCAAATATATGTATTAATTTTGAAAATGTTGACGCGTTTCATGAAATTCCAAGATTTTCGTTTATTTTCAAAATTCTGATAGTTTTCGTGAATTTCGTAAATTTTTCAAATGTTAATGCTATTCATAAATTTTCGAGATTTCAGTCAGAATTTAAAACGTTTTAGTCAATTTTAAAAATCCAAATGCTTTTCGCAAATTTACAAGATTTCGTTTAATTTTCAAAATTTCGACGGTTTTCGTGAAATCCAAAGATCTAAATCTTCGAATGAACATCTTCAAAATCTAGACGGTTGTCATGAATATTTCAAGATTATCGTAAATCTTAAAAATCGAGAATTTCCAAGATCTTCGCTAATCTTCAAAATTTTCATATAAGTGTAAATTTTCAAGAAGTTGTCAACATTTATTATGAATTTTCAATATTTTTTTAAAATTTATTATGAATTTTTCAAAAGAAATTAATTAATATAGGCACCAACAACGTTGAACTTGAGTTTCAGATGAACTCGAGTTCAAGCTGACAGTTCCTATTGTTCTAACGTCACTTTGAACTAAAGTTCAGAATTGAACCTATTCAATGTGTTTGGTGCAACTGGCCCTTAGACGTTTTATTAATCGTCAACGATTAATAAACGTTTTGAAGAAATGCCTTATATTTCTTGTCAAATAAATTTCTTTGCAATTTACGAAAAAAAATCATGATACACTTTTTTTTAAATTAATGAAAATCTAGGAAATACATGAAAAGCGTCAAAGTTTTAAAAAGTAACGAAAGTAGTCAAGAATTTGAAAATCAGCAATAAAAAAGCATGATTTTTACCAAAATTTTAAAAACTGTTCTAAATCTTATAAATTAAAAAAAAGTTTGAAAATTAACGAACGTGTTGTAAAATTCAGGAGTCGTCAACATTTTGAAAATTAATGCAGAAATTTATTTGACAAAAAATATGAGGCATTTCTTCAAAACGTTCATTAATTGTTAACGATTAATAAACGTTTTGAAGAAATGCCTCATATTTTTTGTCAAATAAATTTCTTTAAAATTTGCGAAAAAATTTCATGAATAGCGCCAATTTTTTTTTTAATTAACGAAAATCTAGGAAATTCATGAAAGGCGTCGAAGTTTTAAAAATAACGAAAGGAGTCAAGAATTTGGAAATTAATATAATATTGAAAAATGCATGATTTTTGCCAAAACTTTGTAAATTCTTATGAATCTTGAAAATTAAAAAAAATGTTGAAAATTAACGAACGTATTGAAAAATTCAGGAGTCGTCAACAATTTAAAAACTAATTACAATCTTGGAAATTCACGAAAATTGACAGGATTTTAAAAATTGATAAATACGTATGTTCAATAAAATTAAACCTCTAGAGTGCTATGGAAAATATTGTAAGTTGGCAACCCTGAAGTTATATATTATAATTATCATGTCTGACGTTTTATATGTCAATTCCTAAAGCGTGTAGCGAACCTAAATTAAAAAAAATTAAATCATGGCACTCTAGAGGTTTTGTTTAATTGAGCACACATTATCTTGAAAGCTTGCTAGATTTTGTGAATTAATGAAAATATTGTAAAAAGCCAGTGATTATTTTTAACGAATGTTTTCCACTCCCAGACTAAGCATGAAGTAAAATTTCGAGTTGAGAAAAGCCCAAAGAATTTGGATTTGGACGCGCAGCGTCCAAATCCAAATTCTGGCTTTTCTCAACTCGAAATTTTACTTCATGCGCCACGCGCATAAAAACACTGATTAATTTTTAAGTTTTAAATATTTAAAACATTTTCTATGACAGATTTTTACTCATCAACATACAGTTGCGAGAGAAAAAAACTAGTAAAGCAAAATATTTGGCTATGTGAACTGGACTCATTTTGATTTTTCAAATTGTCAATCAAATTGACAACTCTGCGGAAATGTCAAACGAAATTTAATTAACGTCGTTATTATCGCTTTTTGCGTTTCAGTCAGTTGAGGCATAACTGACTGAAACGCAAAAAGCGATAATAACGACCCGTTTAGAGACGGTATTAGTATTAGAGACATTACTACTGAAGTGAATGTCAAAATAGCACCGCCTTGGTCAAGAAAACAATTACTGCTAACCTGTACATGACAAGTTTGTTTTACAATAAAAAAATACCGATATTTTATATGTGGTTAATGCTTCCTGCTGTACTAATTTTCATTTCTCTCAACTGTACTTGAAAATGGTGTCAAATTTCAATATTTCTTGACATTTTATCACTTTTTGACATTGTTTATACATTCCCTCTAATTTAAACATTTTTTCTAATTTAAACGTTACATCAACAATTTTCGATTTTTTCAAAATTCTGGCAAATTTCAATATTATTACTTTGAGATTTCATCACTTTTCTATGGTTTGCGCACCATTGACAGATCAGAAAATTCTAAATAAAGAGAATAAACTCCATTATTATTATTTAACACAATCATTATATATCTCATCATTTAGGAATGTTGGTTTAAACACGAATGCAAAATTAAATCGACTTGAAACCGTTGGACAACGTTGCATTTATCTAGAATCGATGAGTGTGCTGGGCAGGCCGTTCGTATTTTCGCGCGTCGTTTAAATCATGCCCACCAAACCAAACACACTCTATAATATATGGATTCTTTGGTGGTCAGCAATTATGAACGGCCATTAATTACACGGTAATTAAGCATAGGGACAGTGTTGGCCTTTGCAACCGTTTATCCCTCCCCCACACACACACGCGCACGCACTCACACAAACATGTAGGGGAAGCCCCACGTTACCCGGATTAATCAAGTTTACTTTTATCTCACAGCCACACATCCACCTAAATATATAAATTTTCAGCGCGCAAATAAACAGAGCATCAATATTTGCACGTGTGTTATTGTACTAGTGTGGTATATGAGCGTACAGCGATAAAGCGTTTCGATTTTGTGGCCGCGAGAGAGTGTAAGTGGATCCACCATAAATCGTGAGATTTAAGTTTTTCCTCATGCACTCCATAAATTAGCCACTTAAGCGCGCCCATAAATTACAGCCTATTTATCCAAATAGGTCAGAAACGGTTATTTCGGGGCACGTCTACGGTCGGGATAAATGCATGTGCATGTGTGTGTGTGCGCGAGCATTTGTATTTTTCGGCTTCAACTTTTTGGTGGAAGTGTAATTTAAAGTGCATTGCACCAGGGGACGTAAAACACCTCAAAGCGCAAAGGAATCCAGTTTCGCCTCAGTCGCGGAGAGTTATTGCCAGGGAAATGGGGTTTTGTCCAAAAAAAGCTTTGAATTGGTTTGGGTGATAGATAATAGTTTCAACAAGCATAATATTTTTATAACCTTTTTCATCTGCAAGGATTTTTTTTGTTGAACGTACATTCTATGCGACTTATTCATTTTTTCCACATTTGTATTAATAATAATAATGTTTATTCCCAAACAGAAAACAAATTCCCAATTACAAGACAATTTAGTATTAACAAAAAAGTTTTGAAACTATAAACTAAAAATAATAACATTTCACTTCGTAATTGATAATTAATTTGGTTTGGTCGCTCCGCGCTTCGCGCTACGCGACCAAACCAAATTTTCAGACTTTTCTAAACTCGAAATTTTACTTCATGCTTAATCTGGGAGTTGAAAACACTCGTTTTAAACTTCAATATGGTAATATTCACAGCGTATACATATGTATTGTTGCGTCCCGAACTAATCCTGATTTTTACTTCTGACACCAGGGTGATTTTTGACGGATCCCAGCCGCGAATGATGAATTGTTTATGATTTTAAACGTTTACGAATCGGATATGATTAAAGGGTGAGCTTTTTTTAAGGAAACACTTTTTAAAGTCACTTAAAATATTTCCTAAAGATTATAACTCTAACTTAACTTAATTTAAATTGACTTAAAAATGAACTAAAATATAACGCGCAGCGGTACGCGGTACGCGTGGCTGACAAAACTAGACTGGCTCGGGGATGCGCTGGATCCGTATTTATATTATATACTGCTGACTAAGCAAATGATAAGTGAACAAAAGAATTATTATTAAGGGTGGATCCAACAGTATACTTAAAACAAAGATTCCCTATATATTATTTATTGAATAAATTAAACACGAATAGTAAGTTCTAGAAATTATTCGCATTAATTATTAACTACCAAACTAATGGTTGATTTAATACCGACTCTTTTTTGACAAGTCGGTGTGGATGGACGAAATGGGTTGGTCCCCATTCTATCAGGACTCGATCAAAATATTCAAACAGTTTTTGCCACCCCCAGAGCGGGTTGTGTACCCACTTTAAAACAAGCACTACACAATTTAAATAGATTTATAAGTTTGCTAAATGGCAGAAAAAAAAATTGGGAAAATGACGGAAAGTAGATTGTAATTACGATTCAATAAATTATAATATATACTTTTTGACTAAAGTATTCAAATACATCTTTAAAAGGATTCAAATCCTGATTGATTTAAATCTTTCTCATTTCTGTTTTTCAAGTGCAGAAATATTTGCAATTATTTAACCAAACCAGAAAAATTGAAACCGGTTTCAATGAATAAATCCACTCGCTTATCACCAAACACGAAAAAAAAAAACGCAAAAAAACGCAGGCGAATATCAGAGCGTATCTATTCATTCACCTTCAGTTGAGGTCAATTATTTACGCGGTGTACTTCGTTTCTTTGCTTTTTAGAATACAGTGATCAATTTTCGAGTTTATTATCAAGCTTTCAAGTGCTAGTATTTAAAAATAAATTAGTGAAGAAAGAAAATCAAAACGTGTTTTATTTGTGCTGGTGTTTATTTATCTACGACAGTAATTGCTGTGGCTGGTCGACAGAGCTTCAAACCTAAGCTCAAGAAAAAGTGCTAGTGTTTTGATTCGTTAGTGCCAGTATATCAGAAAAAAAATATTAAATATATATCGAGTACTACAAATTTGGATTGAAATATGATCGTTTTTTATTAATTAAGAGGTTAGTGCGATGGCTGGCTTTCTTTCCACATATTTAGGAATGCTGAGTGGCGTAACTAGGGGGTACAAGACCCCGCAATGCAGGGTTGCCCCTAGCAATGTCGCCATAAGGTATATATGAGGCGATGAGAGCAAGAGTGACCCACAAAAAATTAAAATGTAAGTAAATGTAGATTTAGCATCCCAACTGCACTGGGATGCTAAATCTATACTTAATGGATTTTTTTTGTGGGTTAGGCCACTCTTGCTCTTATCGTCTCATTAATCAGAGATTCTTACCGTTATTTTTTTTTTCGTTTTTCGAAAAAATTACGATTTTTTACGGTTTTCGGTTCAGCTCCAAGTGATGACTTCAAATCAGTGTTTTATAGGTGTGGCGCATGAAGCAAAATTTCGAGTTTAGAAAAGCTCCGTGAAAATTTGTCGAGGGTCGCTGCGCGACCCGAGACAAATTTTCTACGCGGGGCTTTTCTAAACTCGAAATTTTACTTCATGCTCAATCTGGGAGTGGAAGACACTCGTTTAATTTTCGTTAGATTTTTAACATATCGACAATTTCATAAATTTCCATGAAATGTTTAATATTTTGTCAATTTATAAAATTTTCATTAGATTTTTAATATTTTTATTCCCCCTGGCTACGGCATTGGGTCAAATATTTGATGAAATCACCCTAGTTATTTTCTGAGTTACATTTATGTTATGCATCGAGTGTTATATTTATTCGTATCATTGTTACAAATTTAAATCGACGCAAGCAAGCCTTTGGCAAGTTGAACAAGTACACACACGTACACTGAGAGGCCTGTCCATAAATCAATTCCATCAATTAGAATGATAAATGCGTGACACGTCGATTCATTGTTTTAATATGCGTAAAATATTTTAATTAATCATTTGAATTTCATAATGCCACCGATCCGACGATACATTCTCGTCAATTAGCTGACACGGCACTCGGACAAATTCTAGCAAAAAGCAGGTCGTGTTTCATTTGAACGCACGCCCGATTATTAACAGCGTGTTGAGTATTTTCAAAAACATTATAAATCACAAGTAAATTGCAGAGGAGTATGCAGGTATATGTCTAATTAATGTGTTTACTTGAATAGCCAAATTATACTCTCTTAACATTTAATAGATCCAAGAAATTTACAAAAATAATCGTAACTTGTAAATCCCTTGAGATATGTTCTTATAACTCCGCAGTACGGAAAACATGTATTTTTCAGATTTTTAAACTAAATAACTATTTTGTGTGTGCACTTTTAAGAAAATATAAAAGAAAACACCACTATAAAGAGTATCCAAGTTTACTCTTTGTAGTAAAATTTAAAATTCTTTGAGATATTTTCTTCAATTTTAAATTTTGCTACAAAGAGTAAACTTGGAATCTCATTATACATTTCTCTGTAATTGGAAGTAATTCTGTTGAGAAATAAAGCATTATTATTATTATTAATATTATTTATAGTGGTACATTTTATATTTTCTTGAAAGTGCAAACAAAATACTTATTTAGTTTAGTAAAAATATTTTAAATTTTACTACAAAGAGTAAACTTGGATACTCTTTGTAGTGATAATTATTTTATATTTTCTTGAAAGTGCACACACAAAATACTTATTTAGTTTAAAAATCTGAAAAATACATAATTTATGTAATATATTTTTATAATCCAATAAAAGTGATATGAAATTACCAGAAGACAAAATGCATGCAGACATTTGATACGCAGGGCCGTAGTAAGCATGAGACCAAGGCCAGACATCATAAACCTTATAAATTTAAATCTGACATTTTTATTTATATAAGTAATCGATATTTTGAGCTTCACTTTAAATCGGTGTTTTATACGCGTGGCGCATGAAGTAAAATTTCGAATTAAGAAAAGCCTAAAAATTTGCATTTGCAGGGGCGCGAGAAGCGAAAATGTTAAAACACCACAACTGCCACAGATTACAATAACTGTCAACATTATGACAAAAAATATTATAACTGTCAAAAACTATCATAGAAAATCTACTCGGCTTAAGCCTGAAATTTAAACGCGTTTTTCGTATTTTTACACATTAACGTCCCTCAGACAGTTGACGTTTATCAAGACACTCGGACATAGGTCGGTGTCAACAGCCGATATTGACATTTGTTAATAGTGACAGTTAACATTAGTGACAGTTGACATTAATTGGCATTTACTCTATGACATCATTTTTAGGTTATTTTGACTGTCAAGTAGATGACGCAAATCTGATATTTGGCCCCAGGCGCAAGTTTTCCTTACTGCGGCGCTGTTGATACGACCTTTATTTGAAAATAACTCGAAATAACTCGTTTTGCTCTTTCAGAATCCGTAAAAATCAAAAAACGCAGTAGATGAGTTTTTCGAGTTATTTTCAAATAAAGGTTATATGAAATGCAATGCATGCATTTTGTCTTCTGATAATTTCATGTAATTTTAATTGGATTCTAAACATACATTACTTTCTCAAAGAGGGCAACAAATTATATATAAAACAAATCTTTTTACTAAAGACATCTACTAGCATCAACTGTTGACTCAATTAACAATTACGAAATTGCGGTCATTTTCTGTTCGCGCACCTGCTTTAATTAATGCCGGTGTATCGATTTACATACGCGAGTTACGTTCGAGTTCCGCGGACAGAACAGGTTCGGTTCTCATTAAAAGCCAATCACCGACTTTTTTTTCTTTTTCACTGATATCTCACTATAATTACATTACGATGGAACAAAGTCTCAGATCGGGGCGATCCAACGGCCCCCATCGTCAAATGGAAATTGCTGGGAATCTTTAATAACTATATTAAGAATAAAATTGATTATATAGCGAGGGAATGTAATTATTGTGTTCACTAAATTTATGAGTGGTTGTTTAGTAGGATGATTATAGTAACTAACCTACCCTAAGATACTAAATGAGAATAAATAACTAGTTGGTTGTTAAGTATTAATAAGCTTTAAAACCCTTGCCTGTTCAGCGAATTTTTCTTACAAGTTCAGTGGAATTCGGGAAAGATGTCCTCTGACTCATTGATGTGGAATGTGCGGTTAAATTTTTTTAGAGAGTATGTCGATAGTTGTATCTGCAACGATTTTTCCTAGTTGTGTCAAATTTTGATGTTACATGACAATATCATACTGTTTAGGGCGCGAGTATATTAGTGTTCTTTCTTTTAGAAAAGCTTTGAATCATAATTTCTTGTGAAGTTTTTCTTTTGAGTATACATATCCCAATTACGCAAATAGTCATCGGATTAATCTGTGAATACAGGAAATTTTTCTTTTAAGTATACATACAGGGAATTTTTTATTAGGTAGCATACGCTTTTTTTAACGAGTTCAATTTGAAGCTTAAAACGAGTGTTTTCCACTCCCAGACTAAGCATGAAGTAAAATTTCGAGTTTAGAAAAGCCTGAAAATTTGGTTTGGTCGCGTAGCGCGAAGCGCGGAGCGGCCAAACCAAATTTTCAGGCTTTTCTAAACTCGAAATTTTACTTCATGCGCCACGCGTATAAAACACTGATTTCAAGCGAAGTTTACTCGTTCACAATATTTCAGTGCTTTCAGTGTTTAATACGCGTGGCGCATGAAGTAAAATTTCGAGTTTAGAAAAGCCTGAAAATTTGGTTTGGCCGCTGCGCGCTTCGCGCTACGCGACCAAACCAAATTTTCAGGCTTTTCTAAACTCGAAATTTTACTTCATGCTTAGTTTGGGAGTGGAAAACACTCGTTTTAAGCTTTAAATGGAAGGAGTGGAAAGATTTCCTAGAGGCTTCAAATTTAACGTTTTTATAAAATTAACGAATTTACAGCTTACACATCGAAATATCTATAAAAATATCAAAGACGCCAAAAAAGTATTTATACCTTCTAAATTAAAAGAATTGAATAATAAAAAAAAAAATGATTTTGCAAATGATACTGCGACCCTTGAAACATTTGAAATGTTAATTTTGGTCCTCGGAGCAATTTCGGTTGGCCAGCCCTGCCCTAAAGTTTTAATAACAAATTTTTTCATACAGTTGAAACTAGAACATTGTAAACTTGGCAGATATTTTACAGGTTTTTCTCATTTCTAGTTACTCGTTCACAATATTTCAGTGCTTTCAGTGTTTAATACGCGTGGCGCATGAAGTAAAATTTCGAGTTTAGAAAAGCCTGAAAATTTGGTTTGACCGCTCCGCGCTTCGCGCTACGCGACCAAACCAAATTTTCAGGCTTTTCTAAACTCGAAATTTTACTTCATGCTTAGTTTGGGAGTGGAAAACACTCGTTTTAAGCTTTAAATCGAAGGAGTGAAAAGATTTCCTAGAGGTTTCAAATTTAACGTTTTTATAAGAATAACGAATTTCGACGTATAAGCTGTAAACTTATATGTCGAAATATGTATAAAAATATCAAAGACGCCAAAAAAGTATTTATACCTTCTAAATTACAAAAATTGAATAATAAAAAAAAAAAATGATTTTGCAAATGATCACTGTACTGCGACCCTTGAAACATTTTAAGTGTTAATTTTGGTCCTCGGAGCAATTTCGGTTGGCCAGCCCTGCCCTAAAGTTTTAATAACAAATTTTTTCATGCAGTTGAAACTAGAACATTGTAAACTTAGCAGATATTTTACAGGTTTTTCTCATTTCTAGATAAATATATTATTAAATGGAAATAATAAATAACTAATAGAAAATATACTAGAATACGTTTAAAATAAACACTTGGTTTGTTTCACCAGTTTATATTTTCTCTGACTAGTTTCGACCATTGATCATCTTCAAGGAGGAATGGTCGAAACTAGTCGGAAAAAATATAACCTAGTGAAACAAACCAAGTTTATATTTTCTCTGATGAGTTTCGACCATTGGTCATCTTTAAGGAGGAATAGTCGAAACTAGTCGGAAAAAATATAAACTAGTGAAACAAGCAAAGAGTTTTAAATATCCAGAATTGTTTCAAAAAATTTTCACCACGGGTTAATTGAGAGATGAATTAAACATACGTTTCAAATATTTAACTGTTTACTGAGAAGGGCTGCAGCCCTGGTAGACTGATTATCATAACTTACCATTTTAATATCTGCATGTTCAAATTTAATATTTAGTTTCTTAGCACATCAAATTCAATATTCAGTTTCTCAGCACAACTAAGTAAAACTCTCCTTCACTTGTATCACACACCGGTTCGGTATTTATAAAATTGATTGCTCGATCGGTTGCCCACCAATTATCAAATTCACATGTTAAATAATAATAATAATAATATGTTTATTTCCCAACAAAATTTACTTATTATTTAATCTCTTTCTAAAGGACAGATTTCGTACGACCAATTTCGGAAATACCGGCCATGGTGTGTAAATAATACACACGTTCTTTCGTCGCACATCGTTTTGAAAACACTGACACTCTGTTTTAATAATGCAAGAATAAACACGAAATCCTGTCAAGCGTAAATTTCGGGTGTGTATGCGTGTAGATTAGTAAGACATGCGCGCGAGAAGAGAAGTGCAGACTCACTCGCCTTATCGCTTTCAGTTGTGTGAAATCAATCCAGCGGTCCGCTCCCCTATCATTGCATTATCAATTAAATTAAAAGCGTAAATTATTATCACTAAAATCACGAGTGTGAATTCTATATTGAGTAAGTGATCATTGCATTACCATTCAAATTAAAAATGTAAAATATAAAATTACGAAAAAACTATTCGTGAAAATGCAAACAGTGTCTTAATTAATAAGACAATTTAAGACGATAAATATCCATTGAAACAACTACTTCCCGTGCAAATACACCCCCGGATATTGAATTATACAATGAAATATTTAAAATCTTATTTAATTTGATTTGTTACAACGCTCTATTAAATTATATGTAACGTTTAGGTCAAATTCTCTTCAAACCAACTAACAATACAATTTAAAATAAAATTGTATTGTTTCATTTTAAATATTTACACGGGAAGTAGTTGTTTCAATGGATATTTATCGTCTTAAATTGTCTTATTAATTAAGACACTGTTTGCATTTTCACGAATAGTTTTTTCGTAATTTTATATATTATGTTTAAAGTGTGCAAACTATAAGAAGTGTAAGCTTATTTTCTCGAATTCAAATAGTTTTAAATTTGAATTTATCTTGTAAAAATGTAAATTGTTATCACTAAAATTAAGTATTAATTCTGTTTGAGTAAGTGTATAAATAAAATGTGTAGTAGGCGTATAAAAGGAAATCAAAGTGTTGCTGCTGCTAGTGAAATATTTCATTGATTGAGGAGGATATTTTTGTGGAGAGGTTAGTGATGATTTATTAATCTTAGTAATATTATCTGAGATAACTGTCAGGAATGATGGGATGTAATTCTTTTCGGAGACGAAAGTGTTCCGAAAACTCCGGCCATAAAAGGAAATTGAAATGAAAGTTGTGTGGAAACGTGATGTACAACGAAAACAATGGAAACAAATTATACTTGTTACATTTTTGCGACTTTTCTATTTATATTAATGACACGAAATAAAATAACATTCAACTGATTTATACTCAAAAGAGAATAATATAATATTTCTTAAATCGAAACTAAACAAACATAATAATAATAAACAAGATAAATTCAAATTCAAAACTCTTTGAATTCGAGAAAATAAGCTTACGCTTCTTATAGTTTGCACACTTTAAACATAATATATAAAATTACGAAAAAACTATTCGTGAAAATGCAAACAGTGTCTTGATTAATAAGACAATTTAAGACGATAAATATCCATTGAAACAACTACTTCCCGTGCAAATACACCTCCGGATATTGAATTATACGATGAAATATTTAAAATCTTATTTAATTTGATTGATAATAATAATAATAACTTTCATTAGCTAACAGGCAAAAAACCCAATTACAGAGTAATAAGTAAAGAGTGTTTCAATAAAGACGTTTGATCTTTATTTGGTGGTATGTTTTTGAAAATTATGTAGGGGAAGAAGGATGTAGTGAGGATATATATTCGAATAGGGTGATGGGCGGGTTTTTGAATTTAGGAGAAATGTCAGGATTTCTGGGGATGCAAATTTGTTTGAGTAGATCATAATTATTATCGTTGCATGCAATTCGCTCGGTTAGGAATCGAAGTTTATCTTTAATTGGTAGTACTTTTGTTGTTAGGTAGAGAAGGATTATTGAGGGATTATGGAGAGGATTTTGGGGGTGCCGGAGTTTTGTAAGAGTACAGAGGGACGATCTCTCCGCAACCTCGAGGTTGTTGAGGGTGGATTTGGAGGGATTTAAGTACAGGATGGAGGAGTACTCTAAGATAGGGCGACATATCATGTTGTATATAATTGTACACGTATTTGTATTTATTCCTTGATTTTTGTACGTGAGGCAGCGAAAATATTTTGCTCTCTTTGTTTTATTTAATGATGTGTGTTTCTTAAATGATAATTTGTTATCGAAATGGATCTACATGTAGGAGAAGGATGAATTATAGTGTTGTTTATAGATATCGATAGGGAATTAGGTGTTAACCGGTGGTAGGGTAGGAACAGTTGGAATTTATTAGGATTTATTTTGAGTCTCTATTTGGAAAACCATTCGGAGCTTGTTTTGATTAAGTTTTGGGGGGAATATATAATAATAATAATAATAATATTTATTCAAAATGGAGACAGTACATGATACATACAATAATTACTAGGATAATTACAACAGTAACATATTCCGTTGCCAATCGAATGCGTCAAAAAAGAAGAAACTATACAATTCCTAAAATAATACTTGACTAAAAAGAAAAACTATTAATACATGTAGCTATGTACATATACTTATGTATGCATTTATTCACTTATTCATATAATCTAAAATAGAGTAATTTTCCTGTTCGATCAAATAATCTTTCAAATCTGTTTTAAATCTATTCTCATGTTTAATAATTTTTAGGTAGGTAGGTAATTTATTGAACACCCTCAACGCGGCATATATAGGTGATGTCTCAAAGAGAGAAAGTCTGTGAGTAGGGTATGCATACATTTCTGAATTACGTGTATTATACGTATGCATTGCATTGAACATCTCAAATTTATGTTTATATTTAAAATTAAAAAGTAAGATTTCGTACAGATAGAGATCACAGATAGTAAGTAAACGGTTGTTTCTAAATTTTCCCCGACAAGTTTCGTTATAGTTCATATTAAATATGATTCTTAAATATTTAATTGATGAGGCGGATACATGATGAAACTCCATAATACTATTTGAAATAAAACAACGCAGTTGGGAGGGTTTCACTTTTATTGTTGAACACTGCAACATGTTTCACCACACAGTGGCTTCATCAGGCAGATGAAATAATGACACATTATTTCATCTGCCAACATTATTTCATCTGCCTGATGAAGCCACTGTGTGGTGAAACATGTTGCAGTGTTCAACAATAAAAGTGAAACCCTCCCAACTGCGTTGTTTTATTTCAAATAAATATGATTCTTATTGCTCGTTTCTAAGTGATAAATATTTGTTTTGCTGCACTTGACCATCCATAATGTACTAGGCCATATCTGGCCAAACTTTCAAAATTGGATCTGTAAAGTATAAGTAACGTATCAGTGTTGACTACTTGACGCAATATTCGAAGGGTGTAACATACAACATTCAATTTATTTTCTAATTGCTGACAATGTGAATCCCAATTTATGTTTTTATCAATTACAACACCTAATAATTTTGTTTCATCATTGACATCAAATAATTGGTTGTTCAGTGTTATCTTAGTTAGCATATTTTCTTTCCGTTTTGTTTGAAATAATACTAAATTGGTTTTCGTTTCGTTCATTAGTAATTTGTTTTTCCTCAACTATTCCTGGGTAATTCTTAGAACATTACTTGCTTTGTTTACAAGTTCTGTTTCATTCGCCCTAGAAATGAGGAGATTCGTGTCGGCTGCATATGTAGTTACAAAGACGTTTTCTTTTTCAATTATTGATGGCAAGTCATTAACATAGATAACAAATAGAATGGGGCCTAATCTGCTACCCTGTGGTATCCCTATATTAGTTGTCATACTATCTGAACCTGTCTCATTTATTTTTGTTCGATATGTTCTGTTTGTTAAGTACGAATAAATTAAGCTTTTTCCAACGCCTCTGACCCCGTAATGCTCCAATTTTTCTAACAAAATTTCGTGGCTTACTGTGTCAAAGGCTTTGGATAAGTCAAGAAATATACCAAGTGGCATTTCCGAGTTCTCCAGAGCTTTCATAATTTCTGTTAAATAATCAAAAATTGCTGTATTTGTTGATTTTTTCTTAATAAAGCCATTTTGGGCACTAACCCTATGGTTGAGGTTAGGGTAGTTGAGTGGCAAATTAGGGCGGTATCATCGGCAAATTGTAGAGAATATCTGGTGAGGTCGATAAAATTAGGGTTAGGATTGTAGAGGTCGTAACAGAATACATTATATAGTAGTGGGGATAAAGGGGAACCTTGGGGAACACCTTGTTCTGGGTGAAAGATAGAAGATAGGGTTATTTGGATACGGATTTGTAGTGAGCGGTTTAAAAGAAATTTTTGGATGAACTTTATGAGGCGAAGGGAAAATTTACTAAATATTAAAACGAATTAAAATTAATATCGACTTTTTGCAAAAATCGTAGTAGTTTTTTAGCGTAATCAATGGATTTTTTTCGACTTTTTCAACTTAGGGTTATTTAATAAATTTCTTAATCAAAACCGGTTTTCCGATAATTTCTTTGTAAACCACAATATCGTTGTTTTAGGGGTATAGATCATTAAATACACGGAAAGTAATAGGATTTAATAAATTGTCTTTAACGGGGGTTTTTTACTCCTTGATTAAGTATGAAGTAAAATTTCGAGTTTAGAAAAGCCTGAAAATTAGGTTTGGTCGCGAAGCGGGGAGCGACCAAACCAAATTTTTAGGCTTTTCTAAACTCGAAATTTTACTTCATGCGCCACGCGTATAAAACACTGAAATACTTGGAAATGCATTTATTTGAACCTCACTTGAAATCAGTGTTTTATACGCGTTGCGCATGAAGTAAAATTTCGAGTTTAGAAAAGCCCAGAAAATTTGTCTCGGGTCGCTGCGCGACCCTCGACAAATTTTCACGGGTCTTCTCTAAACTCGAAATTTTACTTCATGCTTAGTCTGGGAGTGGACAACACTCTTTTCTAAACTCGAAATTTTACATTATGCGCCAGGCGTCTAAAACGCTGAGTTCCAGTAAAGTTTAAAAACACATACTTACAACAACTTTAGTTAGTATAGCACCTAATAAATATATGTAATCTGTTTTGGAATGTTTTTAGTGTTAATAATAAATAACTAGGATTTGAACTTTTTTTTTTAATAAGAAATAGTAGCTATTATTTTTCAACATTTTTCTAATGTTAATTTTATTAAGTTTTTAATGGAGCTATTGTCTGTAAACTTAGTAATACATTTACTAAAACTAATTATTCTTGAATCTTTGAATCGTTCACTTTATGTTTTCTTTATCCCAATAAAAGGATTTATTTTATGATCCACTCAGAAATCGTTGTAATTATCATTCTCTATTGATGATCGTATCAAATATTTATAATTTTTAAAGTGGCCGTAAATCATCGGCGAGAAGGGCGGGCGCGGAAAACTTTTTAAGTGAATTACATTACAAACTTTACTAATAATATTGGTCGGCATGCATGACCCGTGAGTTATTATACACGGGAGAACTTCACTAAGTCTCGCTAATAATTCATCCGTTTTCTCTTAGTTTTATAAGGGCATTTCGGGCCCGTAAATCACTCGACGCGAAATAATTTTAATTAACCGGTAAATATTCATGGGGAATACGAAAAATTGTACTCCCCGGGGGTCGCGGGAGAAAAAGAAAACGCCCGTTTGCGCGCACGTTCGGAATTTTTAATATCGAGGTATATAAAGGTTCACATCCGCATTGTAAAGAATTTGCAAGTTATTTGATCTACTTTTCTTCAAGCGAATTCTATTATTTATTTTTATAAAGGCTGTCCCTTATAAATAATAAATAATAGAATTCGCTTAAAGAAAAGTAGAACTAATAATTTACAAATGAAATTATTAAGAAACAATACATGTCCGAAAATTTATAGCAAATTCAGCTTTTTTCTTTAAATCTTTAGATATTCGTTGTTTTTTTTTAAAAACTTAATTTGAACTGTAAACGAGTGTTTTCCACTCCCAGACTAAGCATGAAGTAAAATTTCGAGTTTAGAAAAGCCCCGTGAAATTTGTCTCGGGTCGCGCAGCGACCCGAGACAAATTTTCACTGGGCTTTTCTAAACTCGAAATTTTACTTCATGCGCCACGCGTATAAAACACTAAAATACTTGGAAATGTATGTTTACTTGAACCTTACTTGAAATCAGTGTTTTATACGCGTGGCGCATAAAGTAAAATTTCGAGTTTAGAAAAGGCCAGAAAATGTTCACGGAGCTTTTCTAAACTCGAAGTTTTACTTCATGCTTAGTCTGGGAATGGAAACCACTCGTTTAAAGCTTCAAATTGAAATTGTTAAAAAACAACGGAAGTCCGAAAATGTACAGCAAATTCAGCTTATTTTCTTTAAATCGTTGTTTTTTTTTAAGCTTAATTTGAAACTTTAAACGAGTGTTTTCCACTCCCAGACTAAGCATGAAGTAAAATTTCGAGTTTAGAAAAGCCCAGTGAAAATTTGTCGAGGGTCGCGCAGCGACCCGAGACAAATTTTCTGGGCTTTTCTAAACTCGAAATTTTACTTCATGCGCCACGCGTATAAAACACTAAAATACTTGGAAATGCATTTATTTGAACCTCACTTGAAATCAGTGTTTTATACGCGTGGCGCATGAAGTAAAATTTCGAGTTTAGAAAAGCCCAGAAAATTTGTCTCGGGTCGCTGCGCGACCCTCGACAAATTTTCACGGGGCTTTTCTAAACTCGAAATTTTACTTCATGCTTAGTCTGGGAGTGGACAACACCCTTTTAAAGCTTCAAATTGATATTGTTAAAAAACAACGCATGTCCGAAAATTTACAGCAAATTCAGCTTATTTTCTCTAAACCTTAAGATAATCGTTGTTTTTTTTTAAAGCTCAATTTGAAACTTTAAACGAGTGTTTTCCACTCCCAGACTAAGCATGAAGTAAAATTTCGAGTTTAGAAAAGCCCCGTGAAAATTTGTCGAGGGTCGCGCAGCGACCCGAGACAAATTTTCTGGGCTTTTCTAAACTCGAAATTTTACTTCATGCGCCACCCGTATACAACACTAAAATACTTGGAAATGTATTTATTTTTGAACCTCATTTGAAATCAGTGTTTTATACGCGTGGCGCATGAAGTAAAATTTCGAGTTTAGAAAAGCCCAGAAAATTTGTCTCGGGTCGCTGCGCGACCCTCGACAAATTTTCACGGGGCTTTTCTAAACTCAAAATTTTACTTCATGCTTAGTCTGGGAGTGGAAAACATTTGTTTAAAGCTTCAAATTGAAATTGTTGAAAATTAACGGAAGTTCGAAAATTTACAGCAAATTCAGCGTATTTCTTTTAAATCTTTAAATATTCGTTGTTTTTTTTTAAAGCTCAATTTGAAACTTTAAACGAGTGTTTTCCACTCCCAGACTAAGCATGAAGTAAAATTTCGAGTTTAGAAAAGCCCAGTGAAAATTTGTCTCGGGTCGCGCAGCGACCCGAGACAAATTTTCTGTGCTTTTCTAAACTCGAAATTTTACTTCATGCGCCACGCGTATAAAACACTGATTTCAAGAGAGGTTCAAATATACATACATTTCCAAGTATTTTAGTGTTTTATACGCGTGGCGCATGAAGTAAAATTTCGAGTGAACATTTTCGGGGTTTTTCTAAGCTGGAAATTTCAAAGTGAAAGTAAAGTTAAATGAAGTTTAATGCTGTAGTAACATGTTGTAAACTTCAAAATATTTTAGTGTTTTATTCGCGTGGCGCATGAATTAAAATTTCGAGTTTAGAAAAGCATGGACATTTCGATTTGCCGGGCGTAGGTTTTTGTGTCAGATTTATTATGAGTTGATGACAAACAAAACAGACAACAGATAAGATTAGCAAATGCGATCCGCATACATTTTTTTAACCCCAGTACCAACAGCAGCCCCCGAAAACCGCGCGCGATTATAAATAGCCGTTTAATTTGGCCAAACGTTTATCCAGTCATAAAGTAGATGATTATCTGACGTTACTCTCTCTATGTGTGTGTATGTGTATCCCGGCGGTTATTTACATCCTACAGGAATAATACGCGCCGGAGCGTAATTTTTCCCCGGACAACGGATTTCCAGATTTCCAGATTTCCGCGCCAATTAGATAATTGCGCCTCGGCAACTCGTATCCCGATGCACGATTTTAATAATGCGCCGCTCACGTTCAAATTATGTTATAAATTAGCGCGAAACTGAGCATGACGGCGATAGCCGGCCGGAGGTGTAAAATTCGAAGTGATTTTTTGCAGTTTTTGATCTTGTTCGTGTCGCGGTTTATGAGCCGTGACGCGGTTTTTCCCATCGGCGGGAAAATTTTATTTTTGTATTGCGGGTGCGTAGCGTCCGCGCGGTAGGTATCTGCTACGCCTGCTGAATGGAAAACCTCGCAGGAGTTTTCATTAATTGCGCATCGGTATTCGATGCTCGTTTCAATAAGTAACGCACTTTTACAATGCCCGTCGCACGTGTGCGGTTTTAATAATTCAATGTAAAAGCAATACACAATATGCAAAAACAAACATATCTAATTATAAATTGTATACATACATTATTTTCATAAAAAATTCGTCAACTACCCGAGAATTTGTATCTTTTACAACTATAATCATTGTAGAAATTGGGTTTGAATAATATTTAAGTATAAAGACAATTTAACATAAAGAAAAATTGAGTTTGTCAATAGTTTGCAGAATATTTACAAAATATAAAAACGAATTAAAACTAATATCGACTTTCTGTCGGGGTATTAGCTTGAGAAGTAGTTGTTTCAATGAATATTTGGAGACTTGTCTCAATGAGACAAAAAATTTGCAGAATAGTTTGCAGAATATTTACAAAATATAAAAACGAATTAAAACTAATATCGACTTTCTGTCGGGGTATTAGCTCGAGAAGTAGTTGTTTCAATGAATATTTGCAGACTTAATTTTAATTCATTTTTAATATTTAAGTAACAATATTATTATTATTGTATCGTATGTTCAATTAAAAAAAATCTCTAGAGTGCCATAGAAAATATTCTAGGTTGGCAACTTTGAAAATATACATTATATTTATTATGTCTGACGTGATATATGCCAATTCCTGAAGTGTGTAGCCAACCTAAATATAAAAAAAGATGAAATCATGGCACTCTAGAGGTTTTTTTTATTGAACATATGATATTATTGTAAAGGACAAATGTAAATATTTTGTTATTTCAATATTTCGATTATGACTCATTTTTTTAAGTGTATTTATAACTTCACAACATTTCAGTGTTTTATACGCGTGGCGCATGAAGTAAAATTTCGAGTTTAGAAAAGCCCCGTGAAAATTTGTCTCGGGTCGCTGCGCGACCCTCGACAAATTTTCTACGCGGGGCTTTTCTAAACTCGAAATTTTACTTCATGCTTAGTCTGGGAGTGGAAACACTCGTTCGAACTTTGAATTTAACTCTTTTATAAAATCGACGTATGTAATTTAATAAATCATTCATTGAAATCATAGAAAAAGATGCAAAATTTCTTCTAAAATCAACTTTTAGAGTTAACTTTTTAATATTTAAGTAACAATATTATTCAAACCAAATTTCTACAATGAGTATAGTTGTAGGAGATACAATATTTAATAATACAATAATTCACAAATGTATGAAATGATTGACCTGATATTAAGATAGTATAATTTTATCGATATTCTGCATCTACAAATTCATTTTGGCTGAAGATCGATTGAAAGACATTTATCAGTCAATATATTGTTCATATGTATAAATGAAATTGCCAATTCTTGGTTGCAGAATACTTCAAACATTAAAAGTGCGATTCTTTTCGCAATCTACAACAAGTTAGTCTTACAAAGACTATATCAAACACTCATTGAAACAACTACTTTCCGGACTAATACCCCGACGGACATTGAATTATACAACAAGTGTTTGCTGTTACATACAGTAACCTACCTGGCCTGAATAATTTGACCCAGATTGTTACATTTGCAGTAGGTTACTGTATGTAACAGCAAACACTTGTTGTATAATTCAATGTCCGTCGGGGTATTAGCCCGGGAAGTAGTTGTTTCAATGAGTGTTTGATACAGTCTTTGTAAGACTAACTTGTTGTAGATTGCGAAAAGAATCGCACTTTTAATGTTTATATTGTTCATATGTTACAATTGAGGTTCTCAGTGGAAAAGTAGTACACGTGGCGAGATTTATTTGTCTAAATTGGAGATAAAGTTTAACTTGTATAGAAACATCTGTGGATGTCTAATCAATAATGTCCCATTTTACATTATTTTCTTGAATATCTTAAAATTAAGGCATTTTACCGAAAAGTGCGCCGAATCATAATCGTCATGGTTTTGAGGGGGAAATCGGATTTTGACAAAATGGCCCCCCTGGCCCCTTTGGGGGGCTGGGAGGGGGGTCAACTTGAACATTTTAAATGGGAACCCCTATTTTTATTGCAGTTTCTAAAAGAGTGTTAAAAAATATGTAGGGTTTATACGGATACTTTTTTTAAATTTCCCACAGGTGGCGCTGCAAACGTGAAAGTATGATTTTTCTGTAAAAATTTCGTGAATTAATGTTGTCTCAATAAGTTTATAAAAAATATTATTTGGTGTGTCAATAATTACCTAAATATCTGTCCCAAACATTTGGGGGGAACGAAAATGGGATATAAAAAAACTAATTATGAATGATACGATTTTATCAAGGATTTTTATATTATGTTTACTGATTGTTAATTCATTTCATTGTAAATTAAGTGTTTTAATAGGGTTATTTTGTGCAATACTTCTTAATTTTCCTAAAACAAAATAACCAGTGAATAAAGACATTTGAAATCAAATTATTCCGTTTGATTCCAAATGTCGAAAAATCATTTTTTCGCTTAAGAGTTTGCGTGCCGTCGGCATTAGCGTTACCCAATGTGCACCACAAGGGGGTTGCGCGATCGGACTTTACACATCACTTGGTCCTGAAAAGGACCGACTTCGTCTCGCCTACAACCTACAGCAACTGCTCGAAGTGATGTCCATTGCTGTTGAGGCATATTGTGACTCTCTTCTCGAAGTTCCCCACCGTTTTACGCAAAATGGCAGGGCTGATTCCTCTACAGGCACGGCGAATCCTCTCTTTCATGTTGTCGCGTGTGGTTGGCGGATCGGGGAAAACGGTGTCCTCTAGATATCCCCACAAGAAGAAATACAAGGATATTAAATCCGGAGACCGGGCTGGCCAATTCACTGGTCCTCCACGACCAATTCAGCGTTCCGGGAAAACGTCGTTGAGATGAGCACGAACTTGATTGACATAATGCGCCGTTGCTCCTTCTTGCTGAAACCACATGGTCATTCTCAATTGCAGCTCGACGACTTCTAATAACTGTGGCAGGTCTTCGCGTAAGAACTGGAGATACCGCACGATTTTTTTTTTCTTTTTGCGACTTCATAGCATTTCGAAACACCAAATGTTATTTTTTATAAAGTTATTGAGACAATATTAATTCACGAAAATGTTACACAAAAATCATACTTTCACGATTACAGCGCCACCTGTTGGAAATTTAAAAAAAGTATCCGTATGAACCCTACATATTTTTTAACGCTCTTTCAGAATCTGCAATAAACGATAGGGGTTCCCATTTAACATTTTCAAATTGAGGCCCCTTCCGTCCCCCCCCTCTGGGATTCTAGGGGGGCATTTTTAAAAATCCGATTTCCCCCTTACAACCATGACGATTATGATTCGGCATACTTTTCGGTAAAATGCTTTAATTTCAAGATATTCAAGAAACTAATGTAAAATGGGACACCCTGTATACAATACTGAGAGATACACATATTCAATTGTACCACTAAACATGAATCTAATTTGTAAATATCTCTACGTATACCAAGTTTTAAGAAAATTGCACTTATACCTTGGGCAAGTTTCTCATATTTCACGTGGTGAAACATATTTAACTATGATATGACAAAGAAAACACTTCGTTGAATTTCACTAATATTTTGTTTTTTTTACTCCAACTAGTTTCGACTTTGAGTCATTCTCAAGGAGTCTTATACCACTTTTCCACTGAACCCCTCAATTGTGGCCTAAATCATTACTTTTATATGAAGTTAATTTTTGTATCTTGGATGGAAGGTTAAAAAAAGGTTTTACTAATTAAAGTGTGTCGTTTTATTAATGAGTGGAGTTATGATTTATTCGATTCATAAACAACAGAGAAACAAACTATGAAATATTCATGAAAAACGACCGTGGGCGTCAACTTTAAGCAAACGGTGGGTGTCAACCTTAATGCATTTAAACATCACGTAATGAACACACAACTGTGATTTCCACAATTAAAATAACAATGATATATCACCATTTTAATTGCTGCTTTTTAATAAAAATCCATCATTGAATTGAGTCGGATATTTATCCAGGTCTTAATTACAAGTTTAAATGTTTGTATATTCACTTTCAAAATTAAATAAGATCGAACCCTAAAAGCCAAGTGATACAAGTGCATAAAAATTGGTTTTGCGAAAATGTATTTCGAATTTCAAAAAAGATAGTAGTCTAACCGGTACTTTCGCATAAGGTCGAATACCATAAGATCGAATCCCATTAGGTCGAAGCGAAAAGGTAGAAGTCCCATAAGGTCGAATTTGTATTGCAAAAAAACAACTTTTTTTGTGAAATAATTTTTATTTAATTAGTTTGAACAATGTTAGTGTCAATCGCAACTGTTTCGAAAAAAGTAATGATATCTTCGTCTATTAAGTATAAGGCCTGTCTAATAAAGCACAAAGGCTTGACGTGGAAGTCTTCAAATCGAATACATTGCTAAAGTATCTTTGCACACGCTAACGATTTTACATACTTTTAGGTTTGGTTTGGTTAGGTAAGGTTCGTAGAAAGGTTTGCAATAGAATAAATTGCGCAAGTCATTTTCCGCTCGATGCCTGTTCCACATGGACGTGGTACTTATACAACTAACGAACAAATGTATACAAATTTAATTAGGAACTGTGGAGGCTTCTACTTCGTTATACATGTTAATTCAATGAAATAAAACACTTTAACTTTGTTTGTATAACACACTATTTTTATTTTCGTGACTGCAGTTTCGGCAAACTCTGTTTGATAATGGCAAGTTGAATTGCCGAAACTGCAGTCACGAAAATAAAAATAGTGTGTTATACAAACAAAGTTAAAGTGTTTTATTTCATTGTATACAAATTTGTTGGCCTCATATTTTTTAGACAAGTCAACTTAACCTATAATATATACTTTGTGGTGGAGGCGGTTACTTTATGAAACATTGTAAATAATTATATAATTAACATTGATTACTTTCTTGTATTCACTTATTTATTTTAAACTGTGACTAGTTTCGGCTCAACAGCGAACCATTATCAGGAAGTTAGTTTGATAATGGCTCGCTGTTGAGCCGAAACTAGTCACAGTTTAAAATAAAAAGTTAAAACAAAAAAGTAATTAGTGTTAATTATTTAAATATAATATATACTATCACTAGTACTGTCTATTCGTGTTAATAAATAATTCTTTCTTAAGTCATACTTTCTATATCCATGGAAATTTTGATTGAAACATTTTATAAACAATGAATGGCTTTAGCAAAAAGTTTGCCGACCCTAGTGTTGTGAGTTGGCGAAAATTCTCGAGCACGTTCTCTATGACCGAAATGGCGAAATATAGAGAACGTCCTGTTGGAGAATGCCCTTGATAATTTACATGCATTTACATTTACATGCGACTCATCAAATGTAATGTAATAACTCCAAAACAAACAGCGTGTGTCTCACTGAGTCACATAAATTAAAAAATTAATATTTATTTAATATTAATTATATTCCTTTAAAAACAATTTCCTAGTTAGCTAACAAAAAGAAAGAATGCAACAGTGTGTGCGAGGAGGATACTTGATGACAGCGCATCTAGCCCGCGAGAAAACAGCGAGCAGAGGCATGAAAATTATTTCGGTCATTCCTCAACAGAACGTTCTCTATGTTTCGCCATTTCGGTCACAGAGAACGTGCTCGAGAATTTTCGCCAACTCACAACACTAGCCTATCATATCATCTTTGATGCGACGGGCAAACTGCGTTAAATAACCGTTTGACTTCGTTGCGTATAGTGGCATCAAAACTTATTGCAATAGGATACAATACGACGATACCCAACGATTAAATGGAACAAACCCATTTATCAATTTTTAGAATTGAATTATTGTTATATGTTAGTAGTGAATAAAAGAGGTAACGAAAGCATCAACACAAACGGCCATGATTTCTTGCCGAGCGGAGGCCATCATAAAAAGGGCAGCGGCCTTCACAGGCAACGCGTCTCCCTAAACAGTTTCGGCCCACTTGCACTGGGCACATACGAAAAAATCAAAAAATCCCGTCACGACCGGAGATGGCTTTATCATCGCCTTAATAACCTGTCGGATGCCCTTATCTGCCAACCGGAAACAACCTCGGAGATCCGTCCTTAATTGGGCAGATACTAATCTATCGTCGGACAGTTCTCATAAATATGCGATCGGAGTCGGGTTTTAATCTCTCGAAATTATTGCTATAAATAGGAGATAATCGATGGGCACGGGGAAGAGGATGGCGTGGATTTAAAGGAGCCATAAATAACGCGGGGAAAGAGTGTCTAATGCGGGCCCCGCGCGCGGTAAGCAGCTGGCGGACTGTCAGGCCCGGCCCGGATTAGGGTCAGGCTTATGTTGGATGCGTTCGGCCCCGTGGCTTCGGGAGGAGGGTCCGGGGGCTGAAACTGTCAAAGCCAGAGAGGTCTTCCACTTTAGGCTCAGCCCTTATCCATTATGGCAGACGCGGCTTGTATTTTTAAAATTAACCCACATTTTCTATTTTAAAGAAATACAGGGTGTTTTTATTTTAAGTATACTCATCCTAATTATAAAAGGAATTTTTCATTTAAGTATAACTATGCATACAAACTACATTTTCGTACTTTTATTGTCAATTTAACCCATTAACAGCCGAGCAATTACAAAGTTAACTGAAAGTTGATTTTAAGTAAAATTCTGCACTTATTTTTTATGATTTCTATGAATGATTTTTTGTATTATATTCTGTGGAATTTTCTTTCAAATATACACAATGTATACTCAGTTAATTTTCACGCATTCGTCGATTTTTTTATAAAAACGTGCAATATGAATGATTTAACAAAGAAAACACTTGGTTAAATCATAGTTAAATATGTTTCACCACGTGAATGACGAGAAACTTGTTCAAGGTGCAATATGAAGTTTAGAACAAGTGTTTCCACTCCCAAAGTGAGCATGAAGTAAAATTTCGAGTTTAAAATAGCCCCGCGTAGAAAATTAGTCTCGGGTTCAATTTGAAGCTTTAAACGAGTGTTTTCCACTCCCAGATTAAGCATGAAGTAAAATTTCGAGTTTAGAAAAGCCCTGTGAAAATTTGTCGAGGGTCGCGAAGCGACCCGAGACAAATTTTCACGGGGCTTTTCTAAACTCGAAATTTTACTTCATGCGCCACGCGTATAAAACACTGAATTATTGTGAAGTTAGAAATGCACTGAATTTTTTTTATTATGAGTAATAATCGAAGTATTTAAATAACAAAATATTTACATTTTTCCTTATACCTTTTCAAGTCAGGTCAAATATATTATATTAAATTATTTACTTATTTAGTAATTTAATTAACAATAAATTAATAATGTTGCGTGTATGCATCAATGGCGCTCAATGGGTTAAAGCTTTAAACGAGTGTTTTCCACTCCCAGACTAAGCATGAAGTAAAATTTCGAGTTTAGAAAAGCCCCGTGAAATTTGTCGAGGGTCGCGCAGCGACCCGAGACAAATTTTCGGGGCTTTTCTAAACTCGAAATTTTACTTCATGCGCCACGCGTATAAAACACAGATTGTAAATAAAGTTCGAATATGCAATAAATTAACAATATTTTAGTGTTTTATACGCGTGGCGCATGAAGTAAAATTTCGAGTTTAGAAAAGCCCAGAAAAATTGTCTCGGGTCGCTTCGCGACCCTCGACAAATTTTCACGGGGCTTTTCTAAACTCTAAATTTTACTTCATGCTTAGTCTGGGAGTGGAAAACATTCGTTTAAAGCTTCAAATTGAACTTAAAATAAAACACGGAATATCTAAAAATTTACAGAAAATAGGCTATATATACACTCCCTAGTGGAGTTTCGCCGCTTTATTTAAAGCCGTCACAATCCATTTGTTGATATGCATACACTTTTTTTAAAGAGTTCAATTTGAAGCTTTAAACGAGTGTTTACCACTCCCAGAATAAGCATGAAGTAAAATTTCGAGTTTAGAAAAGCCCCGTTAAATTTTGTCGAGGGTCGCGCAGCGACCCGAGACAAATTTTCTGGGCTTTTCTAAACTCGAAATTTTACTGCATGCGCCACGCGTTTAAAACACAGATTTTAAGTAATGTTCGAATATCCATTAAATTTACAATATTTTAGTGTTTTATACGCGTGGCGCATGAAGTAAAATTTCGAGTTTAGAAAAGCCCAGAAAATTTGTCTCGGGTCGCTTCGCGATCCTCGACAAATTTTCACGGGGCTTTTCTAAACTCGAAATTTTACTTCATGCTTAGTCTGGGAGTGGAAAACACTCGTTTAAAGCTTCAAATTGAACTTAAAAAAAACAAGGAATATCTAAAGATTTACAGAAAATAGGCTATATATACACTCCCTAGTGGAGTTTCGCCGCTTAATTTAAAGCCGTCACAATCCATTTGTTGATATGCATACACTTTTTTCAATTTGAAGCTTTAAACGGGTGTTTTCCACTCCCAGACTAAGCATGAAGTAAAATTTTGAGTTTAGAAAAGCCCCGTGAAAATTCGTCGAGGGTCGCGCAGCGACCCGAGACAAATTTTCTGGGCTTTTCTAAACTCGAAATTTTACTTCATGCGCCACGCGTAGAAAACACAGATTTTAAGTAAAGTTCGAATATCCATTAAATTTACAATATTTTAGTGTTTTATACGCGTGGCGCATGAAGTAAAATTTCGAGTTTAGAAAAGCCCAGAAAATTTGTCTCGGGTCGCTTCGCGACCCTCGACAAATTTTCACAGGGCTTTTCTAAACTCGAAATTTTACTTCATGCTTAATCTGGGAGTGGAAAACACTCGTTTAAAGCTTCAAATTGAACTTTAAAAGAAACAAGGAATATCTAAAGATTTACAGAAAATAGGCTATATATACACTCCCTAGTGGAATTTCGCCGCATTATTTAAAGCCCTCACAATCCATTTGTTGATATGCATACACTTTTTTTAAAGAATTCAATTTGAAGCTTTAAACGAGTGTTTTCCACTCCCAGAATAAGCATGAAGTAAAATTTCGAGTTTAGAAAAGCCCCGTGAAAATTTGTCGAGGGTCGCGCAGCGACCCGAGACAAATTTTCTGGGCTTTTCTAAACTCGAAATTTTACTTCATGCGCCACGCGTATAAAACACTGAAAAATCGTGGAGTTTCAAAGTATCTTGTGTAACACATATATTTTTAATCCTTGTTAAACAGTATATATTTTTTGTCCCCCCCAAATTCACCATAATACAGATTTATTAGTATATTTTTAATATTACAATATTTCAATGTTTTATACGCGTGGCGCATGAAGTAATATTTCGATTTTAGAAAATTCTGAATTGGATTTGGACGCGTAGCGTAGCGAAATGTTGCTTTATGCTTAACCTAGGAGTGGAAACACTCGTTTAAAGCTTTAAATTGAACTCATTCAAAATGCGTGAGGGTATGTATACTTAATAGAAAAAAAAAACCCTGTATGCTTCTGATTCCATTTACTTTAATCATTACTTTTGGGACAATATTGTCGAATGATAAACATAATTTCCTAACAAATTCTTTTAATATTTGTCAATTGAGGACGTATCTTTTTCATGATGGAAATCATGTCTCGTCCTAGGGTGCCAAACAATTGCAATTTGCTGCGACCATGGTCGTCCAATAAATGCTTAAATGGGGACGGGGTGAGCGGGAAAGAAGGAGACGATCAATTAAATTGCCCGACCCACATTAATCATTCGGGAGCGTGCACTGATTTATACAGCGCGCGCGCATTACGCACACTACGAATCGCCCTAATTTAAAAATTGCAAAGTGACCATAATATTAACAACATGAAGTACGCATCGTATACAATACATGTGCAAGTAGCAACAATATCTAGTCCAAATATTTAACATAGAAAAAATATATATGAATTAAAATAACAAAATAAGTGTAATGTCCAACACGAACTAAAATGCAGTTATACTTGCTTTAACAATCAGGTTTGTTGCATCTCGAACAGCAATACATTCTTATGCAGATTAAATTTTACATTTTTGTACACATTACAGTAAAACTCCGCTAATCCGGATCAACAAAATCGTATTATGGACCACAAAATGTAAATAACTAATATTTCAGTTTCGTCCGGATAACTGGAGAATCCGGATTATTGGAGTTCGAATTAGCGGAACTTTACTGTATATAATAATAATAATAATATATTTATTGATGGGAACCCCCATTTTATACAAAATAGATATACAAAATTCAGTTCACGAGCAGTACACTGTCTTATTAATTGTACTTGATAGAATGTATTTAAGTTAGCCTAATAATAATATAAATATGTAACTTAATGCTTGTTAGTGAATTCCTAATGTTAATATTTTGTAAAAAAAGGTGTTATCCGTTAATAAATAAATAAATAAATAAAACAAATAATATTTTAAAGCTTACAAAATAAATGTAACATTAATACATAAATTATATAAAAAGTCTATGAATATACCGTGTGAGTCTATAATTTGGTTTTGAATAATTGCAAAGAGCCAGTAAATAATTGAAACCAATGGAACTTGTTGTAATCGTTGGCAGTACTCCTTGTATTGCTGTTGTGAGAGGCAAAATTTGAATTATGTGTGCGTATCCGAAAAAGCGGTAAAATTTACATCTATGAGCATAGACAGCGTTATGACTAAAAAGACAAGACAAAACACTTGCCATTCTTAGCTTTAGAAATGTCAATTGTTTTCAAATGAAACGTCAAAAATGTAGCAAAATGATGTTACATATCATAAAAAGTAGGTGGTATGATTTTTCATAGTGTATTTATACAGGGTGCCCGTATTTGCAGCTCAAGCATGGGGATTTCGATTATTTGAAGAGGTACAAGTTCGGTTAACATCATCAACTTTGTTTTTTCTTACGGGCGCTATCTTGGATTTTTACATTTTCAAATACAGCTTTTATTCTGATTACGGTAACGTGTCATGTGTTGGGGTTTGATCTAGCAGTTTGCTGGAAATGCCATAAATTCTGTTTTTGCAAAGAGTGCTTTGGAAATGATAGCTACACTTTTGTTTAATAAAGTAATTTATTAAACAATAATACAAAACTAACGCAAAATTGTTTTCTATTCCTATTTCATTATAAGATATAAAAAGTACAAAAATATTATTAAAATTCATAACTTAGAATGAAACTGGAGCATGAGAAACGAATAAGTTAAAAACAATTATAAGAGGTGTTCGAATGGCTCACCATCCATCTCCAAGCATATGCGTCTTCTTAAATTTTATACTGATCTTAAAACATCCCTTCTTCTTATTTTGGTCCTTAAAGTTGTAATGATCTTTCTTCGCAAGTCATTGATATCGGTAGGTACAGATTTATAAATTATGTTTTTAATAGCTCCTCATAAATAATAATCTAATGGGGAAAATTTTTGTGAACGTGCCGGCCAGCGTACGTCCCCACTATTTGAAATGACTCTATCGGGAAATATTTTAGACAAGTAATCAGACACTCTCCTAGCGTTGTGTGGTGGAGCTCTATCTTGCTGGAACCAAAGGCTATTTAGGTGGTTGAGGCAAATGTTGTCATCGATGTAATCGGTCAGGTAGGTCATCGAAAAGTGCAAATATCCATCTGCAGTCAAATTGTTTTCGTCTTATTGCCACTAAACTAACCCATAGATAGTCGTCCTTGGTGTTCGTGTGGATTTTCAACGGACCATACATGTTCATTGTGACGATTGAACATGCCTATGTTGGTAAACCTGCACTCATCCGTGAATATCATGTTAGAAAGAAAATGGGGATTTTGCAATAACAGCGTCATGTTCATACAAGACTTCTTCGTTTAGTGTCTCCTGACTTGCGTGATATTTTAAAGGGAGGATACTTATGTTCTTTCAAGACTCTCCACACTACCTGATCAGATACATTCATTTCTTCTGCTATAGCCCTTGTCGAAGTAGAAGGATCACTTTGAATCTAATGGAGAATTAAATTTAAACCCGTTTATTATTTTTGAGAAGGTTTTAACATTTTACTTACTGCTTGTAAAATTTCCATTTCATTTCCGTTGAGTCAATGAACACGTTTTCTAGACTTAGAAAATGCACCAAACTCAGTTAAATTTCTATGAAGAATTAGAAAATAATTTTGAGCAGGTTGTCCTTCTAGATACCGCTGAACACATCCGAAGTAACTTGCACATTTCGATGCGATCCGTAATAAAGTTCTAGCATATCGCGTTTTTTTTTTAATTGAAAACGGCATTGTGTTATAAATTTATACTAGTTTTATAACTGTAGGCCAGAATAAGCGAAAGTCAGTCGAAGTGTCAGAAATTACTTTATTAAACAAAAGTATAGCTGTCATTTCCAAGGCACTCTTTGCAAAAACAGGATTTTTGGCATTTCCATAAAACTGCTACACCAAATCCCAATACATGACACACCACCGTTATCAGAAAAAAAAGCTGTATTTGAATCCAAGATGGCGCTCGTAAGAAAAAACAAAGTTAATGATGTTTGCCGAAAATCGAAACGTCGAATTTTTATTATGATATCACCACGTTGTAGAGCGTACAAAGTGACAATGATAAAGTGTAAATTGTTTCGAAGTATTTCTTCAAATAGTCTCTCAAAAAAATAAAAAAGTTTTTTGAAAATTTCGATTTTTTTGGGATATCTTCGGAAGTATTTGGAATATTTTATGTTTCAAAACGGCATTATGTTATACTCCAGATTGGGCAACTTTGCCCTAGTTTGACTGACCTTGTATCTCTTCAAATAACCGAGATGCCCATGCTTGAGCTCCAAAAACGGGCACCCTGTATAAAAATTAGGTGGTATGATTTTTCTTGGTGTATTTATATGTATGTTTCATAGACAACTTAGCTTGAGATAATGTTTCATTTGAGTTTATAGGTGAATATTCAAAAACACTGATTATTATCTTTAATCAACTTCCGATTTACCCCTTGGTGAAAAATGTGAACAACTATGGGCTATTATAGTATTGTTTCACTCATTGTTTTAATTTTATTTTAATTAGTAAAACAATACCAAGTGTTTTAATAAATAGTTAGTAGTATCTGATTATTAAGTAATAATATAACAAGAATATTTGTTTGCTTATCTTAACATTTGTTAGTGGTATAAGCAGGTTTGTAGTAAAAAGCGAAAAATACGACAATTTTTGTTGTTTTAAATGAGCGTACGATTAGGTCATGCAGAAGCGTGTTTATGCAGTCGTAAAGGTTTTATTTATTTTATTTTTTCTGTTATATGCTAATTTGATTATGATTTGTTGTACGTGTCCGTCGCTTAATGACTGTAACAGAATATTGTGCAATTAGCGATATAGCGCCGTCTCAACGCTCGCTCTTTTCCCAGCAATACAAATGCTAAAATTATCATAGTCAGAATTTTTGCATTCGTATTGCAAGGAAAATAGCGTGTATCAATATTTTCATACGTGAGTAAATTTTACATACAGGCATTTTTTTAAGTATACACGTGTGTAGGTTTTTTTTTATTTAATTTGAAGCTTTAACCGACTGTTTTCCACTCACAGGCTAAGCATGAAGTAAAATTTCGAGTTTAGAAAAGCCCCGTGAAAATTTGTCGAGGGGCAAATTTTCTGGGCTTTTCTAAACTCGAAATTTTACTTCATGCGCCACGCTTATAAAACACGGATTCAAGTGAAGTTCGAATATAAACAAATTTCACAATATTTTAGTGTTTTATACGCGTGGCGTTTTTAAGTATATATATGCAGACGTACATTTTACCACGGTCGGTTTATCAAAAGTATACAATTTGAAGCTTTAAACGTTTTCCACTCCCAGGCTAAGCATGAAGTAAAATTTCGAGTTTAGAAAAGCCTGAAAATTTGGTTTGGTCGCGTAGCGCGAAGGGCGGAGCGGCCAAACCAAATTATACATCAAGTTAACGCTGTTTTCATCCCCTATTCTCTAAATCCGTACGGTAATTTAAAAAATATTGTACTTTAAATGCAATAAGTAAGATATTTGCAGTTCTGGCTATAGCTCTGGATTTTTTTTAGTATGTTGCAATTCCTTAATAGACCATAGACAATATAATTTAAATCTTGAAAGAAAACATTTGGTTAAATTTCATTACTACTAGTATATTGGTTTTTATTTCAACTAGTTTCGTCGTTGAGTCTTCCCAAGGAAACCAGCTGGAATAAAAAAAAAACGTAGAATTTAACCAAGAATACTTAGTACAAAAATTTCGTTAAAAAACAGGTACTAAATTGGTTATAAATCAGTTATTAAATTGGTTAAAATCATAGTTAAGTATGTTTCACCACAACATAATAAAATTTAATTAATAATAATAATAATCCCAACAGACATACAATCCTATTACAGGGAAAGTTTAGAGAAACAAGTAGTATGAACAACAGTTCTATAAAAAATATAAGCAATAATTTTACTAGATACTACAATCTGAATTTTAAACAAATAATTAGATAATTACACACATAATTTTACCAAAAAACGATTTCTATATTAGATAATATAATAATATTTTTTCATTGCAGTTTAGTTATAGCATTAATGAGATACTTCTGGCATATGAAAATATATCCACAAAAAAAAAAAATATATCCACATCATGAAAAATCTCTACATCATGAATAATATCATCACATATTTGGAACATCCCGTTTAGTGGTGAATTAGCATACGCATGCGTGTTAGGTATAGAGAAATAAAATAATCTATTGTGGCGAGAAGAGGTTCGTGGAACAAGAAAATTCATCTTTGAGAGAATATTCGGATCATCAATTGTGTTATTAATAACGCCATGCTAAAATAAAACGCTTGCATTATCTCGTCGACTGCGTAAAGATTTGAAGTTAAATATATTTAGTTCTTCATATGTTATATATATTGATGGATACTCCTTATTCACTTAATTATTATATTTAGGAACTTTTTCTCAATTTTTTCAATTTTGTTTATTTGTACATTGTAATGAGGAGACCAAATTATAGAAGCAAATTCAATTGTTAAACGGACATAGGAAAAATACAGTTTCTTCATTATTTCAATCTTATTAAAATCTTTGCACGTTCGGTGAAGGAACCCCAACATTTTATAGCTTTTGTAAAGGGTATTCTTTCAAAATCATAGTTAAATATGTTTCACCACTTAAAAGATAATAAACTTATTCAATATAATTTAGAACTGCTGTTCAGTGATAATCTCATGTCAAGTATTTTATGCAACTAGCCCTAATTCCTTTTTTAAAACAGAGTTTCTAACTAACTACAATCACGCTTTTTCACGTTCCCACCAGATTCAATTTGATTACACCACACACATACCTACCATTTTTTTTTTCTCTGAGGCCCGGAGGCTCAGCGGGCCTCACCTACGTTTTAAATTCGCCGCTAATTAATTAAATGGGGGCCGTCCTCATAAAGTATTCCACTTTAATTGGATTTTAGATTGAGCCATTTTTTACGCCGGCTTGCGGATCCACGTGCGCGCCGAGCGTAACAAGTGAAACTAAATATTTATAGCCGCATTAAAGGACGTTAGTATCATTTAATGGCGATAAATATCAATGTTTCCACCGTGGGCTCGAACCCCACGAAAATAAAAGAAACTGCGCGGCAGGAAACTGCACGGCAGGAAACTGAAAACTGTCTTCGCAATCGATTTTTGGAGTTGCAGTTTCCGGAGCTGGAATAGAGATGGCGCAGGGTGTTAGATTTTTACAATTATTCGAAGTATTTTGTGAAGAAAGGATACGACTGTGTTAATTATTCGTTATTCGAAGTTTTATTTAAGTTAACGTATGTAATTATTTAAATATTAGTATCCTTGTTACATATGTAAAGTTATTTAAATTCAAAACACTTGGTATTGTTTCACAATTGCTATGTCCTATAGCACAGCTCATATATGTCCAGTTAGCCAGTCTCTGTATAAAATTGAGTAACATCGTATGGAGGCTGCATCCAGAATCGAGACCAGTGATTTGTGTATATGAGGGGTCCAGTGCAATAATCAGCCAAGTCCATTTTTATGAGAAAATGGGTTAAGTATTCAATATTCTTATAAAGTTTAAAATTCTGCATTATAGCATGCAACAATCTGGTTTAAATAATTTGCAGTGCATTGGTGTATTGTTAGTTGCATGCATAATAATCATTATGTTTTTTTTCTTGCATGTAAACAGTTTTTCCTCTCTCCTCAACATTTTATAAAACTGGACTTGGCTGGTTATTGCATTGGACCCCTCATATAGAGTCGTCTGTGTTACTCTAACCCCACATTCTGACCGTAGTCTCTCTGTTTCTACTCAATTTCCAGTTGTCCCATAAGCATTGGCCCCCTTTGCCTATAGTCACAATATAAACATAAGTTATACAAAAAAGTTTAAGTGGATTGCTTGTAATAATATCCTTGCTAGCTCATTTTTCTGCACCTAGTTTTTTGATTTCCATGAATGACTTATTATATTTTATACTAGAATGTTTCTATAAAAATTTACATAATGTAAATTTTCAATCATTCATCGATTTCATAAAAGAGTTCAATTTAAAGATTTGAACGAGTGTCGTCCACTCCCAGACTAAGCATGAAGTAAAATTTCGAGTTTAGAAAAACCTGAAAATTTGATTTGGTCGTGTAGCGCGTAGCGCTACACGACCAAAACAAATTTTCAGGTTTTTCTAAACTCGAAATTTTACTTCATGCGCCACGCGTTAAAACATTGAAATATTCCAAAGTTAGGAATGCACTGAAAAATACATTTCTTTTTAAATGAGTAATAATCGAAATATTCAAATAAAAAAAATTTCCACACATTTTCAAGTCAGGTCAAATAATACAATGTATTAAATTAACATATTTTCAGTTTAGTCTAAAAATGTCAAGGATGTTTTATCTATGAATCGCTAACTTTCGCTAAAAGGTGAAGCCAGTGGTGGGGGAAAAGGCGCCATTTGCCGGGTAGGAATTTCAATTGCTTAAAATTCGGGTCTGTTGAATTTATTGTCAACACGACAGATTGAAACGCAGCCTTTTAGTGGTTATTTTGTGAATTGTGTCAGTTTCTGTATTTATTCTTATATTATAATTATAATAGACAATATGGTACAGTCCGCGCCCCATACCTTGGCGAGAAGCCGCGCAGCCTGAATAGTCCCGAGTGCACCGTTTATAGCCGACCGACAAATATAAAATGTACCGCGCGGCGGTCAGTGGCGTAACGCAGATTCTTTAGCCCTTTTGTTGTATGAAAATCACTTATAAATAAAATAATTATACACATTAAAAATTACTTCGCCTGCCTGACTGTGAATCACCTTATTACTTAATGTACTTGCCATTTTGATATAAAAATTGTAACGTTCACTATGGTGGTTTACTCTCAATTGACACATTTCGGAAAAGCGGCCGTAATGTAGGTGTATTGAATGTAATTAGTAGGGGATTATCTCCCTTTCGGTATTTATTTACCTACCTGACGGGCAGGTAATTTGACCTAAATAACCTTACTAGATTACAATTACGTAAATTGTATTAAAAATACATGCCTAATACCACTGCTTTTCGTCGCTACTTCTATCGCATGTTATTCGACGCCGCGACGCCGCTGGAATTTTTAAAATGTCGCGGGGAGTAATATACCACTGCGCATCCGAGCCACTCGCCAAGGTATGGGGCGCGGACTGTAGTTTCGTGTAATGTCAAAGAATGTAAAAATTAGCATTCTAAAGAAACTTTAATTTGGTTCTCATTAATCAATTGATGAAACATTTTAACTAATATTTGAATTTGAATTAAAGGCACTTGGTTTGTTTCACGAATTTCTTTATTATCCAACTAGTTTCGACTTATCGTCACTCTCAAGGAATAACATTATTCCTTGAGAATGACGATAAGTAGAAACTAGTTATATAATAAAGAAATTCGTAAAACAAACCAAGTGCCTTTAATTCAAATTCTTAAGAAAATTCAAGACAATTTTTCCAGTAACTATTTTCATAATTGTTTTAACATTACTAAAACATAATCATTTAAAAACGTCTTTATTATATCAATATTATTATACTATTTGTACTTGTATATTCTTTATGTGTATCTATGTATCACTTATGTTTATTGACGCATTCAATTTTTTGTGATTGTGATTTTAAATGAAGCATGTATCCATTTTTGAATAGACTATATATATATATAGATAAAAATTACTAAAAAATAGGCCATTGCACCACGTATCTAAGACAAACGTTTAGTACAAAAAATATAATACAAATAAGCAATTGTATATTTTAAAAGTTCGCGCGCAATACTCGATAAATCCACTCTCGGGCGATTTTCACTTTTTGACGGTTATTTATGATTTCCGGTGAGGGAAATAGTTCCTTATTGTGTCACGAGATTTTTAATATTATAAAAACAGAATCAGCGATAAACATGCATGAAATGAAGGAATCCGAAGTCGATGTCTGAGAAAAACTTACCGTTTGGTCACAATTCGTATTTAAAGTTTAAATTTTGAGGTTATAATTCATCCGATTTTCGACTAAGTAAGCACATTACGAATATAAATCGCACACATGATAAAATTATCTTTAAATAATACATATCGACTATTTTAAACAAACTTCTATAAACTTTTTGGGGAAAAGCGGCAGAATTAAAAAATTATATATTTTGAATTGTGGAGTCTTCTACTTCGTTATACATGTTAATTTAACACAATAAAACACTTTTAACTTTGTTTGTATAACACAATTTATTTTTATGTGACTGCAGTTTCGGCAAATTCAGCTTGCCATTATCTTATTATCATGTTTGATAATGGCAAGCTGAATTTGCCGAAACTGCAGTCACATAAAAATAAATTGTGTTATACAAACAAAGTTAAAAGTGTTTTATTGTGTCAAAAATTATAGTTCTATTTTTTACCCAGAACTTTATTTTAATTAGCCAATATTTCGCTATACATTGGCTAATTAAAATAAAGTTCTGGCTAAAAAAATAGAAGTATAATTTTTGAATTCTGCCGCTTTTCCCCAAAAAGTTTATAGAAGTTTTTAATAACTTGACGGCAAAAAAATACTGTATGTCGTTTTAAATAAACGTCAGTAAGCGGTACTTGCGGTATAAAATTGAAATCGAGATATTTGCAAATTGAAATCGAGATATTTGCTGTGTAAATGAAAACAACACTACAAATTTGGTGGCTTTCTTCATAAATTTAAAGATAATTTCATCATGTGTGCGATTTATACTCGTAATGTGCTTATTACGTCGAAAATCGGATCGATTATAACCTCAAAATTGGAACTTTGAATAAGAATTGAGACCAAACGGTAAGTTTTTCTTAAACAACGACTTCGGATTCGTTCATTTCGCGCACGTTACCCCTGATTCCGTTTTCAAAATATTCAAAAATATTCAAAATCCCGTGACACGATAAAGAAAAACTGCCCTTACGGTGTAATGTTGGGTTTTGGGAGGTTGACATGGGAGCAATAATAACTACTTTTATTCCTGGTTCAATTGTGCAAGTATTTATACGTTCTGTAAGCAGGAATTGAGTGTACAGAAAAGGCAGTGTTAAATAAATCATCGTACAGAGGATTTATTTAACACTGCCTTTTCTGTACACTCAATTCCTGCTTACAGAACGTATAAATACTTGCACAATGTTGTTGCTAAGTGATTAATAATTATTCAGCATTATGGGCTTCCAATTTGTTCCAATTTGTTGTAATAGTTTATTGAACTATTAATTGCAAACCCATCAATAATTATTACTCACTACAACGAAATATTCTAGTTCAAAAATGTGTTCAATCCTGTCAGCACAAAGCATGAATTCACAAAAAAGATTTTATTTATGAATTCATAATGTTTAAGCCTAAATATATATCTATGACTTTATTTATGTTAATTATGTCTATTATTTATCCATTCATTTTCAATTTCCCACCCAAAATTCCTACTTGAAAAATGGCGCACTGGCTTTGCTTTCGAAAAGCGGTTATGATATAAGTTAGCGATCCATAGATATAACAATCTTGAAAAAAATAGATTTTGGACTTGTAAAATATGAAAACAAAGAGCTGATGAAATTCAACCCTTAATCGACGTAAATCCCTACATTCAATTGTATTTAACAATCATATACTTTATTGTGCATTTATAAGAATAGACTCTAAACTTGTTTACTAATTTGTTGGTTTCTTTTGTTACAGGTATACTGATTCCGTACTATAGGTAAAACATTTTCCTACTTCTTGGCTCAGGTATGTATCAAGGTACGTCGATGGGCGTAACACATATGAACATATATTTGTTACAAGGTATGACAGAATTGGATCTTTTCATGTTTCCCCTACCCCTTTCCTCGCAGGCCTAAGTTCGCGCGAAAGAGAACAATGACGTTGTATTTGGTTACGTTTTTGAGTCTATCATAACCTCTCTTTCCGGTTTCGCTGTACGTTCATAGATAGATTTTTTTAATATTAGAGTATTAAGTTTTGAAAAATAACGAAGATTTTAAAGCAAAATCTCTCAAATAAAATAAAATGCAAAGAAGAGAAATTTTAACAACTTGTAAATAAATAAAATTATTAACATGTTTTAAATAATAATTTAATAATAATAATTTAACACTTGTTTAAAGCTTCAAATTGAAGTTTTAAGGAAGGTGCGATTCCTTAAAACTTCAATTTGAAGCTTTAAACAAGTGTTTTCCACTCCCAGACTAAGCATGAAGTAAAATTTCGAGTTTAGAAAAGCCCCGTGAAAATTTGTCTCGGGTCGCGCAGCGACCCGAGACAAATTTTCTGGGCTTTTCTAAACTCGAAATTTTACTTCATGCGCCACGCGTATAAATCACTAAAATATTGTGAAATTTATGTACATTCAAACTTCGCTTAAAATCTGTGTTTTATACGCGTGGCGCATGAAGTAAAATTTCGAGTTTAGAAAAGCCCAGAAAATTTGTCTCGGGTCGCTGCGCGACCCTCGACATATTTTCACGGGGCTTTTCTAAACTCGAAATTTTACTTCATGCTTAGTCTGGGAGTGGACAACACTCGTTTAAAGCTTCAAATTTAACTCATTTAAAAAACAACGAATATCAGAAAATTTACAGCTTATGCATGTTTACCTAAAGTTCTCAAATAAAATAAAATGCAAAGAGGAGAAAATTGAATAACTTGTAAATAAATAAAATTATTAACATGTTTTAAATAATAATTTCCCCTTTTCGCACCTTCCTTAAAATTTCAATTTGAAGCTTTAAACAAGTGTTTTCCACTCCCAGACTAAGCATGAAGTAAAATTTCGAGCTTAGAAAAGCCTTGTGAAAATTTGTCGAGGGTCGCGCAGCGACCCGAGACAAATTTTCTGGGCTTTTCTAAACTCGAAATTTTACTTCATGCGCCACGCGTATAAATCACTAACATATTGTGAAATTTCTGTACATTAAAACTTCGCTTAAAATCTGTGTTTTATACGCGTGGGGCATGAAGTAAAATTTCGAGTTTAGAAAAGCCCAGAAAATTTGTCTCGGGTCGCTGCGCGACCCTCGACAAATTTTCACGGGGCTTTTCTAAACTCGAAATTTTACTTCATGCTTAGTCTGGGAGTGGACAACACTCGTTTAAAGCTTCAAATTTAACTTTTTAAAAAAACAGCGAAGGTCAGAAAATTGACAGCTTATGCATGTTTACCCAGAGTTCTCAAATAAAATAAAATGCAAAGAGAAGAAAATTTAATAACTTGTAAATAAATAAAATTATTAACATGTTTTAAATAATAATTTCCCCTTTTCGCACCTTCCTTAAAATTTCAATTTGAAGCTTTAAACAAGTGTTTTCCACTCCCAGACTAAGCATGAAGTAAAATTTCGAGTTTAGAAAAGCCCCGTGAAAATTTGTCGAGGGTCGCGCAGCGACCCGAGACAAATTTTCTGGGCTTTTCTAAACTCGAAATTTTACTTCATGCGCCACGCGTATAAATCACTAAAATATTGTGAAATTTATGTATATTCAAACTTCGCTTAAAATCTGTGTTATATACGCGTGGCGCATGAAGTAAAATTTCGAGTTTAGAAAAGCCCAGAAAATTTGTTTCGGGTCGCTGCGCGACCCTCGACAAATTTTCATGGGGCTTTTCTAAACTCTAAATTTTACTTCATGCTTAGTCTGGGAGTGGAAAACACTTGTTTTAAGCTTCAAACTTTTCTTAAAATCTGTGTTTTATACGCGTGGCGCATAAAGTAAAATTTCGAGTTTAGAAAAGCTTGACGCTTCGCGTCCAAATCCAAACCTCTAGGAGTTTTTACTCGAAATTTTACGGAGAGTAGAAGAACTCGTTCAAAACTTCAAATGGAACTCTTTAAATAGTTTGGAATGTGAAATATTCATGTTAGTAAAATGTGTTGGCCCCCTTCGTATTGAAAGCCTAGCTGCACCCACCCACGGCGAGAACCGTATAAAAAATACCTCCCCTAATGCGCCGCTACTGGTTTTATACGCATTACAGTTTCCTTCCCTAGCAATAATTCGAGTATCTTCCGTTAGGGGTTGCGCTGTACGGTGGCGCCCTCACTCGCAATAGCTCCGAACTTCGAGCTACCATCAACAAATCAATAACTTGTAGGGAAGCGCGCGCGATTCAAATCAGTTGCGCCGTTATGGCGCAAACACGTGGGAACAGGAAATATGATTAAATTAAAACCAAGCGCGCAATAATTTACGCTCGAGAATTCAGGAAGGCATCCTGAATGAATCCAATTTACATAATCACCGATCCGTTTGTCCGTAATTTATTAATTGTAACCCTGGACGCGCGTAAAACAGGTTCCCGCGAGTCGAACGGTAAAACGCGAATTTCAATTCAGGACGAATCGACGAGAAGTGAACCACAACCGGTGTCATATGCGCTGAGCGATTATGATATTGCCGTTGACTTTTACGAGTTTTACGACGTGTTTAATGCACATAACAGTCACGGAATTGGTTTTATGGCGTCGTAAAGCAGTCGTAAAAGCGCGCATGTGCCGATAACCGGCCGCCAAAAGCTTTGATCTGAAACAGGCAGTTAAAGGCTCGTAAAATCAGGCTACTACCAACTTGTTAGTCGCGCGCCCCTAATAAAGTTTTTGTTACGGTTGTAAAAATGAAGGAAAAAAATCGGCCAATTAACCGTCGTGACTGTACGTCGTGTAGAGTTTGGTTTTTGAAAATAATACGATATGGAACTCGCCTCGCCTCGGGGAAGGTATCAAAAAGCGTTGTTATTATAATAATAATCACATGCGCGAGTGGCGGCAGGAATAATAAATCATCGGGGCGATCCGCCTGCTCGGCCGGTCAGTCATCTGACTGATTTATCGATCCGAGTGTCGGCCTTCTTTTTCGATTTTCCCCACGACGCGTCCGCTTTTTTTTTCTTCTTCTCTCGATCCTCAACCTCACGAGGAAATTAAAACAGCCCTCCCTTCGCTCCTCGTTACTCTCGCGGAAAAAAAATCCGAAACGCGGAGGATGAAAAATTAAAAAAAATTGTTCTTGACCCGGGTCCCCCGCTCGCGCTTGTTCCCACATCGGTTTTCTTGCAGCAATCAGCACGTTTGTGTGAGGCCACAAGAGTAATGGCCGCTCACAGGCCGCCACGGACATTGATAAATTATCAGCAGTTTGAAAATAGTCGGACTTCATTTACCCACGAGCGCTTCGAATTCCACATTTCCTGGCGCGGAGACGAGCGCGCCCCGCGCGCAAGGAAACGCTTTTCTTTTCACTGTTTTTCTCATCGAAATTGCTTCGGTAATTATGAGATTTTATCATCGACGCGACATCTTTTTTCGGAATCTTTACCCTCTATCACAGTGGTGGGGAAACTTTTTTTAAGACGGGCCATTTGTAATAACCAGACAATCGTAGCGGGCCAAAGAATAATGCTTAATCGTAGGTAGGTAGTTTTTATGCGGGTCGTCATATTACGAAGTAAGAACGCGTTCAAACATTCTCACGACGGCACTCTTAAACGGGCCGGATTAAACCTTTCCGCGGGCCGGACTTGGCCCGCGGGCCGTAGTTTTCCCATCACTGCTCTATCAGTATCAAATTTCATGCTTTTAATACCTTGCTTGATTTACGAAAATAAAACTTTAAAGAATTTGGTGCTGGAGAGGCTAATAAAGGGTTGTGGAGAATACATGTTGATTGTAACTAAATATTGTTTTCATGATCCTAAATGTCGTTTAGAAGATATAAGAAGTGGAAATAAAAAACAATTGTTTGCATCTAATGCTATTTATTTCAATATTGGACAGAGGGAAAACTTTGTTTTCGCGATTGTTTTGTGCGAGATTTATCAGGACAATCTGGCATAATTCCCTGGCAATAATCAGCCATCATCCGCTCATCCCAGCGGCCTTGCTACCTTGCTTCCATATTTTTGTAAGTCTTTGTGAAACCTCTCTCATTGTTCCCTACTGCAGAGCAAAGGCTTTCAGAAAATTTGTCTGAATATTTTTAAACTCAAAATTTTACTTCGTGCTTAGTCTGGGAGTGGAATCCCTTGTTAGACGATCGATCAGAAATTTATTTTGTAGTAAAACTTATGACATAAAATAAATAGAATTGATGTTTAATTTTTTAATTTGTTTTTTTGTAAAACCGAACATTACAACACACATTATTGTGTGTTGCTTTAGTAATTTTTGTATGTATTATTCGTACTGAAACGAGTCTAAGCATTGGACACAATTTGACACGTTTGATTTTGAGGTTAAGTGTAAGTTGGATTGCCTATATGACTATTATAAATGACAGCTAATCAAATGCGATTCAGTGCAAATCGTACAATGTTCGGTATTACACAAAAATCTCTGTATACTGTCAAGTATTTAAGAAAATACAAAGTTCAATGTAAGCAATTAAACAAACACATAAATACGTTAAAATATGTAGAATGTATATTGTACATTGGGTTGCCTATATAACCGCTAAATATAGGCAACTAAACATGCACCTACATTTAGTTGCCTTTAAAATTGACTAAAACTTTTTATAGACATTTTTGGCGTAATTTTTCTTTTAAGTATACATTTTCTGATGTGTAATTTGAAGCTTCTTACGAGTGTTTATAATCCCTGGTTAAGCATAAAGTAAAATTTCGAGTTTAGAAAAGCCTGAAAATTTGGTTTGGTCGCGTAGCGCGAAGCGCGGAGCGACCAAACCAAATTTTCAGGCTTTTCTAAACTTGAAATGTTACTTCATGCCCCACGCGTATAAGACACTGATTTCAAGCGAAGTTTACTCGTTCACAATATTTCAGTGCTTTCAGTGTTTAACACGCGTGGCGCATGAAGTAAAATTTCGAGTTTAGAAAAGGCTAAAAATTTGGTTTGGTCGCGTAGCGCGAAGCGCGTAGCGACCAAACCAAATTTTCAGGCTTTTCTAAACTCGAAATTTTACTTCATGCTCCACGCATATCAAACGCTAATTTCAAGTAAAGTTCAAAGTATACTGCTTATTACATATGTGATGATGATTATACTTAAAACGGCAAATTTTTGTATGTAGTACATTGATTAATCGAGAAATATATTATTTTACTTAAAATAAAATATTAATAAATGTTTGAAAGTTTATTTACTAAACATGCACATACATAAAATCTATCATGTATGTGCATATATTCTTTGACAGTTGTCTACCTTACTGAGCTAATCTTATCCAGTCTTTGTTTGTTAGTAATAATTTTATTTCAGTTTACAGCGTTTTATTATTTATAATTATTTTGGTTGCTCCTGCGGTTTTACCCTAATCCTTAAAAAAGTTAGTTAGCGCGCAATTATGGTTTTGGTTTATTTGTACTTTACGTTTCCATTAACCTCTCCTTAAAATGTAATTGAAAAAATGCTCACTCGCAAAGTGTTGACTATAGTCTGGATGTATTGCGCATTCTTGATTCAAACGCGCTGATATTCAGATTAAAGCGCAAGCGCACTTAGATTATAATTGATGAATGCGCAAAGTATTGACTAAGATTAAATCCATTACGCAGGCACTTAAAAGCAGAGTTACAAATTTAGAACCAACACAAATTGGTGTGCATTATTTATGTTTTAGTAAACGTAGCGTCTACAATTTTAAAATATTTATCATGATAAAAGTTATAGAGAATGAACAAACATTCAAACTTCGCTTAAAATCTGTGTTTTATACGCGTGGCGCATGAAGTAAAATTTCGAGTTTAGAAAAGCCCAGAAAATTTGTCTCGGGTCGCTGCGCGACCCTCGACAAATTTTCACGGGGCTTTTCTAAACTCGAAATTTTACTTCATGCTTAGTCTGGGAGTGGACAACACTCGTTAAAAGCTTCAAATTTAACTCATTTAAAAAACAACGAATATCAGAAAATTTACAGCTTATGCATGTTTACCTAAAGTTCTCAAATAAAATAAAATGCAAAGAGGAGAAAATTTAATAACTTGTAAATAAATAAAATTGTTAACATGTTTTAGTTAATAATATCCCCTTTTCGCACCTTCTTTAAAATTTCAATTTGAAGCTTGAAACAAGTGTTTTCCACTCCCAGACTAAGCATGAAGTAAAATTTCGAGTTTAGAAAAGCCTCGTGAAAATTTGTCGGGGGTCGCGCAGCGACCCGAGACAAATTTTCTGGGCTTTTCTAAACTCGAAATTTTACTTCATGCGCCACGCGTATAAATCACTAAAATATTGTGAAATTTATGTATATTCAAACTTCGCTTAAAATCTGTGTTATATACGCGTGGCGCATAAAGTAAAATTTCGAGTTTAGAAAAGCCCAGAAAATTTGTCTCGGGTCGCTGCGCGACCCTCGACAAATTTTCACGGGGCTTTTCTAAACTCGAAATTTTACTTCATGCTTAGTCTGGGAGTGGACAACACTTGTTTAAAGCTTCAAATTTAACTCATTTGAAAAACAACGAATATCAGAAAATTTACAGCTTATGCATGTTTACCTAAAGTTCTCAAATAAAATAAAATGCAAAGAGGAGAAAATTTAATAACTTGTAAATAAATAAAATTGTTAACATGTTTTAAATAATAATATCCCCTTTTCGCACCTTCTTTAAAATTTTAATTTGAAGCTTTAAACAAGTGTTTTCCACTCCCAGACTAAGCATGAAGTAAAATTTCGAGTTTAGAAAACCTCGTGAAAATTTGTCGAGGGTCGCGCAGCTACCCGAGACAAATTTTCTGGGCTTTTCTAAACTCGAAATTTTACTTCATGCGCCACGCGTATAAATCACTAAAATATTGTGAAATTTATGTATATTCAAACTTCGCTTAAAATCTGTGTTATATACGCGTGGCGCATGACGTAAAATTTTGAGTTTAGAAAATCCCCGTGAAAATTTGTCTCGGGTCGCTGCGCGACCCTCGACAAATTTTCACGGGGCTTTTCTAAACTCGAAATTTTACTTCATGCTTAGTCTGGGAGTGGACAACACTCGTTTAAAGCTTTAAATTTAACTCTTTTAAAAGACAAGGAATATCAGAAAATTTACAGCTTATGCGGAAAATTGCTAAAGCTTAAATCATACCGATATTATGTAAAAAAATGCTTAATAAATAAACTACTAAAGAAACAATTTTAATAATAATATTACAAAGATTATCAAATTAAAAATATAACAATTTTAATTGTAACGTTGAAAAAAAATGAATCGAACAACTTTTAACAAAATTGCAAAAGTTTAAAATGATCAGAAATTATTTAAATGAACGGAAATTATTTAATTCAACAATTGACTGATATAACAAATATATATCACAAATAAAACACGTTTAGTTTAAAAATGAGAAGTTGACGTCACCTAAAAAAGTCTCACTTATACAAACATAAAGAAGTTGAAGCCTCCATCGTTAACCAATATAAATGGAGTTTCACCTAAAACTCCCGTGACTTATCAACAAGAAAATTATTAAAGTAAAGTTTTTTTTGTGTATCTGCTAAAATGTTTGAGCGTCTTTTATAACTTTTTTACAACAATTAGATAAATAAATGTTAACTAGAATTAAGTAATATTCTTAATGCTCATATTACACCCAAGCTTTTTGTAACATTCCAACATGTTTTGCACTAGTTCAGTTTGAACAAGTAAATCCAAGCTGACAATTCTATAAGATTCATGGAAAGCACGAAATTGTTGTCCAATATAGTGTATTGTGTAAAGTTAAATTAGAAAAATAAATGAAAATTATTTAAGACAATGTATTGACTTTTAAATAGGCTTTAAATGAATGTTAATCACTCAGTTCCATCATAAATTTTCACGACGGTGTTCATAGAATATACTAGAAGTTAACGTTTCAATTTTCAACAGTTTTTAGCAGGGTTGTCAAAAAACGTTTTTTTTTTCATTTTAATTAAAACATTTTTTTACAAAACGTTTTTTTTTCATTAAAATAGCGTTTAAAACATTAACAATTAAAAAACATGTTTAAAACACGTTTAAAACGTGTTCAAAACAGACATACAGGGCATTTTTCATGTGAGTTTACATATCCCGATAATTACAGCGTTTTTTAAAATTGCGGGAATTAGTTGTTTAAAAGCGGTTAATTTGAGGCTGTGTGTTATCCACTCCCAGACTAAATATGAAGTAAAATGTCGAATTTAGAAAAGCCTAAGAATTTGGATTGGCCGCGTAACGAAGCGGAGCGGTCAATCCAAATTAGGCTTTTCTAAACTCGAAATTTTACTTCATGCGCCACGCTTAAAAACACTGATTTACTGTGAAGTTTAAAAAACACACACCTACAACAACGAGTATAGGCAACCTAATATACGTTATTGGGTTGCATATAATCACTGCTTTAAGCACAGAATTTGACTTACGTTTTATTCACATCTACATATTAGACTGCTAAAGCCGTATATTTTAAACTTTACGATATTTCAGTTTTTTACACGCGTGGCGCATGAAGTAAAATTTCGAGTTTAGAAAAGCCTAATTTGGATTGGCCGGTCCGCTTCGCTACGCGGCCAATCTAAATTTTTTGGCTTTTATAAACTCGAAATTTTACTTCATGCTTAGTTTGGGAGTGAATAACCCTTGTTTAAAGATTCAAATTGAAATCTTAAAAAAAAAAAACAACAAATGTCGTATAATTTTCAGTGTATGCATATGCACACACAGTTGTGATATTTTATTGTAATAAAATGTTTTGTTTAATAATGTAGTTTGAAATATCTTCAACAATTTAAATAAAATTTAAAAAGGTAAATATTAAATCTTAGTGAAGTAAAAATAATAGTAAAATATAATTTTGCAAATTTAAGATTAAAAAAACGTTTTGAACAAATTTAACGTTTAAAACATGTTTTAAACAAATTTAACATTTGAAACATGTTTAAAACAAAACCGTTTAAAACGCGAAGGCTGTTTTTAAACATGTTTAAAACACTGTTTTAAAACAAAGTGTTGTAAACACTGTTTCAAAAATAAAAATATTCGCAACATTTCTAAGTGGGTAGAGTAGGTATGGAAAATATCCAGATTTCCACATGAACATTTTTTTTTAATTAAAAAAAAATCAAGTTACTCTTAAAAATGTTACAAACAATAGGAGGGAGCTATTTATTTTGTCAAGAAAAAAACGCGTAGCAAACTTTTTTCACTTTCAAAAATTACAGCAAAATTGTTACATCCACTAAAATGGATTTTCGAGGGCTCACACTAAGTACAATTTTTATTTGTTTACAAATATTTTTAATTCAAATTAAAGCTCATTTAATGCTGAATCGCCTGCTTTTAAAGTTAATTAAATCCGTAAAATGGTTTCTGAAATACAACACTTTAAATATAATAAGTAATAAAATTGAGTAAATTGCTTTTTCCAATAAGAGAAATGTGTAAAGTTAAATTAAAAAAATAAATGAAAATTACTTGAGAGAATGTATTAATAATTAAATAGGCTTTAAATTTATGTTAATTACTAACTTCCATCATGAACATTATGTTTAAAGTGGATGCTAGAAGTTGGAGCTTCAATTTTCAACAGTTTTCTGTACAGTCTGTACAGTCGAAATTTTTTTTTCACAAGAAAATACTTAGCTGAAGCCGTTACTAACATCAAGGAGAAAGTCTGTGATTATTTTGAGATTTTTTAAAAAACACAAATTTGCATCCGAAAATTGATAATTTCGTAAGGGGTGGGTATGGAAAAAATCCAGATTTCCGCCAAAAAATAAATATTTTTTAAATTTCTTTTAAAAAATCATAGTTATTCTAAATAGCGTTAGAAACAATTCGAGCTGTTTATTTTGCGAAGAAAAGAATGTGTTACTAACTTTCTTCATTTTTAAAAATTACAGTAAACTCATAAGTCCACTAAAATTGATTTTCGAGGGCTCACACTAAACACAATTTTTAAACCTTGAAAAATATTTATAACTCAAATTAAAGCTCATTTAATGCTGAATCGCCTGCTTTTAAAATCAAATAAATCTGTAAAATGGTTTCTGAAATATAAGACGAGACTTTAAATACAATAAGTAATAAAATCGAGTAAATTGCTTTTTCCAATAAAAAAATTGTGTAAAGTTAAATTAAAAAAACAAATGAAAATTACTTGAGAGAATGTATTAATAATTAAATAGGCTTTAAATTTATGTTAATTACTTTCTTCCATCATGAATATTGTGTTTATAGTGGATGCTAGAAGTTAGAGTTTCAAATTTTCGACAGTTTTTAGTCGATTCTGTGTAGTTGTAATTTTAGTGAAATAATTTTTTTCGCAAGCAAATACCTAGCTGAAGCCGTTACTAACACCAAGAAGAAATTCTGTGATTATTTTGAGATTTTTTAAAAAATACAAATTTGCATCCGAAAATTGATAATGTCGTAAGGGGTGAAAGTGAAAGAGAAAGTCCAGATTTCCACCCAAAAAAAATATTTTCTAAAAAATTTTTAAAAAATCACAGTTACTCTTAACAATGTTAAAAACAATACGAGCCTTTTATTTTGCCAAGAAAAAAACCTGTTGCCAGCTTTCTTCACTTTTTTAATGACAACAATCATAATATCCATTAAAATTGATTTTTAAGGGCTCACACTAAGCACAATTTTTAAATTTTCTAAAATATTTTTAATTCAAATTAAATTATTATTAGTAAAATACAACTAAGTGTTTTGCAAATAATAAAAAAAAAATTAAATTATCTTCAATTTGGTTCTCATTAATCACTTGATGAGACATGTTTACAATATTGATAGTTATATAAAAGTCACTTGGTTTGTTTCACTACTATTTTTTTATTCTCTCCGACTAGTTTCGACTGATCGTCATTCTCACGGAGTAATACAGAAATATATTTTACGAGAGTAAAATAGTAGTGAAACAAACCAAGTGACTTTGATTTAACTACCAATTTTCAAATTAAAGCTCATTTAATGCTGAGTCGTCGGCTTTTAAAATCAATTAAATTCGTAGAATGGTTTCTGAAATATAACACTTTAAATACAATAAGTAATTAAATCAGTGAAGCAATACCAAGTGTTTTAATTATTAGTTTACACGTTTTATATTTTTATAGGGTGTTGTATTTGTAATGATCATTTGACAGAACATAAAGCCGCACATAAAATATAAATCATGGCAAGGGCGTAATTACGATTTAAGCACCATAATATAACCTAACCCAACTCTCCCCAACCACCTGTTGCCCTCCTCGCCCTCTGTCGCGACTCGCTCGAACCTCGCGCTTCGACGCGTCGCCGCCGTGTGGCGCCACCGGTCGCGAAACAACTCCGCGCGGAGGGAAATTCATTTGTCCGCGTCCTCGTTCGCCTCTTTCAGCATATTTCACTCTCATCTTCGTCGTTTTAATGAATTCCCCGGCTGATGTTCGGAGATAATTTATTGCCGGCTCCCATCTATTGATATTTATTTCTTCGGTCGCGTAGCTTGAATGAAATCATAACTTGGAAATATTTAATGTTGTGGAAGTAATGTTGCGAGTCGCACCGCGCTGAATAATTGAATACAGTCGTGACAAATGAGATTCGAGGATCGAGGAATGAGTCAGTGGTGTTAATGTAAATACGAATGATGGCGATTTGTTCGATTTGATGCTTCTAACGGGTTTTTAATTCAAAACGTTAGAAGTGCCGAGATTCTTTATGCAATCTACAACAAATCAGTCTTACAAAGATTAAATTAAACACTTGTTTCATTATCTTGGAGTTCTTAATTTGTAATATGCAGCGACGGCTCGCAGCCTAACTTCAGGGTCGGCCACAGCGCCAAGGCACACAAAATTTGAGATTGGGATCGCACTTTATATATACCATGAATTGCACAACAAAGTCACATTTCAATAACGGATACATATTACCTTGGATCTCGGGCCTACCCTGAAGTTAGGCTGCGAGCCGCCGCTGGTAATATGTTCGTATTGAAAGTCTATAGCAGGGTTTCTCAACCGGGGGGCGCGTCAAGTTAGCGGGGAGACGCGACCTTAAAAAGGTTGAGAACCCCTGGTCTAAAGCATAGCTATAATGATGAGAGATAAATCTAAAAACGCGTCTATAGAAGGCTAAGACTTTTTCTGTAAGAAAGCCCAAGAATCTTTCAATTATTATTCATTTCCTGTCTATTTTCAAAATTTTCAATTTCCCGTTTGTTTATTTAATGTGGTGAGAAAGTAGTTTTACATGTTGCATATAAATACTGCATAAAAACTGTTTGTGACTCAAAAATGTATTCTATAATTCAATATCCGTCGGGATATTAACTCGGGAAGTAGTTGTTTCAATGAATATTTAGAGAAAAGTCTCAGTTAGATAAAACATTTGCAGAAAGCCGATTTTAATTCGTTTTTATATTTTCCTCTAACGAGTGTTTTCCAATCCTGGTTAAGCATGAAGAAAAATTTCGAGTTTAGAAAAACCTGAAAATTTGGTTTGGTCGTGTAGCGCGTAGCGCTACGCGACCAAACCAAATTTTCAGGTTTTTCTAAACTCGAAATTTTTCTTCATGCGCCACGCGTGTAAAACACTAATTTAATTGAAGTTTAAAATAGGCTTCGATCTCAAGTTAACAAATTTTACAAATGTTTATTTCGTCTAACCCAAATCTCGCGCTTTCAAAATTCTAAAGGAATTTGTTTTGGAAAATGTATACCTAACCCTCTGACTTATGATTTAAAATAAGACAACAAGTCTTGAACAAGTGTCTCATCTTTCACGTGGTGAAACATATTTAACAATGATTTAAAAAGGAAACACTTGGTTAAATTTCACTTATATTAGACAAGAATTTTCTGCTTCAAGTATGCTTTTATATATTCCATATAAATACTTGTAAAATTAATTATCAAGAAATCAAACTTAAGCAGTGTATGTTATAAACTTCACTTTAAATCAGTGTTTTACACGCGTGGCGCATGAAGTAAAATTTCGAGTTTAGAAAAGCCTGAAAATTTGGTTTGGCCGCTCCGCGCTTCGCGCTACGCGACCAAACCAAATTTTCAGGCTTTTCTAAACTCGAAATTTTACTTCATGCTTAGCCTGGGAGTGGAAAACACTCGTTTCAATCTTCAAATTGAACTTAAAAAAAAAACGAATATCTGATGGTTTACAGTGTAGACGCCATAATTGGGATATGTATACTTAGTAGGTAAACTACTTACATAAATATAATCATAAAAATCACAAAAATATCACTATAAAAAAATTTATAGGTACATGAAAAAACTAACAACAACAAAAAATCTGATCCTAGATACTGATATTTCTAACTAATATCGTTTGCGGCTTAAGTTTCCCTGTAATTGGTATAATTAATTATATTTTTTGATTACATTACAATGTCTTTCCGATAATATGAGATTATCTTACACGGAAGACCTGAAGCACTTCCTAAAATTACCCCTCATCTCCCCATTCGCAAACTACCTCAACATCAGCAACATTGTTTGAAAATCTCTGAGCCAATTACCGTCATTAAATGCCTTTCCGAAATTCCATGCGATTATGCAAAGTGCCCCTTGTAAATTACACACATCGTTGGTGCTTTTTTTGTTTCGGTGTTGTTCTGAGTTTGGCATCCTAGTATGAAGACAGCGTCACGAGGAGACGACGGCGGTTTGTTTGTGTAGTTGCGTCGGGAATTTATTATTCTTGCCTACGCATCTGCTATATTATTATGATAATAAAGTTGAAACGGTGGTCTGTCTGGCCGTGTTTTATTATATCACACCGCGGCCTGACTTAATACAGGCATGCGACAAAAATATTACAAGTGTGTCGCGCGTTTGATGGAAAGTTTTTCTAAAAAGGTTTTGTGTAACATTGACGTAAGCCGAATCAAGTAAAAGTAATGCAAATCAAGTAAAAGCAGCTCAAATCAAGTCTTAATAATGTTATCTAATTACCTATATATGTATATTGCAAGTTGAGTACAAAATGATATTAGAACAAAAAGAGAAAAAGTTTTGGTCTTCAGAGATAATCTCGATTTAACCTGTTTTGTGCAACAGACACCGAATTTTTTAATTGTCCTTATATGTAAAACAAAGGGAAAGTGTTGTTTCAATTAAATTCTGGACAGAGCCACTGCATTAATAAGTTTCTTGTAATTTTTTACAAGTTCTCATTATTTATATCAAAATTAATAAATTTTTCTCAAGAGGCTAGTCTTCTAGTAGAACTTGATTTTATCCTAATGTAATGTTATTTTTTAAAGCATTCAATTTTTCATTAACCTTTTTCTATTAGGTCTACTTCTTTGTGAGTAATTTTTTTAGTAGGTAAATCCATAAAATTCCAAACATTAAAAGTGCCGAGATTCTTTTCGCAATCTACAACAAGTTAGTCTTACAAAGACTATATGAAACACTCATTGAAACAGCTACTTCCCGAGCTAATGCCCCGACGGACATTGAATTATACAACAAGTGTTTGCTGTTACATACAGTAACCTACTGCAAATGTAATAATTTGGGTCAAATTTTTCAGGCCATCTATAGACGCGTTTCGAGATTTATCTCTCATCAGTATAGCTCTGCCATTCCCTCCAAACAATTGACACCTTACACTGGCTGTCACGTAAGCGTCCAAACATAAGTATAAATGAAATTGCCAATTCCATATAATTTAAAGCATTCATTTTTTCATCAACCTTTTCCTATCAGATCTACTTATTTGTGACTAATTTTATTAGTAGGTAAACAAATAAAATCGTCTGCTTAGGTCTACTTATCTGTGAGTAATTTTTAAAGTAGGTAAACAAATAAAATGCTCTACGTAGGTCTACTTATTTGTGAGTATTTTTGTTTTAGTAGGTAAACAAATAAAATTTCATATTATCAACAAAACAAAAAATGTATTCATAATAAATAATATTTCCTCGTAACGGGGAGATTACAAATCAAAGCACTTATATATAGTATGTGTGGATAAGGTTATTTTAAGTCGGAAATACTTGACCCTATTTTATACAACAATGTGGAAGCACTCGCCGGAGATTAGATTAGCTGCGGGTGCACTGAACATTCTAATAATGCGCTCGTTTGTAAACCGTTACACCTTATAATCCCTTGTAATCGTCGGTCAGTCTCCTCAAGATGTAGTCCATCGCTGCGGGATTATCGGCTGGAACCTGTAAATTGAAAAACATGTGATTATTTTAAACGTTTGAAAGGTTGAAAATGAAAGACACAAAAAAAACATGTAGGTTTGAAATTGAGGAAAGCCTTTTTTATTAAGTAAAGGAAAGAAGATCGAAGTTGTTAAATTGAAAATGTATGATTGCTTTAAACGTTTGAAAGGTTATAAATAAGCAACAATAAAAACGTAGAAGTTTAGAATTAAGGAAAGCATTGTTTTATTAGGTAAACGATACGTACTACGCGACCAACCCAAATTTTTAGGCTTTATACTCGAAATTTCAACTCATGCTTAATCTGGGATTGAAAACACTCTTTCCAAACTCAAATTGAACGCTCTTTAAAAACGAGAAATGCCTAAAAATTAACAGCGCATGCATCGGGATATGTATCCCCAGTTTAAAGAAAAATTACGTGTACAAGGCATTTGATAAAGTTCACGTCTAAGAGAATTTTCATTTTAAAACTACAACCCACTTAAAATTGTTTTATTGGGTCTCATTAATTATCCATCAATATGAAAAATCTTGATTTGCTCATTTGTAACGAATGAATTGCATATTTTTCAAAAGATTTTCAACCATAGTTGTCGAAAAAGAATTTAATATTTTTCGACAACCATGGTTAAAAATCCTTTGAAAAATATGGAATTCATTCACACTTTCTTTAAAGTCTCCTAAATACTCTTGTAAAGTTGAGATATTTTCTTTCAATACAACACATTTTTCTTCTATTAATTTCTATTGATTATTGCAACATGATATTTTACTTACCATATGGCCAGCACGATTAACCCAATAAAGTCCAAATTTCCCCAATTCCTTCACGTAGCCTTCGTTAATGTTATCAACAGATAATGCGTTTCTTTGAGTCATTGGCCATTTATCGCTTAGTTTCCATGAGAGTCTATCCACCCATAATACAGTACCTACAAATAATTTAAAAATATATCAGGTAAATGAAAACTACAAGTTTATATTAAACAAAATTGATTTGACTTTCCACAACTTAGCCATTATATAATCTACATACCAGGGGTATCCACGATAAGATCAAGTTGGCCAGTGAAGACGAACACCTTGATATCCGTGGTGTTTAGAAGGAGTTCCACTAAATCAAAGAAATTACAATGAGGTTCAATATTCTTCTTTTAGTTACATGCAAGTTTTATTCTATACAACGAAGTTATTCAAATGTGGTTTAGGTTTATCGATTGGCCGAGATTATAAAAAATTTCGGTAAATCGATTTGAATAACTTCTACAACGAAGTTATTCAAATGTCGTTTAGGTTTATCAATTGACCGAGATTATAAAAAATTTCGGAAAATCGATTTGAATAACTTCGTTGTAAGGAATAAAACTTGTAACTCTGTATAGATGTCCTGAATTATCGGCAATTGAAACATTATCCCTACTTGTACCTTGCATACCTCTATTCCTCATCCACTTTCACATAAACATCTGTTTAATATTCCTTCTTCACCACCAACATTCAGTACATGCTTAATCACCTTGCACTCATTCTCATCCAATGTTCGCACATATCAATTCCTACTTCACAAGACACACACCTACTAAACTCTTTTCCCATCCATTCCTTTTGTCCTCTTTCCTCGTATTAGCTTCTAAGTCGAGCCATCACTCGTATATTGATTTTTGGAAATAGCGGGGCAGGCCAATGTGCACTTGGGAGCTTCTCGTAGATAGCACAGAGGCGACTATTGTCCATTTTTCCCTGTCCTATTTTCTCTTTAAACATTCCCAAAGACCATCCTGCTCTTTCATACCATTCACATCTTTCTTTTATCTTCTTTATTCCATCACATCGCTGCCTTTACTCCCAATAACACACCGCCCAATCTCTGACCAATCTTCCCTCCTCTAACTCCGCAACTCTGACCAATCTTCCATCCTCTAATTCCGCAACTCTGACCAATCTTCCATCTTCTGATGAACTCTGTAATCTTTCTTTCAAACTTCACAACCCTCTTTGCCGGCTCTTACTCAGACATCCCACACAGACATTCTATTAAATTCCTGCAGTACTACACAGTTAAGCGTTGTCTTTCCCAATCCCAGTATTTTTTTTAAGTACTACAGTTATATTCTTTCCACTCTTTGATATCCCCTCACTTCCCATACTTCCGTCGCATATAACAAAATACACCTTGTACATGCATCCCACCACAACATTTTCATCCTTGCATTCTTCCCTAGCATACCTTCCTACGTGTTTCTCAATCTCTCTAATGCCATCGTTAGGTTAGTATTAGTTAGTTAGGTTAGTATTTTTTGTAAGTACTATAGTTACATTCTTTCCACTCTTTCACATCCCCTCATTTCCCATACTTCCGTCGCATTTAACAAAATGGACCTTATACATGCATCCCACCACAACATTTGCATCCTTACATTCTTTCCTCTAATGCCATCATTAGGTTAGGTTCTAGTGGTGGTACCCCACGAGGAAGTGCACACTTAGGCGCACATATCATTGTGATGCCACGGTTTTCCTTTCCTCACGAGAAACATTTAGAGCCAATGATGAACTTTGTCAGATTCTTGACGTCTATCGACTCAAGGTCTAAATGTTTATCTATATAGGGCCGGCCTAAGTAGGGATTTCTTGTTGCCACTGTTGCCTTTTATCAATTAATTCGGTATGCTTTGTCTTGCTCTCTGACTCAGCAAACACTAATCCTAAATATTTGAATTCTTTCACTCTTTCGACCACTTTGCATTCCACACCAGCACTTCTTCTTTCATTCTAATAGCAGCATTCTTAAATAAGATCCATTTTGTCTTGCTCACATTCACTTATAGCTTTCTACTACTAAATTGTATCTTACCTTTGTCAGTGACTGGTTTCATGAAGTCCTCACTAAGGTAGCTAAAAGTAGGCCCACTTTGCGCTCCCCACATAACTTTAAGCCCCAAAGCTTCTTTAACTGGTCCATTCATGATAGCATCCAACTTATCATCATCTGCATCCCTCGCGGAAGGCTTCGCGATCGGACGGCGTTTACCGGGAATGTGCTTGATCTGGTTTCTTCCGTAGGTGCGAATCTTTTTCATGACGTTGTAAAAATCGACGTCGTGAGCAACCTGCATGATGATCCACTCGGTGAAGCTCCACTGATCGGTGGCCTCCTCGTATTTGCCCGCTTCCAGATAGCGCTTTGTTAAGAGCGCTGCCGTCTGGATCTCGTCGTGTCCATTCTGATCGACTGCTCCCTAAATCACACATTTCCGGAGTGTTAATCGCGTTTTTAATTGGCGTTTGCTTTTGTGCTTACCAAGTGCAGCAAATAAGGGGCCCAAGTCATCACGGAATCGATGGGGGAAATCCATGAGTCACCCATGGCTACTCCTTGCAGATTGCTTTCAATGTTTCCAGCTTCAACTTCCTACAAAAATATAAAACTATTAAAAGAACGATTATTTTTGTAATCCACAACTAATTTGTCTTTGACTAATACAAACACTCATTCAACTTCCTTTGCGTTTTTAAAATATAAAACTATTGAAGGATAAATTAAAAACACTTGGTTTGTTTCACTATTTGTACAAATAGTGAAACAAACCAAGTGTTTTTAATTTATCCTTCAATATTATTTCAAAATGTTTCACCAAGTGATAAATGAGAGAGTTATTCAAGAAATATAAAACTATTTATTGTTCTTTGCGCAATCTCCAACTATTGTCATACAAAATATATTACAAACACTTATTGAAACAATTACGTCGGTTTATTAGCTCGTGAAGCGAAGAGAAAATATCAATTGATACATGTTATTATTTTATTTAAACGTAAAAGCCTCTTAAATTCCAAAAACGGCCTCTCAATATTACTTGGATTTCAATTACTGGCATCCAAATTATTACTATCTGTATAATTGTCTGTAATCCAACTAAGCATTGGCAATTTAATTTATAATTTATGTTAATACAAAAATGACTCGATTTTATCAGAACATAATATCACGTTTTGGCGTGTGTTGAATGTAAGACAAAGAACATATTATCGCGATTAAACATATTGAGGTGAATTTATGACCAGTACAATCCAGACTGATTTATATCTGGCACGAAACTTCAAATTTAATGCAGTTGCTTAATGAATTAAATATTTTTACCTTTAACAACAGAAGTGCAAAATCAGCTGCCATTTTCCCACCGTAACTCTCAGCAGTGATGTACAACGGGACATTCTTAAACTCCGGAATCCTCTTGTAGAACTCCTTCATCAATGCCACTAAATCTTCAGCGATTTGAATGTTATCAGTAGTTAAAGCCGAATAACTGTCCACGTAGCTGAATCCGGAGCCAACTGGATTATCGATGAAAAGGACATTGGCGTCTTTTACCCAGGTGAAGTTTCTAGTCTTGAGGTCTAAGTCCAGAGGTCCGAGCTCGGCGAAGTTTCCGTAGCCGGTTGAAGAGGCTCCGGGTCCTCCCTGTAACCAGATGATGAGGGGTTTTTCGGTGAACGAGGAGACGTCGGCGGTGGTATAGTATAGCCACCAGAACATGTGGGCTCCCTCTCGGACATCTGCGTAACCCCAGTCTTGGTCTCCAGGGCCAAAACCTTGGCGAGCTTTTAAACAAGTAATATTATTAAGGAAATATTCAAAATAGTTTTTTGTACCATCTTTTAATAATTTATAGTTAGTTTCTTCATTATTTTATGTTAAGACGTTGATAAGGATAAACCTTAGAGAATGGTTTGCTTGCAGCTCGACGATCTATTTATTATCACAGCTGTTTTAACTTTATTCGCCACTTTGGCGAATAAAGTTAAAATTGCTGAGCTAATTTTTAACCTCCGATAGGAGAGGAACCAGAAGGAGAAGAAGAAGGATAAGTGTTTAATAAATAAAAAGAGTACCATTGTGCCATTTCCAAACGTTTCAGATTCCACTGTTGGAATGTAGGACATAAAATGGACTGAATGATTTTTTTTATAGTGAATATTTAAAAGAAAATACTGTTAATTTCTATAGCAGAGTGGTTTTATGTCGCATGTAAAACATAAAATGGACTGTATGATTTTTTTTCTGGTGAATATTTAAAAGAAAACACTGCTATTTTTCATATCAGAGTGCTTTTATGTATTGGATTTTTTCTTTTAAGTATACACATCCTGATTTATAAAAACGTTCAATTTGAAGCTTCTAATGGGTGGTTTCACTCCCAGACTAAGCATGAAGTAAAATTTGGAGTTTAGAAAAGCCTTAAAATGTTCATGGTTTTCTAAACTCGATGTATACACTGTTAATTTTCAGGCATTCGCTGCTTTTGAAAATAATTCAATTTAAAGTTTCGAGCCAGTGTTTTCCACTCCCAGACTAAGCATGAAGTAAAATTTCGAGTTTAGAAAAGCCTTAAAATTTGGTTTGGTCGCGTAGCGCGTAGCGCTACGCGACCAAACCAAATTTTAAGGCTTTTCTAAACTCGAAATTTTACTTCATGCGCCACGCGTACGAAATACTGATTAGAGTAAAGTTTAAAATATACTTCTTAAATTTTATCTCACGAAAATAATTATTACAAATGCCTATTTCACAAAAACAAATCATTCAAAATTATTTATATAATATTTTCTTATTTTCGGAAGATAATTGTTGGAATTTTGAAAGCGCGAGATTTGCTTAGACGCAATAAATATTGTTAAATATTTTCAACGTGAAATTAAACTCAAGCAGTATATTTTAAACTTCACTTGAAATCAGTGTTTAATACGCGTGGCGCATGAAGTAAAATTTCGAGTTTAGAAAAGCCTGAAAATTTGGTTTGGCCGCTCCGCGCTTCGCGCTACGCGACCAAACCAAATTTTCAGGCTTTTCTAAACTCGAAATTTTACTTCATGCTTAGTCTGGGAGTGGACAACACTCGTTCGAAACTTCAAATTAAAAACTTTTTAAAAGCAGCGAATGCCTGAAAATGAACAGTGTATACATATGCCAGTAAATGTGTATTTATATTATAATTGAAGTTATTATACACGCAATAAAAGTAGTATGATACGCAAGGATAACACAATTATTATTATATTTAATTATGATCGTTGTCCGGCAAGTTGTAACACATTCCTCCTTGTCAGGGCGGAAGTCTACGATTAGCGCGACTCGAGGGGGGCGGAAGTCAGCCATTATTGTTTTCTAGAGCAGTCGGCGGCAAAACAACCATCTATTGGCACACCGGGACTCTTTCTCCTTATTAAAGCTATCAACGTGTTAAAATGAAATAATAATAAAAGAGCTCGAAAAAAAAAAACAATGCAGTAAAGTGAAGGTAGATTTACTCTAGCTACCTTCACTTTACTGCATTGTTTTTTTAGCTAAATATAATGTTGTACTAAATGAAAATTAATAAAATCGGATACTTTTCTCTTATTGATAAATTGGTAAATCACATTCAAATTTTTTTTATAAATATTCTGCAAACAATTGGCAAATGCAATTATTCTTTATTTTCAAATAATTTTTTTTCTTGAACAAGTTTCTCATCTTTCACGTGGTGAAACATATTTAACTTTGATTTAATAAAGAAAACACTTGGTTAAATTTCATTAATATTTTGGTTTTTTATTCCAACTAGTTTTGACTTTGAGTCATTCTCAAGGAGTACCTTGAGAATGACTCAAAGTCAAAACTAGTTGAAATAAAAAAACAAAATATTAGTGAAATTTAACCAAGTGTTTTCTTTATTAAATCATATATTTTTTCATCTCTTTGAAACTTTTAATACTCATCGAATCAGTACAAGTCTCAATATGATTTAAATATTATATAAAATGCGATGTATCTTCCTTTCTACCAATATTTTGATCTTTGAGAAACTTATTCGAGATATTCTTTATCTTATTGAGGTTTAAGAATATTCATCGAAACATTAAAAGTGCCAATAAGATAAACATATTTTCAGAAAGCCAGATAAATTGCATTAACATTAATGTTTTTTTGTGAAAATTCTGCAAATAATAATTGGTAATTTCACTTTTACTTTACATTGATTTGACGTAATTTCATTGTCATGAATAATTTCACATCAAGTAGTTGTTACTCCCTGACCCACAAAAATAATAGTTAACTGAACGGATTACGTTATATTTTTATTATCAATGTCAAACAAAAAAATAAAAACAGGTAGCCAGTGATTACTTCCTTATCTTTTAATTATTGATTAATTGTGTTAATGGAATTTGTTATTAAAAATTGCACACAACGGCAGCAAATCAATTAATCTCGAGTACCTCGGTTGATAATAAAAAACGGACACCCGTCACTAATTTAGTCAGCTTGGCGCGATAACGTCCTAATTGCACTCAATACTATTGAAAATAAAAGATAAAAGTAAATACAATTTGCGATTACATTTAGCATGACAAAGTAGTATTTATTATCGCACTTGTAGTTATCTAATTAAAATTGTACTAATTGAAGTAGGTTAATATAAATAAAGTTGCTCATGCAGTCCTGTTTTTAATTACGCTCTTTTTTAAATTATGCAAAATCAAAAATACTTGTGCAAAATCCAAAATATTGTGCAAAATTATAAATATTGTGCTAAATTAAAAATATTGTGCAAAATTAAAAATATTGTGCAAAATCAAAAAAAATATGCAAAATCAAAAAAAATATGCAAAATCAAAAAAAATATGCAAAATCAAAAATATTGCGCATTATTGTACTAATTGACTGATTGACGAAGGTTAATAAAGTTGTTAATGCAGACCTATATTTAATTACGCTCTTTTTTTAAATGATGCAAAATCAAACATATTTCTGCAAAGTTGTAAATATTGTGCAAAATCAAAAATATTGTTTGATTAAAAAACACTTAGAACCTTTCTTCAATACTTTATTTTGTAACCAAATGTACATTTCGGACACGAAGTGTCCATTATCAATGGTTTGATACTAATTGATTAGTATCAAACCATTGATAATGGACACTTCGTGTCCGAAATGTACATTTGGTTACAAAATAAAGTATTGAAGAAAGGTTCTAAGTGTTTTTTAATCAAAGTTTAATTATCTTCAAGTAACTCAATCAATCCAAACAAAAATATTGTGCAAAATAAAAAATATTGTGCAAAATCAATAAAGTTGTGAAAAATCAAAACTATTGCGCACTACTGTACTAATTGACTAATTGACGCAGGTTAATATAAATAAAGTTATTAATGCAGACCTATTATTAATTACGTTTTTTTTTAAATTATGCAAAATAATATATTTTCTGCAAAATCAAAAATATTGTGCAAAATTGTAAATATTGTGCAAAATCGAAAATATTGTGCAAAACAAAAAATATTGTGCAAAATCAATAAAATTGTGCAAAATCAAAAATTATACGCAAGATCAAAACTATTGTGCAAAATCAAATATATTGGGCAATTAAAAGATTAATTAATAATACAGGGTGGGGCGTGGAAACTTCTTTTTTTGAAAAGGGTGCAGTGAAGTTAGCGAGAGTAACAGAAAGATGGGAAAGGACTCAATGGAAGGGCCTGGATGGGAAATTTGTGTCCATATTTATTTTAGTAGGAAAAATGCTTTGTTCGAGGCAGTACCGCGCGTTTACCACAGAGGTCTATTTTTCAGGCCTATTTTTCACTGTAAACGTGAGTTTAGAATTTTTTTGGAAAATAATTTAGAATTTTTTTTGCCTGCACTCGAAGAACTGGACAATCTGTGTGTGGTTTTAGTAAGATGGGGTCACAACCCACACACCTAGGTAGAACTTTAATTCATTTGTTGAAAGAAGTCTTCCCCATTCGGGAGAGGGGCACGCTCGCCGATGTAACCCCCTGTGATTATTTCTTGTGGAGAAATCTCAAATCACCAGTTTATACAAATTGTCTACAAACTGAGGAAGGCCTACACAAAAAAATCCGAGTCGAAATTGTCAATATACAAATCGGAATGCTTGAAATAATGGGCAGAAACTTCAAAAATTGACTAAGTCAGTGTATTGACAGTTAAGGGCGACATTTACAAGATGCTTCTTTTGTCAATGGTATAAAACCAAATTTCCCGTGTTGTGTGACAGGAGAAAAATATTAATAGGTAGTTTTGAAATGTGTAAAGTTTTTTAATTTCGTTTTCAAAAAAGGAAGTTTCCACGCTCCACCCTGTATTTATCAATAAATAATAATGCTCCACCGTTCATAATAATTGATAAATATTATTGATAAATACAGGGCTTCTACTTCGTTATACATGTTAATTCAATAAAATTAAACACTTCAACGATATTTTTTATTTTTGTAACTGCAGTTTCGGCAACTCAACTTGCCATTATCAAACGGAGTGATAATGGCCGAAACTGCAGTCACAAAAATAAAAAATATCGTGTTATACAAACAAAGTTAAAGTGTTTTATTTTATTTTATCAATAATATTTATCAATAAAAAACGTGTAAACTTTGTTTGTATAACACTATTTTTACGTGACTGCAGTTTCGTCAGTAGCTTGCCAAAATGAAACATACAAATAAATATTAATATAAAAACAAAGCTAAAATGTTTTTATTGATAAATTAACATGTATAACGAAGTAGAAGCCTCCACAATACAAAATTTAACTAAATGAATGACAGTTCAATAAGAACTGAAGTTCGGAGAATTGATACAATCGTGATCGTAACAACGCTTTAAATTAGGTAAAAACAAAAATTGATCCTGTCAACTTACTGTGGCATCTTCCGGCAAGAAAATTTGTGTGGGCAAATAATTGAGCGTTTTTTTGTACAATACAATACAAATTTGAAAGTATCTTCACGTTTTTTTATTTATAGTCCAGTTCACGAGAGGTGTCCTGTGACAATTAAGTTCAAATTAAATTAACTATAATAATATACATCCCCTAATTAAGAGTTACAATTGAGCACACAAAAACTAGAAAAAACAATGTTAACAGGAAATACCTGAAAGACAAGTTGTACCATAGATTTCAAATCTTTAATCATAAGACATCACTCTTGAATTCTACTATAAAAATAAACATTCATCATTTATCAGCCTCATTAGTGAATTGTGAAATAAAAATAAAGTTTTTTTGGATAGATTGAGTTGCTTGAAGATAATTATAACCTTGCTTAGAACCTTTCTTCAGCACTTTATTTTGTAACCAAATGTACATTTCGGATATAAAGTGCCCATTATGAATGGTTTGATACTAATACGACAACAAACTAGAGTGTCCAATAGGCTCAAAACAAAACATTTTATTTAAAAATATCATAGAAAGTCAGGGGGTCTAAATGTGGGCTTGTTCCAGGCCCGCAGTTTAAAGTTAAGCTGCTATTTTGGGTTAGAACCAAGTAGTAAATATCTTTAATCACATTCCTCCTTAAAGATGACCAATGGTCGAAACTTGTCGGAGAAAATATAAATAAGTGAAACAAACCAAGTATTTTCATTTAAATCATCCAGTATTAGATTCAAGTAGTAAATGCTTGCAACAAATAGTCAGTTAGGAAACTAACTGTGTAAAGTAGGTCTTTTCGGCATGATTTTGCGAGTTTAGGGCACGAGCTGTTTGGCGAATACCTTAAATCGCGATGAGTGCCCAAAAGCCCTCAACATACAACATTTTATGTACAATATACATAACATTAATCGATTGGCATACATATTTTTTTACAATTTATCTTGTATTTTATGCTCAGTATTAACTTTTTCAACAATAAAACATTATATTAACGATTATTTATCATGTTACCCGCAACGTTGCCGAGAATATTACCGAATTTTAAATTACCCATAATTTTACATCACTATGTATGAGTAAAAAAAAAGAATATACACACGTTTAATTAATTTCTCACTTAACCCATGTTGTAACATTTTTGAATCTAATTCTGGATATATAACATCCAGAATTAGAATATACACATTATGATTTTTGTGAAATATTTAATATTTATCCTCACCCAAGGCAATGGCAAAAAGTCCCAGTAAAACCGTTAGTAGCTTCATAGTATTCGTGGTACTGATTTTGGACCGGGCCAGGTGCCGATACTTATAGGAAATGATAAGAGCCGTTTGATAACGCGAATTCAATTTGAATATTGTTTAATGGCCCACATACGATCTCAGCGCTATCGCACAATTTTTCCCTAAATTAGTGAAAGCTAATTCGCAAAATTGTCCGAGCCAACTAATGAATGTGGGTAATTAGAAAATACGCATTTTAATTTGTTTTTTTTTGTGTGTAATTACTTCGGTTTCATTTAAAACAGATAAAAACACAAATAGAGATAATGTTTTTTTTAAGTATACATAACCTGGTTGTGTATACTACACTGTAGATTTTTATGTATCCGTTGTTTTTGAAAAGAGTTAAATTTGAAGCGTTGACGAGTGTTTCCACTCCCAGACTAAGCATGAAGTAAAATTTCGAGTTTAGAAAAGCCCAGTGAAAATTTGTCGAGGGTCGCGCAGCGACCCGAGACAAATTTTCTGGGCTTTTTTAAACTCGAAATTTTACTTCATGCGCCACGCGTATAAAACACTGATTTCAAGTGAAGTTCGAATATACATACATTTCACAATATAGTGTTTTATACGAGTGGCGCATAAAGTAAAATTTCGAGTTTAGAAAAGCCCAGAAAATTTGTCTCGGGTCGCTGCGCGACCCTCGACAAATTTTCACAGGGCTTTTCTAAACTCGAAATTTTACTTCATGCTTAGTCTGGGAGTGGAAACACTCGTTAGAAGCTTCAAATTAACTGCTTTTATAAAAACAACGAAAACCTTATCATTTTGAACAGAATAGAAAAGTAGAATAAATCTTTATTTTTAAAGTGTAAAGTTACATTAACAAAATAAAAATAGTTTTTACAGCGTAGTAGACTTGAACAAAAAAAAAAACAAAAACAAATATTATATAGAATTCAACTGTTGTATCATATATAATAGTTTCTGTGAGTATACACCAAGCCTTCAGGAATACAATAAGTTTCCGGCCAATCAACTTAAAAACACAGCCATAAATAATCCGAAACCCGGTTATTAAGGCTCAGGACAGGGCCCCGAGTTTCGGGTGGTATAGCCTTCTCCGATCTCTCGCCAACAATCGGACGCGCGGTAATTACTTTAATTAGAAAATTATATGTAAAAGGAAAATGCAGGTGCGCGTTTTCCCCGTGCACGATAAATCATCCGGGGCAGGTAGAAAAATATGAATTTCCTAAGTCATGAATCTTTCATAAACGAACGCTCGAAAAAAAAAAAGGAAAAAAAATACGTGTACAGTTCACGGACTGGGTCACGAAATCTGATGGCATGCATGCAAATAACTCCTAATTACTGAATTTCCTCGGTGGCACGCGAAGAATCCGGTCGGGAGGGATTACTCAAAAATAGCCAGTGGTGCGGTTGGAGTTATTTATTGCGGTGGAGGAATTAATTTGTACAGGTCACTTTTCATACATTTATGAAACGGCTGATGTTATTCAAGTATATACAGTAGGTGGCCAAATTAATAGTTACACTATACCTTTATTCATTATTTAGGATTCGCCCTCTCTTAATGCACATACCGGGTGAATATTCCAAAACCAAACATAGGCCATTAACAGTTTTTGCAGATTGCTGCTATCAATCGGGGGGTTTTTGCTCTTTCAGGGCCGGTTTTACATACAAAAATTTAACATTTTGAAAATTTCGGGAGGGGGGTTAAACCCTCATATCTCCCCTCCTAGCTACGGCCTTAGCTGCTACCTATTTTAACTATAAACTATATATTATTTTTATTTATTCATTCTCTATATTAAAGTATAATTCATAGAATACAATAGAATCAGTGGCGGTTCGTGGAATTTTTTTATTGGCGGGGCTGCAAACATAAACAGTCAATTGTTTCTTCAAGTATTAATTGCCCTCAAAACTTTTGAGTTTTGTAAAGAGTAAAATCGATAAAAATTAACACTGTTGTATCCTTTCTTCACATTTATTATAAATGTGAAGAAAGGATACAATAGTGTTAGTTTTTATTACATTTTAGACAAATTTTCTGGGTTTTTCTAAACTCGAAATTTTACTTCATGCGCCACGCGTATAAAACACTATATTGTGAAATTTATGTATATTCGAACTTCACTTGAAATCTGTGTTTTATACGCGTGGCGCATGAAGTAAAATTTCGAGTTTGTAAAGCCCAAAAAATTTGTCTCGGGTCGGTGCGCGACCCTCGACAAATTTTCACAGGGCTTTTCTAAACTCGAAATTTTACTTCATGCTTAGTCTGGGAGTCGAAACACTCGTTAACGCTTCAAATTTAACCCTTTTCAAAAAAAACGGACACCTACAGTGTATACACAACCAGGTTATGTATACTTTTAAAAAAACATCTCTATTTGTGTTTTTATCTGCTTTAAATGAAACCGCCGTAATTACACGATTTTAAAAGTCGAGAAAATTCGACGCGTTATTTTTTTCTTGAGAAAATAAATAGCTTAGATTATTTTTAATACTAGTAAGAGTGTCTGTGATTTTTTCCGGATTTTTCTAAAAATATTTTTTTTTGTATAAAAATCTTGATTTTTAGATAAAATTTTAATTATATTAACTTTAATCTTTAAAATTTTTAAAAGTTCTCAGTTATTCTCTTTGATATTAGAAATCACTTAAACAATTTTTTTCTTATAATAAAAGAAAAAGTAAAAAAAATTAGCTATTTAATAAAATTTAAAAACTGCCCAAACCAATATGACTACAATTAAGCATCCATAATAAGCACAATTCTCCGTTATACGAATACTTTATTAACATTTATTTTAAGATTATTTTGTTCGTAAAAACATCTTCTTGAAACAAACATCATTCGTTTTGTAAATTTAACTTTAAATGCAATTTTCGTAACGGACAATGAGTCGAAACGGACAAGTCGATTTTTTACTTATTGTGTTTAAAGTGCTACATTTCATTAAGTATTAAACTTATTTGATTTATTCAAAAAGTAAGCAAACTAGGATTAAAAGTGCTTTTATTTAATATATAAACATTGTTTGAGACTTAAAAACTGTTATTAGAACGAGCTCTCAAAGTCGAATTTTAGTGGATTTATTCATTTTCCGTCAATGTTAAAAATTAAGAAAAACGAAGGAATTATTTTTTTCTTGAGGAAATAAATAGCTTACATTATTTCTAATGTAGTAAAAGCGTCTGTGATTTTTTTTGGATTTTTCTAAAAATATGTTTTTTTGTCTAAAAATCTTCATTTTTTCCATTTTTTCGATGAAAATGTTTATTTTTAGAAAAATCTGAAAAAAATCTGGGGTATTCTTCTAGGTATTAGAAATCACTTAAACTACTTTTGCTTTATCAAAAAAAAATATATTTTACAGAAAATCTCCTATTTAACAACATTTTAAAATAGTTTAAAACCAATATAGCTACAATTAAGCATCCATAATGAACGCAATTTTCAACGTACAAACACGTAATTAACATTTATTTGAAGCTTATTTTGTTTGTTACAACATCATCTTAAAACAAACATTATTCGTTTAGTTAATTTAACTTGAAATTCAGTAATTATTCGAAACGAACAATGAGTCGAATTTATACTTATTGTGTTTAAAGTGCTACATTTTATGAAGTATTCAACTGATTTGATTTATTTAAAAAGTAAACAATTAAGAATTAAAGGAGCTTTCATTTCATGTATAAACATTTGCTGAGATTTAAAAATTGTGCTTACAACGAGAGTCAAAATAAAATTTTAGGGGGTTTGTTAATTTTTCGTCAATTTAAAAAATTGAGAAAAATCGAAGAATTATTTTTTTTCATGAGGAAATAAATATCTCCGATTATTTCTAATAGTAGTAGAAGGAGGGAGCGTCTGTGATTTTTTTTTTTTTATTTTTATAAAAATATTTTTTTTTGTCTAAAAATCTTCATTTTTTCCATGCACCCGCCTTACAAAAATTGCGATTTTTCGATAAAAATGTTTATTTTTACATAAATCTGAAAAATATCTTCTTCTGGGTATTATAAACCACGTGAACCACTTTTTTTTCACAAAAAAAATATCTTACAAACAATCAGCTATTTAACAATATTTTAACACTGCTTAAAACCAATGTGACTACAATTAAGCCTCCGTAATAAGCGCAATTTTTAACATACGAATACGTAATTAACATTCAGTTCGAGCTTATTTTGTTCGTAAACATATTATCTTAAAACAAAAATTATTTGTCTAGTAAATTTCACTTAAAATTCAGTTTTTATTCGAAACAAACAACGAGTCGGATTTTCACCTATTGTGTTTTAAGTGTTACATTTTATTAAGTATTTAACTCATTTAATTTATTCAAAAAGTAAGCAATTCAGAATTAAAAGAGCTTTCATTTGATGTATAAACATTGTTTGAGATTTTAAAATTGTGCTTGGAATGAGCGCTCAAAATCAAATTTTAGTCGGTTTGTTAATTTGTCGTCAATTTTAAAAGTTAAGTAAAGTCAAGGTTTTTTTTTTGAGGAAATAAAGAACTCTGATTGTTTCTAATATTAGTAAGAGCGTCTGTGATTTTTTTGAGATTTTTATATAACAATTTTTTTTGTATAAAAATATTGATTTTTTTTTAAAACGAACCCCCAAAATCGAATTTTAGTGGGTTTATTCATTTTCCGTCAATTGTAAAAATTGAGAAAAGTCAAGGAATTATTTTTTTGTAGAGGAAATAAATAGATCAGATTATTTCTAATAGTAGTAAGAGCGTCTGTAATTTTTTTTAGATTATTATAAACATTTTTTTCTTTTCTTTAAATATCTTGATTTTTTTTCTTACGAAAATTGCGGTTTTTCGATGAACATTTTTATTTTTAGAAAAATCTGAAAACATTCTTAGTTATTCTTCTCGATATTAGAAATCACTTGTTCTAACCCCTCTGCTGCTGGTAATTACTTACTATAAAATGATTATTATTTAGTAATAATTCATACCGCACGTTGGCGTTCACCTTCGTCACATTCGGGAAGGAAAGGATGACTGGAACGCCATATTCACGGCAGAACTAATCCTGTGGATCCCCAACGGATCGGACCTTCGTCTTCCGCAGCAACACCCTTTCAAAACTGCCCACCCAGCCCTTTCCTTTATCATTACATCCATACAGACAGATGTCTCAAGTTTTCGCCTACTTCCAACCCTGCAGCGGACATGAAAAAGAATATGTACATAATGGTGGCGAATTCAAATATGCATCACATAAAGACTAATAATAATAATCTATATTTTATTTGTTTATTCTCTATATTATTTTTATTTATTCATTCTTTATATTAAAGTAAAATTCATACAACATAATAGAATCAGTTCATAGGATTTTTTTATTGGCGGGGCTGCAAACATAAACAAACAGGAAATTATTTTTCAAGTTTAAAATGCCTGATGCTTATGTATTTTGAGGTATCTAATAATTCATAATCTATATTTTATTTATTCATTCTCTATATTATTTTTATTTATTCATTCTTTATATTAAAGCAAAATTAATACAACACAATAGAATCAGTTCGTGGGATTTTTTTATTGGCGGGGCTGCAAACATAAACATACAGGAAATTGTTTTTTTAAGTAAAAATTGTCTGATGCTTATGCATTTTAAGGCATTTACTGTTTTTTAATGGTTAATTCGAAACTACTAACGAGTGTTTCCAATCCCTGATTAAGCATGAAGTAAAATTTCGAGTTTAGAAAATCCTGAAAATTTGGTTTGGTCTCGTAGCGCGTAACGCAACGCGACCAAAACAAATTTTCAGGATTTTCTAAACTCGAAATTTTACTTCATGCGCCACGCGTAAAAAACACTGATTTAAAGTGAAATTTGTAATATACTGCTTAAAATTTTGTGAAGAAAATATCCTGTTTTGTTCCATGATTATATTTTCAGTTTTATACTGCTTCACACGATGATCAATTTTAAAAATATTTGCTTCATCGTTGTATCAACAAATGGTGTGCTATCAAAATTCGAGCAATTGGGATATGCAAGTATAATTTAATGCAAAATTCCGAAAGAAAATTGCTCTTAAATGCAAAATTCTGGAAGAAAATTGCTCTTAATTGCAAAGTTTCGAATGAAAATTGCTCTTAAATGCAAAATTCCTAATAAAAATTGCTCTTAAATGCGAAATTCTGAAAGAAAATTGCTCTTGAATACAAAATTTTGAAAGAAAATTGATCTAAAATGCAATATTCCGAATAAAAATTGCTCTTAAATGCAAAATTCCCAAAGAAAATTACTCTTAAATTCAAAGATCGGAATGAAATTTGCTCTTAAATGCAAAATTCCGAAAGAAAATTGCTCTTAAATGCAAAATTCCGAAAGAAAATTGCTCTTAAATGCATAACTCCGAAAGAAAATTGCTCCTAAATGCCAAATTTCGAATGAAAATTGTTCTTAAACGCAAAATTCCGAGAGAAAATTGCTCTTGAATACAAAATTTCTAAAGAAAATTGATATGAAGTGCAAAATTCCGAATAAAAATTGCTCTTAAATGCAAAATTCCCAAAGAAAATTGCTCTTAAACGCAAATATCCGAATGAAAATTGCTCTTAAATGAAAAATTGCCAAAGAAAATTGCTCTTAAATGCTAAAATCCGAATGAAAATTGCTCTTAAATGTAAAATTCCGAAAGAAAATTGCTCTTGAATACAAAATTCCGAAAGAAAATTGCTCCTAAATGCCAAATTTTGAATGAAAATCGCTCTTAAATGCAAAATTCCGAAAGAAAATTGTTCTAGTCAGTCACTCGAAATACACATTTGTAATATTTATTAACTTGAGATCAAACTTAAGCAGTAAATATTTTAAACTCCACTTGAAATCAGTGTTTTAGACGCGTGGCGCATGAAGTAAAATTTCGAGTTTAGAAAAGCCTGAAAATTTGGTTTGGTCGCTCCGCGCTTCGCGCCACGCGACCAAACCAAATTTTCAGGCTTTTCTAAATTCGAAATTTTACTTCATGCTTAGTCTGGGAGTGGAAACACTCGTTCTAGACTTCAAATTGAACCTTAGTTAAAAAAGTAATGAATGCTTGAAAATTAATTATCTGTCATTTTGTGTAGTTTATTCTTAAATTTAATGCACCCACATTCACTATTAAGTTTCGAATAGTCAGAACAAAAAAATCAGTATAAATGATGTAAACGACAAAAAATAACCTAATAATTTTTTGTTTATCTGATATCTAAAAAGCGGCAGTTTTCCATCCACGCGCGTCATATCGACGCGGCCAGAATTCTTCCCAAATTTTTTTTCCGCGCTCTAACGCGGAGAAATAAATGTATTTCCGACGAGGTCGCCGGCAATTGTATGAGTTATGACGCCATAATTCAGCCAAAGAAAGGAACGGTTGGCAGGCCCGGTAGGTGGCCGTCGCGACGCCCAGAGGAGAAAAACCGCAAATTCCGATCGGCTCCGCGCGCCTTTAACATCCAGCGCCTCTCGCGGCGCTCCGCACGAACTACCAACGCACCCCTGATTCGCACTGAAACCGGAAGGTGGCGCCAGCGCTATTGCGAAACAACTGAACCGCGAGAAAAGTTATTTGAATTAAAAAAAACATCACACTATTAATTCTATTTAAAACTAAATGTATTGATTCATTTTCTGTTAGATTAGGTAGTGAGTTTGATTAAAATGTTCGAGATTTGCTACTGCGAAACAATTGAACCGCGAGAAAAGTTTTTTTTTTGACGGTGGAATTGTTGAGGAATTTCTTCCAGTTTTTAATCAGCGTTTTTGCTAAACTAATCACCTCCTCGTCTTTGGTAGATTTACGTAATGGATTTACAGTCATACCTATGCGTGTTTTTGTAAGCACTTCTAAATGCGAGAAAATTTATTTGAATTAAAATAACATCACACTATTAATTTTATTTAAATCTAAAAGTATTGATTAATTTTCTGTTAGATTAGGCAGTGAGTTTGATTGAAATGTTTAGGATCTGCTATTTCGAAACAATTGCACTGCGAGAAAAGTTATTTGAATTAAAATAACATCACACTATTCATTTTATTTAAAACTAAACGTATTGATTCATTTTCTGTTAGATTAGGTAGTGAGTTTGATTGAAAAGTTCGGGATTTGCTATTGTGAAACAATTGAACCGCGAGAAAAGTTATTTGAATTAAATTAACATCACGCTATTATTTTCTTTAAAACTAAACGTATTGATCAATTTTCTGTTAGATTAGGTAGTGAGTTTGATTAAAATGTTCGGGATTTGCGGACAAATGAGGGCTCTTACTGCCTCCATTAGACGAACCTTTTTCCTCCCAATATCATTAATCACTTGTCAAATACACCCGCCTTTCATACACGTCTTTATTATCCCTTTTGGTGGAAGGGATTTAAAATGGTGACCGCTGACCAATCACCCCTAAATTGAGACATCAAACAGAATTGGTTAAAATATTAAAAGAAAGATCTTATTTAAACTTAGAACCTTTCTTTTGTATAAAACACTGATCTCATATGAAGTTTAAAAACAAATACATAATCATTTATATTTGAAGCGTGCTATGTGCAAAATGTCGTAAGTGCTAATTTTTAAGTAATGCGTTTTATTTACGGAATATGTTCTAAATGTCATGCTTTACTTGTACAGAGTGAGCGAAACTCGATGTCTCAGCTTTATTATAAGAAAACGAAAAAAGATAGAAATAATCTGAACAGAGGTTCCTAAATGGGATTGAGTAAGGTCTATTTTAAGCCAAAATTGCATATTTTTCTAAAAAACTGAAGTAATGACGTCATCGAATATTTTTTTCCCAAAAAAATACATATAGTTTTGGATTTTTAAATAGAGCTAATTTTTCTGAATTAATTTAAAACTAACTAAAAATGATAATCAAACTTGAAAGAAAGTATTATTAGAAATTCACAATTGTCACGATTTAAACAAATAGCTTGTGGAAGCAAATATCAAAGTTGCATCTGTCAATAACTAATAGTATATTACGTAACGAGAGTGGTATGCAGCATATTAGATATGAGCGGACATGTAGTACACGAGCCGCGCAGCGGCGAGTGCAGTATTCCGAGAGTATGTAATTGCCATACCACTCGAGAAACGTACGATACTTTACCTATGCCCTTACAAAATAAACAATGAGCATGAAAGAACAACTTATTTATTGTAATAATTTTTAATAGTACCATGACAATGATGAAAACTAAATTACTACTTGATCAATATACAAGGAATAAAGCTGTACATTTTCCGACATTCGTGGTTTTTTAAAGAGTTCAATTTGAAGCTTTAAACGAGTGTTTTCCACACCCAGACTAAGCATGAAGTAAAATTTCGAGTTTAGAAAAGCCCCGTGAAAATTTGTCGAGGGTCGCGCAGCGACCCGAGACAAATTTTCTGGGCTTTTCTAAACTCGAAATTTTACTTCATGCGCCACGCGTATAAAACACTGATTTCAAGTGAGGTTCAAATATACATAGAGTTCACAATATTTTAGTGTTTTATACGCGTGGCGCATGAAGTAAAATTTGAAGTTTAGAAAAGCCCAGAAAATTTGTCTCGGGTCGCTGCGCGACCCTCGACAAATTTTCACGGGGCTTTTATAAACTCGAAATTTTACTTCATGCTTAGTCTGGGAGTGGAAAACACTCGTATAATGCTTCAAATTGAACTTTAAAAAAAAACAACGAATAACTAAAGATATAAAGAAAATAAGCTGAATTTGAAATACGTATAGTTTAAAGAAAAACTTCCTGTACATCAAAGAAATGTCATTTGGTTGTACGGTAATCAATCAGCTGTTTAGCTGTCAGCACGTAATGTACTTGTCAAAGCTATTACGTGCATGTGTACGTAATGTCAATCATACATAGTGAGGTTTAAATATACATAGAGTTCACAATATTTTAGTGTTTTATACGCGTGGCGTATGAAGTAAAATTTCGAGTTTAGAAAAGCCCCGTGAAAATTTGTCTCGGGTCGCTGCGCGACCCTTGACAAATTTTCACGGGGCTTTTCTAAACTCGAAATTTTACTTCATGCTTAGTCTGGGAGTGGAAAACACTCGTTTAAAGCTTCGAATTGAACTCTTAAAAAAACAACAAAAAACTAAAGATATAAAGAAAATAAGCTGAATTTGAAATACGTATACTTTAAAGAAAAACTTCCTGTACATCAAAGAAATGTAATTTGGTTGTACGGTAATCAATCAGCTGTTTAGCTGTCAGCACGTAATGTACTTGTCAAAGCTATTACTTGTATGTGTACGTAATGTCAATCATACTTGTCAAGATGACAGTGTGGTATGATGCGGTTACTAGATAGGGCGTAGGTAAACATTATTAATTACTATTAATAATTATTATTAATAACCATTAATAATTATTATTAATTAAACATTAAAAGACATAAAATGTTCCTATATTACTATTATTTATTTATTTATTTATGTACGGATTTCTCTTTTTATAACATTATAAAAATGTATAAAAACAAAATAATAAACGTGTAAGTTACAAAAAATAAATTTATAAATACTAAAGAAAAAACTCTAAACAAATGGCCACAGAAAGAAACAAGTGTTCTAAGTTGTGAAGTTTGTAATCTTGGTAACCATTTTTTTTTCTTCAAAAATTGTCGTACCAAACTATATTTTAAATTCAACTCACGCCAGGCTTGCAGGTCATTTGGTACTTACGACCTTTTGCATATGGCACGCTTCATTTATAGAATGATATGCTTATACTTTCTGAAGTTATAAATAAATTGATTGTGAGTTACGTGAAGATCAAATTAATTTGACAAATAAAGCACTAATAACCATTCTGTTAATCCATTGATAATAGTCACTTTGTGTCCAAAATGTACATTTGGTAATTCAAATGAAAGTGTGAAGAAAGGTTATTAGTGCTTTGTTCGTGAAATTCTGAAGTCATAATTAAATGTTAACTAATTTGGTAAAGAAAAACACTTATTTTGTTCCATGTTATCTAATTAAGTATTTATATTTTTTTCAGGCAGTGAATAAATTTGGATAAACATTTAAAAAAAAAGGATAATAACCACCACCAACAACAACAACAACAACTCAGGAGCACATCCATTAAATGGTAAGTCAAACCTTTCACTTTTTCTCTCCCACACTCGCGCATCATTTTTTTGTTTTTTGCTTGAATCACCCCCGCGTATTTCCATATCCAATTACCGCGTGAGAATGCTCGGAATACCATTAATAACGCAATTGGGTCCGTCCATAACTGGAACGATGGCGGCTTGTATCTTTCTAACAAGTTACGCCTTTTCTATGTAGATATTCGTCCTCTCTTCGGTTGCCTTATGTCTGTCTAACGGACTGCCCCCCTTTACCAAATTAACTCCAGATGGAGCGGTTCCGTGCTCTCCACGGATTTATCGGCGCGGGGGCCCGCAGATTAGTTTTACTTCATTATGTAAACATTGGTTGCGCATTTGGAAATGGAACAAAAAAAATATAAGGGAGGAGAGGGAATTGGGTTGACTGGGGATTGGATTTTTTGATTGGTTTTCTTGAAGTCATATGTGTGATGGTCATTTCTGCATATGCAAATCAAAGTTGAAATCATTGAGCTGTAATCTAAATTGTATATTGTCAGTTATCACACAATTTTAAACAATTTTACTCTTCTAGATTTTTAGTCAGTTGAGAGATATTTATAAAATTTGATATTATTCTATATCTGGGCATAAGAGATAGGCCTCAACGTTTCGACTTTAATTGTCGACAAAAAGGCACATCGACAACGTCAACAATGTCGAGAACGTCGACAATGTCAAACAAACAGATACAGGGAGTTTTTCTTTTAAGTGTACGTATTCCAAATTCAGCCTATTTTCTACAAATCTTTAGGTATTCCTTGTTTCTTTTAAGTTCAATTTGAAGCTTTAAACGGGTGTTTTCCACTCCCAGACTAAGCATGAAGTAAACTTTCGAGTTTAGAAAAGCCCCGTAAAAATTTGTCGAGGGTCCCGTAAATTTTCCGACATTCGTTGTTTTTTAAAAAAGTTCAATTTGAAGCTTTAACTAAGTGTTTTCCACTCCCAGACTAAGCATGAAGTAAAATTTCGAGTTTAGAAAAGCCCCGTGAAAATTTGTCGAGGGTCGCGCAGCGACCCGAGACAAATTTTCTGGGCTTTTCTAAACTCGAAATTTTACTTCATGCGCCACGCGTATAAAACACTAAAATATTGTGAACTCTATGAATATTTGAACCTCACTTGAAATCAGTGTTTTATACACGTGGCGCATGAAGTAAAATTTCGAGTTTAGAAAAGCCCAGAAAATTTGTCTCGGGTCGCTGCGCGACCCTCGACAAATTTTCACGGGGCTTTTCTAAACTCGAAATTTTACTTCATGCTTAGTCTGGGAGTGGAAAACACTCGTTTAAAGCTTCAAATTGAACTTTTTTAAAAAACAACGAATGTCGGAAAATTTACAGCGTTTGCATATGCTTACAGAAAGGAAAAAATCACTGTATTTTGCTTGTATTAGGAATTTGCCAAGGAAATTGAGAATACCATATTTATATTTTATATTTTTGTGGCAAAACCGTACAAGATATCGAACATTATTAAGAGACACAAAACCTTTAAAATGAACCAATCTTTGAAGTAATATTTTTTTAATTTTTATAAGGTGCGCCAGTATAAACATATTTTAGTTTTAATGTTGTTTTTCTGTTTTTCATACTTCTTGTCAATCAATAATAACCATAATAACTTATATTATGATAATCAACCTTAATAAATTTTGCTCAAATCGAAAATAGCGCTCAATCGTTACAAATAAAATTAATAATATTTCTTTGAACTTTGAAGACTAATTCCGGCTTAGCTGTAAAGTTTTAGATATAGATAAGTTGTGCTAAATCATCATATTTTTATCCCAGGAATCTATGATTTAACCATTCCCCTACATTAACAGGACAACCTGTACAGGGTTATTCAAAAAGAAGGAACAGATTTCAAACGTTAATTTCTTTAAAACTACAATAGGTAGAACCATAATTCCAACGTTCCTGGACAGATAAAAGTTTAAAATTTTAACAGTCCAGGTTGAAATTCCAACCACGGCTGCATTGGCTCTCCTATTTGTCATGTTGATTGTCTGTACTAAAATGGCGACACAACAAGAAAAATCATTTTGTGTGTTGCAATTAGCAAAACTAGAGTCCATTATTGAAGTTCAACGTGCTTTTCGTCGTCAGTTAAATAAACAACCGCCTCGTCATGAGCAGATTTACCAGTGGCATCGAAAATTCGTAGACAATAGTTGCATGTGCAAACAGAAAAGCACGGGATGTCCACGCACATCGAATGAAAATGTCGAGCGTATTCGTACAGTTTACGAAAAGGAGCCCAAAAACCTCTCTTAAAATATGCGACATGGAATTGTTAAATCTGTAAATTCGATAACTCGAGACCAGCTGATTCGTGTGTAACAAGAAATAAGCCACCGTTTTGATATTTGTCGTGTAAGACATAATGTCCATATGAATTCATAAAAATTGAATTTTTCTCTTTCAAGGAACGTTGGAATTGTGTTTCTATCTTTTGTCGTTTGGAAGAAATAGATGTTTGAAATCTCTTCCTTCATTTTGAATAGCCCTGTATATCTGCTTTACTTGATTGATTTCTGTTTTATATTTCACATAAAACCATGTAACGAACGTTTGACACTTACGAACACAAAACATCAATTTCCTCCCAGAAGACCTTTTCACTGCTCCACATTCAAAAACCAGCGCAAATTCCGTTGCGAATCCACAACCACCACCCGCCGTGCCAGGGTAGTGAAAGTCCTTACCTAACCCCGTGAAATCGCCCACCCCCCCATTATTTTTTGCTCCTCTTTTCAATCTTTCTAAAGAAGAGAAAGTTTCCCTCGAACAGAAATTGCGTGAATTTTAATAACTGTAAAAACTCTCCCGTACTTTAACGTGCGTGGCCGGCAACGTGCAATTACAAACATTTACATAATAATTTATGAAATATTCATGCGGCAAACTGATACCGTTTGATTACGATATTTAAGCGTAATTCCGAAGACTTCATTACTTACGCGGATGCGTGCGTGGGTGTATTCGATTACCGCACGTATGCAGATTCCGATCTGATCCGAGTCGGGGTGTTTTTAATTCAGCTGGCAAGACGGCGAAGACTAATTGCTGGATGTATAAATCAACCCCCGCGGTCGGGGAATTAATGAAAAACTCGTAATGGGGGTTTAATGTGTCGGATCACCTTTTGCCCTTAATTAATTTTAAATCAGCTTAAGCGATGTTAAAATTAAATTAAATCTTACTTTTAAAAATATATTTGTGTACAATTCTTTAATCAATAATACAGGGTGGACCAAAAGTTCGTTTACATTTCAAATAATGATTTAAAAGAAACTAGTTATGTGAGATAAAAACTTTCTATTGATTATTAAAGTACACAAATAGGGATTTTTTTTTTTAATTACAATATCCTTGACTATTTTGACATTGCTGCAACCTGGAGCTGAAATTTTCAATGACGGCCTCACAAGTGCTTCGTGAAATGTTTTGCATTTTTTCTTTTAATTCCTCTAGGGACACTGGGCTGCTGTTGAAAACTTTACTTTTAAGGTATCCCCAAAGATAGAAGTCCAGTGGGGATAAGTCCGGGCTACGAGGTAGCCAGTTAATGGCACCTCTTTTGGATATCACTTTTTGTCCAAAAATTTCGCGAACAGCACTTAATGAGTCGTTGGAAGTGTTGCATGTTGCTTCATCTTGCTGAAACCACGATCGTTAATTAATACCAGCGAAATCCTGTAGCGTTGGTGAAAAAAAGTTCTGTAGTATGGCAATATACCATTCTGTATTCACTGTAACAGCATTTCTTCTGCGATCTTCAAAAAAGTATGGTCCAATAATGCCTCTTGCTGACAAAGCTGCCCATACAGTAACCTCGGGTGAATTCATAGGTTTTCGATGCTTCAATTTAGGATTAGTGTCACTCCAATACCTGCAATTGCCTATTTACATGCCCATTTAGATGGAAGTGTGCCTCGTCTGATAAAAAAAATGTTGGTAATGCAATTTTGCCTATTTACATGCCCATTTAGATGGAAGTGTGCCTCGTCTGACAAAAAAATGTTGGTAAAGCTGGTGAACCTCTCTAACATTTCATTTGCAAATTGGAGCCTGTGAGCGTGATCTTGAGGCTTTAATTCCGGTACCATTAGAATTTTGTACTGATGTAAATGTAAATCTTTGTGAAGAATACGAATAAAAGATGTTTTGGGCACAGCTAAGGCGTTAAACCGCTTCCGAGTAGAGCATCCATGATTTTCACGAATAGACGCTCGACGTTTTCGGGATCTCTTGATATTCTAGATCGGCCGGATCATGGTTGTTTCATTGTTACACCTGTCTCCTTGAACTTCTGTACACATTTTCGAATCAATTGAATCGACGGAGCTTCATTTTTACGCTGTATGTTGTAATGAGCGCAAAATTTTCGTTGCGCTAGAGTAAAAGAATCGTTGTTGCGGTAGTACTCGCGTACACAGAACGTACGTTGTTTATCGCTGAACGACGCCATGGTACTGGATTCCCATTGGCCGCTCTTGCGCTTCGTAACCCCTCCGCCACACCCCGCCGTCGCTGCTCGTCGCAGCTACCGATTCAAATTTAAACGGACTTTTGGTCCACCCTGTATTACATATGGGGGAAATTAGGAAAAAAACTGAGTTCTAGAGGGTTGGTAATAACTTATTATTAATCGAATCGATTATCGATTAAATCTAACCAGGAACACTCCAGTACGTGTGTGTGTGTGGTTTTTTTTTTGTTTCTGGATCGGTAGGCGGTTTTTTTTTATTCGTGGCACGAGATCGCGCGGTGCACCCCAGGGAGGGATTTCGCCGGCGTTTGATATTTAGGAGGTCCCCAGGACTTCTGCCTGCCTTCTCCGGAAGGAAAGCCGCTCTGCTGCAGTCGCGTGCAAAACAAAGCGCCGCCTGACTCAGCTTAAATAAGTTTTCCGAGAGAACGAGAGGAAAAACCACCCACTAAACGTAATTCACGACGTCTCGCAAAGTCCGAAAGACTCGACAATGTCTCTCTTAATTTCAGTACATAACAAGCAAACATAAAAAAATACATCAGATTTTCTAATACATGACAATACCTAAATTATAACAAGCATACATAAAATTATATAAGAGGAAAAACACTTGGTATTGTTTCTTTTTTGAAGAGATGGCATGATATCAAAGAAATAGCAGGAAACAGGTGGTACCAGACGCCACAAGATAGATCTGCATGAGAGTCTGTAAGGGAGGCCTACGTTCAGAAGTGGACTTCAAATGGCTAAAAAAAGAAGAAGAAGAAGAAGAATATTAAAGGATAAATAAAATCACTTGGTTTATTTCACTATTTGTTTCTATTTACTCGACTAGTTTCGCTTTTTACGGCATTATCAAGAGTGGATTACAGAAGAAACCGACCGGCTTATATATAATCAGGCAATAAGAGATTTTGCAATTGGGGAATTCCAAGGAAATTAAAAACTTTATTCTGCAGAAATGGAGGTATAGACTAAATCTAAAAGAAGGCATGGAGATTAAATCTTAAAATATTACAGGGTTCAAAGGGGAAAACATCCTTGTCTAAACAAGTTTCTAACAATTAAAAAATCTTATAGTTCTTGTTAAAAAATATCACCTGTTATATTACTACAATTCTACAACTTATCTTTTTTTATATATGAACATCTAGATTTTCTAAGACTTCTAATCCAAAAATTCCACGTACCTAAAACATAATCAAAACCAGCCACATGTCCATTCCGAGAAGACCACCATAACCATTTCCCCACATATCACATCCAACAACATTCCGAGAATTCCCATTCTCAAACAACACGATGACCCCCCTAATCATATATACTTTTTTTTTCAAAAACAGGCCAATTTGAAAACCGGGCCCAACCAGATTTCCGCACCATCATTTCATTTCCCAGAAACTGAAAACCGCTCGCTCTCTCTCCCGTAACACGAAACTCGCAACGATTTGAGGTCTGCATAAATCATTTCACATTAGGATTGTTATGAATTAATGGCGAATGAAATGTAAAAATTTTCGTAATTTATTCCCGGGAGCCGCCTTTTAAAAGAGTAACGCAAGTACGCGCGTGTGTGTTCTCATGAATATTTATTTTGCGCACATACAAAAAGTTATTTATAGTTTGTTAATTATTAATAAATATTAATGGGGTAAGTGGATATGGATATGGATTTACAGTTTGAATGTGGTATTAAATTACCCAGCTTGATTTTATTTAAGTATTGTTGTGAATGAAGTAAAGTACTAAACAGAGTTTATATTAATAAGACTGGTTTCAAAATATAAAAACGGATTAAAATTAATATCGACTTTCTGCAAAAACTTAGTTTCATTGAGACGAGTCTCCACATATTTATTGAAAGAACTACTTTTCGAGCTAATACTCCGACAGGCATTGAATAATTAAAACTCAATTTTTCTTTTTATTAAATTTTCTGTATGTTAAGACTGGTTTCTATCTTCTTTAACGGGGTTTTACCGATGCTCAATAATGAACTTTTTTATTGTTGCTTTAAACATTTTAATATTTTGTATGTATATACGCGTTACAAAATCATTGTCGGGCTGAATTTTTCAAATTTCCTTAAAAATTTCGAGTTCTAAAAATAATGTTGAAAAAAAATATTTCATCACAAAAGCACCCAACAAAGTTTTTTAATTTGTTTTGTGAATATAAATCTATTTTTAGAAATAAAATCTAATAATTAATAGGCGAGTAAGATTGAGTTGAAAATAAGTTCTTCATTATTTTTTTTACAGATTATGACGCGCTTTTTGTCTATTTTTTCCAACATGTATGAATCCCGGTCACTAATTAAGCCTTGTATGAAATAAAAACGTTTTGAACTTTTAAGCGGTAAAACCCCTTAAGTCTCATTTATACAACATTCTGAACTTAATATTTACTTTTTTAATTAAACTTCTCTTGGTTTGTTTCACTAAGAAATTCCACTTGTTGTTTATTTGAGTTATGTGGAATATTTAATCACAATGAAAACACTTTTTGTTCCTTACTTCACTTTTATTTTTATTCGTTATATGTACACTTCGAGTGCGAAGCACTCATTATCAATTAGTTATTCATAATGAGTGCTTACCATTCGAAATGTACATCAAAATAAAAGTGAAGTAAGGAACAAAAAGTATTTTCATTGTAATAAATCCCAAGTAAATTTCGATAAAAAAAATAATTAATTCACTTGGTTTCTTTAAATAATAAAATAAAATAAAAAAACACCTACAAAGGGATTTTTTGTTAAGGAAAAATAAATAGTTTATAATGTTTATAATACTAATTGGAATGTCTGTATATCTTCTGGGGATTTTTCTAAAATGCAAAATTTTATCCCAAAAATTCGTAAGGAAAAAAAACTCGAAAATTTGGAAGAAAATTATTATTTTTATAAAATCTAAAAAAAATCAAGATATTCTAATCAATATTAAAAATACCCGAGGCAACTTGTTTTTACAATGAAAAAAATATCTCAACATTATTACTCACTTTTAAAATAATTAGAAAAACAACAACTTTCTGTAAATCCAATTTTGAGCGCCTGCGCTAAGCACAATTTTTAAGTTTATAAAACTCGTCGAACTTTGAATTGGAGTGTATTTAACGCTGAATCTATTACTTTGCGAAAGAATAAAATTACTAAACAAATTAAGCAACAGAAGCGTCTAAAATGGAGGAAGGTAAAAAATTGAGAAACTGACTTTTCTTGAAAATCAGTTAATTAAGAAATTCATCAATACGAAGATTAAAAATTGTTTCAGAGAAATTCATCAATACGAAGATTAAAAATTGTTTCAGAGAAATTCATCAATACGAAGATAAACAATTGCTTCGGAGCATAGTATTTAGAAATAATTGAGCTTCAATTTACGCTTAATTGCTGTTTTGTAGCGTAACAATTGCGTTATGTATAAGCGTTTAAAGTTGAAAGTTTGCTTAAAATCAAAGTTTTCAGAAATACAAATTTCAGCTGGTGGTTTCTAAGATTTTTTTTCGGGAAAAATAAATAGCCCAAATTGTTAATAACATTTGTTGGAATATCTGCAATTTTTTTGGAATTTTTCTAAAATGGAAAATTTTAACTGAAAATTAGCAAGGGAAAAGTTGAATTTTGGTAAGAAATTATTTTTTTTTTTAAAAATCTAAAAAAATTCCAGATATTCTAATCAATATTAGAAACACCTTAGGCAACCGTTTTTATGATTAAAAAAATTATTTCAATGATATTATCCACTTTAAAAATAATCAGAAAATCAACAACTTTCTATAAATCCAACTTTGAGCGCTTTCACTAAGCTCAAATTTTGAATTTATAAAACTAGTCGAACTTTTAATTAAAGTTTATATAATGCCAAATCGATTACTTTAAAAATGAACAAAATTACTAAAGACATTTAGCCAAAAGAGCGTTTTAAATAAAGAAAGTTAAAAATTAATTAAGAAATTCATCAATACGAAAATTAAAAATTGCTTTAGAGTATAGGATTATAAATAATTAAGCTTTAATTTACGCCTGTTTGCTGGTTTGTAGCTTAACAATTGCGTTATGTATAAGCGCTCAAAGTTGAAAGTTTGCTTAAAATCAACTTTTTCAGAAAACTGAATTTCAGCTGGTGGTTTTAAGAATTTGATTTCGGGAAAAAAAATAGCCCAAATTGTTTATAATATTTATTGGAATGTCTGGATTTTTTTTTTTAATTTTTCTAAAATGCAAAATTGTATCCGAAAATTTGCAAGAATATTAGAAAAAATTATTATATTTTAAAAAATCAAAAAAAAAATCCAAATATTCAAATCAATATTAGAAATATCCGAAGCAACTATTTTTAACAATAAAAAAATAACCCAAATTGCTTATAATATTTATTATAATGTGTGGATTTTTTTTGGATTTTTTTAAAATGCAAAATTTTATCCGAAAATTCGCAAAGAATTTAAAAAAAATTTATTGTATTATGTAAAATCTAAACAAAAGTCCAGATATTCAAATCAATATTAGAAACATCCAAAGCAACTTTTTTTTTAATAAAATAAATATTTCAACATTATTACCCACTATTAAAATAATCAGAAAAACGACAACTTTCTGTAAATCCAACTTTGAGCGCCTGCACTAAGCGCAGTTTTTAAGTTTATAAAACTCGTCAAACTTTAAATTATAGCGTATTTAATGCTAAATCTATTACCTTGCAAAAGAATAAGATTACTAAAGAAATTTAGCGAGAGGAGCGCTTTAAATGGAAAAGATGAAAAATGGAGAAAAGTCTTTAACATTTTATATTTTTATACTTATTTTCATATTTATACTTTTTGTAGTGTTCTGACCTATATAAACTGATGTATATTGGCACTAACAAATTATTATTATTATTATTATCTACAAAATATTGAACGAATTAAAATTAATATCGACTTTTTGCAAAAATTTAGTCTCATTGAGACAAGTCTCGAAATATATTAATTTTAATTCGTTTTTATATTTTGTGAATATTCTGTCAACTATTGACAAACTCAATCTTTCTTTATGTTAAATTTTCTTTGTATTATTAATCTATGTAAATGTAATATTCGTTGAGTGATTTTTTATCTAGTAAAAGTGCTATTGATTTCTTATGTCCTAACTTTTATTTCTAAATAATCTGATACAATTCCTACACAATAAGAGGATATTTAAAGTATTATTTATTATATATTGTTATAAATAATACTTTAAATATCCTTTTATTTTTTGAATTTTCTTTAATAAAAAATTAAGTAATTAATAAAATTTCAAAAAGTTCCCACCCTTCGTTTAGTTTCAGCCTCCTCTCGGGACACCTCTTCCCTTTAATTAAACAATTTAGCAATTACCCAAAGCAGCCATAAAAATTAACGCAATTAACACTCCCGGCAATCACTGTTATTAAAAGGAAATGGTGATGGGAACCGTTACACTTACACGGCGACGAATGTTATAAATTACGATATTAACAATGGAATTATCTCGTTACATCTTCCCCTTGTTGAACACTTAATTGTAGCGAATAAAACAAGAAAAAACCTTGAAGGTAATTTTTGTTTCCAGTTGATACAAAAAATTAATTCATTTCTGCTTTTAAGAATCTCATTGAATTATAATCTCTGCCTCTAGAATATTTATTTCACACTAATTCAATATAAAAGTAATAAAGCACTACGAAAATTAGTAAGAAAGTAGTAAGAAAAGTTTTAAACATTTTTAAGGTGAAAACGACCATTTATTTTAGTATTCAATTTAAAGTTTCGAACGAATGTTTCCACTCCCAGACTAAGCATGAAGTAAAATTTCGAGTTTAGAAAAGCCTGAAAATTTGGTTTGGTCGTGTAGCGCGTAGCGCTACGCGACCAAACCAAATTTTCAGGCTTTTCTAAACTCGAAATTTTACTTTATGCACCACGCGTATAAAACACTGAAATATTGTGATTTTAAAAATATACTGCTAAATCAGTATTAAAAATAAACTACTATAGCAGGATTAAAAATATACTTCTGAACATGAATATTTAGATCTAAACTTGAAATCATTGTTTTATACGCGTGGCGCATGAAGTAAAATTTCGAGTTTAGAAAAGCCTGAAAATTTGGTTTGGTCGCGTAGCGCTACGCGCTACACGACCAAACCAAATTTTCAGGCATTTCTAAACTCGAAATTTTACTTCATGCTTAGTCTGGGAAGTTTACTCGTTCACGATATTTCAGTGTTTTCAGTGTTTAATACGCATGGCGCATAAAGTAGAATTTCGAGTTTAGAAAAACGTGACAATTTGGTTTGGCCGCTCCGCGCTTCGCGCTACGCAACCAAACCAAATTTTCAAGCTTTTCTAAACTTGAAATTTTACTTCATGCTTAGTCTTGGAGTGGAAACACTCGTTCGAAACTTCAAATTGAATACTTAAATTACCTATCCAAATTTTAAGGCTTTTTAAACTCGAAATTTTACTTCATGCTTAGTCTAGTAGTGGAAACAATCGTTAGAAGCTTCAAATTGAACTTTTTTGTTATTAATACTGTATTAATATTATTATTATAATTAATAAAATGTTATGGTATGAATAATTATACATACTATTTGATTTACAGTAATTTAAGAATTCTGTTACGAGTTCTAAACGAAGTAATTAATTACGTGGCGATAGAAATCTGTATATATTTTCGGTTTAATTTGAATAAAGCACCAACTGATTAATTACTGCGTTGCCATTTAGCCGTGTTTTACGGAAGACGCACCATTTTCGTGTAATTTTTCAAAGCGGCATTCCTTCAGCCGGCGATTCGTGTAGATATCCAAATTCGGACGCGGGCAATAATTTTTCCAGAGTTTTCGGAATGTTAAATATCCAATTAAATTTAACGAGAATTCATCATATTTTCCTCGAAAAAAAGAAACTGTTTATGTTTAAGTCAGTCACCCTGAAAGACACCTGGATGTGACGAATAGTGTTCTCGGCTTGTCCCTAATTACAAGGTAGTTGACTGTACAGGGAATTTTTATTTTTTATTTAAATAAGTATACGTATCCCGATTCAGCGTATACATTTTGAGGCGTTCGCAGTTTTTTAATGAGTTCAATTCGAAGTTTCGAACGAGTGTTTCCACGCCCAGACAAAGCATGAAGTAAAATTTCGAGTTTAGAAAAGCCTGAAAATTTGGTTTGGTCGCGTAGCGCGAAGCGCGGAGCGGCCAAACCAAATTTTCAGGCTTTTCTAAACTCGAAATTTTACTTCATGCGCCACGCGTATAAAACACTGATTTTAAGTGAAGATGTAAATATTCAAGTTTAGCAGTATATTTTTAATCGTGCTCTAGCAGTTTATTTTTAATACTGATTTAGCAGTATATTTTTAATTTCACAATATTTCAGTGTTTTATACGCGTGGCGCATGAAGTAAAATTTCGAGTTTAGAAAAGCCTGAAAATTTGGTTTGGTCGCGTAGCGCTTCGCGCTACGCGACCAAACCAAATTTTCAGGCTTTTCTAAACTCGAAATTTTACTTCATGCTTAGTCTGGGAGTAGAAACACTCGTTCGAAACTTCATATTGAGTGCTTGCCATTTGTATCGTATGTTCAGTAAAAGAAAACCTCTAAAGTGACATGATTTAATTTTTTTCAAATTTAAGTTGACTACACACTTCAGGAATTGACATATAAAACGTCAGACATAATAATTATAATGTATATTTTCAGAGTTACCAATCTAGAATATTTTCCATGGCACTCAAGAGATTTTTTTTCAATTGAACATATGATATTTCACTTATTCTCAAAACTATTTCCTATCTCTATTAAACAAGTTGCTATGTTTGTTGAACAATACTTTTGAGAAATTGTCAAATACAATTGACAAAAGAGGAAACCCAAAAGAAAGATACTGTAATTTGAGTGAAGAAACGGTATACATATGAAGAAATAAGATTTCTTCATATGTATACCATTTCTTCAATCAAATTACAGTATTTTTCTTATACAGTTTTTCATATTTCTTCACGCAAATTACAGTATTTTTCTTATACAGTTTTTCATATGAAGAAATCAGATTTCTTTATATGTATACCATTTCTTCGCGCAAATTACAGTATTTTTCTTATATAGTTTTTCATATAAAGAGATAAGATTTCTTCATATGTTTTTTTTCATATGTATTTTTCTTATTCAGTTTTTCATATGAAGAAATAAGATTTCTTCATATGTATACCATTTCTTCACTCAAATTACAGTATTTTTCCTATACAGTTTTTCATATGAAGAAATCAGATTTCTTCACATGTATACCATTTCTTCACGCAAATTACAGTAGTTTTTTTATACAGCTTTTCATATAAAGAAATAAGATTTCTTCATATGTATACCATTTCTTCACGCAAACTACAGTATTTTTCTTATACAGTTTTTCATATAAAGAAATAAGATTTCTTCATACGTATACGTTGATGTTTATCACGGAACTTTTATTTCACAAGTACGATTTGGATTAATACACTAGGGCAGCTCCCAAGAGCTAAATAAAATTTTTACGATACAAAAACGCGTGTTGAGGATAATGTTCGGCTTAAACCAACTACAAACCTGCCGGGGAATGTTCAAGAAGCACTTCCTACTGACAGTACCCGGTATATATATTTTTGAGTGTATAAAATTCTGTCACAAATACAAACACCTATTTGCGGAAAATGTCAGGGATGCATCAAGAAACAAATATAACTTGATATACCCACGCCATCGTTTAACATTAACAGAAAAATCTGCGTTTTATGCATGTGCTAAATATTATAATTTGTTACCAAGGCATATAATCATCGAAAATAAGTTTGATAAATTCAAACCATTAGCGTTCGAACACTTGCGAAATATGGAACCTTACACTATTTCAGAATTTCTTAGTTATGGAGCGGCTAGAACTTAAATTTTGTATCCTGAATTTCTATTTTCTATTTTTTGACGTATTCAAATTTGTTAACAACCACTTGTAATTCTAATTGTAGCAAATATTGAATAAAAAGTATTATTATTATTATTATTATTATTATACCATTTCTTCACTCAAGTTACAGTATTATTCTTATACAGTTTTTCATATGAAGAAATAAGATTTCTTCATATGTATACCATTTCTTTACTCAAATTACAGTATTTTTCTTATACAGTTTTTCATATAAAGAAATAAGATTTCTTCAAATGTATACCATTTTTTCACTCAAATGACAGTTTTTTTTTGGGGGGGTTTCCTTTTTTTTTGGTAATTGTATTGATTGTATTCATAATTTCTTAAAAGTATTGTACGTACTAAAATCATCAAACATACCTTTTTCTCCTTAATTTTCCTCTTAAGTCGGTGTATTAGTTAAATCAAATCCATTTAATGTGCGATCACGATAAAGCGCATATAAAACACATTCAAGCGCATCTAATAATAATTTTCTGCCACCGGGTTTTATCCGCAGCACCCATAAAACCGTCGTCAATTCGCTCCTAATTTCAATTTAATTAGCCTCCATAAAGCGACTAACAAACGATTAAGTTTTTATCGCGCGCTGCAATCACTGTTATTTTTATAATGGCTCCAAGGGTGCACTTACGCCGGTTAATGTTCGCTCCTTTCCCCCTTCCATCTTCCAAGTCTCATCCCCTTTTTTCCCGCTCTCATCCCGAAAACTCTCCCCGATCTTGTTAGATCTAGAACCCTGATTCGTGTGAATCTACGCGAGGGTATGTAAATGTTTCGTTTATGATTTCTATTGTGTGGTAGTCTTTGTCGCGGTAAAGGTGAGTTGGTTCTGTTTTCCTGTTGTTGGATTTTATAAGTTTATCTTTGAGTGTCTTTTCAATGCGTAATTTTAAACTTAAATAAAACACCTAATGATTTTCAACTAATTGTGTATTTCACAACAATTGTTTCGCAACCTTGTTGCTTCTTAAGGTGAAGAACTTATTGTCCTGAAATACACAATTAGTTGAAAATCATTAGGTGTTTTATTTAAGTCATCATGAATTTTCAAAAATTTTAAGTTTATGTAACACACTGTAGCTTACATTAAAGCTAATTTAATCCTTAATTCAAAACTGTAATTGTTGTAATTATAAATCAAACAGCGAATTAAATAATTTGGGTTTCTTGCACTAGTAGAAACTTCGTTATTTTTGACTTAACTCATATATACTGTTCTAACTTAATAAATCAGTAATCGATTTTAACCATTCGAAAAACGTCCAATTGAAAATTAAACAGGCTTTAATTTGATGTAAAATTACATTTCTTGACATTAAATTTAGCTCCGCTGCAGAGGTTCAAAGTTGGAATTACTTGTTTCCAACAGTTTTCAAGTGATCAAAAAAGCATAACATTTGGAGAAATATTTGTACTATCATAAATCTAAATAGCACACGTTATTTCTCACATCTATAATAATCTATGACATAATTTTCAAATTATTCAAAGAATAAAAAAATTTCATCTCAAAACGAACATTCTTTTTGTAAGGGGTAGGTATGGAAAAATTTACTATTTTAATCAAAAATTTTTAATTTTTAAATAATTCTTAAAAAATTCACAGACGTTCTAATGGCTATTAGAAAAGATTCCAGCTACTTATTTCCCCAATCAAAAAATTATAACAGCCACCGATGCTAATTAAAGCCAATTAAGAAAATATGAATTTCCCTAATGCTCAACTTTAAGTGTCTTTTCAAAGCGTAATTTTCAAGTCTGTATAACGGACTATAGCTTAAATTAAAGCTAATTTTTTTAAGGATTAAATTAGCTTTAATTTAAGCTATAGTCCGTTATACAGACTTGAAAATTACGCTTTGAAAAGACACTTAAAGTTGAGCATTAGGGAAATTCATATTTTCTTAATTGGCTTTAATTAGCATCGGTGGCTGTTATAATTTTTTGATTGGGGAAATAAGTAGCTGGAATCTTTTCTAATAGCCATTAGAACGTCTGTGAATTTTTTAAGAATTATTTAAAAATTAAAAATTTTTGATTAAAATAATATATATAATACTGTAATCATTATAGCTATGAATTCAACGGAGAATTTAATAATTGTAATTTTCTAGACTAGTAGAAACTTCCTTCTTTTTGACTAAAATCATAAATACTGTTGTAAACTAAGAAATCATTAATTGATTTTATCCATTCGAAAAAAAGCGAATTGAAAATTAAAACTTTTATTTGATATAAAATTACATTTCTTGATATTAAATTTAGTTACACTAAGGAGGTTCAAAGTTGGAATTACTTATTTCTAACAATTATCAAGTGATTAAAAACAACATAAACGTTAAAGAAACATTTGTTTTATCATGAATCTAAATGGCACACTTTATTTCTCACATCTATAATAATATGTGACAATATTTTCAAATTTTTCAAAAAATAAAAAAATTCATCACAAAATTGACATTTTTGTAAGGGGCAGGTATGGAACAATTTACGATTTTAATCAAAAAAATTTACATACTTTATTAATTATCAAAAAATTCATATACGTTCTAATGTATGTTTGCAAAGATTCCAGCTACTTATGTCCCTAATAAAAAAATCATTACAGCCACCAACGCCAATGAAAGTCAATTGAAAAAATATGAATTTCCCTAATGTTCAACTTTTAGTATTTTTTCAAAGCGTAATTTTCAAGTCTGTGTAACACACTATAGCTTAAATTGAAGCTAATTTATTCCTTAATCCAATACTGTAATCATTATAGCTATGAATTCAACAAGGAATTTGATAATTTGAATTTTCTACACTAGTAGAAATTTCATTATTTTTGACCTAACCCACATATACTGCTCTAAATTAATAAATCATTAATCGGTCTCAACTATTCTAAAAACAACCAATTAAAAATAAAATAAGCTTTTATTTGATATAAAATTACATTTCTTGACATTAAATTTAGTTACGCTACAGAGGGTCGAAGTTGGATTGACTTGTTTCTAACAGTTTTCCAGTAATTAAAAACAGCATAATAGTTATTATATTATATTTCTTTTGTCATGAATCTAAATAGCACGCGTTATTTCTCATATCTCTAATAATCTGTGACATTATTTATACATTTTTAAAAAAATTAAAAATTTCATCACAAAATTGACATGTCTGTATGGAAAAAATTCCGAATTTAATAAAAAAAATACATACTTCAATAATTCTTAAAAGAACAATATTTATATTATCATGAATCTATATAGCACACGTTATTTCTCACTTGTATATCAATCTATGACATTATTTTCAAATTTTTCAAAGAATAAAAAAATCATCAGAAAATTGACATTTTCGTAAGTGGTGGGTATGGAAAAATTCCAATTTTAATTAAAAAAGAAATATTTTTCAATAATTCTGAAAAAATTCACAGAAGTTCTAATGTATGTTAAAAAAGGTTCCAGCTACTTATTTCCTCAATAAAAAAATTATTACAGCCACCAACGCTAATTAAAGTCAATTGAAAAAATATGAATTCCTCTAATGTTCTACTTTTAGTGTCTTTTCAAATCGTAATTTGCAAGTCTGTATAATACACTATAGCTTAAATTAAAGCTAATTTAATCCATAATCCAATAATGTAACCAATATAGATATGAATTAAACGGTGAATTTAATAATTTGAATTTTCTACACTAGTAGAAACTTCGTTATTTTTGACTTAACTCACATATACTGTTCTAAATTAATAAATCATTAATCGGTTTTAACTACTTTAAAAACAACTAATTGAAAATTAAATAAGCTTTTATTTGATCTAAAACTACATTTCTTCACATTAAATTTTGCTTCGTTGCAGAGGTTCAAAGTTGGATTTACTTGTTTCTAACAGTTTTCAAGTGATTTAAAACAGCATAAATGTTTGAGAAATATTTCTTTTATCATGAATCTAAAAAGCACGCGTTATATCTCATATTATTATTATTATTATTATTCTTTATTTACGGAATTCACCTTTTCACAATTGAAATTAACACAATTAGTTGTATATAGTAACACATCATACTCATTACGTTACTAAGTATAACCAAAATTAATGTATAAACAAAATAATATAAAAAAAAATATATATATATATATGAGAAATATGTTTTACAAGGGATAACCTGAATCGCTAACACCAAACGGTTCAATGGCTAAGGTTAAATTAATGTTGCTTATCCGATTATATAAAATGCATTAAATGTGTATCTGGACGAATATAATTAATATAAAAATATTCGATAATAGACTCACATAAACAAAATATCACAGTTAATGTTGCTAGTCATAAGTAGAAATATCTATCACAGTTGAGAGTAAAATATCACAGATAAAGTACCACCCTGAAAAGGAGGTATATTAAATATCTATAATAATCTGTCACATTATTTTCAAATTTTTCGAAAAATAAAAAATGTCATCACAAAATTGACATTTACGTAAGGGGCATGAAAAAAATACGATTTTTTATAAAAAAAATTACATACTTCAATGATGCTCAAAAAATTCACAAATGTTCTTAAGTATGTTAGAAAAGGTTACAGCTACTTATTTCTACAATAAACAAATTATTACAGTTACCAACGCTAGTTAAAGTCACATGAATATATATAAATTTCCCTAATATTCAACTTTTATTAGAAAATGTTGTTTTTTGTTTTATTATGAATCTAAATAGCACGCCTTATTTCTCACATATATAAGAATGTCTGATATTATTTCCAATTTTTTTAAAAATAAATAATTTATTCGCAAAATCGATCGTTGCGCAATAAATTACGATTTTGATTATAAATTTTGCATTTTTTTAATAACTCTTAAATAATTCACTGACGTTTTAATGGATGTTAGAAAAGATTGCTGCTACTTATTTTGCCAATAAAAAAATTATTACAGCCACCAACGCTAATTGAAATCGATTAAAAAATATGAATTTCTCTAATGTTTAACTTTTAGTGGCTTTTCAAAGCATAATTTTTAAGTCTGTATAGTGCACTATAGCTTAAATTGAAGTACGATTCATAAGGTGCAAGATACAAATAAATTCCTTTTTTATTCCGAATCAAACATATTTCTATAGTACAGAATCGATTTAATTCAGTATTTTATTAATTATAGCGCTTTAACCCATTAACGGCCGAGCTTTTATAGCGTTGACTTTAAAAGTTGATTTTTGGTAAAATTCTGCAATTCTCTTTATGATTTCTATGAATAACTTATTTTTCGATTATGACTCATTAAAAAAAATACATCAGTGCGTTTCTAAATTCACAATATTTCAGTGTTTTATACGCGTGGCGCATGAAGTAAAATTTCGAGTTTAGAAAAGCCCCGTGAAAATTTGTCTCGGGTCGCTGCGCGACCCTCGACAAATTTTCTACGCGGGGCTTTTCTAAACTCGAAATTTTACTTCATGCTTAGTCTGGGAGTGGAAACACTCGTTCTAAACTTCATATTGCACTTTTTTATAAAGAAATCGATTAATGACTGAAAATTTACAGTGTATGCATATTTAAAAGAAAAAATCACGTTATTTAGAATGTTTCTTTAAAATATGCAAAATGTATACTCTGTAAATTTTCAAGCATTAATCGTTTTTTTTCTAAAAATGTGCGATATAAAGTTTGGAACTAGTGTTTCCACTCCCAGACTAAGCATGAAGTAAAATTTCGAGTTTAGAAAAGCCCCGCTTAGAAAATTTGTCGAGGGTCGCGCAGCGACCTTCGACAAATTTTCACGGGGCTTTTCTAAACTCGAAATTTTACTTCATGCGCCACGCGTACAAAACACTGATATATTGTGAAGTTAGAAATACACTAATGTATTTTTTTAATAAGTATTAATCAAACAAATTTAATTACAAAATACTTACATTTTTCTCCATACATTTTCAAGTCAGGTCAATTAATATAATATATAAAATGAACTCATTTAGTAACTTGATTAACAACAAATTTATAATGTTGCGTGTATGCACCAATGGCTTGGGTTAAATTAGGGCTGCGAATTTGAATACTCGCGAATATTTAAATACCACATTACTTATATTACATCACTCACTTTTTCACATGCGAATATTCAAATACCACATTAATTATATTAAATCACTCACTTCTTCACATATTTAATTAATTTAGCCTTTTGAATATTTAAACATTTCAATAAATCAGTATTAGAAAATGTCTAATATATTTTCTGAAAATAAACAATTTATAAATTCAAATAGTTTATTTGTTTAAATATTTGATAAATTTGAATGTTTCATATTTGAATATTCACTAATATTTGAATTCCTAGCCCTACCTTAAATACAAAAAAGTGAAACACCAAGCTTTTATATTAGCTTTCACTTTCTTGCGGGGACTTAATTTCCGCCATTAAATTATAACCACATATACATCAAAAAAGTCAATCTATACAAAATATATACAATTTAAAATAAAAACTCTATAATCCAATTTAGAAAATTTGTAATCCAACACCTAATTATACTTAGTTAATTAGCGAGATAACCGTGCGCGGCTGGCGAACATTAATATTTAGAACTTAATTAGTTATTTTGCATGGAATTTAATAACACAGGAGGAAAACGGAGTGATGGATCCGCCAGCTAAGGTATTTATGCAGATGATATTCAAATTGCTCAACCTGGTTTCGTAATTTATGTTGGCGTTCGTATTAATCGCATTTAAATAAAATAGTCTAATAATTGGTTATCAATCTGTATAAGTGCAAGAGAAATTAATTTATTAATGTATAATTAAAATTCGTAATTAATTACGGAAATGTGTAACGTATAATTTGCTATATATATTTACTTTATAATTTCTTTAAAATAAATATAAAAATAATATTATTTCTCACTGATCACTTGGTGAAACATTTCTACTAATATATAGGGGGTTTATATTTTTAGTATACATATCCCAATTATATCCTGTAAATTGTCAGATAATCGTGCATTATTTAAGTGTTTAATTTGAAGGTTTAAACAAGTGTCTTCCACTCCCAGGTTAAGCATGAAGTAAAATTTCGAGTTTAGAAAAGCCTGAAAATTTGGTTTGGTCGCGTAGCGCGAAGCGCGGAGCGGCCAAACCAAATTTTCAGGCTTTTCTAAACTCGAAATTTTACTTCATGCGCCACGCGTACAAGACACTTATTTCAAGTAATGTTCACTTGTTCACAATATTTCAGTGTTTTCAGTGTTTAATATACGTGGCGCATGAAGTAAAATTTCGAGTTTAGAAAAGCCTGAAAATTTGGTTTGGTCGCTCCGCGCTTCGCGCTACGCGACCAAACCAAATTTTCAAGCTTTTCTAAACTCGAAATTTTACTTCATGCGTAGCCTGGGAGTGGAAAAAACTCGTTTAAAGCTTCAAATTAAACTTTTATAAAAAAGCGGATAAATGTCTGTATAGATTTTTATATAATATACAAATTTCACTTGGTTTGTTTTAATAATCAAAAAAAAAATAGTACAGTGAATTTATTAAGAAAAATTGAATTTGCGAATTGTTTGCAGAATATTTACGAAGCATAAAAACGAATTAAAAATGCATAGAACAGTAAATCTATTGTGTGTAACTCAAATTTTTATTGTTTAATTTAATATCTGACGGGGTAATAACTTGTTTTAATGAATATTTGGAAAAGTTTCAACGAGACTGAAGTTTTGCAGAAAGTCGATATTAATTTCAAGTGAATTGAATTAAAAACAAAAATATAAATAATAATAATAATATTAACATTAACATTATTATTACTAAGCAATAAAATTTGTTACCAAGTAAATGAGTTATTGAATAAATAACAACATTTCTTTCCATTTTTATTTTACTGCTATAAGGGGTAGGTATCTATATTTCCGAACCAATGTACATTTCTGCTACGGCCTTAGCCAGAAAAAAAATGTTCGTCGGTGTTAGGTTTAAGTAGTGGTTTAAGTGGTAAAAATATATAGTAGGCAGCGTTTACATAAAAAATGATGCATTTTAAACTTTTCAGGGGGGTTTTAACTTCAATGTCCCCGTTCTGACTTTTCTATTCCCGTTCTGACTTCTCTATCTCTGCTGGAAGTGACTAGATTCAAATTCTTTCCTGGAAATCTTTTAATTATGCTGAAATATTGTTTAACGATGGATAAATGCAAAAAATAAAACTCACTAAAAAAAACCTTATTAAATTAATTAAGCTGATGAGATGAATATTGACTCAAATGTATAAAAAGAATGCAAGGCGAGATTATTATTTGAGATTTCGTTGCTGCTTTTAAGGATTAATTTCAGTAAACTTCACGGAGGGATGATTTATTGGGGGAAAAACTGGCGGAAGCTCGTGTGCATAGGATTGAGGAGCCTTGACGTGTTTGCGGTTTATATCGATCTAAGACCGAGGACCCGGCCTCTTCTCTGCTAATCGAAGCTTGAGTGTTGCTGTTTCGCGCTCACCAACATAATTCTCAACAAAACACAACACAACTCTACAAACAAGAAATAAATTCTCACTCAAATATCATTCATTTCAATTCACCTCTACAAAAATATTACACTGTCAGTAATTATGCATAACTTAACCTAACTTAATGAAACCTAACCTAACTTAATCAAGCCTAACCTAACTTAATCAAACCTAACCTAACTTAATCAAACCTAACCTAACTTAAGCAAACCTAACCTAACTTAATCAAACCTAACCTGACTTAATCAAACCTAACCTAGCGCATATATTTGGAGTCTCAAGAAAATGTTGTGCCATCATAAGATCTCGCACCACCTAAAATTTCGCTAGCGCCGCCACTGCTCAAGCAAATATTGAATCGGCCATATTCTCTACTAGAAAAAGAATAATAATGTGCGTTATCGATGACGGAAAACATTATGAACAGTTAATTTAATTATTGTATTTCCTCTATGTGGTTATGTTTTGTTTATTATTATTTCAATAAAGTATTGTAATGCGTGTTTTTAATTGTAGTAAAAGAGCCTTATGGCATACTAGATTTTAAAAAATATTTTTATATGGCGCGTCGTTGGAAATGAGCAAAAATACCAAACTGTTTACTATATCTTCGGTTAGAATAAAGATACTAGAATAAGGTTTTCGCTATTTTTCTCAGTAGTTCACCATGTAAAAACTGTACCTTACAATTTGAATTTTTTGAGAAAATCTAGAAAATATGGATGTTTTTCCCAAAACGCCCTCTGGTGCTTACTATAAGAACTAAAGTCAACGAGAGTAAAATGTGTTTTAAAGTGCTTTCAATTATCTATCAAACGAGACTAATTTCGTTAACTTCGGTTAATCCTAACTAAAATTACATGCAGTTTAATAACCACAATTTTCCGCTCGCCCTTAGTTTAAATATGAGAGATAAAGAAACAAGTGAATAGTTAAAATTGAGCCAAATTCAGAGTAGATTACGATTTGAATAATTTTAATCTAGCTTAATTAGGTTTTTTTTGTATTTGGCGATAGATGTTACGCCCTCCAGCGGCGAAGTTTGGAATTATAATTATTTTCAGCGGTTTCTCTTACCCACTTTTATTATGACATTTTTTACCCCAGCATCCTACTCTGTATAGTTTCTGAGATACAGCCGGTGGCCACGCTTAATCACACCCAGTATATATATTAATTTTTTTTTCGCGTTATTTTTATACTAACATTATTTATTCTACTTTTATTTGCTGAATTGCAACTAATGCTGGACTCTCTCAACTAAAGAATTTGTATTATTATAGTTATTTTAATTTGAACTTAAACGTCACAGGACACTTCCCTTGATCTCGACTATGCATTATATTTAAAAAGTGAAGTTGAGAATAACTTACATGTTAGATTTAACATTTGGCTTATATTGCAGTGAATCTCAGTAATTCTAGAATTTTTTTATGAAATATTCAAGTTAAAATAATTAGACCTTGTATGAATGGAAGTAATTATTGAGTATTGAAAGTAGCGGGCAAAACAATGATGTAATAATAACTCGTTGCCGCGGTGCGATCGCACTTTGCGCGTCTTTTTAGTAACGTTTTCCGCGCTTCGAGCGGCGGTCATGCCCGGAATTTTTCACGTTTTCTATTTTTTTTTTTGTTCCCCAATACATAACGCGAATTCACGATGGTGCGAACTATGATTCACTGGACGGGAGGTGGTTCCAGACGGTAGTTATTAGAAGGGCGATCATGGGGTGACGGTCCCCGAGGGATGACGCACGGGTCAGTGCTTGGATTGATTGGAACGACGCGACGCCGGAAATTGCGACGGCTAACAGGACGGAACGACGCCAAAGTCCAGAGAGTGAAGGAAACTGGGGACGCAGATGTTGCACGGAAAAAAAACGCCCCAAGGTGTTTAGGGTGGAGGTAATATTTTGACAGTCGACATTTGGCGAATGGTTTCGTTAAGGAGGCTATGTATCACTCGGTGTTGGTGTAAATGAGAATTTATAAATACTATGTAAATAATGTACATTGTAGTGAAAATATTTCAAATGTGCATTCACGAGTAGTTTTATCTATTTGTAGTGGACTAATGCTGAGGTATGATTAAGTTTGCATACTTGAATGATTTGTACTTCCAAATGTTATGTTATTTGCACCACGACTGATTAATGAAGTCGATTAACATAAATCAGTCGTGGTGCAAATAACATAACATTTGGAAGTAATCATTGATAAAACAAAATCTAGAATATCAAATAGTTATAAATTTATAAGGTATCCCAACGGATCCCCCCCATAAGGTCGAATACCATAAGATTGAATCCGATTAGGTCGAAGCGAAAAGGTAGAAGTCCCATAAGGTCGAATTTGTTTTGCAAAAAAACAACTTTTTCTGTGAAATAACTTTTGTTTAATTAGTTTGAACGATATTAGTATCAATCGCAACTGTTTCGAAAAAAGTAATTATATCTTCGTCTATTAAGTATGAGGTAAACAAATTTGTATACATTTGTGTTAGTTGTATAAGTACCACGTCCATGTGGAACACGCAGCGGGCGCAAAATGACTAGCGCAATTTATTCTATTGCAAACCTTTCTACTAACCTAACCTAACTAAACCTATAAGTATGTAAAATCGTTAGCGTGTGCAAAGATACTTAAGCAATGCATTCAATTTGAAACCTTCCACATCAAGTCTTTGTGCTTTATTAGACAGGCCTCATACTTAATAGACGAAGATATCATTACTTTTTTCGAAACAGTTGCGATTGACACTAATATCGTTCAAACTAATTAAATAGAAGTTATTTCACAGAAAAAGTTTTTTTTTTTTGCAATACAAATTCGACCTTATGCTTCGGCCTAATGGGATTCGATCTTATGGTATTCGACCTTATGCGAAAGTACCATCCATCCCAACCATGCCACTTCAATCAATGTGCACTTCTGTAAACATTTTCTGAATACAATTGTTGTGTTTTAAAGAAGTACTAATCACGCAGTTAATCAGCTGTGGTGCGGTGGACCTAAATATGTATATCAGTATTAACCAATTATTTTAGGAACAATTGTCGAGAACTGATACATTTAAATTAGGACCCTAACTTCCTTGATAGTTAATTTTATTATTTAAAATACATAGTAAATATTTCCTTATGCATTTTTGGGTTTCGCATATGTTCAGTCTTTTACTATCGTACAGTTCGGTTCATTATTTATTTAATTTCATCAATACCTTTTGTGAGATCTGACTTTTCAATTATGTTCCTAATATAATATGATATGCATTATTGTATCTATGATGCATAGCCTAATTTGATTTAGTTTGATTTGATTTTATATTTACCACCATTTTAGCCGCACAGACACATACAAAATTTACCCTCTAGGGGTGACGCGTATGAGGAATGGCTCCTGTGCCGAAGTTGTGTTTGCCGAGGACAACCCCTCACCCCTCGCCCCTCGCTACCATTCTGCTTCTTGTATGTGTGTGCGTGTTGATATAATTCATCTCTGTCTTCCGTGCTGTATCTCCTCGTCACATCACCCTCGGCCGCAGGAATAAAACTGTTTCTCTCCCATCGTTTAGTCCGCGTCACGTGATCAGAAACGGCAGCTGTTAATCTCGTTTTTGGCGATGCCTTTTGTGCTATATAGGTTTTTTTTTTTTTTCTGGTCGGAGAGTCTACCCTCTTCGCCAATCAATGTGATCACAAAAGCTGACGCGGAATTTCATGAAAGGGATGCGCGCACCTATTCAGTAATTTTGATTTTTAATCCGGTTGTTAGTATTCCAGTGAGGTTTGAGTGTACTTATTAAAATTCCATATTTTTTAGATTCGATTGTGACCAAAAAGGGTTGTTCCAATAATGCCTTGGAAGTGCATCATCGCATTATTACAAAATTGTGTTATAGTAGCTCTTCATTATTAGATTTACTAAAGTAAGATATTTCAGAACAGAAGTAGAAAAATGTTTATTTCCTTTCACTGCACATCATTTTTCACATTCTCTCTGTCGGAACAAACTAAAATGAGCTTTTTCCGTAAATGCTCCTCTGAAATGTAAATGAATCACGAGGATCAAGCGAAATGTATGCACGCAAGGAAGTGGAAAAAAACTAAGACCGCATATTTACAGAATAAATTTAAAAGGCATAAATCTGAAACTATTAAATATGTCACCGCGGGGAGCGCAACTAGGATTTTCGCGACGGTGCCTCTCCGACTCGCAGCCACCCCCGATGTTTTTATTGCGCCTGGGGCTTTCCGGACACGCACTCAAGACCTTTCTCTCGCAATAAAGTCGAGAGGGGGAAAGTGTGCGCAATTCATTAAATTTATTAACGATTACCTCGTGTGGATCCCCTCTAGAGAACTGTAAGGATATAAATTATTCATTGATTTTGGTGGATTTTGTTGAAGTGGCAATTGGACAATTTGGTGGTTAACAGGACATTAGTGCTTCGATGATTTTATGTCCGAAGTTGTCATTCGCTGATTTTATAAAAGCGTTCAAATTATTATTATTCTGTATTTTCCCAACAGATAAATACAAGTATCTAATTACAGGGAACTTAATATTATTTTCTGGTATCTACGAAAATATCTACTCTATTATTTAAACCATTAAACGGTGTAATCATTTTTACCTACGCCCTATCTAGTAACCGCATCATACCACACTGTCATCTTAACAAGTATGATTGACATTACGTACACATGCACGTAATAGCTTTGACAAGTACATTACGTGCTGACAGCTGAACAGCTGATTGCTTACCGTACAACCAAATGACATTTCTTTAATGTACAGAGAGTTTTTCTTTAAAGTATACGTATTCCAAATCCAGCTTGTTTTCTTTAAATCGTTAGTTATTCGTTGTTTTTTTTTTAGGAGTTCAATTTGAAGCCTTAAACGAGTGTTTTCCACTCCCAGACTAAGCATGAAGTAAAATTTCGAGTTTAGAAAAGCCCTGTGAAAATTATCTGGGCTTTTCTAAACTCGAAATTTTACTTCATGCGCCACGCGTATAAAACACTAAAATATTGTGAACTCTATGTATATTTGAACCTCACATAAAATCAGTGTTTTATACGCGTGGCGCATGAAGTAAAATTTCGAGTTTAGAAAAGCCCAGAAAATTTGTCTCGGGTCGCTGCGCGACCCTCGACAAATTTTCACGGGGCTTTTCTAAACTCGAAATTTTACTTCATGCTTAGTCTGGGAGTGGAAAACACTCGTTTAAAGCTTTAAATTGAACTCTTTTAAAAAAACAACAAATGTCGGAGTTTCCATCATTGTCATGGTACTATTAAAAATTATTACAATAAGTTGTTCTTCAATGCCCATTGTTTATTTTGTTAGGGCGTAGGTAAAGTATCGTACGTTTCTCGAGTGGTATGGCAATTACATACTCGCGGAATACTGCACTCGCCCCTGCGCGGCTCGTGCGCAACATGTCCGCTCATACGTAATGTGCTGCATACCACTCTCGTTAGGTAATATACTATTATAATGAGCTAGCGTATTGGCATGTGGTTAACAAAAATAGGTTATTACTGCGAGATGTTAGTCTAGGAACCTGAAACTTCAGCTTACCTAGGATGTTAGGCTCATCAATTTCGTGATTAGAGATTTAGTACGCCTGTCACTTAATCTTTCGACATTAAATGTTTACAAGTGGTTATTATATGTAATGGATGCAGGAAGATATTCCCTAAATTTTGAAAAAAACAACATTTTCAAAAATATTAATTAGTGAAACAAACCAAGTGTTTTAATTAAATATCCAGTATTATATTCAAAAATGTTTCACCACGGGTTAAGTGAGAAATTAATTAAAGATTTTCAAAAACTTTTTTGAATTGCTTCAATTCTACTTACAGTCATTTCGTAGTACGGTGACCAAATAACAGAGGCAAATTCAAGGTTAGAACGTACACATCTATGCAATAAAATTAAGGACAAGTCTTATGCCAATTTTTTTTATTTTTAGGTCGAGGTAACTTCGAAAGGCCCAGAGGCCATACGACCCACCGACCCTATAACATGCCAATTTTTCACAATATCTAGTTGTTTAATTAGGGTCTGTTTTAATTGCTTAGCAGCAGTTTCAATAAATAATAAAACACCATAACACGTCTTTCCTGTTCCCAACGTTTCTTAACTCTGAAAACAGTGTCTTTACTGATGATCACCAATTAAGCAATTTGTTTAATAGAAAAACCATCTTCTATTTTGGTTAGTATTCGAATTTTTGAATTGTTGCCTAATGATGCGACATTTTGACATTAAGGAAATTGACATATTTAAGTAACTAGGAAACTCATAATGTCCGGTTTAAACTATAACATATTTTATGTACTTAATTTTATTGTGTACGTATGAAAAATACAGTTTTTTCAATACGTCAATGTTGTGCAAGTCCTTACAAGTGCAATGGAAAAAGCCTAACAATTTGATACTTTTGTCACAAATCTTATTTATATGATCATTAAATGTCAACTTATGATCAAAAGTTGCTCCTAAATCTTTAATTGAGTTTATACGTTCAAATAATACATTGTTAATACCATAATCAAATATAAAAAAAATCTTTTTTACGATAAAATGACATTCATTTACACTTTGAGAAGTTGAACGATAATCAATTTACCTCACACCATTTATGAATTGTATTAATATCTTTCTGCAACCGAATGCAATCATCCCTTACTCAATGATATTAAATAATTTCATATCATCCACATACAGGAGCACGGTACACCGAATTACCTTAGCAATATCATTAATGAAAATAATGAATAAGAGTGGTCCCAGGTTTGTACCCTGGGGAACCCCAAATGTCGCAGTACACTCACTGAAACGATACCCCATATACTGGACAAATTGACGTCTGTTATGTAGGTATGATTGCATCAGTGAAACGGTTCCCTCCGTAAAACCAAAAGTTTGTTAATGATTACGCAGTGATCAATTGTATCGAACGCTTTGTAGAAATCAGTATAAACTGATTCGACTTGTTTCCCTGCATCTAAATGATTCGAGATATAATCGGTAAAATTCAACAAATTCGATAAAATTGATCGCTTTTTCATATTCCATATTTATATTTTATATTTATTGATGCAATAACAATGTACATGTTTTACATAAGTCACTTCTTAAATAAGTAATAGTAAATTAATAATAAAAATAATAACATATAATGTTAAAAGTTGAAATTTAAAATTTAAACGCTTCACTAAAATTAAAATCGAAATAATCCTCCCAGCAGTAAAATGCATTACTTGATAGGAACTCCTTCATTGTCCGATACAACTTATTGTGGGGTAATTCCTGGATGGTCATAGGCAGGACATTAAAAATTTGATGGCGTAGTAACGTTCTCCCGTCCGCGCTTTTGTCAGCCTTGTAGTTTTTAAATACAAATCCGATTTCTGTCGAGTATTGTATTTATTAATATCACTGCATGTCAGGTAATCATTTAAGTTGCGTTTAATATGGGAAAGGCAAACAAGTATGTAGAGTGATGGGAACGTCAATATGTTCAGATGAATAAATACTTGTCTGCTGTCGTCTGTGTAGTTGATCCCAGCTCTGCAGTCGTCTGTGTAGTTGATCCCAGCTAAGATTCTGACTGTACTTCTTTGGAGTCTAAAAATTTGGTGTCGGATGACGGCGTGTCCCCAAGTTTATGGGGTAAACATTTTTACTCTGAAATAGAGAGAAGTATGTCGTCCGAACAATATCTTTTGAAACCAAAGTTACTAGACTGCGAATAAGAAATATAGTAGAACAGAGCTTTGCTGGAAGTGTGTCCCCATGGGTATTCCAAGATAGAAAAGAGTCAATATGAACTCCCAGAAACTTCGTAGAAGCCTGTTGCTGCACTCTGCTCTTTAACGAAAAAGTGAGCGTAGCTGATTTATTGCAATTGAGTTTCAGACGGTTCATTAGGAACCATTCTGAAACTTAGTTAAGTGATTGATCGTGAAAAGCGGTAGCTGAGGTCAAATTCGGCGCTTTATTAATAATGGTGGTGTCGTCCGCATATAAAATGGTTTTCGTGGCTGACAACGCACAGGGTAGGTCATTAATGTAGAGTAGAAATAAAAACGGTCCTAATACCGAACCCTGCGGTACCCCATGTTCAATAGCTGAGGCTTCAGATATGGTTCCGTTCGATAAGACACACTGCGTTCTTCCAGAGAGATAGGAGAGTAAGAGCCGACAGCTATCTGGGTGTATATTGTAAAAATACAGTTTACGCAGCAATATTTCATGAGAAACACAGTCGAAGGCCTTACACAAATCCAGGAAAGTAGCCATTGATACTGAGCCTTTTTAACAAATTGAAACTTGAACGAAGTGTTTCCACTCCCTGATTATACATGTAATCAAATAAATCAAAATGTACTTCCTTGTAATTCACAGCCAGCTTGATTTTATAGTTGTACTCCAATGTTCTACAAATTTTCATCTAATCAACAGGGTCTTTTTTATCGCGGGCCACATACACAATTCTACATAATCCACATAATTAGCAATCATTCATTGTATAATTCAATATCTGTCGGGGTATTAGCTCGAGTAGTTGTTTTAATTATTATTTGGAGACTTGTCTCAATATGACTAAATTTTTACAGGAAGTCGATATTAATTTTAATTCGATTAATGTAGTTGTATGAGTTACGTGAAGGTGTTAAGTCACTTAATTAAACACAGTTATATTCCTTTCTTCACTTTTATTTTTCTTGCTAGATGTACATTTCGGGTACTAAGTACCCATTATCAATAGCTAACTGATAAGTTAGCTATTGATAATGGGTACTTAGTACCCGAAATGTACATCTAGCAAGAAAAATAAAAGTGAAGAAAGGAATATAACTGTGTTTAATTAAGTGAATTTTAATTTGATTTTATATTTTGTAATTGTCAATCAATCAATTTAAAAAAAAACTGCTCCAAGTGTATGTACTTGATATTTAGTTCAATCTTTCGTGGACTGAGAATAAAGTGTGGTAATTAATATGATACAATTAAGTTTTTCTGAAACACCATAAATAATATTAAGTGATATTTTTAGAACGCATAAATAACATCCCCCTTTACTATTACATTTATCTACCCCACATCAAAGCCGAACGCTAAATTATCTATTTACATCCCTCCTCTCGATCCCGTACGAGGACAGTTATGAATAACGCATAATAAATAACGCCACCAAATTGGGGCAGCGATTTAAAACGCCGCATCTACCCAATTAACATCCCAGGTGTAAAATTTCCGTCATTAAAAATTCGCACCCTCGCTCCGGTTGCGTGCATCAATTTTTAAGCGAGAATTATCGCCCCCCATCTCTGCCGGAATCCCCGCGCTAAGGGCCGAAGACGGGCAGCTTAATTTTTCTCCGAAACCCATGGGTGCGCGCAGGAAAAAAAAACGAACGAGAGTGATGAAGTGAAGACGTGATGGCCGAGAACCCTCGGAATAAATATTTGACGGTGGAACATATGGTGGATGTGGATTGGGTTGAAAGGAGGGTGAAATCGACTTGCGGTTTAAGTTATTTGAAAACTTTTTTTCCGAGTTAATATCCATAATAACTTAATCTTGTCGAATATCTTTTTAAAAAAATTGTATACCTCTGTATGTGGGAGGTAAACTACACCAAGTCACTTAAATAAAACACTTAATGATTTTCAACTAATCAACAATTAGTTGAAAATCATTCAGTGTTTTATTTAAGTGATCATGGATTTTCAAAAATTAAGTGTCTCAACTATCTACGATACGTCAAGTCACATTTTTTCAAAATACGTTTTTTATACTGTTAGAATCAGGATTGTTTACTCTATCGAGAGGTAAATAATTAACGTTGATTTATTTTTAAAAAATGTGACTTGCTGTAGTTTACCTCCCACATACAGACTTTCGCTTTTATTAAGTAGAACGTTAAGCTAAAGCTTCGGTAAAAAAAAAAACGGGATTAGTAAGATAGCTATGTTAATGTTTACGGAAACAAAAATAATAGGTTATACTTACTGTTCAAAAAATATTATGATTTTTGAAATATACTAAATATACGAAAAATTCTCTTTACCTATAGATTTGATATACATGTACAAATCTATAGGTAAAGAGAATTTTTCGTTTTTAAGTATACCTACATATCCCGATATTTACAGCATTTAATAAATTTGCAGAAGTTTGTTTTTTATAAAAGATAAATTTAAATCTTCTAACGAGTGTTTCCACTCCCAGACTAAGCATGAAGTAAAATTTCGAGTTTAGAAAAGCCCCGCGTAGAAAATTTGTCGAGGGTCGCGCAGCGACCCGAGACAAATTTTCACGGGGCTTTTCTAAACTCGAAATTTTACTTCATGCGCCACGCGTATAAAACGCTGATTGAAAGTGAAATTCGATAAAATTCACATTATCTTTAATGGCGGTTACACAAAACCAAACTAAAACAGAAACAATATGTATATAATATAATGTAAGAGCTTTTCGTGAAATAAATAAATATATAGAACTCATACCATTGAACCAGGCGAGATATGCATACAACATATTTTTATCTTTATGGAGTTTGTGTAACCAGTTAATTTTTTGTTCTTCTATTTTCATAGGTTTGACTAATTCTTATTTTAGAATAATACTATAAAAAATGTACCTTTATTTTAAAACCAGTTTCCGCAACACCCGGGGTTCCTCAAGGAACCAACTCTGGGCCAATATGTTTTGTGTTTTCGTATAAATGAAACTTCTAACGAGTGTTTCCACTCCCAGGCTAAGCATGAAGTAAAATTTCGAGTTTAGAAAAGCCCCGCGTAGAAAATTTGTCGTGGGTCGCGCAGCGACCCGAGACAAATTTTCACGGGGCTTTTCTAAACTCGAAATTTTACTTCATGCGCCACGCGTATAAAACGCTGATTGAAAGTGAAGTTCGATAAAATTCACATCATCTTTAATCGCGGTTACACAAAACCAAACTAATTCAGAAAAAATATGTATATAATTTAATGTAAGAGGTTTTTCGTGAAATAAATAAATATATAGAACTCATACCATTGAACCAGGCGAGAAATGCATACAACATATTTTTATCTTTATTGAGTTTGTGTGACAAATTCATTTTTTGTTCTATTATTTCCATAGGTTTGACTTACACTTATTTTAGAATAATACTATCAAAAAAGTGCCTACATTTTGAAACCAGTTTACGCAACACCCGGGGTTCCTTAAGGAACCAATTCTGGGCCAATATGTTTTGTGTTTTTGTATAAATGGAACTTCTCACGAGTGTTTCCACTCCCAGACTAAGCATGAAGTAAAATTTCGAGTTTTGAAAAGCCTGAAAATTTGGTTTGGTCGCGAAGCGCGGAGCGGCCAAACCAAATTTTCAGGCTTTTCTAAATTCGAAATTTTACTTCATGCGCCACGCGTATAAAACACTGATGATTGCAGTACATTATGAACTTCACTTAAAAGTTCAAAATATACTGCTTAACTTTGATCTGAGTTTAATAAATATTATTTATTTCGTGTAACTAAATCTTCCAAAATTCAAGCACCTGCAGCAACTTTTTTTCCTATTATTTCTTTTATTTATATTTACATATCCTAACCCACTTTTACTCTTAAAGCGCAAGATTTGGTTGTACAAAATTTGTAAAATTATTTAATGTGAGATCAAACTTGGGCAGAATATTTTGAGCTTTATTGTAAATCAGTGTTTTATACGCGTGGCGCATGAAGTAAAATTTCGAGTTTAGAAAAGCCTGAAAATTTGGTTTGGTCGCTCCGCGCTTCGCGCTACACGACCAAACCAAATTTTCAGGCTTTTCTAAACTCGAAATTTTACTTCATGCTTAGTCTGGGAGTGGAAACACTCGTTAGAAGTTTCATTTATACGAAAACACAAAACATATTGGCCCAGAGTTGGTTCCTTGAGGAACCCCGGGTTTGCGGAACTGGTTTCAAAATGAAAGTACTTTTTTATAGAATTATTCTAAAATGAGTGTTAGTGAAACCTATGGAAATAGAAGAATACAATTAATTGGTCACACAAACGCAACCAAACCAAGTTTTCAGGCTTTTCTAAACTCGAAATTTTACTTCATGGGTAAACTGAAGTAGCTTCATAGGTATACTGAAAAACAAAAATTAGTCTGGGAGTGAAAAGACTCGTTAGAAGCTTTAAATTTACCTCTTATAAAAAAATGAACTTCTGCAAATTTATTAAATGGTGTAAATATCGAGATATTGTAGGTATACTGAAAAACAAAAATTCTCTGTAAATAAATTTTTAGGCTTTTCTAAACTCGAAATTCTACTTCATGCTTAATCTGGGATTGGAAACACTTGTTAGACGTTTTAAATAAAATGCGCTAAATGTTTATTAAAATTCAATTAAACCCATTGATTAAATTTTCTAAAAATCATGAGCTTTTGTTTCTTGTTTATCCATCCTGGAAAATTAAATCCATATACTCAGCGTATTGTTATTTGTAATTCGCAAAATAATTATCACACCAGTGCACACCGTGAATTACAAATCAAGCAAAATTTAAACACAACACAAAAACCAATGTAGATTCCACGCTTTAAGTATTCGTTGCATAATTAATGGCGTTTTTTGTAATCGCGCGCGCGTGCGTTTTGTAATGTTAAACATTTTTACGATAATCGGGAATAGGTAATGACCGTCATCGAGCAGTAAATTTGAATCAGGTGCGAAACGGCCGTCATCAATTTGATATTGTGGCGAGCTGCAGCACCTGTTGTGAGTCGCCCCCATCTTCAATATTTATGCCGAGGAGTTGCCGGAATGTTTTTTATAAGCGAGCACCTGCTTGCTGTAGGACGTGATATATTATTTTGTTAATTGGGATTAAATAGATTCGAATCGATTAAGCTTGTGTTTTTGGGCGACTGTTAACAACTGGTTTCTGTTGTTAAAACATGTTTTATCCATTACTTGCTTGAATATTGATTCGGGTGAACATTGGATTTATTTAAAAGTTGATCAAATGTATAAAGTAGAAAACAATGTACTGAAGTAATCGTTCAATTAAATTTTGATATGGATTAATACTGTAAAGTTTATTATTTAGTATTTTCAATATTTCACACTTATTTAAATATTAAGTAGGTTCTTTTATTCTGGGTGAGGTTAAAATAACTTGATATTTTTATATAACGAATATCAATTCTATTTTCATAACTGAGAAACTTATGAATATTACAATATAATATATTTAGAAACTTTAACTAGCTTGCTTAACGAAGTTTATTGAATTTAATCGAAGTAATATTTTTACTGTCTTGCGTTCGAGAGTCAAATCAGAAGTGCCCGAAATAAAATCTAATAGTAATGAATAATGGTTCTTCGTTAAGCAAACAATGCGTAAGGAGGAGCACGCATAGGCCGGGGTGAACTTTATCATCTTTAGCGGAATTTTTCCATTAAGTACAAATTCTAATTAACTATTTATTCTTCCCAGGCTTATCTGTGCTCTAGCATTAGCAAATGCATTCTGATAATAACATTTAGCAATGAATAATATTTAAGTAAAAATAAACAACAAACATCAATAAGTGAAACAAACATAAATAACTTTAAATATGATTTACAAAAATGCACGACACTAAAGTATTAAATTATATAAATGAAATAAATATACAGATGGGTACATTACAATACAATAACATTTTCGTAATTTTATATTATATTTAAAGTGTGCAAATTATAAGAAGCGTAAGCTTTACAAATTAGTTACAAATTAAGTGCAAAATATAGTGATTAAACAAAGTATAAAGTGTTTTATTTACAAGTATGTACCGAAAGCACTTGGAAAAATGTCCATCATATAATTTGGAGCAATTCATGGGGAAATATTGGGAAACGTTCACTAATTTTTTCGACATTTACAGTATTCGGTTGAAGATTTTCTTTTATTAAAATTAATGTATATGATTTAAATAGCGTGAAAGAGAAGACATGTGGTGTTGACTTTTGAAAGGTATTTATTATCCTCTCGAATGTTTTAATTCAAATATAGCATTATGTTGATGATTCCGATAACAGATGGAACAAGAAACCGCCGGATCCACAAACAGGTTCCCCACAATATCAAAAGCCTGAATTTATTTAATTTCGCCGAGGTCCAATTTGTCTCGCGCATAATTGACGGTGGAAGGTGCTTTTGAAGTGACTGCGAGAATAAGTTTCCCTTTTTATTTCAGCGGTGGATCCAATAAATTTCATGCGTGCCGTGCCGCTTTTTTGAAGCGTGGGCGAGGAAAACTAGTGCGGAGCGTATATATTTGTATTTCCCGGATTTAATTCGATCCAATTAATAATTTTTAATCTATATGGATTATTTACTTAACTATAAGTATTTTCACTTTTATATAAATAAAAAAAATTAAACACTTTCAAATATATATTGTGCATTCGCTACAATTGTTTCGCCACACTGTGGCTTCATCAGGCGAAGAAATGAAATGATATGAAATACTAATTTCGATCAACTACTTGCGAAACCTCATCAGTAGCGATTTTACAAAAAAAATCCTCGTAATTCAGATATTAATAATTTACAAATATTAGTATAAACATCTACTCAAAACATTAATATGATAATAATATTAAAAATCGCTCATGATGAAGTTGTACGTATCATACAAAAAAAAACAGAAAGATTACGCAGCTCATAAGTATTTTGTGCTCTTGTCAAATTTCACAGTTTGCACTTATGAGCTTTTGAAAGTAGTTGATCAATATACTAATTCTCTGTAAACTAATTTTAGTTGTGTGTGGGTGCAACAGATTTTTTTTTTTCGCTTTCCGTGCTTTGTTGTTTTCAATCTCGCCCTGAAGATGAGCCCGGGTTTGAGACGTGGGGGCGGCGGAGGAGGGAATCGCCTGGGTATTGATTTAGTAGCTAGCGGGCGTTCTAAGGCTTTGGTAGCAGATAGACAGCCAGGCATGACGCATTATATATGGCGCTGGAGACGAACTCCCCAATAGAAACGGCTTTATGAGCCAGTGAATGGGACGGAGAGAAACGGAGAGAGGGAAAATGGGAATAATGTGATGTGAAAAGGACAGCTGGAGTTTTGAATTTTTCGCTCAGTTCCAGACACGGGCAGGCAGGAGGACGGAAAATAAAATTACAACAACAAAAAAAAAAACGCACGTTTTCCCCTATCAGGCCTTTTAATTGGATTATCGGGCAACGTGTATGTCACCTACAACCTACGACCTCAAATCCCGTGGGAACGGAACCTTTGGCCCCGGCCGTGGTCTTCCCGGAACTTTTTAATTACAACCAAAATGCAATCCGGCTAATTACACGGTAGTTTCTGCGCCGGCGGAGATTTTAAATTTAGATAAAACGCTGCCAAAATTTCGTTTTCCCGGCGCCCATAAATTAGACTGTTTGGCTGACACGGAGTTCGGATTAATTCATCTCTTTCAGATTAACTGTAGTGAACTGACGTTGGCGTGAGGGTTTTTCATGAGAACAGAGGAGGATCGGAGCAGCAGTGTTCTATATATATATATATATATATATAAGATTAGATTGGGAAACACGAATCGGTAAAATTTATATTACACAACTATTCTTTTATTGATTTCTTTTTTAATTTGAATCGTTAGCCGCGCAAAATTCCGAAGTGAATTCATTAAATTCTCCGTTGAGAATATTTTTTTTTTCCTTAATAAAGGCCAGTTGCACCAAACACGTTGAACTAGTTCAACTCAGAATTTTAGTTTAAAGCAGAGGTGGGACGAATCCTCGTAAAAGGGATTCGAATCACGAATCCGAATCACCTAATAAGATTCGAATCATGAATACTCGAATAAAGGATTCGTAAGAGATAAATATGATTCGAATCAAAGATTCGAATCCTGTTTTTTCGAATTACGAATACAAATCCTTTAGGAATGAATTTGATTTTATTATTTTTTCGCAACCATTAATATATAAATATCGTTACCAGTTGTTTTAACAAAAATATTTAAAACCTAATTATTTATTATTAACACTGAACATCGCCGATAACAGACTGAATATCTGACTCCCTGTTACTCTGATTCAAGATGTATTTGCGTGTTTTTGAACTTCACTTTAAATCAGTGTTTTGTACGCGTGGCGCATGAAGTAAAATTTCGAGTTTAGAAAAGCCCGAAAATTTGTCTCGGGTCGCTGCGCGACCCACGACAAATTTTCACGGGGCTTTTCTAAACTCGAAATTTTACTTCATGCTTAGCCGGGGAGTGGAAACACCCGTTCAAAACTTTAAATTGAACTCTATTATAAAATTGACGAAGCCTAAGATTCACTGAATATCATTAAAACCGGGGAAGTCCGAAAAAAGTCATAGAATTTTATTCAAATTCACCAAAACGCTAACAAAATAACCATATGATATTATTAAATTTGTCAAATTCAGCAGGAAAATTACAAAACACGTAAAAACTTATAAAATTAACTTAAATATTAACCAAAACAATGTTTTCATTTAACAAAATGGGGGTTTCCCACAGAAGAAAGTTATATTAAAAGGTCAGGGAAAAAAATCTTGAATCAGGGAAATGCCGGAAAAATTTAACGTTTCAGATTGTGGCTACCATATCAGTTTTACTTTAAAGAATATTAAACAAAATTTTGAAAACTAGATTATTATCTTTAAATATATTTTCAGTCATTTAATGTTCTTATCAAAGCAATCAGTTTTAAGTTTCGAACGGGCGTTTCCACTCCCAGACTAAGCATGAAGTAAAATTTCGAGTTTAGAAAAGCCCCGCGTAGAAAATTTGTCGAGGGTCGCGCAGCGACCCGAGACAAATTTTCACGGGGCTTTTCTAAACTCGAAATTTTACTTCATGCGCCACGCGTATAAAACGCTGATTGAAAGTGAAGTTCGATAAAATTCACATCATCTTTAATCGCGGTTACACAAAACCAAACTAAAACATAAAAATATGTATGTAATGTAATGTAAGAGGTTTTTCGTGAAATAAATAAATAAATAGAACTCATACCAATATTTTGAAAACTAGATTATTATCTTTAAATATATTTTCAGTCATTCAATGTTCTTATCAAATCAATCAGTTTGAAGTTTCGAACGGGCGTTTCCACTCCCAGACTAAGCATGAAGTAAAATTTCGAGTTTAGAAAAGCCCCGCGTAGAAAATTTGTCGAGGGTCGCGCTAGCGACCCGAGACAAATTTTCACGGGGCTTTTCTAAACTCGAAATTTTACTTCATGCGCCACGCGTATAAAACAGTGATTTAACGAGAAATTAAAAAACACACAAAATAAATTTTTCATCTTAATCCTCACAATTAATTCGAATTACTTTTGACGATTCAAAACCTTTTGTAAGTATTCCAATCTTTTTATAAATATTCGAATTCTTTTATAAGGATTCGAATCACCCACATTTGGATTCGAATACGAATCCTCTTAAAAAAATGTAAAGAATCCGGATCACGAATCCAGTTGAACTAAAGTATTCGAATGCCTCTTTTGAATCCTCTGTGGCGTACCCTCGAGGAATGTACAGGCGAGAGCGTGGCAAACAAGGAGCTCCAGGCATCAGTGAGGCGGATGAAAAATCCAGGGCAACCAAAAAAATAAATATTTTAGACAGAGAATATTGTATGTAAAACGTTAGTTTACATTCTTTGTATTAGAATAAAGAAATAATCTCTATTTTGACAATTTCCTGAGTAATTAATAACAAACCTCACGCATCAGTACATGAGTAGAAGTTTGTTAAAACAAACCAAAAACTCAACATTGGTGACCCCGAGGGGCCTACGTTGTTGGTGACCCCTGAACACGCTGCCGTAGTAAGCAACCCGGCAGGATAAGTGCCGACGATTCGCCGATAGCAGAGGAGCAGGAGCACATCGAGGAATATCGAAAGCTATCAAATCTGTCAGCTGTCTACAATCCTTCATTCCTGTACTCGTCCAGACAACACGAAAGCCACACGGAAGCACGAAAACCACGAAACATTCCTCGAAGGTGACGCTACATTAACCTTTCTTCACATTAGAAAATCCTCACCTTCTCCTAACATTTTCTTCCTTCTTGATTTTCTTTCTTCTAATTTCTTTTCCTATGTTCAAACGGTATGGAAGATCAAAGTTCCTCTGAGGAAACGATCGGTAATATTAAATGTGTGCTTCCACCATTTTGGCGTGTTGACCCCTTTATTTGGTTTATCCAAATAGAGGCGGAATTTTTAAATTCATGCGTAACCAGGTGTGTCCGGAAATTTAATAAAGTTGTAGCTTCCTTACCTCCAGATATCGCAATGGCCGTAAGGGATTTGTTAATGGAACCACCCGTCATCGATCCTTATGAAATACTAAAAAATTAGATTATTAAACGGACAATGATTTCTGAAAAGAAACGTTTACAAAAACTCTTATCGAACGAGGTACTCGGAGATCAAATTCCTTCCCAACTCCTACATAAATTATAGCAACTTTTGGGGAATACCTCAATCGATGAGAACTTACAACGCGAAATTTTCTTGCAACGTCTTCCCGCTGATGTGCAAAAGATCCTAGTTGCATCACGTGGTACGTCATTAGCAAATCTTGCAGAAATGGCAAATCACGTGATGGAAATCTCAGCACCTATGTCCATCAGTACTACTGGCATTTCCAAACAAGTTTCGAATAACACCAAATTAGACACGAAATTTAGCAATTTCGAAGCAACGGTGCAAAGTTTACAGAATCAAATTTCGGAATTAACTCAAAATTTAACCACCTTAACTGCCTCTATTTTGCAACAATCTAAAAACAAATATCCAAGTCGAAACCGTTCTTCTTCCAGGTCTCGTTCTGTACAACGTGATGACCCAAACCACAAATTGTGCTGGTATCACTATAATTTTAAAGACGATGCACGAAAATGCACCAAACCTTGCGATTGGGGAAACGGCTCAGAACGGGTTTGATGTCGACCTACGATGCCGTTCATCCATCAGGTCGACTATTTTTTATCCGCGATACAAATTCTGGCACTAAATTTCTTATCGACACTGGCGCCCAGGTCAGCATTTTGGCGGTGAATCAATGACGGACCGTTTCAAATTTTAAAGCGACAATCAAAATTTGTTACGATTTCTGTTAACGGAAAAATCACAAATGTTACCGTTGACCTATTAAGGAAGGTAGGCTTCCAACCAACATTATCTGTTGCTTCATCTTCAAATTCTTTATACTTTTCTCCGTTCCCTACTATACCTCTTCGGTCTATTCTTAAACGTCATGGATCTGTAACCAAAAAAACTACTCCTACTAGAGGGGTTTCCTTCTCTTTTCCCCTTTCCTAGTTTTCTCTTTTACTTCCTTTTTCTAAAGGGGGGGTAGTGTGGCGTACCCTCGAGGAATGTACAGGCGAGAGCGTGGCAAACAAGCTCCAGGCAGTGAGGCGGATGAAAAATCCAGGGCAACCAAAAAATAAATATTTTAGACATATAGAGAATTTTGCATGTAAAACGTTAGTTTACATTCTTTGAATTGGAATAAAGAAATAATCTCTACTTTGACAATTTCCCGAGTAATTAATAACAAACCTCACGCATCAGTACATGAGTAGAAGTTTGTTAAAACAAACCAAAAACTCAACACCTCTAAAGGGATTCGAATCCTGAATGATTCGAATGCTGCCCAGCTCTGGTTTAAAGTGACATTAGGCCATTGAAACATAGGTGATCTTGAACTTGGGATCAACTTGAACTCAAGTTCAACGGTTTTGGTGCAACTGGGCCTAAAACACAATAGGTTTGTTCCTTTGTACTGCACTTAAGTAGAACTAAGTTTAAGTCTGTGGCGTCACAGTCTAAGTTAGGGTAACTTTAGATTTATAATTGCGACGTCTAGCTCATGTAACGAGCAGATTCAGTGCAATAAGTGTAAAAAGTGCCGCACCAATTCATGTAACGAACAGACCTGGTGTGTGTGTGTGTGTGTGTGTGTGTGTGTGTGTGTGTGCGTGTAATCCCAATCAATCTCTGTAATTCCACTGCTCCCAAAAAAGTCGGCAGTGAATCACTTTTTGACAATGTAATGAGCGGCCGTAAAATTACTAGCGATTTAGTCCCACGTGCAATCTTCATTATCCAAATTTGAATAATCAAAATCAATTACTGATTTATTAATATAAATACTACAGGCGATACTCCGTGATGAAATCGAGCAATTTTCGAAATAAGAAGACCAAACTGGTTTTAAAACTTTACAATACATATCTTGAATTAGTTTCTCATCTTTTAAATTTAACCAAGTGTTTTCTTTGAAAATCATAGTTAAAAAAAAAAATCATTCACAATACATATTGTTGAAATTTAACCAAGTATTTTCTTTAAAAATCATAGTTAAAACATAGTGGTGAAATATTTTCACCACTATGTTTTAACTATGATTTTTAAAGAAAATACTTGGTTAAATTTCAACAATATGTATTGTGAATGATTTTTAAAGAAAACATTTGGTTAAATATAAACAATATTAGTTAAATTCAACCAAGTGTTATTTTTAAATCATTCACAATACATATTTATGATACAAATTTAGTGAAAAAAGTTAAGCTGCTGAAGGAAAGCATTTCGAACAATGTCTGTGATATTTTTTAAATGTTTTGTTATTGTTCTATTTTTTTTGCTTGCTAACATATTAATTAATAATTTCATTTTTAAATGGAATAAAACATTTTTAAGTATAAATGAAATTGCCAATTCTTGGTTGCAGAATACTTCAAACATTAAAAGTGCGATTCTTTTCGCAATCTACAACAAGTTAGTCTTACAAAGACTATATCAAACACTCAATGAAACAACTACTTCCCTGGCTAATACCCCAACGGACATTGAAATATACAACAAGAATTGGCAATTTCATTTATACTTATGTTTGAACGGTAACGTAACCGCCAGTCTAAGGTCTCAAATTGTTTAGAGGGAATGGCAAAGCTATACTGATGAGAGATAAATCTCGAAACGCGTCTATAGATGGCCTGAATAATTTGACCCAAATTGTTACATTTGCAGTAGGTTACTGTATATAACAGCAAACACTTGTTGTATAATTCAATGTCCGTCGGGGTATTAGCCCGGGAAGTAGTCGTTTCAATGAGTGTTTGATATAGTCTTTGTAAGACTAACTTGTTGTAGATTGCGAAAAGAATCGCACTTTTAATGTTCAAAATTATATGATAAAATAATTTTTAGCATGTAAAATAGTATGTCCCACGTTAAGAAAACATACTGTATATTTACCGGATGGTATTAAAAACTGTATCAAAAATTACATCAAATTATAGTTTTTATAGCACGTTATTATTTCAATTTTTGACGAGCAAATATTATAAGTTCCTTACGTGAAGAAGTAACTACGTTGCGAAACAATTGTCGTGAAACATACAAAATAATAGTTCAACATCATTAAGTGTTTTATTTAGGTCAGCAAATATTTCGTCAAGTTTCCTTTAACTTATACTTCTGGGCTACTTTGAGAAAACGAGAACGACACAATTAGCTAGTGTATCGACCTGGATGAAAATGCGCGGTCAATTAGACCGAAATCTCGACCCAGGCGCGAGTATCTATGAAATCTATGACGTTTGAAGGAGCAAGAGCGACGCGGGTATCTCTTTCAAAATCTACGGATTCCGGACTCCTCCGGGGCGAGAATTTATCTCTACGCCACATAAATTCGATCTGACGTTTATTGGACTAACGGTAATAGGAGTTAAGTGCGTACGGTGCCCAAGCCCATTGTTTTGGAACGGGGACCGAGATTCGCCCAGATTATAAAATGTTGCTCCGTTTTTTATATGTAACTAAAAATTAGACTCACGCAAATAAACACGGAAACATTCCATTAAAATACAATAATGATAAGAGAGTTTACTTTACGAAATCAAGGTTGATAAGTTACAAAAGTAAATTCTTGATAATTTATTTTAATTTTTTTTTAGATTCTTGCTTTTCAGGTAAGAAATTAACCTGATCCATAAGGCCACAATTGTAATTTACATTAATCATTCGACGTTCATGCACGAAATCCACCTATAAGACTCTTCTAGAGTACCAAAAAAATTTAGCCAACACTCTTTCTGCAGACAATCGAGTTTTGGCTTTGATAGGTTTTTTTCGCCTTTCTCCCTATTTATTTATTCAACGGATAACACCTTTTACAATGAACTAATTATACAATATATCTATAACTATAATATTATAGTACATGTTCTCAAACGAATAAACAGTAACATAAACATAACTAAAATTTTAACAAAACATAAAATCTGTAATTTAATATATAAAGTAAACTACTATTACCGTAAACAGGAAGATACAATACATGATCATTTATACATATCGGTTTAAGTCCACAAGTATTGATAAATCAATACGTCTGAATTGACATTTGAACAGAGATAACGGTATGTTTAATTCATTTATATGATTTTTTAACAAAAATGTATATAGATTTTTTTTATATTTAATTTTTTTCTTCAGAAATTTAAAAGACTATTTTGGGATTTTTGCCTATTTGCTTAGGTAGCATCGTCATAGTTAATGGTAAACTCTTATTATTAAATTGTTATTTGCTGCCACTGCAGCTACCTAGATGCTACGAAACCAAGCCAAATTTTCAAGCTTTCCTAAACTAGAAACTTTACTTCAAGCTCAATCAAGGGGAGAAACACTCGTTAAAAGCTTTGAATTAAACGCTTTTATAAAATCAACGAAAGCATAAATATTTACAAAGTATATATCGGGATATGTAAACTTAATAGAAAAATGCCCAGTATGTATAGCGCCCGCAGAATCTTTTACAGAGGGGGGGGGGGGGCAAAATATAATAATAATAAGATATGTCTATATCTAGAATTTTATGCTCTGAAATATTGAAATATGAAAACATTTTAAAGTATGTCAAAAAGTAATTATCTGTGATAAAAAAATGATTTAAATATTTTAAATTAAACAATTAATCAGCGTTTTTATGCGCGTGGCGCATGAAGTAAAATTTCGAGTTGAGAAAAGCCAGAATTTGGATTTGGACGCTGCGCGTCCAAATCCAAATTCTTCGGGCTTTTCTCAACTCGAAATTTTACTTCATGCTTCGTCTGGGAGTGGAAAACATTCGTTAAAGAATAATTACTCGCTTTTTACAATATTTTCATTCATTTACAAAATCTTGAGGGTTTTCATGTTTTAGTTCAATTTTCAAAATCTTGTCAATTTTTATGAATTTCCAAGATTTTGAATAATTTTCAATATTTTCACGACTCGTGAATTTTTTAATACGATCACGAATTTTTATACGTGAATTTTCAAGATTTTAATCAATTTTCAATATTTCCACGACTCGTGAATTTTGTAATACGTTCGTGAATTTTTTAATATGTTCGTGAATTTTCCAACTTTTCTTTTAAATTTCCAAGATTTATAACAATTTTCAAAATGATGAAAAAAAATCGTGCATTTTTCAAGATGGTTGCTGATTTTTAAATTCTTGACTCCTTTCATGTATTTCCTAGATTTTTGTTAATTTTTAAAAAAATTGCCTATATTCATGACTTTTCAACAATTTCGTTAATTTTCGGGTTCGCAAATTTCAAAGAAATTTATTTGGCAACCAAAACTTTTACCCATCCCAACCCAACTATAACTCATCGAAACTCAACTTTACCTCATCCCAATCCATCCCAACCTAACTCTAACGCATACTAACCCAATTCTAACCTAATTTTAACACATCCCAACCCTAATTTAAAATGGAGGATATTAAACAGTTTAAGTATTCTGCATTATTATAATTTCTAAATATTTAATATATTTTGTTTAAATAGAATCACGTGATCTTTATCTTTATTTTTGTAATTTTATTTTGTTTTGTTTATATATATTATTTTAAGAATTTTTACTTTTGTAATATTACTCTGTAATTGGGATGTCCTGTTGGGTAATAAATATTATTATTATTATTATTATAAAGGATAGTTAATTCCATAGTTAGTAGAATGAAATTTTAGACCCGATAATTGTTTTGAGCGCTCCCAAAATCACTATCTTCAAGTAGACAGAAACAAGATACTCATTAATAAGCTTGAATCCAGAACATAGGTCCAAAAATATTCTTCGGTTCTTTAATGGCTGCAAATTTAAGAATCTTAAAGACTCTGTATAACTATAATGCTCCCTGGGAATTCCGCGTCTTCTTGAAACTATTTGACAAAATTTACTTTGCACAGTTTCTAAATTTGATGATGTATTATTATAGAACGGTGACCACTAGCACGTTTTTTTAGAAAACATGTCATATGTGACAATTTTCTTGCAAAAAATTATCATATGTAATAATTTTTTGCAAAAAAAGCTTCTCCTTATTATTGGTAACAATAACAATCGACAAGTTTTCAGCTTTTTGACCGACCCAATGAACCCAAAGAGCCAAGATTTTGTTTAAAACACTACTGCTTTCTGATGGACTAGACATGTTCATAGCTGACATCAACTCCGTCAGAAATTCCAACCACTGTAAAACGTCAGGACCCGATTGAAACATCCACACAGTTTTTTTTGCCACCCCGAAAGCGGGTCGTGTATCCACTTAAAAAAAAACACTTTATAGTAGAACTCACGAGAGGTGTACTATTATTACAGATTTAAAATCTATGGTAAAATTTTTCTTCGTGGTATTTTCATATTAACATTATTTCTTCTGCTCTTGTGTGCAACTTATGCTAAACTCTCTTAACTAGCAGATTTATATTATTATAGCTATTTTAATTTGATCTTAGATGTCACTGGACACCTCTAGAGCGTGAACTGGACTATACACATAATTTTAATAGATTTATGGGTTTCCTAAATGATAAACAAAAAAAATTAAAAACATATTTACTGATTTCTTAACTAGTCGAGAAAAAGGTATCCAAATACATCTTTTAAATCCTCTAAAAATATTCGAATCCTGATTGAGTTTCCAATTGCAGAAATATTCGCAATTATTTAACGAAACAACAAAAATTAAAACCGGTTTCAATCAATAAATCCATTCGCTTATCACCAAACACGCACAAAAAAACGCAGGCGATTTCAAGAGCGACTCTATTCATTCCACCTTTTCAACACCAGACACCAGTTGTGTATGGTTTTTCAAACGGTGTATTCGTGTTTTCGCTTTTTAGAAAACTGATCGGTTTTCAAGTTTGATTTTCGCGTTTTCAAGTGCTAGTCTTTATGACAGTAATTGCTGTGGCTAGTCGCCAGAGCTGCAAATTACGCAAGGAGAAGAAGAAATGTTAGTTAGTGTTTTGATTCGTTAGTGAAGTTTCGATTAACGGATTATTAAAACTAAAATCCAGCGCTAGATATTTGGATTTGAAGGATCGTCTTCCATTAATTAAGAGGTTAGTGCGATGGTTTGATTTCTTCCTATTTGGGGATGTTGATCGATTTTGATAAAATTGTTGTTTGACGAAAATCTCGTAGTATTGAAATTGAAAATCTTACGAAAATTTCGAAATATTGAAATCTTATGAAAATTGTATAAATCGTGAAACATCTTAAAATATATAAAATCTCATAAACATTTTATAAATTGACAAAAATTCAGAATATTGGGCTTTTCTAAACTCGAAATTTTACTTCATGCGCCACGCGTATAAAACAATGATTTCAAGTGAAGTTCAAAATATACCACTAAATCAGAATTAAAAATAAACTGCTACAGCATAATCCAAATATACTGTTAAACAATAATATTTTGAAATGTTTGATTTGTTTAGCATTTACTTTAAGGACGTCTTTATATAAGATAATATTAAAAACACTTTACTTTGTTTTACCACTTTATATAAATGTTTAAATAAAAGTGGCAAAACAAGGTTAACTACTTATCATAATATTTTGAACATCACGTAAAATTTTGATATTTTTAATTGCTTCTCACCCTCACAGTCTATTAGCAAACTTAAGCGTATTAATGTTTGTTATTTATCTTAGTATTGTAAGTTTATTTTATGTATAAGTATTACTGTATTTTTTTGTAATTATAAAATTTTGTCAATATGTATTTTGTAAAATGGATCTTCCGTTAAATAAATAAATAAATCAGTGTTTTATACGCGTGGCGCATGAAGTAAAATTTCGAGTTTAGAAAAGCCCAGAAAATTTGTCTCGGGTCGCTGCGCGACCCTCGACAAATTTTCACGGGGCTTTTCTAAACTCGAAATTTTACTTCATGCTTAATCTGGGAGTGGAAAACACTTGTTCAAACCTTCAAACTGAACTCTTTTAAAAATTAACGAATATGTATACTGAAAAGAAAAATTCCCTGTATAATCAGAGACCTACATGAAAAAATCGAGGGTAATTGTGATTCACGGTATCGGATTTAATTTTAAGTTGTTGGTAGGCAGAGAAGATTTATGTGCTGAAAGCGTAATTTCCCTTTTAAGGAACCCAGGGAGTGATCGGTATCTAATCCTGTATCTGTTGGCGAACATGAGTTTGATTTGGTAATCAGTGTAGTAATTCCGGTGCCATGGGGTGTCTCCGGGACGCGGACTAATGTGCCCGGAGCACGAGACACACGGCGCGCACACACACACAACTCAATTTTCCCCGAACCGAAAATTGGGATCATTTCCTAAATATGTAATTTAAAACTGGAACGTTAATGCAGTTTGACATGAAAACTGGGGTGTAATTATGAAATTATTTATTTACGGGAATCCCCGTGTTGTGGTAATTTTAGCAATCCGCGGCGCGTTTCCGTCTCCGTCTCCAAGGTTCTTATTATTTTTGGCCGTGCTTTGAAAGAACATGTAATTGAATAGATATGAGGCATTAAATAAATTTCTGGAACGTCCCGTTAACTCGGAGAGATTTATTTATTTCCCCTCTCCAGAAATACACCCATTTTCCTAATAGCTTTCTTTCTTGTAATTCTTCTACCCTCAACATCATTTCCACGTAGTAAATTATCGACGGCGAAAACAAGTGGATTTACGAGGTAGCCATCGCTCTTAATACTCAGTGCGGACCTAACCTAACCATTATAATAACTTGTGAAAAAATAGGGACGTTCGGTTTCAATTCATTTTGGGAGGGGTTAACATCGGCTCTGTGCAAAGACGAGTAAAAGGAAGGTCAAAAGGGAGATGGATTTCCTTTGTGTTTAGCCAGTGGCCCGTTCATTGCAACCGGATCCTAAACTAAGTAAATCACGAGTATGTTTGTCTGGACAGAATGGACACTACCCCTCGTTACTAACCCGCCCCGCCCCATCCACTACTCCCAAAGTTTATATTCTGACATTTCCACTAAGAATAACCGGGGAACACTAAAATGGCACATGCAAATTTAATCGATCCGAATAATTCCAACCGTGTTAATCTAAACGAAATAAATGTTTCACCCCCCCCTCCCCTCCTCGCCCTTCCTCGCGCGCCACTCAAGCTACAAGTGTACACAATCCCATGGCCCGTTTTATTTATGGCCTTCTTTTCTCCATTTTCGCCGACGACGATAATGCCCCCCGTTCCTTCCTGATTCGGGGGAGTTCATCATTAAACCGCCCTCCCCGCTCCCGAGTTCCATTCCACCGTTCCGAATGGTAATTATCGGTGGAACGCGCGATCGCCCCGATCACAATGAAATTCCCTTTCAATTTCGAATACCTGATGCCATCGGAATCGCTATTCCGAAAACTAATTTCCAATTCAACGCCCTGTTTTAAATTACGCGAGGAATAAATCAAATTTTCATGGGGGGGAGTGAATTTGCTATTTAGATACAATCCTATTTCACCGTTTGAATTAAATTTTCATCAAACTAAACTTTAAATCCAATGGATTTTATAGAAAACAAGTAAATTGGATGTAATCGAATTTTTATTGGTAGGGTTGTAGAGTGGAAAACATTCGTTTAGGGCTTCAAATTGGACTCTTAATTTAAACATTTATAGAAGTGGTAAAACAAAGTAAAGTGTTTTTAAAATTATTTTATATAAAAATGTACCACACAGTAAAAGCTAAACAAATCAAACATTTCAAAATATTATTGTTCAACAGTATATTTATAATCCAGCTTAAACAATTTATTTTTAATTCTGATTTAGAAGTGTATTTTGAACTTCACTAGAAATCAATGTTTTATACGCGTGGCGCATGAAGTAAAATTTCGAGTTTAGAAAAGCCCAGAAAATTTGTCTCGGGTCGCTGCGCGACCCTCGACAAATTTTCACGGGGCTTTTCTAAACTCGAAATTTTACTTCATGCTTAGTCTAGGAGTGGAAAACACTCGTTTAGGGCTACAAATTGGACTCTTAAATAAAAAACAACAAATATCTAAAGATTTAAAGAAAATAATAAAATAATTTCTTCTAGGTAAGCATACGCTTAAGCTGTACATTTTCCGACATTCGTTGTTTTTTAAATAAGTTCTATTTGAATCTTTAAACAAGTGTTTTCCACTCCCAGACTAAGCATGAAGTAAAATTTCGAGTTTAGAAAAGCCCCGTGAAAATTTGTCGAGGGTCGCGCAGCGACCCGAGACAAATTTTCTGGGCTTTTCTAAACTCGAAATTTTACTTCATGCGCCACGCGTATAAAACACTGATTTCACGTGATGTTCAAAATATTCTAATAAGTACTTAACTTCCTTTCACCACTTTTATTTAAACATTTATAGAAGTGGTAAAACCAAGTAAAGTGTTTTGAAAATTATTTACATTATATAAAGATGTACCACACAGTAAAAGCTAAACAAATCAAACATTTCAAAATATTATTGTTCAACAGTATATTTATAATCCAGCTTTAGCAATTTATTTTTAATTCTGATTTAGAAGCATAATTTGAACTCCACTAGAAATCATTGTTTTATACGCGTGGCGCATGAAGTAAAATTTCGAGTTTAGAAAAGCCCAGAAAATTTGTCTCGGGTCGCTGCGCGACCCTCGACAAATTTTCACGGGGCTTTTCTAAACTCGAAATTTTACTTCATGCTTAGTCTGGGAGTGGAAAACCTTGAAACTATTGATGCATTTAATGAAAATACCCAATTTTTGGAAAAAGAAAAAATTATTAAATTTTCACCTGGAAAACCGGGAGTGGAAAACACTCGTTTAAATCGTCACATTGATCTCTTTAAAAAAACAACGAATATCTGTAATTAGGATAGTTATACTTAACAGAAAAACTAAAGAAAATAAAAATACTATACAGGTATTTATTTTAGTTTTTGAATGACATAAGACTACTTTAGAGCAGTGTTTCTCAACAGCTCTACTTTTTGGATGTTAATCATACTTGAACAGGATACGAATCATTCAAGATTCGATTCTAATTAGAGTATTGAAAAGAATACTTCGGTGAATAAGATTCGTGATTCGAATTAGACGAATCGTTTTTTCGAGCGGCGGCGGCGACTAGAAGCAAATTCCTCGTAATTAATGTGAGTTAACACCCATTGACCTTATTAATGGCGATGTAAAAATAGAGAAGACGCCACTCGCGCCGGTCTAGCCATAACTGAATTGAAATATCAAACTTTTCATCATTGCTACAGTTTATTTTGTTAACGACTTCGATTACCGCACCACGGTTAAACAAAATAAATTTTACACTCAACGCACCGATTAATAAAAAAAATTGGTGATTAATTAAACTTTCACTATTGTGTACTACCACAACTTGTGCATGTATACAACACAAATCTTGTAAGATTTTAATTTCCTATTTTTATTTATATTAAAAAAGAAGAGTTTGTGGGTTAATGAGTTCAGAATTTAATTATTAATTATTTTGTTTATTATAGCGTGTGTAAAGAAAATAAAAACAATGATTTTGAATAGAGTGGAGTAATAATAATTTTATGAATATTTGTAATAATCCCGACGAAAAGTTGTTTATCAACGTACAAAGGTTTTTTTTAAACGTCAAATCATGAAGATTATCACAGTCAACTACAACCATTGAGAAATGGAGTTAGTAAATATAAATAAAACACTGTTTATCACTTTGTTTGTATAACAATTGGTTTATTTGGTGACTATAGTTTCGATACTACACGTATCATTATCAAACCGTTAGTCGAAACTATAGTCACCAAATAAACCAATTGTTATACAAACAAAGTGATAAACAGTGTTTTATTTATGTTCAACAATGTATAACGAAGTCCATATCAAACAAAAAAAAATCAATTTCACTGTTATATCGATGTAAATGACTATACTTTTTTCATTTCCGGATTTAATCTTTGCCTATATCATCTTTAACTCTTTCTAATTCTACGACTTGTTGCAAGTTTTAAAAACTCTTGATTAAAAGTTGATTTTTTCCTATTTTCATACGTTAATCCAACAAAAAATCTATAATTTTAAGTGAAATCTCAATGTGCACACACTTTCATTGATTAGGTACACAAAATGTCTAAGATTTTTTTTTATACTTTGACAAGAAAAATCTCTTAATGTATTTCATCAAAATTTTATTAAAATTAAATTTGAATTCAGTATTCCGGCACCAGACACGACCCAGTGCTGAGGCATACTGAACATTTCTTACTATATCAAGCTAATATGTGAAAACTATTAAATGGATTCGGTAGCTAACGCCATCTAATCCATTTAATAGTTTTTACAAAATTTTATTATTCGAAAAACATTATGAAATTTATGAATTTGGACGGAATTATCAAAATTTATACGAGTATGAATTTATTCGTTTATTTGTATAAAAACCTCGAGATTAATTGAAGCGTCAAAATTCATAAATATTGATTAAAATTGTTCTCGTTTTTTTTGTAAAATATTTGAAGATTTACAGGGTTTTTTTAGGTATACACATCTCAATATTCGATGTTTCTGAAAAAAAATAATCAAATTGAAGCTTTAAGCGAGTGTTATCCACTCCCAGACTAAGCAGGAAGTAATATTTCGAGTTTAGAAAACCCTGGATAAAAATCAGGGTTTTCTTAACTCGAAATTTTACTTCATGCGCCACGCATATTAAAACACTGAATATTGTAAAGTTACAAATACACTGAAAGCGAGTGTTATCCACTCCCAGACTAAGCAGGAAGTAATATTTCGAGTTTAGAAAACCCTGGATAAAAATCAGGGTTTTCTTAACTCGAAATTTTACTTCATGCGCCACGCATATTAAACACTGAATATTGTAAAGTTACAAATACACTGAAAACGTGTTTTTTTTTTTAATGAGTAATAATCGAACTATTTAAATTCAAATTTTTAGTCTTTTCTAAATTCAAAATATTTACTTCATGCTGCTTACAATATTTCAGTGCTTTCAGTGTTTAATACGCGTGGCGCGTGAAGTAACATTTTAAGTCTAGAAAAGCCTCTAATCCGTAGATTGTAGAACGCTGCAAAAAATGCGCATTGTCGAAGTATGTATTTTTTTTTTTATAAAAATTTGCTCAAAATATCGAAGCATTAAACCCGTAGATTTTATTTAAAAACCTGCTCAATATCCGATCATCAAAAATGGATCCGTAGATCCGTAGAACACAGCAAAAATGCACATTTTCGATGTAGGTAATTTTTTTATTTTCTGCATAAGAATCGGCTCAAAATGTCGAAAAATAGAAAAACAAAAATCCGTAGATTCCATTTAAAATCTGCTCAATATACGATCATATTAAATTAATTTAAAAATCCATAGGTCTACAGATATATTCGTAGATACCGGAATGCTGCAAAAAATTGGCATTTTCCATGTAGGTATATTTTTTTTTTATTCATGAATTCCTGAGAAAACTTGTTTTCGTTGGATTTACGACTTAAAAGAAAGAAAAACTTTAATTTAGAATAACTTAGTTGGAAATTAAAATTATTTTTGTAATTGCATTGATTCCACAGTATAATTTTGATTACCTTACTATTTCAGAAAAGAAAATAACACCGCGTTTATTTTTCGATAAATTGAATAAATTTTAAGGAATAGATAAATATTTGAAATGAAGTTGGTAAAGATTGATCTAAAGCTACTTGTAATTTCGCATGTTTTCGTCAAAATTAGATCCAATCTCGAAGTTTTCGCTGCGATCATTGTCTTGTTTTGTTAGAGCTCGGCGCCCGCCTCATAAATATTTCAGTCCCCCTCGTCGAGGCAAGTTTCGCGTCCGTATTTACACAATGTAAGTTTACGCCGGCGACGACGAGCTTTTGGAGAAATGATATGCAGCACGCGTTTTCCCAAACTCGGCCCCGGATCCCGATTAACGACCAGATCGGATCGGATTATAGGTGTAATGAGTGTAACCGATACCCATCGAAGAACCGCGGTATGAATTTTAATTGCGGACCCGATTTTTTAATTTTTTATTTTGGAAGACCTCTCCGGAGGAAGTCGTAAATGGACAGTCGGAATTCACGGTGAGCACATGTCAACGATTAAGGCTGATAATTGCATCCTGCTGGTTTAATAGACCGTGTTTTCGAGGATGGAAAAATGCTAAAAGCTCGATATCCTGGGATGGTGCCGTTCGCGGCGCGGAAGGAAAATCGGATGCTTGGAATTAGCATTCTTCGGTGGATTGAGGTTGAGTGTGTGTGTGTGTGTTTGTTGGATGTTTCTGTGTGTGTGGAGTGGATGTGTTGTGTGTGCAGCCGCTGATCATGAATTATACAACAGGACAACACGGAGGCGTGCTGTGGACGTTTAGGTTTGTCGTCTCATGTCGATGTCTATATTTATCATTTCATTCAATTTCAATTCAAGTAGTTACATTATTTGTATTACTCAATGGTAATTTATTTAAACAAAGAAAATTAATATTAAGACAATAACCATCTATTAATCCTAACGCAAACGTCGATAAAACAACCATTCGTCAAGATTATTAAAAGTAATGATGGTGAAGTATGCATAAATATTATTATTCTACTCTATTCAAAACCAAAATCATTGTTTTTAGTTTCTTTGCACACTGTAATAAAAAATAATTAAATTCTTGACTTATTAAAAAAAAATTGGCATAAGGCATTACATGTTTACTAACTACAACTAATTGCTACCCCCTCTCTTCCTCCTGTTTTCCTTCTCTTCCCCCAATTTCTCCATGGCCGAGCAATTATAGAATTAACTCTAAAATTGATATTATGTAAAATTCTGCACTTCTTTTATTGATTTCTATGAAAGACTTATCGTATTACATCCTGCGAGTTTTTCTCTTAAAAATACATAATGTATACGCTGTAAATTTTCAGGTATTCGTCGATTATATAAACGAGTTAAAATTAAAGCTTTAAACGAGTATTTTCCACTCCTAGATCAAGCATGAGGTAAAATTTCGAGCTTAGAATAGCCTGAAAATGTTGTTTGGCCGCCCCTCTTTGGGCGATTGAAACTTTCAGGGGGCAGTAGAAAACCCAGAGAAAATAAGGGGTCGTATAATATTGGGTTAGGTCCTATCCCTCAGGGAGGTCAGATGATGCACAATGCACTGGCGGTTCGTGGCCTAGGTTAGGTTAGGTTAGGCAGCAGTCAGACCGCTCACTTAGGCCCAAAGGGCCCCTTGTGATACCATAAGGGTGAAATGGAGTCAGATCTCCTTTCCCTCCCCACCTATACAAACCAATCCGACCACCTAATGAACCCGATCAGATTTCTCACATCTAGAGGTGTGAGGTCTGTTAGTCCATTTGCTTAGTGCATACCAAGGTTCTTGATCCTTTTCCCTTCGAGAGCAGGGCATTGTCCCAGATATTGGAGTGCCGTCTCTTCCTCCTCCACATTCAGGCATCCTCTGCAAAAGTCGCTGTGCTCAAGACCCATCTTTTGTGCATGTCTGCCTAGGAGGCAGTGGCCCGTGAGGATGCCTACCGCCTTCTTTATGTCGATTCTGCTAAGTGCAATTAATCTGTTGCTATTTATAGTATCCCATAGTATAATATTGCACGTTTAAATATAATCGTGGCAATAGCTGTTTCAGATTCGCGACAGATGATAAGTAAACAACATTCAGGGGCTCTAGAAAGAACAAAATACCCTCAAAGTGGCTGGTAGGCAAAATAAGGTTAAGAACCTATGGTTTAGGTCAAACTACGGCCCGCGGGCCAAATCCGGCCCGCGACTTGCATGAATCCGGCCCGCGATTGTTTGTAATTTTTTTTGTAAATGTCATATTTTGAAATATTGTAACAATTTTTCCTTAAATTTTTCATAATTTTATAAAATTAATCGGATCTTGGCCGACTTTATTATGTAGAATTGTATTTGTGGCCCGCGAAGTTTGGAGACCCAGGGTTTAGGTTAACAAAGAGAAATTGAATTTTCCAATTGCTTGCTAATAATTTAGTTAGGTTACGTTAGGTTAGATGTCAGTTGCATAATATAGATGTGAGTTGCATAGAATATATTCGATGTGTGGAGCTGCGAACAACTTTCTATGTAACATTTTTCTTTAATTAATTTCTCAGTTAACCCGTGGTGAAACATTTTTGAATCTAATACTAGATCATTTAAATTAAATTTAAATGAAAACACTTGGTTTGTTTCACTTATTTATATTTTCTCCGACTAGTTTCGACCATTGGTCATCTTCAAGGAAACCAAGTGTTTTAATTTAAATTTAATTTAAATCATCCAGTATGTAACATTTTTATTGATATTGAAAATCCTGGCGTATTTTTATCTAACAATCAAGAAAATGAATAGGAATCATCAAAATTGTTGATTATTTCAGAAATTGCTACAAATATGAATATATCTTTAATATTATATAAACAAATATCTTTATTTAGGGATTATATACATTATTCTATAATATTATAATACGATCTTGTGTTTGAAATTGTCCCATAATGATAGCCTATTATAGGACAATTTCAAACACAAGATCGTAGTATAATATTATAGAATAATGTATACAATTCCTAAATTAAGATATTTGTTTATATAATATTAAAGATATATTCCTATTTGTAGCAATTTCTGAAATAATCAACAATTTTGAGTTCTTTCTGCCACTCTTTAATATTATTTATAAGGAATTTGACCAAATATGGCATATTTTTTTATTTCTTTATAATGTTTCTTTTATTAAAAATTGAAATAAATGTACAAAACAGATAACACAATATTCCTCCTAAGAATAGTCGCGTTCTTAGTTATTTCAATTAAAAAAATCGCCAGGTACGCCACTTTACGCAGGTGAGGATCTGCAAACTCAATGATAACCGTTCAACGTTCCTATTATATTCGATACTTGTTCTGCTACTTTCTTGATGAAACCAAATTTTCAAATTGGGTGAAGCAAAACACTTGTTTTCTTCCATATTTTTATTTTCAGTTGCCTGACACTTGTTTCGATCCGCTACGACCGTTTTCAAAGTTAAAACACGTGTCAGTAAACTGAAAATTAAAAAATATGGAACAAAATAAGTATAATATATAAAATTACGAAAAAACTATTCGTGAAAATGCAAACAGTGTCTTAGTTAATAAGACAATTTAAGACGATAAATATCCATTGAAACAACTACTTCCCGTGCAAATACACTTCCGGATATTGAATTATACAATGAAATATTTAAAATCTTATTTAATTTGATTTGTTACAACGCTCTATTAAAGTATATGTAACGTTTAGGTCAAATTCTCTTCAAACCAACTAACAATACAAATTAAAATGAAAGGAGAGATAGCAACAAATTAGAAGTGAAAGGACTTCGATTAAAACTAATGTCTTAGGCCATCTATAGACGCGTTTCGAGATTTATCTCTCTTCAGTATAGCTTTGCTTATGACGTTTAAAAAAATTAGGAATAAAATTAAAACAAACTTACTTAGAAAAAGTGTTGTGTGTGGAATGAACAGGTACACAGAAATGGAATGAGTGAAAATGATGGTCGGTATTTATAGGTAAAAAAGGGGATTATGTCATTAGCAGGTATGAAGAATGTGAGACCTTATTATTTACCTTACGGTACAGTTCAAAAAAGATAAAGAAGTAGTTGTTTCAATGGATATTTATCGTCTTAAATTGTCTTATTAACTAAGACACTGTTTGCATTTTCACGAATAGTTTTTTCGTAATTTTATATATTATGTTTAAAGTGTGCAAACTATAAGAAGCGTAAGCTTATTTTCTCGAATTCAAATAGTTTTGAATTTGAATTTATCTTGTCAAAATAAGTATATTTCTTTACCCAATTTCAACTTTCTATTGTTTATAATTGTGGAAACAGTTGGTGTAGTATCTTTAATATAGGCGCATATCTTTAATATTGTTGATGAAATAAATGTTAACGAATACTATATGCATTTAACTTAAGTTTGTATATTTCTTTGTAAGACATCATGTCTGTCGGAAATAAATGGTTATTATTATTATTATTATTATTATGAAAACACCAAATACTTTTATATAAATAAAACAATTTAAACACTTTCAAATATATATTGTGCATTCGCTACAATTGTTTCGTCATACTGTGGCGTCTTCAGGCGAAGAAATAATAAATAAAAGAAGAAGCCACAGTGTGGAAAACAATTGTAGCGCATGCTCAATATATATTTGACAGTGTTTTAATTGTTTTATTTATATAAAAGTGAAGATGAACTTTCAACATTTATCAGCCTTATCAATCAATTTTTTTAAACACAAAATAGCCCAAATTAAGCTTAGCACAGGCGATTAAATTTGGATTTTACGCGTTCATCAACTTCCTTTCGTTCAAAAAGTAGAAAAAGTTGGCGTACTGTTTCTTTTTGTACATAAAATTGCCCGCCCTAGTATATCTGGTATTTTTTCAGGTTTGTTAAAATTAATTAAAAAAATTAATTAAAAATTAAAAAATTAAAATTTTCCCCTCCACCCTAGTATATCTCATATTTTTTTCAGCTTGTTTTAAACTAAATGTCTAATTTAAAAGAAACTTAATAAAAATATCAGATAAACTAGGGCGCGCAATGATATGTTTAAAAAAAAATTCTAATTTTAGAACGAAAGGCAAACTATTATTTTAGCAAGGAAGAGCTAGAAATATTGTTACTAATACTATTTAAAATTCCTACAATTTTTTTAATTCTTTGTAATAAAAAGAAATACCAATTTTCTTTTAATTACAAAGAATTAAAAAAAATGTAGGTATTTTAAATAGTATTAGTAACAATATTTCTAGCTTTTCCTTGCTAAAATAATAATTTGCCTTTCGTTCTAAAAGTAGAATTTTTTTTAAACATATCATTGCGCGCCCTAATTTATCTGATATTTTTATTCTACTTTTAGAACGAAAGGCAAATTATTATTTTAGCAAGGAAAAGCTAGAAATATTGTTACTAATACTATTTAAAATACCTACAATTTTTTAATTCTTTGTAATAAAAAGAAAATTGGTATGTATGTAGTTTTTCTTTTTCTTACAAGATATCAACAAAATCATGGGTATTTCGAATAGTATCAAAAACAATTTAAGGTACTAGTTTCCTAGAAGAAGAAAAAAACACCAAATTCCTTGACTGAAGCAAGATAAAACGCATTCTATTGTTTCCCTGTTTAAGCAATCCCGAGTTTAAGTATGTCCACGTTTTTTTAATTATTTACATAAATATTTGTGAAACAAATCACGGTAATTGTTGAAACAACATTTTCACAAAGTATTTACTAAGGAATTATTTCAAGAGCTGTTTCTAATTTTGTTAAAATTTGAAACCTCTAACGAGTGTTTCCACTCCCAGACTAAGCATGAAGTAAAATTTCGAGTTTAGAAAAGCCTTAAAATTTGGTTAGGCCGCTCCGCGAAGCGGAGCGACCAAACCAAACTTTTAGGCTTTTCTAAACTCGAAATTTTACTTCATGCGCCACGCGTGTAAAACACTGTCCTAACCTCCAAACAACTCATTATAAAGCTCAAACAAAGTTTGATACAGAATAAATTTACGTTCAACATAATTCTATAAGAATTCTATTCTATAAAAGAGAAATTAATTTAAGAGTTGATCCTAATTTTGTTGACATTTAAAATCTGTAACACGTGTTTTCACTCCTTGATTAAGCATACGATAACATTTCGAGTTTAGAAAAGCCCGGGATTAAACATTTTGAAAACACTGATTTAGATGCACTAAATTCAAAAAAAAGTATTGTTTCATAAATGTTCTACTAAAGTTAGAGCGCCGAGTTTTGTTGAGCATAAATATTTCACATGGTTCCCTTAAATTTCCATAATTTTGTAAACCTTTAACGAGTGTTTCCACTCCCAGACTAAGCATGAAGTAAAATTTCGAGTTTAGAAAAGCCCTAAAATTTGGTTTGGTCGCGACCAAACCAAATTTTCAGGCATTTCTAAACTCGAAATTTTACTTCATGCGCCACGCGTATACAACATTGTCCCAACCTCCAAACAATTAATCATAGAACTCGAGTTCCAAATAAAATAAGTTTGATACATTTCATATTATTATCTATATAAAACGCAACATTATTAATTTTTGGCTTATTAAATTGCTAAATAAGTTAATTTGATACGTTGTATCATTTGACCCGACTTGAGAATGTGTGAAGAAAAATGTAAATATTTTGTTATTTAAATATTTTGATTATTACTAATTTAAATAAAAAGTATTTTTAAGTGTTTTTCTAACTTCACAATATGTCAGTGTTTTATACGCGTGGCGCATGAAGTAAAATTTCGAGTTTAGAAAAGCCCCGTGAAAATTTGTCTCGGCTCGCTGCGCGACCCTCGACAAATTTTCTACGCGGGGCTTTTCTAAACTCGAAATTTTACTTCATGCTTAGTCTGGGAGTGGAAACACTCTTTCGAAACCTCAAATTGATGGCTCTTATTAAATCGACGAACGCCTGAAAATTTACGGCGAAAACATTATGTATATTTAAAAGAAAAAATCCCAGTTATGCTATATAATAAGTCATTAATTGGATACATTGTATTATTTGACCTGACTTGCGAATGTATAAAGAAAAGAAAAATGTATAAATTTTGTTTTGTAAATATTTTGATTATTACTCATTTAATAGATGTAATTTTTAATGTATTTCTAACTTAACAATATTTCTTACTTCACAATAAGTCAGTGTTTTATACACATGCCGCATGAAGTAAAATTTCGAGTTAAGAAAAGCCTAAATTCGGATTTGGACGCTTCGCGTTGAAATCCAAACGTTTAGGCTTTTCTAAACTCGATATTTTACTTCATGCTTCATCTGGGAGTGGATACACTTATTATAAACTGAATGCTTTTATAAAATCGACGAATGCCTGAAAATTTACAGCTTATACATTGTGTATACACAGAGTTATATGTAACACCGAACATTTTCATAGCAAGATTTTTTTTTTAAGTATCTATATGCATACGTTGCACATTTTTCGATGCTCGGTTTATTAAACGAATTTAATTTGAAGCTTTAAGCGAGTGTTTTCCACTCCCAGGCTAAGCATGAAGTAAAATTTCGAGTTTAGAAAAGCCTGAAAATTTGGTTTGGTCGCGTAGCGCGAAGCGCGGAGCGGCCAAACCAAATTTTCAGGCTTTTCTAAACTCGAAATTTTACTTCATGCGTCACCGGTACAAAAAACTGACATATTACGAAGTTTAAAACACACCGCTAAACTTTACATCAAATCAGTGTTTTGTACTGGTACTGTTACTCGAGTTTAGAAAAGCCTGAAAATTTGGTTTGGTCGCGTAGCGCGAAGCGCGGAGCGTCCAAACCAAATTTTCAGGCTTTTCTAAACTCGAAATTTTACTTCATGCGCCACCGGTACAAAACACTGACATATTACGAAGTTTAAAACACACCGCTAAACTTTACATCAAATCAGTGTTTTGTACCGGTGGCGCATGAAGTAAAATTTCGAGTTTAGAAAAGCCTGAAAATTTGGTTTGGCCGCTCCGCGCTTCGCGCTACGCGACCAAACCAAATTTTCAGGCTTTTCTAAACTCGAAATTTTACTTCATGCTTAGCCTGGGAGTGGAAAACACTCGCTTAAAGCTTCATATTAAATTCTTTTATTAAACCGAGCATCAGAAAATGTGCAACATGGATACTTTAAAGAAAAATTCTCGTCATGAAAATGTTCGGTGTTACATAAAACTCTCTGTATATAAAAAAAAAATCCCAGTATGTAATATATGTTAAGTCATTCACAGAAATTATAAAAAGAAGTGCAGAAATTTACCTAAAATCAACTTTTAGAATTAACTTTATAAATGCTTCATCGTTAATAAGTTAATTAAATTCGAATTATTAATTTGATTTCAAAATAATTCTAAAAAAAGTGTTTGTTGCGTAATCAACGTTTCTTTTTTTTATAAATAATATTTATTTCAATGTCTTGTTATTCTTAAAAGTTATTTGTTTGTGTCTGTTTTGTAATTAAAACTATTCCGTTAGCAACCCCGTGAAATTAGCAAAGTTCAGTTTTCAGTTTTCGATTACACGCGCCGTAGGGCTTTGTCGTTGTTTATTTTTTGCCGCGTATCCCCCGTTATTTATTAATTCCGTATTTCGTAGTAGTAGTAGTAAAGGATGCGCTTTTCAATGTTCGAACTGGCTGAGGCGAGAATCCGGTTGAAAGGTTTACGATCGGCGTTGATAGGTTTACGCGGTCCCGGTGTCGAATTAATTCGAACTTGTCTCGTCCGGCTGCGATTTTTCCCATGCCGAGATCAAGAAGAGGAAGCGGTTCGAGGGTGGGCCTTTTTCTCCCCGCGACGGCTTTTGCTAGATGCGTTCGGGGAATAAACACAAACGCCTCCGATATTCCTAATGCCTTTGTTGTTGCTCGAGGGAGAGGGCGGGAGACGCATGAGCAAAGCGTCGCGGCGCTTGAACACAAGTGCGGGATTACCAAGCGTCGGTCCAGCGTCAGCTTCATTCTAGTATCAGGTCGGTCCGCGTTTGCTTCTCACAGTTATGTTTGTATTACCTTGTGTCTGCCACACACTGATAACCACGATAATAAATAAACAAATAGTTAATCAATAAAATAAATAGTACAAAAGCCTTAAACTAAAATAAACTCACACCAGATTCCGTGCTAGTTACAATAAAGAAGCAGGGTAGTTAAGTTTTAGAGGAGAGTTTACCTATTTTTCTACAAACCACACACGAATTTAGATGCTGAGCAATGAAGACGTCGCGAGAGGACTCACGCGAGGTGCATTAATTACCCCGAAGGATCTACCTGCCGCCCCACTGAATCACTCACTGTGCCGGCCAGAAGACATTGTCGTCCTGGACATGGAGGGGAACCGATTCATAATCCGCTTTGTGACATTTGGATATTAATAATTTCCCCGACGACGAGAGCTCGCCCATAGGCTCTCTTCTACGTTATGACGAGTTGCGGACTTGGCGATCCGTACCTTTTTCTTTGCCGGACAGTCTACCAGGATCGCGAGCGGTGATAGTTTCTCAAGGATTGCCGAAAGACATGTGTGTTGGTATGGTGCGGACGCCGCCGCCTCCATGCAGTTCATGGTAGTCTAAAAACGTTCGGGACTGTGTTTGTTTTTAGTTGTGGCTGTTCTTTTTAATTCACCGCGGACGTTTCTTTTACAGAAGGGTAAGTCCACCCAAAGTACACACCACATAAATTCCTCGCCAAAACGTGTTTGCGTTTATCAATAAACAACTCTATTCATAAACGCCTCATTTACATAAATAATAAACATCGGATAACATTCATACATGTAGAATTCTTCAATCAATGCGTGCAAGTTCTAATAATAATCAATCAAAATAATCCTATTGAGAACATCAGTTTTCCTAACCAGAACCTCTCTCTTCAATTATACAGCGCATTATTATTTTTATTCCACAATTTCAATCCGTTCACCAATTTTGAAATATGATTCAACATTTTTTTTCTTGAATAACTTTCTCATTTATCACTTGGTGAAACATTTTGAAATAATATTAAAGGATAAATTAAAAACACTTGTTACAAATAGTGTAATGTACCCAAAATATAATAACAACCATTATTATTATTATTATATTTCCGCTCGAACATTACAATAGTGAAACAAACCAAGTGTTTTCAATTTATCCTCTGATATTATGATTCAACACTCAATTTCAAAACTCAACATCATGGAGAGCATGGAAATAAATAAAAGAAAATACACAGGACACGACCAAGTTGACCTCACAAATTCACCTCTGTAAAATTTAAATTTTGCTGAAAAACCCACCCCCTTATAAAATTGTGGTTAGGTATATACCTGAACCGACAAATTTTCTCACAAATTTACTACTGTTACATTTAAAATTTGCTAAAAAAAAAACCATAAAATTGTGAACCGACAAATTTTGTTTACCCTTTCTTCGCCTGAAGAAGTCACAGTGTGACGAAACAATTGTAGCGAGTATACAGTATATATTTGAAAATAATATAAAGAAAAATTGAGTTTGTCATTAGTTTGCAGAATATTTACAAAATATAAAAACGAATTAAAATTAACATCGACTTACTGCAAAAATGTTGTCTCATTGAGACAAGTTGTTTCAAAGAATATTTGGAGACGTGTCTCAATAAGACAACATTTCTGCAGAAAGTCGATATTAAATTTAATTCGTTTTTATATATTTGAAAATGTTTTAAGTTGTTTTATTTTTATATAAAAGTGAAATATTGTTTGTTGGAAACTAAATTTGCTGTAAAAGTTTGCTTGAAATATTAGACATGTGTATTGTGCATGTTTACCATGATTGTTACCCAATAACAATAAATAGGGTTGTTATTATTAATTTAACATATTTTGAATAAACTAATAATTCTTGATATGTAAGTTACACAAAATGTCATAAAAATCCATTTTCAAAATTTGGTGCTTCGATAAGTTCAAAATAGATTCAGTTAAAAACGTTGGGTTGCATGTTGAAGTCAAAATAACTCAAAAACTGTAAATAGGGTTTTTTTTAGATTTTAACATATTTTAAAAGTGCGAAGGTTTCGTGACAATTCCCACAAAATTTTATGAAAATCTATCCACACAATTTTTGAAATGTAAGTTTCACAAAATTTCATGAGTAATTTTAAGTTGAAAATAGATTCAGTTAATTACGTTGGATTGCATGTTTAAGTCAAAATAACTCAAAAACTGCATAAAGGGTATTTTTAGATTTTAACATATTTTAGAAGTGCGAAGGTTTCGTAATAATTCCCACAAAATTTCATGAAAATCTATTAACAACATTTTGAACTACGGTAAATTAAAAAAAATATGCTAAAAGAATTAATGAAATATTGGATAGCATGTTTAAGTCAAAATAACTCAAAAACTATAAATGGGGTATTTTAAAATTTTAACATATTTTGAAAGAGCAAACATTTCGTGACAATTCCCACAATTATGAAAATCCATTTACAAACGATTTGCTGAAAATAGATTCAGCTCAAAAAATGAATGAAGCATTGAATTGCATGTTAAAGTCAAAATAACTCAAAATCTGTAAATAGGTTTTTTTTCCATTTTAACATATTATAGAGAAAAAAGATTTCATTTCATTTTAGAATTCTCGACAATTCACAAAAGAAATCATGAAAATCCATTCACAAAATGTCAAAATAACTCAAAAACTATAAATGGGGTATTTTAAAATTTTAACATATTTTGAAAGAGCAAACATTTCGTGACAATTCCCACAATTATGAAAATCCATTTACAAACGATTTGCTGAAAATAGATTCAGCTCAAAAAATGAATGAAGCATTGAATTGCATGTTAAAGTCAAAATAACTCAAAATCTGTAAATAGGTTTTTTTTCCATTTTAACATATTATAGAGAAAAAAGATTTCATTTCATTTTAGAATTCTCGACAATTCACAAAAGAAATCATGAAAATCCATTCACAAAATGTTGAGTGATCAGTTAAAAATTAGAATTGCCTAAAAATGTGTTTGAAATATTGCAATTTACTTCTTTCATGAAAATTCTCACTAATATTATGAAAATCCATTTACAAAACATTGAGTTACGATTTGCTGAAAAAAGATTCAGCTAAAAAATGGATAAAACATTGCATTGCATGTCTAAGTTAAAATAACTCAAAAACTATAAACAGGGTATTTTTAGATTTCAACATATTTTGGATGAGTAAAGATTTCGTGACGATTCCCACAAAACTTCATGAAAATCTATTAAAAAAAATTTGAGGTACGATTTGATAAAAATAGATTTAGCTAAAAAAATGGATGAAATATTCAATTGCATGTTGAAGTGAAAATAACTCTCAAACTGTAAATTTGCTCTTTCAAAGCATGTTAAAATCAAAAACATCCCATTTTTTAGATTTTAAGATATTTCGAAAGACCAAAGATTTCGTGACAATTCGCACAAAATTTCATGAAAATCTATTCAAAAATTGTTGAGTTCCCGTTTGTTGAACAATAGATTTGTCTAAATTTGTCTATGATCAAGTGACAATAACTCGAAAACTATTAATAGAGTATTTTCGGATTATAAATATTTTAAAAGAGTTATGAATCCTTAACAATGTACACAAAATTTCAGGAAAATCCATCGATAAAATGTTGAGTTACGATTTGTTAAAAATATATTTGCCTAATTTTTTTTTATGAAATTGGATATTTGCATGCTCAAGTTAAAATAACTCCAAAACTATTGCTAGGGTATTTTTAACTTTTTACATATTTTAAAAGAGCTAAGATTGCTTAATAATTGACACAAAAAATCACAGAAATCTATTATCAAAATATTACCTTATGATTTGTTGAAAACTAGATTTGCCCGAAAATGTTGTTTAAATATTAGACATTTGTACGTTCAAATGAAAATAACTCGAAAACTATAAATAATGCATTTTCAGATTATAATATATTTTAAAAGAGTTATGAATCCTTAAAAATTTACACAAAACTTCAGGAAAATCCATTGATAAAATGTTGAGTTACGATTTGTTAAAAATATATTTGTCTAACATTTTTTATCAATACTGGATGATTTAAATTAAATTTAAATTAAAACACTTGGTTTGTTTCACTTATTTATATTTTCTCCGACTAGTTTCGACCATTGGACATCTTCAAGATCTCCTTGAAGATGACCAATGGTCGATACTAGTCGGAGAAAATATAAATAAGTGAAACAAACGAAGCGTTTTTAATTTAAATTTAATTTAAATCGTCCAGTATTAGATTCAAAAGTGTTTCAAATGGTTAAGTGAGAAATTAATTAAAGTTATTTTTTATCAATTTGGATATTTGCATGCTCAAGTTAAAATAACTCGAAAACTATTGTTTGGGTATTTTAAACTTTCTACATATTTTAACAGAGCTAAGATTTCTTAATAATTCACACAAAAAGTCACAAAAATCTATTCACCAAATGTTAAGTTATGATTTATTGAAAACTACATTTGCCTGAAAATGTTGTTAAACTATTGGATATTTGTACGTTCGAGTGAAAATAACTCGAAAACTATAAATAGGGTATTTTTGGATTTTAACATTTTTTTTAAAAGTTGTAAATTCTTAACAATTTACACAAAATTTCATGAAAATCCATTAACAAAATTTTGAGTTACGATTTGTTGAAAATATATATGCCTACAAATGTTGTTGAAATATTGCATATTTGTACGTTCAAGTGAAAATAACTCGAAAACTATAAATAGAGTATTTAACAATATTTACATTTCTGTTTTATTTATTTGTAATTGTCCTTTTATTATATACATTGTGTCCGTTTATACTTTATACTTTTTAATGTTTCATTATCTTAACATTTTTTATTAACATTTTATATAAGTTATACATTTTATTGTTTTTACTATTATACTTATGTACCTGACGAGTGTAAACTACTGTGATAGCACGAATAAAACTACTTACTTACTTACTTACTTACTAGAGTATTTTTGGATTTTAACATTTTTTTAAAGAGTTGTAAATTCTTAACAATTTACACAAAATTTCATGAAAATCCATTAACAAAATTTTAAGTTACGATTTGTTGAAAATATATATGCCTAGAAATGTTGTTGAAATATTGAATATTTGTACGTTTAAGTGAAAATAACTCGGAAACTATAAATAGCGTCTTTTTGAATTTTAACATATTTTGAAAGAGTTGTAAATTTTTGATAATTTCCACAAAATTTCGTAAAAATCCATTCACAAAATGTAGCGTTATTATTTGTTGAAAACATATTTACTTAATAAATTGAATAAAATATTGAATATTTGCATTACCAAGTGTAAATAATTCAAAAACTTTAAATAGGCTAATTTTATATTTTTGAATATTTTAAAAGAGCTACGAATTTATAATATTATACAAAAAAAAATTGTAAAATTTATAAAAAAAAAGGCGAATCTATCGTCTGTATGGAATAATTTTGTCTCGTTGAAATATTTCCAAATATTCCTTGAAACATTGGAAAGTCTTAACGAGACAAAATAACTGTTTTATTTTATTTATTTATATAATCATCTATTTATTTGACTTCTTAATCTTTCAAAATTGTATGTTTAGCGCCCAACACACCTAATGTTATATGACATATGTAAACTACTGTTTTAACATGAATAAAGTATGATGTGATAAGTATGATATGATATGATACTGCAAAAAGATATATATTTTTGAAATATTGTGTAAATAATTGGAAAATTCAATTTTATATATTTTTTAAAATATTCTGCAAATAATTGGAAAATTCAATTTTATATATTTTTTAAACATTCTGAAACTAATTGGAAAATTCAGTTTTACATATTTTTTAAATATTCTGAAAATAATTGGAAAATTCAATTTAACTTTATAATAAATTTTGCTTTGCAATTTAGGACTTCCAAGTTTCATTCCATTATAAATTATTGCAGAAAGTGTTCGCTTTTTTATATTTTTTAAATATATTGCAAATAATTGAAAAATTCAATTTTACTTTTTGATAAATTTTAATTTATAATACAGGATTTTCAAGTTTCATTCTAATATAACTATTAATGTCAAATTTAGATATGATTTTACTTGCGTGTATCATCCATGTTTTTTTGAAAGACGTGCAAATATTGGGGATGGAATACCTACAGATTTTTTTTCTTTCAAGTATACATACGGATGTTTGTTTACACTGTAAATTTAAAGGCATTCGTTTTGAATTTGCGAATTTGAAGCTTCTAACGAGTGTCTTTCACTCCCAGACTAAGCATGAAGTAAAATTTCGAGTTTAGAAAAGCCTGAAAATTTGGTTTGGTCGCGTAGCGCGAAGCGCGGAGCGGCCAAACCAAATTTTCAGGCTTTTCTAAACTCGAAATTTTACTTCATGCGCCACACGTATAAAACACTAATTTATAGTGAAACTTTAACTGCTTGAGTTTGATCACACGTTAGCAATTTTACAAATATTTGTTTTATTTGAACAAATTTTACGCTATCAAAATTCGATCAATTAAAAGGATATGCAAGTATAATTAAATGAAATAGAAAATTGTTCTAGGCGCTTGGATTTTGGAAGATTTTGTTACTCAAAATAAACATTTGTAATATTTATTAACCTAAGGTCAAACTTAAGCAGCGTACGCTTTTAAATGAAATCACTTCGTTAAATTTTACTAATATTTATTAAATGAAAAAGAAAACTGCTCTAGGCTCTAGGCTAGGCTCTAGAAAAAAAAAAAAAAAATTCTAGGCGCTTGGATTTTTGAAGATTTCGTTACTCAAATAAATATTTGTAATAATTATTAACCTAAGATCAAACTTAACCAGCGTACAATTTTAAAAGAAATCACTTGGTTAAATTTCACTAATATTTATTAATTTAATCAAGCGTTTTCTTTTAAAATTATAGTTGAATATGTTTCACCACGTGAAAGATAAGAAACAAATTTAACATATTAAGGAGTGTACATTTTAAACTTCAATTGAGATAAGTGTTTTATACGCGTGGCGCATGAAGTAAAATTTCGAGTTTAGAAAAGCCTGAAAATTTGGTTTGGTCGCGTAGCGCTTCGCGCTACGCGACCCAACCAAATTTCCAGGCTTTTCTAAACTCGAAATTTTACTTCATGCTTAGTCTGGGAGTGGAAACCCTCCTTGAGGGAATCAATGTGACTTTTTTTGTAAGTAGAACGAATTCCTTTAAATTTACTAAATTCTGCAATTATTGGGATATTTTCATTTAAAAGAAAAATTCCACGTATAATTTTGTATGCAAATTGATAGTATTTTTATGCATATTTTGACGTTTATAAACGATTGTTTGTCTTGTCATTCAACAGTAAAGTTGAGCAATAATAAATTTATAATTTTAAGGATTTATTGAACCATTTTGGGACGTGAAGTAACATGTTTAAATTTAACGCACCAATTATGTTATGTTTTTACTATTAGTATTACTATTCTTTGTAAATGAAAATATAGATTGTAAAATGGAGATTCCGTAAATAAATTAAATTAAATTAAATTATATTAAATTAAAAACAAATACAGTAGCTTTTATTAATAAATTTATGAGAAAATTCGATATTTTCATAGATTTTAAATAAATTTAACGCGCCAATTATGTTATGTTTTTACTATTAGTATTACTATTCTTTGTAAATGAAAATATAGATTGTAAAATGGAGATTCCGTAAATAAATTAAATTAAATTATATTAAATTAAAAACAAATACAGTAGCTTTTATTAATAAAGCTATGAGAAAATGCGATATTTTCATAGATTTTAAATAATTTAACATAAAACAGGTGTTCGCAAAATAATTACTACATATAACATGACATAATTTATTATTATGCAGAGTAAATAATAAATTACAAATTCCACGTAGGAATTATTTAATCTACGTAATGGACTAAACATTAATTACCACTCCGGCGATCACTCCTCTTTTTATTTTTTATTTCCCTGTTGTTGGGGTGCAGATTTCAATTAACTCTCCGATACTCCTCCGGAGGTTCCGCGCCCGAACTAATTTCGCATTCCCTCCTCGTGCTGCCGGAGGTGTGAACCAGCGGAAATTACGAAAATTACAAATCACCGTGGAAGAACCGTTCGTTGGCAACGACCAGCCAATCGAGCGCAATCCATCATCCGATGAGAGAGAGCCCGATCAGATTTCCTGTTTCTGATCCGAAACTATGCGCAACTAAATAATCGAGTAAAATAGTCCTTGCTTAACCGCTCGCGGACGTGATCCTTACCAAGAAGACAGTAAACGAAAACTAAAATTGTGCTGTTTTGTGTATGGATACCTGCCCATCCAGAGATTAGAAAGCGTTGCGAAACAGACCCTTGTCGAGGTAAAAAGATCAAAAGTGATTCCTGATTTATTGCGCGCGCGCCTTTATTACGCAATTATTACTTTTCTGTAAACACGGGCCTGTATCATGCAAATTCTCCTCTTCGGGGTGTCGTAAATCAAAAATTTGTGTGAGCGCAAAAACTTTCACCTTCTTTTCTCGCCCTTGCGTTTCGGCCCATTGTGAATACGGGGGACAAAAGATTTGTGAAACTTTTGCGCAACTAACGACCGACGTCTCGGTTCCCGGATTAAACGAAGCGATCGCTAAATAATCGGAATGCCTGCAAATAAGACGAATCTTCCCACTTTCCCTTGCGCAGGAAACAATGAAAGTTGGTTTAGCCCTCCCCGGCCGGATCTCATCCTCTCTGTACGCTCCAAGAAACACCTCTCGTGAGGGTAAATCTTATCATTTAGATGCTTAAGGTGGGATTAATGATACACCTAAAATGTTAGAATTAAAACAACATAAGATACTACTAAATACAAAATATAACAACTAATTAAAATTAATATTGACTTTCTGCAAAAATTTAGTCTTATTGAAACAAGTCTTCAAATATTCATTGAAACAACTACTTCTCGAGTTAATACCCCGACAGATATTGAGTTATGCAATGAATATTTGAGTTACACGACAGCTTTAGTGTTATGTGCATAATTTATATGCAAAATGCAACATTAGGTCAAATTATTTTCTCATCTAACTAAATGCATTAACAGGAGATTGAAATAAATTGAAAAAATTACAGCGAATGAATATAAATTGTCTTAACCCATTAAGCGCCATTAATGCATACACGCAACATTATCATATTTTTGTTAATTAAATTACTATATAAGTCAATTTGATATGTTACATTATCAGACCTGCCTTGAAAGTGTATAAGGAAAACTGTAAATATTTTATTTTTTTAAATATTTTACTTATTCCTTATACAAAAATAATTGCAGTGTATTTCTTACTTCACAATATTTCAGTGTTTTACACGCGTGGCGCACGAAGTAAAATTTCGAGTTTAGAAAAGCCCCGTGAAAATTTGTCTCGGGTCGCTGGCGCGACCCTCGACAAATTTTCTACGCGGGGCTTTTCTAAACTCGAAATTTTACCTCATGCTTAGTCTGGGAGTGGACAACACTCGTTCTTAGAAGTTTCAAATTGAAGGATCACTCCAGATTACTTAGTTTATTACCATTTTACAAAGGGAACAGCTCGAAGGAGCAATCATGGTCTTTGGAGACCGAAGGACTACAGGGAATCGAAGTTTTTTTACAAGAAAACAACGAATATCTGAAGGTTTACAGCATGAATAGGAAAAAAAAACATCCAATTTTAAAAAAATATAGAAGTTGGGTTGGTTTTCAGTGCATTTTTAACTTCATTTTAAATCAGTGTTTTATACGCGTGGCGCATAAAGTAAAATTTCGAGTTTAGAAAAGCCCCGGGAAAATTTGTCTCGGGTCGCTGCGCGACCCTCGACAAATTTTCTACGCGGGGCTTTTCTAAACTCGAAATTTTACTTCATGCTTAGTCTGGGAGTGGAAACACTCGTTTTAAACTTCATATTGCACGATTTTATAGAAAATCGACGAATGCCTAAAACTTTACATCGTATACATAATGTATATTTAAAATAATAATTAGCAGTATGTTATACAATAAGTCAATCATAGAAATCATAAAAATAAATGCAAAATTTTAACCTAAAACCAACTATTCGAGTTAACTCTATAATTGTTCGGCCGCTAATAGGTTAAGCCATCTATAGACGCGTTTCGAGATTTATTCCTCATCAGTATAGCTATGCTTTAGACTTTCAATACAAAAAAATATTAAAATAAATAGGAAAATTAGTACTAAATACGACAATTTAAAAAAACATTGCTTGAATAGCTTTCTTACTTGGTGAAACATTTAATAAATGTGATTTTTTTATAGATTTAAAATAATTTTACATGAAACATGTGTTCGCAAAATGATAAAAAATAGTTTATGCTTAACTCGTTGACTTGGGCAGTAAATTCGAGCAACTGCGCTAGTGTGCGTTTCCGGTCCCTGAGGACCGGTAATAAAATAATTGTATAACTTTATTTATTCGTTTTGCGCAAATACTGTACGGCCTATGGCATATATTTGTGATTTACTTTGTTACTAATATATGTTACTATGTGCCTTTGCAGTTGTTTCACTCAATGATTAAGACATACAGGGTGGCGCAAAACTACCGATATGGTTTGAATGTTTAATAACTTTTTTATTTAATGGTTAATTATTATTTTTTTTTGTTATACACTATATTAATGGGGAATATTTAAGTATGAAAAATTATAATAATAATAATAATAATAATAGGTCTTTATTTCCATAACTTCACAAAGATTACATACATGATTAATTTACAGTGTTTAATATTAAATTGGAGTTATGAAAAGTTATATCCCGCAAGTAATGGCCATTTTCGGCTTCGCCAATTCGTGCTCTTTCCAGTACATTTTCCATAACTTTTTGTAAAATTTCCGGTGTTATGGCTTGAATTTCATTGCGAATGTTTTGTTTTAGCTTTAGTATGGTTGCTAGCTTATTTACGTAAACCCTTTCTTTCAAATAACCTCAAAGAAAACAGTCTGGAGCTGTTAAATCCGGTGAACGTGGGGGCCAATTGAAATCGCTTCTGCGCGAAATAATGCGTTCGCCAAATAGGTCCCGTAACAGAGCCATTGTGTCCCTTGCAGTGTGGGCTGTGGCTCCATCTTGTTGGAACCATAACTGTGGATGGATTTCTACAGCTGGCCTCAAAAAATTGTCCAGCATCGTTCGATATTCGACACCATTAACCGTAACTGAGGCGCCATGTGCATTTTCAAAGAAATATGGACCAATGATCCTTTCAGACGATACACCGCAGCAAACAGTACACTTAAGTGGGTGTAATTGTCGCTGATGAACTGTTCTTGGATTCTCCGTAGCCCATATCCTGCAATTTTGCTTGTTTACGAAACCATTCAATTGGATATGGGCTTCATCGCTCATTATCAAATTGTTAATGAAATCGCGATTTTCTTCTGCTTTTTGTCGGAATGAAATGGCATTATCAAGCCGTTGTTGGTAGTCCATCGGCTTCAATTCTTGCACAAGCTGAACCTTATACGGGAGCATGTGCAATGTGGCAAAAATCCTCCAAACGGACCTCCTCGATAGCCCCGGTTGTGCCGAACGTCTTCTTGTTGATGTTTCTGGACTGTCCTGCACACTATCCACAACACGTTGGATATTTTCTTCCATGTGGACCGTACGTGGTCTTCCGGTACATGGAAGGTGTCTTACTGTACCGTGTACGCACATTAAAAAAACGACGATAAGCACGCTGCGTCAAAACAATTGACCGTTCAAAATAAAATTCAACAATTTTTGATCGCTGCTCTGTTGTGTACTGTTCCATTTCAAATTCCCCAAGTTTTCTTCACAAAATTTTGAAACAAAAATAAAAAATATTAATAAATTTAAAAAGTTATTAAACATTCAAACCATATCGGTAGTTTTGCGCCACCTTGTATTAAGGAAATTTAAAGCTCCACAAGATATGAAAGTTTTTATAAATATGGCCCCGCACCACAACGCCGGGATATTCGTTGTGGTGCGGGGCCATATTTATAAAAACTTCCGGGTGACCGGTAATGCAGTCAACGTGATAATCAAGGTTGCCAGTCCTTGATTAACACGGTGACTGCGTTACCGGTTGCTCGAGACCGGTGCGGATCTTCGTTGTGTTGCAAATTGAACCGTTGTATAAAAGCAGCGAATGATTAAAAAAAAATTCTGACTCATTAATTTCTTGAAAAATATTCTTTCTTAAGACTACAAGCAATTAAACAACATTGTTGACATTTTCCCGCGCGCGCGCATAGAAATTTCTCCCATCAGATTAATCCATCATGTATACCCACGATCGGTAACCGAAACACGTGCACTTTTAATTTTCGTCCCAATTAATTAATTATGTGGTCCGGGCGAATCACGGGAGGCGATTTCACGACAAAAGAGAGTTTTCTCCTCGTGGCACGGCCTAAGTCGCTTAATTGCCCACGGATTTATCGGGCCATTAATCATCGCCCGTTGCTGCCCGGGCCCGAAACGAAAACACAAACGATTTCCATGCGTAACTTAATTTTACGTAATTAATTCGTATGGACTAATAATTTTAATGGCGCACCGCGCGCGCGGCGATAAATCAAAAACGAAAAAAAAAAATGCGCGCCCGAAACGCACCGAGCACTTTCATATTGTATGTCTGACCGCTGGATCGAAACATTGAATGAATATAGATTTGTTGTTCAACACATACATTGAACCAATCGGCTCTTCAATATTTTAGTAGTGTTTTATGTTTGCAACTTGATACTCTTAACACAATTTGTAACACAAAGAGATGGAAGAGATTTACTTTATCTAATTTAAGTCTTTTGTTTTCGATAAGTATCAATGTTACGGTAAACGTGATAAATCGGGTTTGTATTAATAATTCCCGGTTAAAGTGATTAAATTACGAGAATAAATCACATGTACCGGCAAGTATTAATACTTCCCAACAATTATTGGTAAATGTAATAATTTTCTCAACAGAAAATGGAGACAGTACCATGTGACTACTGGCAAGTGAGGGAAGTATTTTATGCGACATGGAAGTAGGTTAGTCACATTAATTGCAAATGGCGTGCACACATAATTGGAGATAAACAGGGAGATGTTGAGATTTAGTTTATGATTATTTTAAATGTAGGAATACAAAAGTAGGTTATTTTATTTAAAGCCTGTTATTTTCTCGTTCATTCTTGTTTATTTGTTGTTAAAGGTATTAAAAAATATTTTACGTTATTTAGTTTGTTAAGTTGTCGTTTATTTTGTTAATTATGCCAGAATAAAACTAAATGATAAAGATGTTTTATAAAATTTACCTGGTTCCACTAGGAATTATTAATAATTACCGGCAAGTGTAATAATATAAGTGTTATTAATCACATGTACCAAACGACGCGGTTTATATTAATAATTGCCGGGAATTATTAATACAAACCGATTTATCACATTTACCGTAACATCAACACCATCTTCAGATTAGTGTTTTTCTTCGCCAAATTTGTTCTATCAAGAGTATAGGGCAACAAGCATTAATTAACACTAGGTCTGTTTACAGAGTTTTTCTATTGCATTTCACTTTATATCAAATAAATATCGACATCGATAAAGGGATACAACTCAAATATATTTCCCATTTATCAAATATATTTCCCTACATACCACTACATTTCCCTATTTGTCGAAACCTCATCACAGTTTGTCAATTTGCATTTCACTTTATATGGAATATGTATCCCTGTATCTCAAATATATTTTCCATTCACAAATATCGTATGTTCAATTAAAGAAAATCTCAAGAGTGCCATGGAAAATATTCTAGGTTAGAAACTCTGAAAATATACATTATATTTATTATGTCTGACGTTTTATATGTCAATTCCTGTAGTGTGTAGCCAACTTAAATTTGAAAAAAAGATTAAATCATGGCTCTCTAGAGGTTTTTTTTTTATGGAACATATGATACACTTTTACACTTACTTATATGTCAAAACCTTACCATAGTTTGTCATTTACATTTCACTTGTCAGCAAAATGGCTGCAGTTCGTCAAAAAATGCATGTTCGCGATAAACTAAGAGGACTTCTTATCCGGAGAATGGATGATGGCGTAAGTAGTGTTATATACAGTGAATTTTTCTTTTAGGTAAACATATGGGTAAGCTGTACATTTTCCGACATTCGTTGTTTCTTAAAAGAGATCAATTTGAAGCTTTAAACGAGTGTTTTCCATTCCCGGACTAAGCATGAAGTAAAATTTCGAGTTTAGAAAAGCCCCGTGAAAATTTGTCGAGGGTCGCGCAGCGACCCGAGACAAATTTTCTGGGCTTTTCTAAACTCGAAATTTTACTTCATGCGCCACGCATATAAAACACTGATTTCAAGTGCAGTTCGAATATAAATAAATTTTACAATATTTTAATGTTTTATACGCGTGGCGCATGAAGTAAAATTTCCAGTTTAGAAAAGCCAAGAAAATTTTCACGGGGCTTTTCTAAACTCGAAATTTTACTTCATGCGCCACGCGTATAAAACACCAATTTCAAGTGATGTTCGAATATAAATAAATTTTACAATATTTTAATGTTTGATACGCGTGGCGCATGAAGTAAAATTTCGAGTTTAGAAAAGCCCAAAAAATTTGTCTCGGGTCGCTGCGCGACCCTCGACAAATTTTCACGGGGCTTTTCTAAACTCGAAATTTTACTTCATGCTTCGTCTGGGAGTGGAACACACTCGTTTAAAGCTTCAAATTAAAATCGTTAAAAAACAACGGATTTCCAATAATTTAAAGCAAATTCAGCAGAAAATAAGCCGAATTCGCTGTACATTTTGGGATATCTGTTGTATTTTAACGATTTCAGTTTGAAGCTTTAAATGAATGTTAAATCTTTAGATATTCGTTGTTTTTTTTTTAAGCTCAATTTGAAACTTTAAACGAGTTTCTTCCACTCCTAGACTAAGCATGAAGTAAAATTTCGAGTTTAGAAAAGCCCCATGAAAATTTGTCGAGGGTCGCGCAGCGACCTGAGACAAATTTTCTGGGCTTTTCTAAACTCGAAATTTTACTTCATGCGCGACGCATATAAAACACAGATATCAAGTGAATTTCGAATATAAATAAATTTAACAATATTTTAGTGTTTTATACGCGTGGCGCATGAAGTAAAATTTCGAGTTTAGAAAAGCCCAGAAAATTTGCCTCGGGTCTCTGCGCGACCCTCGACAAATTTTCACAGGGCTTTTCTAAACTCGAAATTTTACTTCATGCTTAGTCTGGGAGTGGAAAACACTCGTTTAAAGCTCCAATTCTAATTCTTTTAAAAACAACTAATCTCGGAAAAATGTACAGCTTATGCATATGTTTACCTAAAAGAAAAAATCACTGTATGTAACACTACTTACCACAGCATCCATTTTCTGGATAAGAAGCCCTCTTAGTCCATTGCTAAGATGCAGTTTTTGACGAACTGCAGCCATTTTGCTGACAAGTGAAATGTAATTGACAAACTGTGACAAGGTTTTGACATGTAGGTAGAAGCCCTGAATCTTTGTTACATGAACTGGACGCCTTCAATTGAAAATGTGAAGTTACACTAATTTACACAGTCTGTGTCTGAGATGATATAAGTATGTTGACGATTTAAAGTTCCCGCCATTAGTATTAGTGCGATTCATAATTTAATAGCGGGAAATTCAAACTTTCTTTAATTATCTTGGATCAATCTGCGGACTGAATATAAATGAATAATGATTGCCTGAATCTTTTCGTTACATGAACTGGACGCCTTCAATTGAAAATGTGAAGTTACACTAGCTTACACAGTCTGTGTCTGAGATGATATAAGTATGTTGACGATTTAAAGTTCCCGCCATTAGTATTAGCGCGATTCATAATTTCATAGCGGGAAATTCAAACTTTCTTTAATTATCCCGGATCAATCTGCGGAGGGAATATAAATGAAAAATGAATTCCTGAATCTTTTCGTTACATGAACTGGACGCCTTTAATTGAAAATGTGAAGTTACACTAGCTTACACAGTCTGTGTCTGAGATGATATAAGTATGTTGACGATTTGAAGTTCCCGCCATTAGTATTAGCGCGATTCATAATTTCATAGCAGGAAATTCAAACTGTCTTTAACTATCCCGGATCAATCTGCGGAGGAGATATAAATGAATAATGAATCGCTGAATCTTTTCGTTACATGAACTGGACGTCTTCAATTGAAAATGTGAAATTACACTAACTTACACAGTCTCTGTCTGATATGATATAAGTATCTTGACGATTTAAAGTTCCCGTTATTAGTATTAGCGCGGTTCATAATTTCATATCGGAAAATTCAAACTGTCTTTAATTATTCCGGATCAATCTGCGGAGGGAACATAAATGAATAATGAATCCCTGAATCTTTTTGTTACTTGAACTGAACGCCTTTATTTGAAAATGTAAAGTTACACCAACTTACACAGTCTGTGTCTGAAATGATATAAGTGTGTTGACAATTTAAAATTCCCGCCATTAGTATATGCGCGATTCATAATTTCATAGCGGGAAATTCAAACTATCTTGAATTATCCCGGATCAATCTGCGGAGGGAATATGAATGAATAATGAATCCCAGAATCTTTTCGTTACATGAACTGGACGCTTTCAGTTGAAAATGTGAAGTTACGCTAACTTACACAGTCTGTGTATGAGATGATATAAGTATTATTTGAATTTGAATTAAAGGCACTTGGTTTGTTTCACGAATTTCTTATGGCACTCCCTTATTCTCACTGCCATTACTACTTGATTTTGTATATAACTCTGTAAAAATATATTTTCTGTACATTATTCCTTGAGAATGACATAATTCGAAACTAGTTGGATAATAAAGAAATTCGTGAAACAAACCAAGTGCCTTTAATTCAAATTCAAATATTAGTTCAAATGTTTCATCCATTGATTAATGAGAACCAAATTAAAGTGATATAAGTATGTTGACGATTTAAAGTTCCCGCCATTAGTATTAGCGCGATTCATAATTTCATAGCGGGAAATTCAACCAGTCTTTAATTATCCCGGATCAATCTACGGAGGGAATATAAATGAATAATTTAGGAAAATTTAATTTCAATTCGTGCGTTCATTTATTGATCCCAGATTAATGAAAAACCCGTAAATAACGCGCCCTCGATGGCAGAGAGATAGCCCCGTCAAAAATGTCCGTTACACGGCCACCCCTCTCTGGGCATCCGTCCTTTTCTCGCAATTCCGCTTATTGCAATGTTTTTTTTTTACGATTCAGAAAAACCGCGGGCACCCATTATCAAAGTCAAAAGGGGGGTAGAAACATGCGGAGCGTCCGTTTTGATTTATAAGAGCGCGCGGGCTTTGCCGGGGGCGGCTTTTCAATTGAACCCTCTCAATATTAATACCAGGCGTGAAAATTCCCGTACCAGGGAAAGAAGTGGGGTTCAAAATATAGAAGCTGCTGAAACTTTGAAATATCATTTTTTGGGTGGTGGAAACTACAACAACAATAACACCTTTATTCGACAAAACATTTGCAATAAATAAATTAGACATAAATTAAAGTAAAGTAAAGAGAGAATTGCTACTGCTACTTTTAGTAACCATCTGCGTGTTTTTTTTTTTCTGTTTTTCGATCTAATTGCCTTTCTGTGTTTTTCGACATTCGGCCTGCCAGGGCAGATAACTCGACATCCAAGGGAATTAATTCAGTTTATTTGTTTGGCGGGCGCGCGCGGTTTTTGCTGTAAACTCGCACGAGAGGATATATTTATACGCGCCCCGCAAAAAACAAAAAAAAAAATCGGACACGGGTAAAAGGGAACAAAAGTGCAAGAATAGTGAAAAGTGCGGCCACAAATCATCCTGGACTGCAAGCAAATCCGATATACCGCACACAGTTCTTTGTGAGTTGCGCGACTCACGAGCGAAGGATGAGCCGAAACTAATGCGTTTTAAAAACGCGCTCGCGGATCGAATCCGGGGTTTCAGAAAGCGGTAATGCAACAATAGTGTTTTGGGGTTTCAGCGCACATAAATCAGTATCGATGAGTTATCAATGGGTAACGCTTTTTTTTTGTTTTGGCCGTTGCGTGCGCGCTTCCGCTCTCGATTGAGTATCCGTTTTCGATTTGACCAATCACACGTGCCAATATATGAAATGCATCTGCTGTTAAAATTTAAGCAGGTGATTTATAGGTTTTCGGTAATTTCCAGCGCGTTGTTGCTGTTATTGTATTATTAAACAATACCTGCGCTATTCGGGAGAGGGCCGGTATAAATCAAGGGCTCGCGATGCCGATTATTTCGCCCGGTTCGTTAGCGCTAGCGCCCTTTTCGCCGAAAATGATATTTCGGCTGTCTGCCGGTGCCGCTCTTCATTTCTCGCATTTTCCATCGCCATAAATCAAGGGACAGGAGACAGCCTAGCGGAGAGCACTCCGTTGCTATGGCTCCGCGGCATCCCGACAGCTCGGCTGCCGCGGGACGAAAGGGGAGCGTGGATCAGGCAAGGGGATTTAATCCTGTCTGAGAGACGGGGAAAGTTAATAAGACTTTCGGGGGATTAAAAATAATCCAATGTTTTGCAATAGCGAACGAACGCTTTCATATAACATCCCCCTTCTATGCTAACCGTTTTTTTTTCATTGTTCTCCTCACGCTTACCAATTAAATGGATCTCCACTTTAACCAACAATCATAACACTATTATGTCCCATAATTATCATTACAGTTAAGCAAATTGATAATGGTCACTGTGTGTCCGAAATGTACATTTGGTAATTCAAATACAAGTGTAAACCCTTTATTCATCAATTACAGTTAAACAAACAAATCGATTAATATGGGCGTAGCCTAGGAGCAGTAGAAGAAATGAAAAATTGACAACATTAACGAATATCTTCATGGGTTCATCAGAAACAATAGTTGGGAGTTTACTTTCAACTGCTGGGGAATTCTCTGATGACTGGACTGTTAATCGTGAACGTATTTAGGGTTTTTGCAATTGTACACAATAGACCGGATGGAGTACAATGCATTAGATACCAACATACATCACAAACAAATCCAAATATGTTGAATGTTGAACATTTTGATGAACGGGCCCAATAACATTAATATTAATAAATATCAACATGTTGATAACTTAGAATCCAGCATTAAGTAACCTAACCTAACTCCACAACGTAGCAACTAATATAAATTTACAATTTCTCAATTAACCAATCCAACTGAAAACAATGGTCACCTAGCCTAACTCTAGCTCCACAACGTAACATCCTATTATAATAAAGAGGGGGCCAAGGGGGTGACGGCCACAGGCGCATCAAGGGGAGAGGCGCCATTAAATATCATAAACTTCATAAATTTAAATCAGATATTTTTATTTATATAAGAAATCGGTTTTTTCAACTTCATTTTCAATCGGTGTTTTATACGCGTGGCGCATGAAGTAAAATTTCGAGTTTAGAAAAGCCTGAAAATTTGGATTTGCAGGAGCGCGACTCGCTTCGCTCGCGCGCCCCTGCAAATCCAAATTTTCAGGCTTTTCTAAACTCGAAATTTTACTTCATGCTTAGTCTGGGAGTAGAATCCTATGTTAAAAATAAATTAAATCACTAATATTCAGGCTTCTCTAAACTCGAAATTTTACTTTATGCTTAGTCTGGGAGTAGAATCCTATGTTAAAAAATAATAGAAATCACTATTATTTGAAATTTGTTAAGATTTTATAAGGATAATTAAGTTATTTTTAAAATGTTTGACACTTTATCGTAGTTTTTTCTATTAATATTAATAATAATAATAATAAACCATTTAGTAATGTGAGGCTTCTACTTTGTTATACATATTAATTTCACAATAAAACACTTTTTACTTTGTTGTTATACACTTATTTATTGAATGTGACTGCAGTTTCGACAAATTCAAACATGACGAATTTCATGTTTAATAATGACAAGCTAAATTTGTCGAAACTGCAGTCACATTCAATAAAAAAGTGTCATACAAACAAAGAAAAAAGTGTTTTATTGTAAATAATGAACCAACTTCATTTCAAGAAATGGCCATAAGAAAGCTTTTTTTCTGGTTAGTGATTTAAACTAACATAAAACCTTTTTTCTGGAAAAAAGTTCTTCTAAGTGCTGGTTTTGTAGCTACGCCACTAATAAAGTCATACATTTACTCTGAAATGAACGTTTTCATGTGAAGTCATAAATTACTTATCCAAACCTTTCAACACAGTTGATCTATTAGATAATATTACAAATGAGTCAAAGTAAAACTCTCAGTAAAGACATCTGTTGAATTCAAAAAAAAGGTGGTCCACTAACGAGTGATGAATTGAATGTTTGGCAGTCACAGTTCATCAGATTTGGACCGTTGTGGCGTTTACGACCGTTTTACGACCTCCGAATGCCGGCGTTTTTACGACTATCTCCAAATTACGCAAATTACGATCACAACAAGACGGCACGTGGGGAAGGGAACTCAATCTGCCCCATGGGTGTATTTGTAAACATTCAACATAATATTTTTAATAAAACTAGTACAAACAGGTAATAATTTGCAACTTTGTTTTACTTATTTGACAGCCTTGTCATGGATGAATCGTGTTACAACTAAGTAAAAGAAAAATCTGTTTGATTACTTGTAAGTAAAAAATATCTTCGTATGAGTAATAATAAAATTAAAAGTGCGATTCTTTTCGCAATCTACAACAAGTTAGTCTTACAAAGACTATATCAAACACTCATTGAAGTCTTTGTAAGACTAACTTGTTGTAGATTGCGAAAAGAATCGCACTTTTAATGTTTGAAGTATTCTGCAACCAAGAATTGGCAATTGCATTTATAATAATAAAATTGCCAAAACTTGGTTGTAGAATACTTCAAAATATTAATAGTGCGATTTTTGTAGATTACGTAAAGAATCGCAATTTTATTGTTTATGGTCGTATGTTTATAAGTAAGGCTCGTGTTAAATGCAAAATGCATATTTGTTATTAAGAGGTATATTAAAAAAAAATGTAAGTTTTCTATGCATATTTAATGTTAATGTTGGCTTATTTTAATCAAAAACCATTAGATTCCAGGTCTGTAAATATAAAACCGGAATTTGCTCAGATGGCTCTAGTTGTCAAGCCGCGCCATTGGCCCTTTATTCTTGTGTTTACATTTGTCAAAGACTTTTAACTCACAAGAATGCAAGTTTAATACAACTACATATTGTTAACGGTGGAGGCTTCTACTTCGTCATACATCATAATTCACAATTGAAACACGATTTTAACTTTGTATAACTGAGACTTTATTAAGTAACTATAGTTTCGACAACTTTAACTTGTCATTTTCAAATTCAAAGTGATTTAAACTAACAATTGAACAGGAATATATACTTAAAATTAAGGTCTTATAATTGCGTTAAAAATGGGGATATATATTAGGTCAAGCTGGTCGTTGATGACGGGGATTTCCGGATTAGCGCGGGCTTTGTGAATTTCCAAAGAGTTCAGGAGGTTCATCTTACGGCCCTTCTCGGCGAAATGTATAATTGACAGTTTCAATTGTGACAACTACATATGTTTTCATAGCATTGAACATGATTGTTTTTGAGCCTAAAAAATATAATTTGCCGATAGCATTGATTTTCTGTTACCATTTGAAGAAAACTGCAGCAGAAGCGCATCGAATGCTTGTAGAAGCTTGCGGTGAGCATGCTTTTGGTAAATCACAGTGCTTTAAGTGATTTAAAAATGCAAAAAGTGCGATTTTAACGTGAGAAAGCAATAACGTGGAAGCCCACCGAGGAAGTTTAAAAAACTCGCATTGCAAGTATTGTTCGATAAGGATGAAGCTCAAATGCAACAACAACTTGCGGATCAGTTAAGTGTGAGACGAGAAGCCGTCTCCATATGTGTGAAAGCCATGGGAAAATTCAGATGGTAGGATAACGGGTTCCACATAAAAGACAGCAGAAAAACCGAACAACCACACATGAAATACTGACCGCCAGATACAAAAGAACATTATTTCTTAATCGAATTGTGACTGGCTATGAAATACTTCCGCATGCGGCTTACTCACCTTTGCATCGATTGGACAAGCACTTGCTGAGCAGCGCTTTATTTCTTAAGAAAATGTACGAAAATGACTCCATGATTGGTTTACCTCAAATGGGCAACATTTTTTTGGCGTGGCATCCACAAATTACCAGAGAGATGGGAAAAATGTGTAGCTAGCGATGGGCAATACTTTTAATAACATATTTTGTACCATTTTCATATAATAAATGTGTATTTTTTATAAAAAATCCGGTTATATATTTACAGACCTGGTATGCTTTGTTATTATATGAATGTTGTAAGTTTTTTATGTATAATAATAATATGTCTTCATTTTCAAAATGTCAAAATTTGTACAAAGTGAAGTTTGCGTTAGGTTAAATAATAAATAGTGTATTATTATTTAACCTAACGCAATTTTCACTTTGTCCAAATGTTGATACTGAAAATAAAGACATATTATTATTATTATTATACATAGAAAACTTCAAAAATTCATATAATAGCAAAGCATACCAGGTTTGTAAATATGAAACCGGATTTTTTTATAAAAAATACACATTTATTGTGTGAAAATGGTACAAAATACTTTATTCAAAGTATTGTCCATCGCTAGCTACACATTTCCCATCTCTCTGGCAATTTGTGGATGCCACGCCAAAAAAATGTATAATTTTGTTGATATACCTGCAAATTACAAGTATGCATTTTGCGTATAATCCGAGCCTTATTTATAAGTATGATTTTTGTGATGTCAGACTAAGAGGTCGGCAACGTACTTTATGTGACATACAAACTTGAACACTCGACGTGACCGCCATGTTTCCTCAATTAGAACTCCCTTCTTCTCTCTTTAAATTGAAGCAGAAATAGCTTATGCGTGCGTGCTCTGCACTGGATCCCCGGCTCTAACTGTACGTGCCCCTTTTTAAAAATACTACCCAGTCCTCCGTCGTCTCTACTAATTACTTCCTTTTTGTATAATTGGATGCTAAAAGATGTCTTTAAAAATAATTTACATCGAGAATTATTTCAATCCATATATCTTAACAAGAAAATTAATTAATTAATGACAAAGAAACAAGAAATTTTATTCTTATTACTCAACTTGTGTATCGTTAAATTAATCAATTATTATAGATCTTACAGTGCAATACCAGGTATAACATTTGTATTTATGCCATTAACGCCCGAGCTAACTCTAAAAGTTGTATCCATTGTTTATTCCTGTTTAATTATACAGGGTGTGCACAAATGGTAGAGGGTATTTGTAAATTGAATTAAAAAAAAAATCAGAAAAAACAAAGTTTTTTATTAATTTTTAGAGAAAGTTTTGGAAAATTAAGTGCCAAAGATTACGCTGTCCAAAGGTTGACTTTAACGCTGCTGGCATTCCTCTATCCGAAAACGGAAATTAGCCGCTACGCGTCTACACATCTCTCTGAAAATTGCGGCCATTTTGGTGCAAATGTCGTTCTTCAATTGCAGTACAGTTGTTGGTTTGTTTTTATAAACTTTCTCTCTAAGGAAATAATCACGGGGTGTAAGATCGGGGTTTTTCGGAGACCATATAAAGTAAAATCAACGAAAAAATTAACTTTCAACTATTATCTGCCTCAATAGTTAAGTTATTACTACATATTTTGATTTATAAAATTTTCGACGTTCATTGTTTTTGAAAAGAGTTAAATTTGATGCTTTTAACGAGTGTTTCCACTCCCAGACTAAGCATGAAGTAAAATTTCGAGTTTAGAAAAGCCTGAAAATTTGGTTTGGTCGCGTAGCGCGTAGCGCTACGCGGCCAAACCAAATTTTCAGGCTTTTCTAAACTCGAAATTTTACTTCATGCGCCACGCATATAAAACACTGAAATATTGCGAAAGTAGAAATACACTGAAAACATGTTTTTTTTTTAAATGAGTCATAATCGAAATGTTTAAATCCAAATTTTCAGGCTTTTCTAAATTCGAAATATTTACTTGCGCCAGGCGTGTTAACGATTGATTTTGTGTGAGGTACAAAATATATACTTATGTAGATATTTCATAGCCAACTTAGCATGATTTAATGTTTGTGGTTAACATTTGAGAAGTATATTTTTGTAATTTCAAAATCACATAATAAAATGATAAACAAAATCATTCCTCGTATCTTCCATAATGATTTCTTGGTATCCAAATGAATTCAAATATTTTATTTCTTATGTTGATTTAGTTTAACTTGAAATAAAACACTTTTAACCTTTCAGAAATGTATTCTTTAACAGATGTACATTTTAGACACAAAGTCGCCATTATCAATGGTTTGATACTGTATCAAACCGTAGATAATAATTACTTTGTGTCCAAAATGTACATCTGGTAAAGAATACATTTTTGAAGAAAGGTTAAAAGTGTTTTATTCAAGTTATTATCATCTTTACCGAAATCACCCAAATTCATTGATTTTATTTAATGTATTTTGTAAATAAAAATGGTATAAAAAACTTAAGTGTTTTCTTTATATCAAAATTGAATATGTACCAGGAAGTGCACTTTTCCAAGATTCAAGAATTAATGTATTTTGCATGATATGTACAAACAATTAGTTATATTTTGCATGATAAGTACAAACAGTTCGTTATATTTAAACTGAATTTATTTTCACAACATGTTTAACAAAACGCTAACAATCCTTCTAATTTGTTTCAGGTAAGCATCAAACCAAACATCAGCCACGAACGAACATCCAACGTACATACTCAAAGTAAGCATGAAAATAGCACCGTACGTTACGTAAACGCTTATAAATAAGTATTCCGCGACATTGTAAAACGGCAGTAATCTAAGTTAAGCCCGTCGGCTTGTCGGTGAACCGAGGCTTCCTAAAATATCGCCTCTTCCCAACAACGTGCCAAAATGCAGCGACACACCGGCGGTTTTCCACTTGGGAGCGGGAAGGGAAAGTGCGCCTTTCAATGGGGAACCGAGAAATGTCTGCGTTTTGTTCAAGTTTTGCGTAAAACTGTAACAAAACGCAGAAATTTTTCGGTTTACCTGGATTAAAATTTACGAGATGCGACCGGACGTGCTGTAAATAACTTTCGAAATTTTTATATGCGCAAGGGCTCCAGGTATAATAGCCTACCTTTGGTTTTGGAGCGATTGTTCCCTTATCAACTGCTGAATGGGGTTTTGGCCTAGATTTTAGAAAGTTTTTTTTTGCTCTCGGATTCTTCGTTTGCGTAAGAGTATTGTTGGGTTAACACGCGTGACACCAAAAGGTAACCAGATTTTACAAAGGCGATTCCTCGTAATCTCATAAACCAGATTACAGCATAGAAAAGAAAATTCGTGCTACTATAAATATAATTTTCAAAGATATCAAGATATAAATATTGAACACTTTTTACTTTTCAAACAAGATAAATTCAAATTCAAAACTATTTGAATTTAAGAAAATAAGCTAACGCTTCTTATAGTTTGCACACTTTAAAAATAATATAAAAAATGACGAAAATGTTTTTCGTGAAAATGCAAACAATGTCTCGATTAATAAGACAACTTAAGACGATTTTTTCAATGGATATTTATCGTCTTAAGTTGTCTTATTAATTAAGACATTGTGTGTATTTTCACGAATAACATTTTCATAATTTTATATATTACTTTTTACTTTGTTTAGCCACTGTATTTTGCACTTCATTTGTAACTATAGTTTTGACTATCTAGTAGTCATTATCAAACTAAAAGTTTTAGTTTGATAATGACTACTATAGTCACAAATGAAGTGCAAAATACAGTGGTTAAACAAACTAAAAAGTGTTTTATTTACAAGTGTATTTCAGATGTACCACAAAGTGAACGCCTACAACACAAAACAGCTATAAATATTGAATTTACTACTCAGATGATCAATAAAACTTCATCACTCATTTATTTACTTGAGTCTTTTACTCTGGTGGCACATTTAATAAAAAAACATATTCCGTGGCACACAGCTAGTTATAAAAGAATCATTTTAATGGTATTGTACATACATTCGGATCTCTACTTAAAAAGTGCCTATTTCGATTGGACCTTGGCGACTAACATGGCTATTTTGACTTTGCTGGTTGCAGCCCTAAAAAGTCCAGTGGACGTTGTTTCGATGATAAACCCATCAAAACAACGTCCACTGGACGTAATTTTGATAGGCTTATCATCAAACCACTGGACGTAATTTTTAAAAATAGGAAAAGTTGTCAAAATATTTTTTTCTTTGCTAAATTAACATCTTAAATTGTTTTCTATGTTAGTAAGAGTGTCTGTGATTTTTTTTAATCTTTTTAAAAAAATAAAAAAAATTGTTGAAAATCTAAATTTGGTTCATACAAAAATTACAAATTTTGATTAAAAATATTTATTTTTTAAAAAACTGAAAAAATTCCTAGAAGTTCTCCTTCATGCTCAAAATAGCTTCAGTTAATTTTTTCGTAGCTAAAAAAATATTAAACTTAAGTTTCGTCAGTCAAAAATTGTTGTGGTTTATTACGTTCCTCTCATTTTTAATAGTAGGAACATTTTTTTTTTCGGGAATTAAACAGCTTAAAGTGTTTCCTATATTAATGGAGTGTTGTGTGTTATTTTTTTTTTTGATTTTTATAAAATTTAATATTTTGGGTAGAAATCTGAATTTTTTCCATACTTTACAAAAATTAAAAAATTTGGTTTCATATTTTATTTTTTTTTTTTTAATCCTAAAACATTCTTAGACGTTTTCCTTGCTATTAGAAATAGCTTGAGCTAATTTTTTACTTGTTAAAAAAATACCACACTAAAATTTTGCCAGTCAAAAATTGTTTTGATGGGCTTATTACTTTCCTTTAATTTTTAAAAAAATAGGAAAAGTTAAGTCAAAATATTTTTTTCTTTGGAAAATTAACAACTTAAATGGTTTTCTGTATTAGTAAAAGTATCTTCGATTTTTTGTTAATCTTTTTAAAAACATAAAAATTATTGGTGAAAATCTAAATTTCGTCCATACAAAAATTACAAATTTTGATAAAAAATTTGAATTTTCTCAAAAATCTGAAAAAAAATCTTAGAAGTTCTCCTCGATGCTAAAAATAGCTTCAGTTATTTTTTTCCTAGCTAAAAAAATAGTACACTTAAGTTTCGTCAGTCAAAAGTTGTTTTGATTGGTTTATTACGTTCCTCTCATTTATAAAAGTAGGAAAAGTCGACCAATTTTTTTCTTGGGGAAATAAACAGCTTAAATTGTTTCCTATATTGATAGAGTTGCTGTGTTATTTATTTTATAGATTTTTTAAAAAATTGCAATTTTGGGTAGAAATCTGATTTTTTTCCATACTTGACAAAAATTAAAAAATTTGGTTGAATATTTTAATTTTTTTTTAAATCCTAAAATATTCTTAGAAGTTTTCCTTGGTATTAGAAATAGCGTGAGCTAATTTTTTACTTATTAAAAAAATACCTCACTCAAATTTTGTCAGTCAAAAGTTGTTTTGTTGGGCTTATTACTTTCCTTTAATTTTTAAAAATAGGAAAGTTGTCAAAATATTTTTTTCTTTAGGAAATTATTAGCTTAAATTGTTTTCTATATTAGTAAGAGTTTCTGTTACTTTTTTTAATCTTTTTAAAAAAATAAAAAATCTTGGTGAAAATTTGATTTTTTTCCATACCTATGTACCTACTACCCCTTACAAAAATTACAAATTTTGGTTTAACATTTTATTTTCAAAAAATCTGAAAAAAATTTAAGAAGTTCTCCTTGATGCTAGAAATAGCTTCAGCTAATTTTTGCCTTGCTAGAAGAATATTACACTCAAGTTTCGTGAGTCAAAATTTGTTTTGATTTGTTTATTACGTTCCTCGCAATTTTAAAAGTAGGAAAAATTGGCAAATATTTTTTTCTTGGGGAAATAAACAGCCTAAATTGTTTTCTATATTGATAAAGTTGCTGTTTTTTGTTTTTAGATTTTTAAATAAATACAAATTTTGGGCAAGAATCAAAAAAATGTCTACACCACCCCTTACAAAAATTAAAAATATTCAACCACTTTTAATTTTTTTTAAAATCCTAAAAAATTCTTAGAAGTTTTCCTTGGTATTAGAAATAGCTTGAGCTATTTTTTTACCCGTTAACAAAATATCGCACTAAAATTTTGCAAGTAAGGGTGTTTAAAGAGTGGATCTTTGGAGATATCACGGCACTAAATGGATTGTGTAACCATTTCATAGCAATTTACCAGAGCTGGGCAGGATTCGAATCATTCAGGATTCGAATCATTCCGGATTCAAATCATTAAGGATTCGAATCATTCAGGATTCGAATCATTCAGGATTTGGATCATTCAGGATTCGAATCATTCAGGATTCGAATCATTCAGGATTCGAATCCTGGACTCGAATCATTTTAGAGGATTCAAAAGAGGCATTCGAATACTTTAGTTCAACTGGATTCGTGATCCGGATTCGTTACATTTTTTCAAGAGGATTCGTATCCGAATCCAAATGTGGGTATGATTCGGATATTTATAAAAGGATTCGAATACGTACAAAAGGTGTTGAATCGTCAACAATAATTCGAATTAATTGTGAGGAATTAACTTGAAAAATTCTTTTTGTGTGTTTTTAAATTTCTCGTTAAATCACTGTTTTATACGCGTGGCGCATGAAGTAAAATTTCGAGTTTAGAAAAGCCCAGAAAATTTGTCTCGGGTCGCTGCGCGACCCTCGCCAAATTTTCACGGGGCTTTTCTAAACTCGAAATTTTACTTCATGCTTAGTCTGGGAGTGGAAACGCTCGTTCGAAACTTTAAACTCAATACTTTGATAAGAACATTAAATGACTAAAAATGTTTTTAAAAATAATAATCTAGTTTTCATAATTTTGTTTAATATTATTTGAAGGAAAACTGGCATGGTAGCCACAATCTGAAATGTTAAATTTTTCCCGCATTTCCCCGATTCAAGATTTTTTTCCCTGATTTTTTACTATAACTTTCTTCTATGGGAAACCCCCAATTTGTTAAATTGTTTTAATTGTTTTTGTCAATATTTAAGTTAATTTTGTAAAGTTTTTCGTATTTTGTAATTTGCCTGCAGATTTTGACGAATTTAATAATATCATATGGCTTTTTTGTTAGTGTTTTGGCCATTTTGAATATAATTCCATGACTTTTTTTCAACTTTCCCGGTTTTAATGACATTCAGTGAATTTTTTATTTACGCAATTGTCAGGCATTCGTCGATTTTATAATAGAATTCAATTTGAAGTTTTGAACGTGTGTTTCCACTCCCAGGCTAAGCATGAAGTAAAATTTCGAGTTTAGAAAAGCCCCGTGAAAATTTGTCGAGGGTCGCGCAGCGACCCGAGACAAATTTTCGGGCTTTTCTAAACTCGAAATTTTACTTCATGCGCCACGCGTACAAAACACTGATTTAAAGTGAAGTTCAGAAACACACAAACACATCTTTAATCAGAGTAACAGGGAATTATATATTTAGTCTGTTATCAACTTTGTTCAGTGTTAATAATAAATAATAAGGTTTTGAATATTTTTGTTAAAACAACTGGTAACGATATTTATATTTATTATATATATAAACATCTTTATTGGCAGATTTTAAACGAGAAATATAAAAACAGATTGTATACAAGTATATATAAATTATTTAAAAAATATATCTGCCAATTGGCTATCGACCAATGGTCTTTCCGCCTGAATTTGTTATGATCTGTCACTGTCATTTTTGGTGTAAACAAGGGTCATGATTGTTATTGTCGTCTGTAGTGTCAATGTCGAGCTGTTCTTCAATCGTCATGATCGCTAATGTCATGATATGATGAGATGAAATCATAGATGGTGGAGGAGGGATGTTTGCGTTTGGGAATTATATTTTTATTTCGGTGGATACATAGGGGGTCTAGTAGATTATGGTGAGTAGGATTTGAGGCAAATTTTTCTGCAAGATGGGAAAGGCGAGTTTGTATGGGATCGACTTCGGTTAATTCATACAGTAGTGTATTTGAGGGATTGTGTGGGTGTCGGATTTTAGTAAGCACTCTCAGGGCTGATCTTTCTAATACTTGTTATTTTTAAGGGTGACTGGGTGGGGGTTGTGGGAAAGGATGGCAGCATTATCAAGTAAGGGGCGTATATTTATTATTATAGTTGCAAAAAAAATAAAATCAAATTTATTCTTAAAGGATTTGTATTCGTGATTCGAAAAACAGGATTCGAAACATATTTATCTCTTACAAATCCTTTATTCAAGTATTCGTGATTCGAATTATATTAGGTGATTCGGATTCGTGATTCGAATTTTATTTACGAGGATTCGTCCCAGCTCTGCAATTTACCATACTTATCAAACGACCGACGTAGAAGCTCAGGCGTTACTTCTTAAAAAGATACACGAATAAAATTAAAGGCTGTTTTGAATTGGATTTTATTTATGAAAGCTTTAGAGTTCGCTGGTTTGATATGTGAAGAAAATGAGACTGTGTTAGGTTTGGGTGTCTTGCCAGTCCACTTGCGATGAATAATATTCTGCCTCCGTCCGGATATCGCCCGCATTTTTTTGCGTCGTAGATGTGAATTGCGATAATTACAGGGGCCATTAAACCGGGACATTTGTCATTTTCATTAAACGTTCAAGTAGAGTGAATAAGGAGACGCCTCGTACCTAACGAACGGTTGCAATTTATTTCTTCCTTCCGATAAAAGAAATTAAAAACCAACGAACGTGAAAATTGACCCAACAATGATTTCAGTAACAACAAAAATCAATATAAAAAAGAAATTTGTAAAAAGCATTAATTAAAATATTCACTTTTATATAAATAAAACAATTTAAACACTTTGAAATATATATTGTGCATTCGCTACAATTGTTTCGCCACACTGTGGCTTCTTCAGGCGAAGAAATGATGCATAAAATATATTTGAAAGTGTTTAAATTGTTTTATTTATATTAAAGTGAAGATGAACTTTCAACATTTATCAGACTTATCAATCAATTAAGATATTCATCTATATTACACAATACATTCTTCTTTTAAGGACATTTAGTAGTTTTTCTGCCGTCAAGTTATTAAAAACTTATATAAACTTCTTTTAAGTACCTTTACATATCCTGATAAGTACGCAGTTAATTGTTGACATTCGTTGGTTTTGATGACCTTTCAAATTAAAGCTTCTAAGGTGTGTTTCAACTCATTGATTAAACATGAAGTAAAATTTTGAGTCTCTAAACTTAAAATTTTACTTCATGTGTAATCAAGGAGTGGAAACACTCACAAGCGAATGCCTGAAAATTTGGTTTGATCGCGTATTCATCTAGTTCCCACACTGTTGACTTATATACTGGGAATTTTTCCTGTAAATATACATACATTTATACATGCGCTGTAACTTTTCCGATAATCGTTTGTTTTTAAAATAAAAATTTGAAATCTTAAACGAGTGTTTTCCACTCCCAGACTAAGCATGAAGTAAAATTTCGAGTTTAGAAAAGCCTGAAAATTTGGTTTGGTCGCGTAGCGCGAAGCGCGGAGCGACCAAACCAAATTTTCAGGCTTTTCTAAACTCGAAATTTTACTTCATGCGCCACGCATATAAAACACTGATTTTAGGTAAAGTTCAAAATATTCTATTAAAGCAGTATGCCAAAAACGTGTATTCTGATCATCATATCACATCAATGTTTAGTACGCGTGGCGCATGAAGTAAAATTTCGAGTTTAGAAAAGCCTGAAAATTTGGTTTGGTCGTGTAGCGCTACGCGCTACACGACCAAACCAAATTTTCAGGCTTTTCTAAACTCGAAATTTTACTTCATGCTTAATCTGGGAGTGGAAAACACTCGCTTTAAAGTTTAATTTGAAATATTTGTAAAAACAACGAATATCTGAAGAAGTGGAAACACTCACAAGGGAATGCCAGAAAATTTGGGTTGGTCGCGTATTCATCTAGTTCACACACTGATTCCTTATATACTAGGAATTTTTCTTTCAAATATACATACATATATGCATGAGCTGTAATTTTTCCGATAATCGTTTGTTTTTTAAAATAGTTTAATTTGAAATCTTAAACGAGTGTTTTCCACTCCCAGACTAAGCATAAGGTAAAATTTCGAGTTTAGAAAAGCCTGAAAATTTGGTTTGGTCGCGTAGCGCGACGCGCGACGCGGCCAAACCAAATTTTCAGGCTTTTCTAAACTCGAAATTTTACTTCATGCGCCACGCGTATAAAACACTGATTTTAGGTGGAATTCAAAATATTCTACTAAAGCAGTATACTAAAAACGTGTATTCTGAACATCACATCACATCAATGTTTAGTACGCGTGGCGCATGAAGTAAAATTTCGAGTTTAGAAAAGCCTGAAAATTTGGTTTGGTCGTGTAGCGCGTAGTGTTGATTACTTTCTTGTTGTGGTATTAAACACTTTGTGTTAGATTTGAATTGGTGACAATTAGTACAGTATTACCCTTTGATTTATAGTCATAGGGAGGAAAAACGCAAGTGCAAATTCTTCTCGTATGATTGAAACATGATTTATGTTTTCGTACCAGGGTCCATGTATGCTCCGCAAAAAGCAAAGACTAACAAGTTGTTTGTTAGAAATGGCTGCTGTTAGATTTATGGAGGGAACAGAGGGGTGATGGAGATCGATTCCGTTGGCCGTGCCGCTAATTTTTGGACGTCTCCTCGAGGCATTGTGTTCCGAGCCGGATTTATTTGAAGCGATTTGTTACATCGGCGCGCTGATTAACATAGTTTAACGGTGATGGTAAAAAATAAGACGTTCCCCCCGACCTTGTCCGTCTGGCGCGATTTATCAAAAATGTATGGTTATAATTAAGATGTCGGGGCCTCTCACACTCTCACTCCGCCCCGTGAAATGGTGGATAAAGTGGATGAAGTGCTTTATGGCCGTCCAAAAAAATACCGGATCGTTGGCTTGGCTTGGGGTGGAAACCCGATTTGGATTTGGAACTGGAACTGAAACTGAAACCGCGCGCATTCAAATGATATTCAAATGCTATTCAGAATTCGGCATAGTTCAGATATTAATGCCTCGGAATACCAACTGTGGAATGCCATACATGCGTAATGCAATTAGCGATTTCATGCGAGAGGGAATGTCTATCAGATTGTTTAATAAACGACCTTTCCGACACACACACACACAGAGGTCTTATCTTCGTGACCCGTCCAATCAGCGTTTGTTTTTGCTCCGCTGAAATTCACCTTTACTCTAGACTGAGCAATTTTTACCGCCGTTGATAAATGGCCGCTGCCGATGACACCGATGAAATACGCCGGGCGGAGGCGGGTCGGGTTCGGGTTGACTGAGAGATTTCAATTAAAACCCATGTATGTGGAATAATGCGGGCCCGGGGCCCTTGATTGCCCCTGATTTATCTCGTTCCTCTCTCCTCTTGGCCCTACTCGCATCTTATTTCATTTCCACTCCCACGATAAAAGTGTGCGAGGAAACTTTCCCCCAGAAAAAGAGGGGAAGAAATCGGAGGAATGAACAAACGTATCGCTGCGGAAAAGGGATAACAAAACAATTCCAAACGCTAAATCTCGAACGGACCGCACAATAAAAACCTATAAACGAGTCAATAATCAAATAGCCAATACATAATACATAAGCTGATACTATTTATTTTGACGTAAACGATTTTCTAATATCAATATTTCATCTAATATAAATAATACATTCCAATTTTATGTGCACAAATTTGAATTTCAATAACAAACCAAACCTAATTATTTGTTATAAACATTGAAATAGCAAGCAAACTAAATACCTAATTGCCTGTTATTCTAATTAATAAAGATGACGTGTGTGTTTTTGACCATCACTTAAATCAGTGCTTTATAGGTCTGGCTCATGAAGTAAAATTTAAGAAAAGCCTGAAAAATTAGATTTTTCGGCGAGAATTTCCTTCCATCTATCAAATTTTTAAGTTTTGAAACGGATAGAAATTACATGTGACAAAAATATGGAGAACACGATAGGTAAAGAAGTTGAATTTCAATATCTAACCGAACCTAATTATTTATTATAAACATTGAAATAACTAAATAAATTAAAATTGAAATAACTAACAAACTAAATATCTAATTGCCTGTTATTCTAATTAATAACTAATATGCGTTTTTGAACCTTTAATCAGTGCTTTATACGCGTGGCTTATGAACTGAAATTTCGAGTTAAGGAAAGCCTGAAAATTTGGATGTGCTCTGTGCTCCGCTGCGCTTTAGGCTTTTCTAGGCAGACTATTGCCATGTCGGTTAAATACACACGCGAACATTTACCAGATACCACAACCATATTGCCTATTATTATTAATTATTTTTAAAAATTAATTACGAGCTATCCATTCAAGTGTTACCTAAATGGATAGCTCGTAATTAATTAATTTTGAAAAATAATTAATAATAATAGACAATATTCCCGTGTGTATTTAACCGACATGCCGAGGCATGTATAATTAATAATAGTAGGCAATATGATTGTGGTATCATATCAACTGCAGATATGTTTTTTTTAAACCTTTCCCCTTATGTGGTAGAGAGCCTATTCAATAATTCATTTTTTAAACACTCTGTATAATGTGGAACTACATTTAGGAGGTACATTCGTGGAACAGTGGAACAACATTTATTAACTCTTCAATTATTTTTCACTTAACACTTGGTCAAACATGTTTAAACAATTAGGTAAAAATTAAACACGCTGTTTGTTTCACATTAAATTTAAAAATTTATTAAGTTAACGGAAAAGTAAACATTCATTAAACTTTAATTAAAATTTAATTTAACTTCAAAAGTATTGATTAATTTCGACCGCACGTTGACCAAGACAGAAATATCAGTAGTCCAAGGTAAATTTTACGCAATGCACTGATTAGTATTTGGTATCAAAATCCTACTCTCATAGAAATGCACGCCCCCAAAATAATAAATCAAGCAATGCTACATTTTTTATAATTACATGTGCGCAGTGCGTAACTAATCTCGATTATACAATTTATTGAAAGAATATTTACAAACGCAAATTAAAATTAATTACTGTTAGAAATTAAATAAAGGGGTGGTACACATCCCGATGTGGATGCATTTTGAAGCATTTGTTGTAGTTGATTTTTTTATGAGCTCAATTTGAAGCTACTAACGAGTGTTTTCCACTCCCAGACTAAGCATGAAGTAAAATTTCGAGTTTAGAAAAGCCTTAAAATTTGGTTTGGTCGCGTAGCGCTTAGCGCTACGCGACCAAACCAAATTTTCAGGCTTTTCTAAATTCGAAATTTTACTTCATGCGCCACGCGTATTAATCACTGATTTCAAGTGATACTAAGAATACACTACTAATGCAGTATGCTAAATACATATATTTTGAACTTTAGAATAAATCAGTGGTTTATACGCGTGGCGCATGAAGTAAAATTTCGAGTTTAGAAAAGCCTGAAAATTTGGTTTTGTCGCTCCGCGCTTCGCGCTACGCGACCAAACCAAATTTTCTGGCTTTTCTAAACTCGAAATTTTACTTCATGCTTAGTCTGGGAGTGGAAAACACTCGTTTAATGCTTCAAATTAAACTCTTTGAGTATGGAAACGTAATATAAGTGCTATTTTCCTAAAAATTGGTACAAGTACAGATATCTACAAATCCTATTCATATTTAGTGATAAAAAATGGTACAATTGAATATACCGGGAATTTTTCTATTAAGTGTACACACGACTCTGATTTTCTGTTTTTTCTTATCCGAAAAAAATATCAGAGTATTTTTTTTTGGATAAGACCAAACAGAAAATCAATCGGAGTCGTGACCATAGTCTATGACGCATTTATCTAGTTTTTCATGTGTAATAATTGTTGGTGTTTTAGCATCCTACTATTTACATTTTTTTAATGTGTTATTAGTGTTGTTATTTTTTATATTTATATATGTGTGTAAATATGTATATATATATATATTATTTAAGAAGCCAATTTTACTGATATTATTATTGCTGTTCATATTATTTATTTATATCTTTTAAAATGTGACAATTTTGAACATTCTCAGTACCCACCGGCAGAAGACCTGATATGATACATGCTGTGTACATTGTTAATCTTTTATTGTGGCATTTCTAAAAATTGTATTCTTATTCATAGTTCTCTGTATATGTGACGTATGTAAGACAATTGTCAGGCATCAATAAATTACTTACTTACTTACTCCTTTTCTACTCGATTTCCAGTTCTCCTATAAGCATTGACTTCCCTTGACAATACACAGCTAATGCATATTAACGTCAACTTCTTCTCAATAAATTATATTAAGTACCGCGCATGCGCGAAATTCCGATCGTAGCGCTGCAGTGGCCCGAAATTCGAACGGAACTTACTTTCTGGATACACTACGTATCATTTTTTCTTATCACCGCTACGAACTAACCAACTTTGTGAATGTTTTTAGAACCAAGGTTATTTTAACGGGTACCAACTCGTATTTACAGTTTCGGAAGCGAAGGAAAAGTCCCGCGAGTGAGCGCACCGGCACACCATAGAACCATCAAAATAATCGAGATAAGCGTGAGAGCCTAAAACCGAAAATAATTCCCATCATTCATTATGCTTTGAAGTCTGAATCGTACGGGTATGATTATCTGTAATTACGTTAACCCGGGGAAGCGGCAGGCGAGCGCGTCTTCCTCGCGCGACTACTCGATTGTTCCTAAACTTCGATTCAATTCGAAAAATTTCAAACACAATTAAATCGTGATTTATACGCGTGGCGAACTTTTCCAAATGCAAGAGAGCGTTTGATTTACGAGCGCGCGTCCGAAGGCCGTTTTTGTGTTATTGAATCATCAACGCACTGCGCGCCCGAATTTGTATCGAGCTTTTTAGTGTTGGCTTTTTGCGTGTGTATGAATTTGTATCGAGCTTTTAATGTTAGTTTTGGGCAGGTGGTGGCTGAGCGGTAACGTCGCCGGGCTGTATCGCTCGGCGAGCTACAATTCGGGTTCGATTCCCGTGCACGGCGAGACTTTGTTTAAAAATAATTTCTCGTCGTGACCCTGGGTGTGGTATGAATGTTAGTGTTTGTCCGTATGAAATAATAGCATACTACAAATTGTAATGTTAACAATTAATACAAATACAAATAAATATATAAATGATGTTGGCTAATGGGCAAGTTCCCAAGGCCAGGCAAAACCCAAAAAAAAAATGTTGGTTTTTTTCGTGTGTGTGAATTTGTATCGAGCTTTTAGTGTTTTTTTTTTCATGTGTGTGAATTTGTATTGAGCTTTAAGTTTTAGATATCTGCGTTTGTATGAATTTAATTTGTATCGAGGTTTTATTGTTGGTTTTTTGCGTGTGTGTAAATTTGTATCGAATTTTTAGTGTAGTTTTTCATGTGTGTGAATTTGTATCGAGCTTTTAGTGTTGGCTTTCTACGTTTGTATGAATTTGATTTGTATCGAGCTTTTAGTACTGATTTTTGCGTGTGTGTGAATTTGTATCAAGCTTTTAGTGTTGACTTTCTGCGTGTGTATGCGTTAGTATCGAGCTTTTAGTGTAGGTTTTCTTCATGTGTGTGAATTTGTATTGAGCTTTTAGTATTGGCTTTCTACGTTTGTATGAATTTGATTTGTATCGAGCTTTCAGTACTGATTTTTGCGTGTGTGTGAATTTGTATTAAGTTTTTAGTGTTGGCTTTCTGCGTGTGTATGAATTTGTATCGATCTTTTAGTGTTGGCTTTTTGCCTATGTATGAATTTGTATCGAGCTTTTAGTGTTGGTTGTTTTCGTGTGTGTGAATCTGCATCGAGCTTTTAGTGTTGGCTTTTTGCGTGTGTATGAATTTGTATCGAGCTTTTAGTGTTGATTTTTTGCGTATGTGTGAATTTGTATCGAGGTTTTAGTACAAAGAAAAAATTAACCTAAAGAAAAATTGAGTTTGTCAATAGTTTGCAAAATATTTACAAAATATAAAAACGAATTTAATTAATATCGACTTTCTGCCAAAATGTAGTCTCATTTTCGACGTGTCTCAAAGTCTCCAAATATTTTTCGAGCTTATAGTGTTGGTTTTTTGCGTGTATGTGAATTTGTATCGAGCCTTTAGTGTTGGTTTTTTTCGTGTGTGTGAATTTGCATCGAGCTTTCAGTGTTGGCTTTTTGCGTGTGTGTGAATTTGTATCGAGCTTTTAGTGTTGTTTTTTGCGTGTGTGTGAATTTGTATCGAGCTTTTAGTGTTACCTTTGTGTGTGTGTGTGTGTGTGTGTGAATTTCTAGTGGGCTTTTTATCCCGTGTTGGTTTTGAATCGGAGCCATTTCCATGGGAGCTTGAGTGTAGAGGGAAAAGAGATGGGTTGGTTAGCTCTGTCTCTGTGTATCTCGCCGTGGGAGCAGCGCGTATTTATTGCAATGAATGGACCAGGATCGCCTTACATGCTGCGATTCACTAGGTCAGTGTATCAAGTTTAAAGCGCGCTTGTCTTCTCGCGAGCGTATGTGAAGCGCTTGCGTGAATTTTTAAAGTTGAAATATATTGGACTTCTTCGCTTCACGACCAATATAAATTTTCGCTACGCGCTACGCGACCAAACCAAATTTTCAGGCTTTTCTAAACTCAAAATTTTACTTCATGCTTAACCTGGGAGTAGACAACACTCGTTTAACCCTTTGAGTCCTGATTTTTTGAAATAGAAAAGTTAATAATTAACGTTGAAAAATTATATTAGGTATTGAAAAATGAAACTAGTTTTATTGAACACAATTATGTATTTATCAAAATTTTCAAAAAAAATGGTGGTTCCAAATTGGGACCACCAGTAAAATGTAGTTACAAAAATATTACTTAATGTCTATGAAATTCTTTGAAATAATTTCGTTTGTTATCAAGGCACAACCCTACATTGCAACTTTCACAATGCCAACGAGTGCGATGAGGATTAATCTTCGTACTACAATGGGTACATCTCACCTTCGTTCCATGGATCGGCATTTGTGCAGCTTCACTTGTCCTTTTCTCTATCGGAACCGTAACTTTGAATCTGTTTACAAGTTTCTCATTTAGTGATGGTCGTCCCTTCTTTGATCTGTTAGGTGATGAACCTACTAATCCGTTTGATACGGCAATTTTAAATTCTTTTAGTGTCAAATGCTGACCCTCACTTCGCTGAATAAATATAATATATGCGTTGACAATAGTGACATCAAGTAAATGCCTGAAGATTCGATGCCACCATTTTACAGACTTTCTGTCGATTTGATAACATGCTTTTAACATGTAGGCCTTGTCAACATATCCCATGTGTGCATTATAGTCTTTTACCAAAGTAAAGCAAGGGAAATCTTCTTTGGTTCCATCTTTCTTCTTCCTCGATGTAGTCGCTTCGTCAGGTTAATAGAAGTTGCTTAGGAATAATATTGGCCTTTTGTCCATCCATTTTAAAATGAAAAGACCTTCCTCACTTACACTCCAATCAGAATCTCCTCTTTTCATATTTCGTTCATTTTCTAGATCCTGGGGAATTCCTTTTCTTCCTTTTCGTAAAGTACCACAGGCGTATATTTTACATTTCAATAAATCTTTCATCGAGGAAACGGAATTAAAAAAATTATCAAAGTAACTCTCATATCCTTTCCCAATCAAATCATAAGTGGGGTCTTTTACAACTCTACTTGCTAAATTCTTTTCTGTACTCTCAACTTTTCCTGTGTATATTTGAAATTGTGAAATAAATCCTTTTTCATCAGCGCGTACCCACATTTTATATATCCTTTTTATAGGTTTGAGAATTAAATATTGCCGTAATGAACTTCTACCTTTAAATTTAATCATGCCTTCATCAATAGACTGCCGCTTTGTAGGAAAATAGTAATTTTTAAAAGTTTCTTCTAATTTATCTAGAAGGGGACTTACTCTATACAATTTATCGTAGTTCTGAGTGCCTTTCTCTGGAATGAACGTATTATCGTTTATATGTAAATTTATCAAGTGCCACGCAAATCGATCACGAGATATTATACTGGAAATATATTCATCTCTAATTTCCCGTTTTGAGCACCAATAATCCTTGTAACTTGGCAATTTTTTTATGCCCATAATTATGTTTATAGCCAAAAAACATTTCATTTCTTGGCCACTAGTAGGTACCGGATTAGTTCCTATGTTTTGTACTTCATACAAATTTGTTTGAAACACTAAGGTGCTTACAAGATCTTCTGAAAATGATGCCAAGAAAGTACCTGCTTTTGTGTCAATTTCGTCTGATATATTTGGACCTGTTCTTTCTCTAAATTCTTTAATTGTGTTTGTTACGGAATGTCTGGACCACTTTGTTTGTTCGTCAGTAATATTTTTAACAAAATTTATAAGCAGGAATAAATCATCATCGTCCCATTCACTATTTTCTTCCTCAACTTCCATAAGCCCTCCAGAAACATCTTATGCAATAAATTCTTCGTCACTGCTTTCCGAAATTACAGATCCATCACTTGGAATTTCATCCAATAAAGCAAACACATCTTCACTGGTCAGATTGTTAAGATCATATAATTTATCTGAAATGGAATAATATGCATAGTATACTAGTGGTACCATATGGACCCACCTTTTCAAGAAATGAAAATAAGGTGAAAATTGTTGAATTTAGGTTTTGTATTTATTTACATGTAAAAGAAAAGCATAAGTAATCAATTTATTACTTACCCATTGTTGAAATTCAATATTTACATACAAAAGTTAGTTACTAAAAATTCACTGTCTAGAACCACTACGACACTTGTTTATACGTCTGAGGCTGCAACGATAATAACCGATGTGCGTAAATTTCAATTATTTTCGTGTTGTAACATGTCTTAACGCATCACTCACGCTGATGGTTCCAAGTTGTGCGGACTAGGACGCTAGGAAATAATTTCTAAATAGGAGGTTCCAGTGCGAAGCTACTAGGACTCAAAGGGTTAAAGCTTGAACTCTTTGAGTATGGAAACGTAGTATAAGTGCTATTTTCCTAAAAATTGGTATAAGTACAGATATTTACAAATTAGATTCATAATTAGTGATAGAAAAAATGGTACAATTGCATATACCGGGAAGTTTTCTTTTAGATGACATATGCATACGCTTTTTTTTAAGTTCAATTTGAAGGTTTAAACGAGCATTTCCACTCCCAGACTAAGCATGAAGTAAAATTTCGAGTTTAGAAAAGCCTGAAAATTTGGTTTGGTCGCGTAGCGCGAAGCGCGGAGCGACCAAACCAAATTTTCAGGCTTTTCTAAACTCGAAATTTTACTTCATGCGCCGCGCGTATAAATCACTGATTTCAAGTGATGTTCAAAACACACTACTAAAGCAGTATGCTAAATACATATATTTTGAACTTTAAATAAATCAGTGGTTTATACGCGTGGCGCATGAAGTAAAATTTCGAGTTTAGAAAAGCCTGAAAATTTGGTTTGGCCGCTCCGCGCTTCGCGCTACGCGACCAAACCAAATTTTCAGGCTTTTCTAAACTCGAAATTTTACTTCATGCTTAACCTGGGAGTAGACAACACTCGTTTAAAGCTTCAAATTGAACTCTTTTAGTATGGAAACGTAGTTTAAGTGCTATTTTCCTAAAAATTAATATAAGTACAGATATCTGCAAATCAAATTCATATTCAGTGATAGAAAAAATGGTACAATTGAATATACCGGGATTTTTTCTTTTAAGTGTACATATGTATACGCTTTTTTTTAAAGTTCAATTTGAAGCTTTAAACAGGCGTTTCCACTCCCAGACTAAGCATGAAGTAAAATTTCGAGTTTTGAAAAGCCTGAAAATTTGGTTTGGTCGCGTAGCACGGAGCGACCAAACCAAATTTTCAGGCTTTTCTAAACTTGAAATTTTACTTCATGCACCACGCGTATAAATCACTGATTTCAAGTGATGTTGAGAATACACTACTAATGCAGTATGCTAAATACATATATTTTGAACTTTAGAATAAATCAGTGGTTTATACGCGTGGCGCATGAAGTAAAATTTCGAGTTTAGAAAAGCCTGAAAATTTGGTTTGGCCGCTCCGCGCTTCGCGCTACGCGACCAAACCAAATTTTCAGGCTTTTCTAAACTCGAAATTTTACTTCATGCTTAGTCTGGGAGTAGACAACACTCGTTTAAAGCTTCAAATTGAACTCTTTCAGTATGGAAACGTAGTTTAAGTGCTATTTTCCTAAAAATTGATATAAATACAGATATCTGCAAATCAAATTCATATTCAGTGATAGAAAAAATGGTACAATTGAATATATCGGGATTTTTTCTTTTAAGTGTACATATGTATACGCTTTTTTTTAAGTTCAATTTGAAGCTTTAAACAGGCGTTTCCACTCCCAGACTAAGCATGAAGTAAAATTTCGAGTTTAGAACAGCCTGAAAATTTGGTTTGGTCGCGTAGCGCGAAGCGCGGAGCGACCAAACCAAATTTTCAGGCATTTCTAAACTCGAAATTTTACTTCATGCGCCACGCGTATAAATCACTGATTTCAAGTGATGTTGAGAATACACTACTAATGCAGTATGCTAAATACATATATTTTGAACTTTAGAATAAATCAGTGGTTTATACGCGTGGCGCATGAAGTAAAATTTCGAGTTTAGAAAAGCCTGAAAATTTGGTTTGGCCGCTCCGCGCTTCGCGCTACGCGACCAAACCAAATTTTCAGGCTTTTCTAAACTCGAAATTTTACTTCATGCTTAGTCTGGGAGTGGAAAACATTCGTTTAAAGCTTCAATTTAAACTCTTAAAAAAAAGCAACGAATGTATACTTGTAAGAAAAATTCCTTGTATATTGTTAGCGTTACTGCGACACTGAAAATCCAAACGCTGATTATAACTCATTATAAAAATATAATACAAAATATATCTTTATCTTTTTGAATTATTTTTAGTTCAGGTTTTCATTTAAGAAGATTTACGATGACATATTCTGTTAGGAATCCGCGTGTCGTGTATTAATGGATGCAGTAATTGATAAAATTTTGTGTGGGGGGAACACGTGTTTACTCTTTTTTCCTTGATATACTTTTTTCCTTTTGACAACCCGGCGAAGCCAATTGGATCGCGGTTGCCGGTGCCAAACACGAAAATAATTACCTTCGGGCACGTCAGACGAGGGTGTAAACCCGTCTGGCTGGAGGGCGGCCTGCGAGGCAGGGAAGACATTTATTAATAAGCAGGGGAATATTAATGAATATATCTTCTCGGGGCGTCGTCGGGGCTTTTGTGAAGGCGCGGATTCCTAATATCCGGAATGTGCGCGATCTTAGCGCATTGTGTATGCCGCGCGGGGATTAGGCCATTAATCACTTGGGTCATTGTATCAACTATCAAAGCGTGCAAGGTCTCGCAACAATGGTCCGCGCGCTCCGCTGCACACACACACACACACACCGCCACCCCGCTGCCGGGGGGCGCAGCCCTCGCCCCCGTTTCAATCGCACAAAACAATCACGCCGTTTCCAGCAGTGGAAAGCGAAACACAGGGGTTTCGCTTGTAATTCCGGTAGGAGAAAAGGAACCTCCGTCGAGTGGAAATGAATGGAAAAAGTGGAATCCCCTGTTGTAAAATGAGGGTCATTTACTTTATCTAACAGCCACCATCTACTGCTGGATGTAACATAATAGATTCATTACAGTTTTAAATGGCAGGCTGTTGGAGTTGTGACGTTAATATTACTCAGTTTTTCTCCGGGTTTCGCAGAGTGGTAGAAATGGCAGAAATGGGGGATGGGATTGTGTGCGTAACGCACGATGCTAATGTGGGTCGGGTCGGCTGTAGGGGCGGTCGCCCATACGAAAAGGGACCGTATTATTAATTGAGTTTTCGAAATTGTGCCAGCCATTTCTGATTTATGGCCGCCGGCTTGATGGCCGGTTAATTTATTGTTTTCGAAAAGATAACATAATTATAAATAATTAAAACGTAGATTCTACCACCCCAATACTTCGAAGGGAGGTGATGAATATAGAACTTCTTTATTTTAGTTCATCTTAATTAAAATAGAAAACGCAGATAATAAGATAACAAAAAATGTACACAAAATCTGTTTTGGGAGTGTAATTGTATCTATCACAATAGATGCGCTCGTGACGGCAAATCCAAATTTTCAGGCTTTACTAAACTTGAAATTTTACTTCATGCTTAGTCTGGGAGCTTAAAGCTTCAATTTAAACTAAAGACACAATATTTTACTAAAATTTTGATTAAATAAAATTACATTAAAGCTTAACAAAAAGAAAATCCCAACTTTCAACATCCACCATAATCACTATTTTCACAATAGAAACAAGTTATTAACAACAATTTGGAGCTAATTTAATCTTTCATACAATTTCCTAAAACAATTTTAATTTATTTTACAAAATTAAGTTCTATCAAGTGTTTATTGAAATACGCAGTTTCGTCGCTTTTTTCACTTATTTCATTTAAAGTGCAACAATTCCTAAACCATCAAACTGATTTAATTTATTGCAAAAGCAAGCAATTTTGGATAAAGGGGCTATAATTTGAGGTACAAGCATTATTTTGAACTTTAAAATTGGGCTTAGCACGGACGTTCGAAAATACACTTTGTTGGGTTGATTGACTTTCTGTATATTTTTAAAGTAAGAAAAAAATGTTTCAATATTTTTTTTTTGACAAATTAAATGGCGCACATTGTTTCTGATGTTAGTAAGAGTGTGTATGATTTTTTTGAGATTTTTTAAAAAATATTTTTTTTTGTATAAAAATATAGATTTTTCTATACCTACCCCTTGCAAAATTTGCGATTTTTCGATGATAATTTTTATTTTTTTTTAAATCTGAAAAAATCACATATAATCTCCTTAATGTTAAAAACAGCTTGAGCAAGTTTTTTGTTTTAAACAAAATTCGTTTGTGTAAAATTTAGGATAGATAAAATAATTGAAAAAAAAAATAGATATTCCAACTTTAAACACCTACCATTACCAAAATTTTTACAATAGAAACAAGTAATTGACATAATTTTAAAGTTAATTTATTCCTCAACATATTCTCTTTAAACAAATTTTACGAATTTCACAAATCTTACGTTGTATCAGCTTTTTATTCGAAAAAGCAATAATATCGTTTTTCCCGCTTATTGCATTTGAAGTGCTGTATTTTCTAATCCAGCCAACCGAATAAATGTATTCAAAAGAAAGCGATTTAGAATTAAAAGGGCTTTCATTTGAAATACAAACATTTTTTTAAAATTAAAATTTTGCGCACAGCACAGATGTTCAAAAATACATTTAATTGATTTTCGGTAATTTTTAAAAGTAGAATTTTTTTTTCTGGAAAAATTAAATAGCTCACACTATTTTTATTGTTCGTAGCCGTGTTTGTAATTTTTTGGGGGATTTTTACAAAAATATTTTTTTTTGTATAAAAGTATGGATTTTTCCAATCTACTTGCACAATTTGCAATTTTTCGATGTAAATTTTAATTTTTTGAAAAATCTGAAAAAAATCACATTTCTTCTCCTTGACGTTAAAAACAGCCTGAGCAAGTTTTTTTTCTGTCGAAAAAATCGTTTGACTGAATTTTCGGTTACATAGAATAGATAATATCGTTTTACTACTTATTGCATTTGAAGTGCTCTATTTCCTAATCCATCATATCGATTGAATATATTAAGAAAATAAGCCATTTACTATTAAACAGGCTTTAATTTGAGGTAAAAATATTTTTTAAGACTTTAAAATTGCGCACATCACAGGTGTTCACAAATACATTTTAGAGAGTAATTTGATTTCCGTAATTTTTAACAGTAGAAAAAGTTGTAGAAATATTTTTTTCTTAAGGACTTAAATAGCTAAACTATTTTTATTGTTAGTAAAAGTGTTAATGATTTTTTTTCTGATTTTTATAAAAATATTTTTTTTTAATGAAAATGTGAATTTTTCCCTTTAAAAATTAGCAAATTTTTGATTGAAATTTAATTTTTTTTCAAATTGAAAAAAATTGCACATATTCTCCTTGATGTTAAAAACAGCTCGAGCAAGTTTTTTTTGTTCAAAACAAGAATCGCTTGACTAAATTTTCGGCTAATTAAAATAATTGGAAACCTTAAAATAATCGATTTTTCACCACAATTTTCACAATAGAAACAAGTCATTGACATAATATCTTGAACAAGTTTCTCATCTTTCACGTGGTGAAACATATTTAACTATGATTTAATAAAGAAAACATAGTGAAATTTAACCAAGTGTTTTCTTTATTAAATCATTGACATAATTTTTTCAGGCTTTTCTAAACTCGAAATTTCACTTCATGCGCCACGCGTATAAAACACTGAAATAACGTGAGGTTTAAAAAATGCTGCTTAAGCACTATTCTAAAGCAGTTATTGTTTTGAAATTACTGAGTAATTGTAATTAGTGCTAATTCCCCATTTCTTACCATATCTACGAAAGTATTTCCAATGATACAAAGATTGGTAAGGAGGTTTGAAAGCTATATTTTCACGTGCAAATCTGTCAATTGTAGTGTGAGGCGTAAATTTCATTTTAATCAAAACAAAATTAAAAGCATTATTTTTAGTTACGTCCTTGGAACTGTTCAATGTATCCAAGATTGTTACCTGAAGAAGATCTAGTATGGAACTGAGTAATCTAAATATAGAAATTCCCGCGTGTTTGTGCGTTTGTGTCTGCCACGGAATTATTTTTGTTTACAGCTCGGAATTACTTATTCCATTAATAGACCGTTAAGGGATGAGTTAATCAAGAGGTGCGATTAGTGCCGGACACGCGAAATTACTCACGAGAGAGAGAGAGTGAGTGAGTGAGTCCCCCAGTGTGGCGGGAAAGAGAGTACAGTAGCGTGTCGGCGTAATAGTGTTGGTGCTTTTCGGGGATGATGATGATTCCGATGCGAGTCGTAAGTGCTGTAAGAATTATGATCCGGGTGCTGAAAACAGGGGGTAGGAGGTTGAGGCTTTTAGAGCAGCCGGCGTGACGAGTAGTAGTAGAGGAAGAGGAATGGACGGGCGCGCGGAGAGCGAGAGAGAGTGAGGAGGTGTGCGTGCGCCCGGCATATAGTGATGTTTGAAACGCTGACAGCTTGCCAGTACTATTACAAGCGAGTCCACCAATCCGCTGCCAGTTCACAGTGCAAACCGACTGTCGAGGGAACGAGCACCGAAAACCCCGCGACGCGCTACGCGTTTTTCCGACTTGACGTATCAGTTCAACCGTCACATCAACGCGACTAAAACGTGCACCCCCTCATGTCAACAGTGTCTTAATTAATTTTTATTATTTACTATAAAAAAGTGGGCCTTTAATTCATTCAACAAGAAATTTAAAAAAGTGTTGGTGCGCTCTACAAACAAAAGTTAACATCACGTGTTGCGTGTTTGGGGCAACCATGAGTTCGCAACGGGGGAGACGCAAAACTCCAAAAGGTAATTAAAGTTATGATCGTCGTGTGTGGCCGCCTGAATAAAAAAAAAATAATAATCTTGCGCGTTAATTGACACGTTATAGTGTAACAAAACCTTTTCCCGCTACGATCCACAAACAAAACGGGACACGGTTTAATTCGGAGCGATTATACAACCGCACTTGATACGCCGTGCACACACACGGGGATGCTTATGTAACGCGATAGTGTTAAACCAGTTTCCCCGTGTGTTTGTGTTTGTGCAAGTGCACCCATCTCGCTCGCCGCATCTGCGGTACACCTCCTGATTGACTCGCCAATTACCCACATTACGAGGCCGGCCAATTTATTATCGCGACCGCGTTTTAATTGATTGCGCGAAATTCAAGCAACCCGCCCCCGGCCGCGGGAGGTCCACATGTCCGACACAAATTGAATACACGGATGGCATTCCGATAGTGCCCGCAGGTCGTTCGTTATCCACTTTTTTTTTGTACGTTTTACGCCCACGGACTAATCGAAAAGTTCCAAAAACCGCTGATCTCGTTTGGAATAACAGCAAAAACACGTGCGTACGATGTTGAAGCTGATTCACCTACATTACTATTTAAAGTATGGAGCACGCGGAATACCTCAAAGGACGAACGGTGTTATTGGATTTATCAATGGAAGATCAACTTGTTTCTTATGGAAATTTAATGACCATAAGATTCCAAATAAGAATCCATTACCATCAATAGTGAATTCTCACCATAACAACTTACTCAATACGTGACTGGTCAACAGAGCTGAAAAAACGAACGACTATATTAATACCGTAAGGAAGAAGAAGAACTTAGTGCCTATTTATTGAAATTATTTAGTTTTGCTACAAAACGTGTCTACAAGTTCGCCTAATCAAATACCGTCAAGTTGCATTAAGGCACAGTTGCACCAAAAAAGTTGAACAGGGTTTATCTATGAACTTGTGTTAAAAATGACAGTTTCTATTGTACGCCACTTTGAACTCAGTTCAACAAGTTTTGTGCTAGTGGCCCTTTAATGGATACTGAAAGTTTTGCATATAATCGTATGAGAGCTGGGACGAATCCTCGTAATAAGGATTCGAATTACGAATCCAAATCACCTAATATGATTCGAATCACGAATACTCGAACAAAGGATTCGTAAGAGATAAATATGATTCGAATCAAAGATTCGAATCACGAATACTTGAACAAAGGATTCGTAAGAGATGAATATGATTCGAATCAAAGAGTCGAATCACGAATACAAATCCTTTAAAAATAAATTTGATTTTATTATTTCTTTGCAACCATTAATATATAAATATCGTTACTAGTTGTTTGAACAAAAATATTGATAACCTAATTATTTATTATTAACACTGAACATCGTTGATAACAGACTAAATATCTGATTCCCTGTTACTCTGATTAAAGATGTATTTGTGTGTTTCTGAACTTTACTTCAAATCAGTGGTTTTTACGCGTGGCTCATGAAGTAAAATTTCGAGTTTAGAAAAGCCCGAAAATTTGTCTCGGGTCGCTGCGCGACCCTCGACAAATTTTCACGGGGCTTTTCTAAACTCGAAATTTTACTTCATGCTTAGCCTGGGAGTGGAAACCCTCTTTCAAAACTTCAAATTGAACTCTATTATAAAATCGACGAATGCCTGCAGATTACGTAAATAAAAAATTCACTGAATATCATTAAAACCGGGAAAGTCAGAGAAAAGTCATGAAATTATATTCAAATTGACCAAAACACTAACAAAAAAGCCAAATGATATTATTAAATTTATAAAATTAACCTAAATATTAACAAAAACAATAAAAATAATGTAACAGAATGGGGGTTTCTCACAGAAGAAAGTTGTATTAAAATGCCAGGGAAAAAATCTTGAATCAGGGAAATGTCGGAAAAATTTAACTTTTCAGATTGTGGCAATTATGTCAGTTTTACTTTGAATAATATTAAACGAAATTTCGAAAACTAGATTATTATCTTTAAAAACATTTTCAGTCATTTAATGTTCTTATCAAAGCATCCAGTTTGAAGTTTCGAACGAGCGTTTCCACTCCCAGACTAAGCATGAAGTAAAATTTCGAGTTTAGAAAAGCCCCGTGAAAATTTGTCGAGGGTCGCGCAGCGACCCGTGACAAATTTTCTGGGCTTTTCTAAACTCGAAATTTTACTTCATGCGCCACGCGTATAAAACACTGATTTAACGAGAAATTTAAAAACACACAAAAGACATTTTTCATGTTAATCCTCACAATTAATTCGAAATATTTTTGATCATTCAAATCCTTTTGTAAGTATTCGAATCATTTTGTAAATATTCGAATCCTTTTATAAATATTCGAATCCTTCTATAAATATTGGAATCCTTTTATAAGGATTCGAATCACATACATTTGGATTCGAATACGAATCCTCTTAAAATAATGTAACGAATCCGGATCACGAATCCAGTTGAACTAAAGTATTCGAATGCCTCTTTTGAATCCTCTAAAAGGATTTGAATCCAGGATTTGAATCCTAAATGATTCGAATCATGCCCAGCTCTGGTACCAATTTTTATATAAAAATCGACGTTGAACTAGGTTCATCTACCAACTTGAGTTCAAAATGACGGCTTTTATTGTATGCCACTTTAAATTCAGTTCAACGTATTTTGTGTAACTGGCCCTTAATGGATAGTAAAAGTTTTGCGTATCATCGTACTAATTTTTATATAAATTATGCAATACGTTGCACCGTATCGACGCTAAACTGGGTTTATCTACGAACTTAAGTTCAAAATGACGGTTTCTATTGTATGTCACTTTAAACTTAGTTCAATGAATTTTGTGCAACTGGCCCTTAATGGATAGTGAAAGTTTTGCGTATCATCGTACCAAGTTTCATATAGATTATGCAATGCGTTGCACTGTATCGACGTTGAATTAGGTCCATCTGCGAACTTGAGTTTAAAATTACGATTTCTATTGTATGCCACTTTAAACTCAGTTCAGTGTGCTTTGTGCAACTGGCCCTTAATGGATAGTAAAAGTTTTGCGTATCGTCCTACCAATTTTCATATATCAAAATTGAATTGTGTTCACAAACAGAGTTCTGCTCGCTCGTGGACGAAACAGTGACCTGTATATGCACTTTGTGCATTCGTGTCACTGACGATGCCACTATGAAGCATTAGATGGCGTTAGCTATCGAAATCATTAATAATTTTCATATATATTGCGTTGCACCGTATCTTATCATTATATAATAAGCAACGGCTGGATGGAACTAATGTATGTCGGAATTTAGGCAATTCACATGATTCGTACGAAAACATTTTTTTATTAAGAATATAAATTTGTGTTCAGTACTCATTCATACACCAGATAACTATATACGCGTTTCAGGCTTCAACGCCATCATCAGTATAGTCCCGAATTAGTGCTTAAAACATACTGAACATCTTTGACTATTTATTATCTCCTGTGCAATTTTACATATGTTACAAATGGGCATTAGATGGCGTTTACGCTGTCGAACATATGTAAACAAAAATTATTGAATTTTCTTGTGATCACAATAGTAACTTAATTTTTTTTCTAACAATACTGTTATGGAATCTCTATGTATTTTTTGAGGCTGAGATTTGTATACAAATAATTCAAATATTCGAATATTGGATATTCAAATATGAACATTTCAATCACCGACTTAACGTAAAGTTCATAATATGCTGCTTTAGCATACTGATTTAGAAGTACATGTTGAAGTTCACTTGAAATCAGCGTTTTATACGCGTGGCGCATGAATTAAAATTTCGAGTTTAGAAAAGCCCAGAAAATTTTTACAGGGCTTTTCTAAACTCGAAATTTTACTTCATGCTTAGTCTTGGAGTTTTAAAATATCTAGATTTAAAACAGGTCAAAATAATCATAATCTGCATGCTAATAAAAAAGCTTTTCTGTTGGTGGTATTATATGGTATTAACTCTGAACAACAAACAGTAGAGCAAAACGAACGCAAATTAATTCACTCCTTGACAAATTGAAGATATCAGATGGAAATTTGTTATTCAGGAACATTACAACCCGGCAAACTGTAACAGAAAATAACATGCATTACTTATGATAATGAAGTTTATGGGACGTATCAGCCGTATCAATCCAGTTTCTACACGTTTTACTAATTCGCTTTTTTAATTGTTGTCGTTAACTGCGCCGGTACACGCGACACGACAAAAGTCCTCCTCGTCAAGTAAATTGAGCTGAAAAAAATCGGCGGCACGTGATGATTGCAAGGATTGATTGAAGGACCTCGATGCTGAAATTATGCTAATCCCGGATGTAATTACACTAATGACCGCTAATTACAAAATTGCAGGGTGCATAAATTTCGTCTTTAATTCGACGTGTGTTGTGGCCGGTGATGTTGTAATATGTATAATCTCCAGTGCTAATTTAATGTTGCCTATCGTTAGAAGATTTTTTTCGGAAGAGTCAATGATTGTTTTTGGAAATGTGGATTAATGTGAACTTGATTATTTCATACTAAATTTATCTCTGAACTAAGTGCAAAATATTATTACAACTTCTCCAGGTGGTAAATGCCTCGCACTCGAATAGTGTACATATGAGGCGTCTTCATCTTTTTTCATAGCATAGTCTGCATATTGGATCTTCTGTAAACAGTTTCATATTATGCAGGTGTTTCCTTAGGGTACAGTGTCCAGTTATCATTCCTGTGACTATTCTAAGGTTGATTCTATTGATTGTTAGAGCCTCAGTTACTAGTTCTTGCCAGGGTTTTTCTAACAATAGTTGACTATGTCTGTGCCCTGCCAAGTTATTCCAGCGCTTGGTCCTAATGTCTTTTTGGGGATAGGTAGCATCGGTTCTGGTCTGAAGTAGGGTCTACGTGATCCAATCTTTGCCAGAGCATCGGCTTTCTCGTGTTTCGTTAGCTAGTCCCGGCAGTCTTTCGATTACCTTTTCCTTAGGGAAGTGGATTGGATTCCCTTGGACAAGGTTTGCTTCCCTCTAGGTGGTAACTGCCTGACACTTGAATAGTACATGTGAGGCGGCTTCATCCTCTTCATAGCATCGTCTGCATATTGGATTTTCTGTAAACAGTATCATATTATGCGGGTGTTTCCTTAGGGTGCAGTGTCCAGTTAACATTCTTCTGACTATTCTAACGTTGTTTCTATTGAGTCTTAGAGCCTCAGTTATTAGTTCTTCGGAGGGTTTTTCCAGCACTAGTTTATTGTGTCTCTGCCCTGCCAGGTTATTCCAGCGCTCGATGTATCTCGGATGAAACTTACGCTTGGTCCTTTTTTTTTGGGGATCAGTAGCATCGGTTCTGGTCTAATATAGGGTCTACTTGATCCAATCTTTGCTAGAGCATCGTCTCTCTCGTTCCTAGTAATCTTGGTCAAATATGTGTTGATTCACACCAGCCTTGCCTAAACTGTCAGTCATGACCTTATAAAAAGTGGGTTGCAATGTTGAAAACATTGTGAGCCCAGCATTAAAACGATTTAAATTCAAAAACATAATTATATAATAAACATTCGGATAGGTCTAGTAAAGCACGATTCTTCAATTTGTTTATTGTTTAATTTACTCATTTCATTCAATTATTGTCTGAATTTTTGTTAAAAATTAAGCAATTTATTGGTTTGTCAATTTGTTACTAATTTACGCATTTCTTCTTCAGAATTCATTCAATTAATTTCTGAATTTCACATTGGGTAAAGTTAAACACTTGTATTGTTCCCTGTTTTTATTTTTACGTGTTTTTTCACGTGTTTCGATCCGTTGCGAACATTTTCACTTTAAACTTAAAACTAATTTGAATTTGACAAATTTTACAATATATATACAAATCTATGGAAACTAATTGATAGATAATCCAGCGCTAATGATGATGTTCTTGTTGTTAATTTCGTATTGGTTATTTAGGCAACTGAAAATAAAAATATGGAATAATACAAGTGTTCAACTTTACCTAATGTGAAAATCTGCTGCCATCAAGAAAGTAGCAGAACAAGTATCGAATATTTTCTGAATTTTTGTTGAAAATTAAGCAATTCATTGGTTCTCCAATTTGTTACTAATTTACGCATTTCTTCTTCAAAATTCATTCAATTAACGTCTGAATTTTTGTTGCCAATTCATTGAAACATCTTTGTCAGACCCACATCCTCCCAATTTTAAAACTAAAAGACTCATCTTAAAAAATTAAGAGGTGATTCAGTTTTAACTACCTGCATTAGTTATGCCCCACATAAGTCTGGAAGCCCGTGAGCTTTACCGAATCGACTTTCACAAACCATGTTGACGTTATCTCGGGTTTTTTTTGTGTGTTTTCTCGTATCGCTCCCCTACCGTGTCACACCGGTGTTTGCTTTGTTGTCGTTTTCGGAGGTAGGAAAAGAAACGCACGTTTCAGGATCGACAAGGCCGGTAGCCGACTCGAAAAGAACCCGAATTTCGGCCGCCTGACGAGAAATCAACATTGACAACTCTTGCAAGATAATAAAAAAACGGGAATTTTACTTTGAAACTGCAAGTAGTTGATGCTAATAACTATCGTATGTTCAATTAAATAAAACCTCTAGAGTGCTATGGAATATATTGTAGGTTGGCAACTCTGAAATTATACATTATAATTATTATGTCTGGCGTTTTATATGACAATTTTTAAGGAGTGTAGCCAACATAAATTTTAAAAAAGATAAAATCATGGCACTCTAGAGGTTTTTTTTTCTATTGAACATACTATAATACTAATAATAAGAAGCTTAAGCGATTGCCAAATATTAAATTTTAGACAGTTAAAACATCAACTAATTTGTAATTCTGTCCAGCCACTCTATAATTTTGATATATCGCTTGAGTTGCTTGTAAAATATACAGAATATCCAACTTTTGTAACAGTACAACCTTTTATGCGTCATATTAATATAAGCTATAATTATTTCACCCTTACACACACACAAATTTTCAATTTCTTTACTAAATAATTGAAGATGGCGCGCGATAAGTAAACATGTACTCCACGCTGAAATTACAGCGCACGTAACGTAATGTTGCGTTATTACCCCTTATTATGTCGTATTAGGTTAAGCCAAGGCTGCCAACCGGACCGTAAAAAATATTCCTGATGGAAGGAGAAGCGAGCGAAACGCGCAGAGCGAGAGCGGTGCGGCCCGCGCTCGAACAAAAGAGTCGAATAAATGGAAACAATTGAAGATGGAAATAAAGCGGAGAACTGGCAGGTGCGTCTGTAGATTAAGTGGAAACAATTGATGTGCTGCGTGTTGCGATTGTTTTTATCGGGGGCTGCGATAAATTACGAAATTATACTTATTGTCGGGGATTATCGTGGAAAAAATGTAATTACTGGTGGATTATTTAAAATCCCACTGAGTGTTAATGGTATAAATATTAGGCTCTTTGTGTTATAAAGTAAAATATATCATTCGTTTTAAAGTAACACTTTTGCTGTAATACTTATGGTAATATTTGAAATAAAACAACGCAGTTGGGAGGGTTTCACTTTTATTGTTGAACACTGCAACATGTTTCACCACACAGTGGCTTCATCAGGCAGATGAAATAATGTCATTATTTCATCTGCCTGATGAAGCCACTGTGTGGTGAAACATGTTGCAGTGTTCAACAATAAAAGTGAAACCGTCCCAACTGCGTTGTTTTATTTCAAATAGTATTATGGAGTTTCATCATGTATCCGCCTCATCAATTAAATACTTATGGTAATTATAAAACTCGTATTCGTAGGTAGGTATTCATATTTTGATTTGACTTTTGCTGGTATTCTGAACAAGAAAAAATATCGGTTTGTTTAGGTTCGGTAGATCTTTGAAGTGGCATTAACATTGTCTAAATTATGGTAGAACATACTTTCTTATTACAAAAAATTAACTTGTATATAAAATACTTTGTTTAACTGTCAAATATAGTAGTTAAAAAAAGTTTTTTTTTCACCAAGAGCCACTTTAATTGCGTCTTTCAAAGCCTCAATCGTCTCTGGATGATTCGCATAACATGTGTCGTTGACGGGCCCCTACAAATAATAATCTAAAGGAGTCAAATCGCAGCTCCTAGACGGCCAGTTGACATCGTCATTTCGGCTGATTATGCGATGTTTGAAGATAGGGCGCAACACGTCGATTGTAGCGCGGGCTGTGTGGGCAGTGGCGCCGTCCTCTTAAAACCAAACATCGGCCAAGTCTTCCTCTTCAATCGTAGGTAATAAGAAGTCAGTTAACTTAGCACGATAACGGTCGCCATTATTATAGTGGCTTTTGGTGTAATAGAGGTTCAAACAATTTAAAATGTACTGAAAAATGTAGTCGACAGCTACTGCAAATCCAGTCGAAGTAGTCATTTAAATGAAATAGTATTCTATTATTAATGGAAAGGTGTACTCTCGAAAATAAAGTATAATTTATTTTAAAATATTTGTTGCTTTTTGTTTAATATGCATTTTTAAAACGTACTTAAAGTTGCCGCACCCTTAATTAGTGTAATTAAGATGTACCACAAAGTTAACGCCTACAACCAGGGTTTGAAAATATCAAGATATTTACATAAGTATCAAATTATCGGACATATATCGATATTTTTCCGATATAGATCAACAAAATAATATCTATTTCTAAGTATATTTTTTAAACTTGAAAGTATTTTTTTCTATATCCACAATTTTATTGCAACAAAAAATAAAGTATTCATTAGAAATTTGGTAAATTTTCAGGCTTTTCTAAACTCGAAATTTTACTTCATGCGCCACGCGTATTAAAGACTGATTTAACGTGAAGTTCATAATATACTGCTTTAGCATACTGATTTAGAAGTATATGTTGAACTTCACTTGAAATCAGCGTTTTATACGCGTGGCGCATAAAGTAAAATTTTGAGTTTAAAAAAGCCCAAAAAATTTGTCTCGGGTCGTAACAAATGTTCACGGGGCTTTTTTAAACTCGAAATTTTACTTCATGCTTAGTCTGGAAGTGGACACGCTCGTTTATGGTTTTAATTTGAACTTTTTAAAAGGAGCGTATGCATATGTATACTTGAAAAAAAACATTCCCGGTATATTCAATTGTACCATTTCTTCTATCACTAAATATGAATCTGATTTGTAGATATCTGTACAAAAAAAAATTCAAATTCAAAACTATTTGAATTCGAGAAATATATTGCTTATATCTGTACTTATACCAATTTTTAAGAAAATACCACTTGTTCTACGTTTCCACTGAGCTCCTCAATTGCCCTTTAGCTTAAAACATCCTTCACATTTTTCATTTTTGATACTTATCTTATCTGTTTATGATATGATTTTATTGAGCCAATTATAATAAAGTTATCAAAATTTCAGTGCCACATACCATACGTGACGCTGGTAGTGAACATGTTAACACTATTCACTTCACTTTTAATTAGTATACAATAGCAAACAACATTTTGCTTGACAATACACTCAATTAAATGTTTTTTTTATGATAAAAAACTATCGAAGAAAATTAATTATTGACATTAACCCGTTTCCTGTGCATGCTTTCTACTCTGCATCCTTACTTTACTTACTTAGGCGGTTTCTTTGCTCACACACATTCTTTTTTGTTGTGGTTGTTTTGTCGGCCCTACCCACAAATTATCACTGCTCGCTCCAATTACTTAGCTAATAACGAATTATGAAGAGCCCAATTATCGTCTCCTCTGCGCCTAGTGTGTTTAGAAACCAGTAATCTCCTGATCTGCCGTTAGTAAATTACGGTTCCTTACGAAATCGCCATCCTTCCATGATAAAGGGGATTCGGGCACGGCGCTGATTACCACCTACGTTTATCCTTATAATACATTTGTAATGCTGCTACACTATACTGATGCCTCCCTTTTTGGAGTCAGTTTCCGAATGTTAAGGTCGAGTATTAACATTCATTACACAAATTGCCTTCTAAGGCCCAGTTGCTCCATAAAAGTGGAACTCGAGTTCAAGATGACAGTTCTCATTGCTCTAATGTCATTTTGAACTAGAGTTCAGAGTTGAACCAGTTCAACCTGTAATCAGAATTTAAGAAAGACATTGATAACGTGAATTTTGTGCTGTAAAGCAACGACTTGAGAATTCGATTCGTCTAACTAAGAGTAATAAAACTAGTGAAAGTAAGTTTAATTACTCTTAGTAGGACGAATCGAATTCTCAAATTGTTCTGATCTAGTATTTCTTTTTTACTTAAAAGCCATTGTATTTTATATACACAATAATTTTCGCAGAAATTTTCTTGATTATTTTATAGAAAAGTGTCGCAATAATTTTTTGAATAAAAAAATATACAGGAAACCATATTTTTTTATTCATAAACTAATTGCGACACGTTTCTATCAAATTATCGAGAACATTTCTGCGTGAAATCTTGTGTGTGTGTAAAATGGCTTTAAAAAAATGTAGTAGATCAGAGGTTCTAAACGTGAGACCAATTTGAGAATTCAATACCAAGAATTATTTTTCAAAGAATTATTACTACACGCACGCGCACTAGGCTAAATAACACATAACCTCAACAACACCTGTTATCCACCTCTCTAGGGAATATATTACAAGTTACAACTGTCAACAATTCTTTTCATTTATATCTTGAATAATCTTGCACGTGGTGAAACATTTTTACCTGTGTTTCTCGAGAGAAAAATATTGTAAAAATTGCTGTATTACACTAGAATCAACTTATAATATTTTTTCATTGGTAAATATAGCGGGTGATGCATCGGCTTATAAGAAATCCAATGTATTAATCCAATCCAATTATTAGCTCCCCTATTAACTTTTGCAGAAACTTGTATGAAATCTTTTTAAAGTACTAGATTAGATATAAATACCTACTAACCCTGAATACTTTCTACTAAGCTGTTTTGAAGTTATTTGCAAAATTATGTCCTAAACAAATTGAATTTGCATAAGGTTCTAATACTGCAGTCACCAGTAACTATCATATTCTTGTGTAAGTGCAAGACATTGACTCTGACATTGACAACCTAAAATAAAAAGTCATTTTGAGCCACATGTCTTTCATTTTTATAGTTACTGGTGACTGCAGTACTAGGATCTCGTGCAGATTCAATTTTTGTAGGGCATAATTTTGAAAATAACTTCAAAACGGCTTAGTAGAAAGTCTTTAAGGTTAGTAGTTTCAATACTGGTTCTGGTTCTGGTGCAAAGGGGAGTGTGCGGTTCTGCACTGCACTTAGGTCACCCGTAGATCACCCCTCCTCAGTTTAGCCAGCCCACCTTGTTTGGGTATTCTAGCATAGCTGAGGTGGGTAGATCTCTTATGTAGGCCATTGTAGGCCATCTATCACCGAATATGGATTCCCTGATTGACGATAGTGCCGGGCATTCACAAAGAAAATGCCATGCAGTCTCGTCTTCAATGCTGCAACCTCTACAAGATGGGGAGTCAACTATCCCCATCCTATAGAGGTGCCCGTTTAGTCCACAGTGACCAGTAAGGATGGCAGTTAAGCGCCTGAGATTCCCTCTAGCCAGCTGCAGGTACCGTTTCGCTGATCTCTTACACAAGTGTTTTCTTAGAGAGCTTGCAGCCCTCGATATCATCCCAACGCATCCTGAATTTCTCCAGGGCATTGCTTTGTAACATGTTACACAGGGAGAGAGGAGCTAACCGTTAGTTTCAATACTATACTGTAATAGAAAGTTTCAATACAAGTTTATTCAAAAATGTATAGGGCAGACAATAATTGGCCTCTTCAAAATTTATATTGTCCTAAGCCGATGCATCACCCGGTACATTCTACGACAATTATTGTTCGTGTAAAACTGCTCTTAGGGCACTTTTTATATTATGACATGTTTTCCAAATATATTTGTAACAAAATTGCAGTTGGTATACTGTTCCTGTTTTTAATATTATTACTCGTATATCAACAGTCGACGATCCGTAAAAAAACTCTGGTGACATTTGTTTATTTAATTTCCCATCGGAACACACGCGGAGAAATAATTTGTTCCGACCCGATAACCCCAATTTCCTGCGGGCCCAGATACCGCGCTGTCGATGATATTAGAAAGTTTTTCATCATTCGTGATAAGTCTAAATATTAAAAAAAAAAAATATATGTATACGTTACGTGCACTATTCGCTATTTTGTCGTCGTTATAAAGTTTTAGTGTTTCATACGTCTTTACTTCAAGCGCCACGCGTATTAAACACTGAAAAATTGTTCACAAGTAAACTTTGCTTGAAATCAGTATGTTATACGCGTGGCGCATGAAGTAAAATTTCGAGTTTAGAAAAGCCTGAAAATTTGGTTTGGTCGCTCCGCGCTTCGCGCTACGCGACCAAACCAAATTTTCAGGCTTTTCTAAACTCGAAATTTTACTTCATGCTTAACCTGGGAGTGGACAACCCAACCCAAAGCTTCATATTGAACTCTTTTAGTATGGAAACGTAGTACAAATGCTATTTTCTTAAAAATTGGTGTAAGTACAGATATCTACAAATCAGATTCAAATTGGTGCAATTAAATATACCGGGAATTTTTCGTTTAAGTATACTTACGCATTCGCTTGAAAAGTTCAATTTAAAGCTTTAAACGGGCGTTCCACTCCTAGGCTAAGCATGAAGTAAAATTTCGAGTTTAGAAAAGCCTGAAAATTTGGTTTGGTCGCGTAGCGCGAAGCGCGGAGCGACCAAACCAAATTTTCAGGCTTTTCTAAACTCGAAATTTTACTTCATGCGCCACGCGTATTAAACACTAAAGACACTGAAATATTGTTTACAGGTGAACTTCATTTGAAATCAGTGTCTTATACGCGTGGCGCATGAAGTAAAATTTCGAGTTTAGAAAAGCCTGAAAATTTGGTTTGGTCGCTCAGCGCTTCGCGCTACGCGACCAAACCAAATTTTCAGGCTTTTCCAAACTCGAAATTTTACTTCATGGTTAGCCTGGGAGTGGAAACGCTCGTTTAATGCTTCAAATTAATCTTTTTAAGAGAAGCGTATACATATGAGCGACCAAACCAAATTTTCAGGCCCTTCTAAACTCGAAATTTTACTTCATGCTTAATCTGGGAATGGACAACACTTTTTAAAGCTTTAAATTGAACTCTTAAGAAAAGATCGTTTACAGCATAGAATTGGGATATGTATACTTAAAAGAAAAATATGTGTACCTCTCAATATAATATACAATTTTATTAATTAGACTTTCACAGATTTTTCTATGAAAGTTAAACACAAATCAATCTCATGTCACTTGTACTACTTTTCCACTGAGCCCCTCAATTAGCTTTTTAAGCAATTGCTCAAATTAAATAAAAGTTAAGGACAACAGGTATAGAATTTTCAGGCTTTTCTAAATTCGGAATATTTACTTCATGTTTAAACAAGGAGTGGAATAGTGCGTTAGTATAATCCTGAACAATTTAATAAAAACACTGAGTGCATAAAAATAAGGAAAGCAAATTATTACTTAGCTAATATTGTTACAAATTATCTCATTATTAGTGTGAATTCCTAAAAATTTATTTCAAAATTACCGAAAATTTAGGAAATTCAAGCAACTAGCTATATTTTTGAAAATTAACGGAAATTTTGGAATTTCATGAAAAACTTCAAAATTTTTTAAGCTAAAGAATATTTAGTAAATTCACAAAAATTGCCAATATTTGAAAATTTTAAACTTATGAAGAGTATCGATTTTTTTTTAAATTAACAAATACTTTGGAAATTTACTAAAACCGTCAGAAATTTGAAAATTAAAGAAAATCTTAGAAATTTACGCAAAGCGTTAAAAATTAACTAAAGATTTGATTATTCTAAAATGTTGAAAATTCATAAAAAAATTTCAAAAAACTAAACGAGTGTCTTCCACTCCCAGACTAAGCATGAAGTAAAATTTCGAGTTGAGAAAAGCCCTAAGAATTTGGATTTGGACGCGTAGCGTCCAAATCCAAATTCGGGCTTTTCTCAACTCGAAATTTTACTTTATGCGCCACGCGTACAAAACACTGATTTAAAGTGAAGATATTGGGATTTCAAACTGAGAAATATCTCGAATGCCAACTGGGTTAATAACCTAAATGCCATGTGACAATATTAGATAAATCTGACATTATAAATTATATTTGTTTGTTCTATTTACATATATAAATTCATAAAAGCAGTCGAAATTTTTAAATTTTACAAAAATTTAGGAAGTTTACGATAACTATTGAGATTTGTAAAAACAGATGACCAAAAATTTAAATAAAATAAAAATTGAAAATTTATGAAAAATATCAAAATGTTTAAATTTAACGAATATTAAGGAAATTTACGACTGCTGCCAAGATTTAAAAAATTTACGAAAATTCATTAAGTATTTCAAAATTACTGAAAAATTAGGAAATTCAGAAAAACAGTTAGATTTGTGAAAATTAATGCAAATCTTGGAATTTCATGAAAAACTTCAAGAAAAAAATCAATACTCTTCATAAGTTTAAAATTTTAAAATTCTTGGCAGTTTTCATAATTTTACTAAATATTCTTTAACTTAAAAAAAGTTGAAGAATATTTAGTGAAATTATAAAAATAGCCAAGAATTTGAAAATTTAAAACTTATGAAGAGTATCTATTTGTTTTAAATTAACAAACCCTTTTGGAAATTTACTAAAACCATCAGAATTTTGAAAACTAAAGGAAATCTTAGAAATTTACGAAAAGCGTTAAAAATTAACTATAGCTTTAAAAATTCCAAACAGTTGAAAATTTTACTAAATATTCTTTAACTTAAAAAAAGTTGAAGAATATTTAGTAAAATTATAAAAATTGCCAAGAATTTGAAAATTTAAAACTTATGAAGAGTATCTATTTGTTTTAAATTAACAAACCCTTTTGGAAATTTACTAAAACCGTCAGAATTTTGAAAACTAAAGGAAATCTTAGAAATTTACGAAAAGCGTTAAAAATTAACTATAGCTTTAAAAATTCCAAACAGTTGAAAATTTTACTAAATATTCTTTAACTTAAAAAAAGTTGAAGAATATTTAGTAAAATTATAAAAATTGCCAAGAATTTGAAAATTTAAAACTTATGAAGAGTATCTATTTGTTTTAAATTAACAAACCCTTTTGGAAATTTACTAAAACCGTCAGAATTTTGAAAACTAAAGGAAATCTTAGAAATTTACGAAAAGCGTTAAAAATTAACTATAGCTTTAAAAATTCTAAACAGTTGAAAATTAATAAAAATTTTCAAAATACTAAACGAGTGTCTTCCACTCCCAGACTAAGCATGAAGTAAAATTTCGACTTAAGAAAAGCCCTAAGAATTTGGATTTGGACGCGCAATTGTGCACTAACAACAAAAATATGCACGGATCCTAACAAACTTTAACACGATATAAAAATAAAAATATTACCTTAGGCCATTGCTTTAAAAGTTGTTCCTGGATGCGGCACAACGTACATGCCGCGGGACCTAAACCCAAATTTAAATGCGGCACAAGTGAATGTTAATAAAAAAACTTAAATCATATGTGATACATTTTTTGTAACAATTCCATTAAATCAATTCAAAAGAAACCGTGCCACTCATCCCAATCACACCGCGAATTAATTCTGAACGAAAGACAGATTGTAAACGGGAATTATCTCTCCCATTAACGACATTAATACTCCATTACATATACAACCGGACGATAAGCACATAAATTAATCCTGTTCCTGCTGCATAATATAAGCAGTTCGCTTATTATTTTCCCCCTTTTCTTCCTCCTTCTTTACTTTACTTTTTAATCGTGTCGCACGCAGGAAATTGAAAATGCTCTCGACAGCGCAAATTCGAATTCGAATTCGCATTCGCGCCGACGAAATGCAAATTCGCTCACACGTACCCACCCGCACACACGCATGTGTATACAAATGTAAGCAGTTTTACTGTAATTGATAACGCTGGCGGAATGATGCATTGGAAATTAGGATTCATGTGCGATAGAGAGACGAGTCTCTTCGATCGTGCATGAACATGAACATGAACATGGATGCGATATGAATTTATTATGTGTTTAGTTGATGATTCCAAGTTGTTTTACAGAAAATCTTTAATTATAACTTTGATCGTTACAAAATGTGATTTTGTATTAAAATTGAATATTCGCCCTCTTCACTCACTGTGAATCGACACAGTGGGTTAAGAGGGCATATTTTTGCTGGTTGTGTGTTTCTGGGATACGAGATGGCGCTGAAATAGCAAAATTGCAGAAAGTAGTTTTGACTATGTATTGGTTTATAGTGCCTGCCGAATTTGATTACATCGAATAATAAAAATGATGAGTGCGAAGCGCGTTGTTTGTTTGTTTACATAGCGCAGTGCGAATGAATCAGTGTGTATTGAATTACAGAAGACACAAGTAAACTGGATGGATATTCACGATTTTAATTTCTATCGACATACATACAACTGTATAACGAAACAGATGCTGTTTTAGTTTGATATTCCATATGAGTATAAACAGGGAGTTTTTCTTTAAAGTATACGTAGTCTAAATTCAGATAATTTTTTTTAATATTTAGATATTCGTTGTTTTTTAATAGAGTTTAATTTGTAATTTTAAACGAGTGTTTTCCACTCCCGGACTAAGCATGAAGTAAAATTTCGAGTTTAGAAAAGCCCCGTGAAAATTTGTCGAGGGTCGCGCAGCGACCCGAGACAAATTTTCTGGGCTTTTCTAAACTCGAAATTTTACTTCATGCGCCACGCTTATAAAACACTATATTGTGAAATTTATGTATATTCGAACTTCACTTAAAATCTGTGTTTCATACGCGTGGCGCATGAAGTAAAATTTCGAGTTTAGAAAAGCCCAGAAAATTTGTCTCGGGTCGCTGCGCGACCCTCGACAAATTTTAACAGGGCTTTTCTAAACTCGAAATTTTACTTCATGCTTAGTCTGGGAGTGGAAAACACTCGTTTAAAATTTCACACTGAATCATTTTAAAAAACAACGAATATCTAAATATTTAAAAATAATAATTTGAATTTAGAATACAGCATAAGCTGTAAATTATCCCACATCCGTTGTTTTTTAAAAGAGTTCAATTTGAAGCTTGAAACGAGTGTTTTCCACTCCCAGACTAAGCATGAAGTAAAATTTCGAGTTTAGAAAAGCCCCGTAAAAATTTGTCGAGGGTCGCGCAGCGACCCGAGACAAATTTTCTGGGCTTTTCGAAACTCGAAATTTTACTTCATGCGCCACGCGTATAAAACACTGATTTCAAGTGAGGATCAAATACACATACATTTCACAATATTTTAGTGCTTTATACGCGTGGCACATGAAGTAAAATTTCGAGTTTAGAAAAGCCCAGAAAATTTGTCTCGGGTCGCTGCGCGACCCTCGACAAATTTTCACAGGGCTTTTCTAAACCCGAAATTTTACTTCATGCTTAGTCTGGGAGTGGAAAACCCTCGTTTAAATTTTCAAATGGAATCCTTTTAAAAAACAACGAATAGCTAAATATTTAAAGAAAATAATCTGAATTTAGAATACAGCATAAACTATAAATTATCCCACATCCGTTGTTTTTTTTAAAAGAGTTCAATGCGAAGCTTTAAACGAGTGTTTTCCACTCCCAGACTAAGCATGAAGTAAAATTTCGAGTTTAGAAAAGCCCCGTGAAAATTTGTCGAGGGTCGCGCAGCGACCCGAGACAAATTTTCTGGGCTTTTCTAAACTCGAAATTTTACTTCATGCGCCACGCGTATAAATCACTGAATTCAAGTGAGGTTCAAATATACATAAATTTCACAATATTCTAGTGCTTTATACGCGTGGCGCATGAAGTAAAATTTCGAGTTTAGAAAAGCCCAGAAAATTTGTGTCGGGTCGCTGCGCGACCCTCGACAAATTTTCACGGGGCTTTTCTAAACTCGAAATTTTACTTCATGCTTAGTCTGGGAGTGGAAAACTCTCGTTTGAAATTTCAAATTGAACCCATTTAAAAAACAACGAATATCTAAATATTAAAAGAAAATAATCTGAATTTAGAATACAGCATAAGCTATAAATTATCCCACATCCGTTGTTTTTTTAAAAGAGTTTAATGCGAAGCTTTAAACGAGTCTTTTCCACTCCCAGACTAAGCATGAAGTAAAATTTCGAGTTTAGAAAAGCCCCGTGAAAATTTGTCGAGGGTCGCGCAGCGACCCGAGACAAATTTTCTGGGCTTTTCTAAACTCGAAATTTTACTTCATGCGCCACGCGTATAAAACACTAATTTGAAGTGAGGTTCAAACATACATTCCACAATATTCTAGTGCTATATATTTAAATAATGTATTGTGAAATATTTTAATAATGTCTTTCTTTGTTGTGTATCAACAACATAATCAATGAACAGTCCGCGGCAGAAAAATTACAGTCGCAATTCCAGGCCGCGCACCGGGAACCCGTGTCGCGACAAATGCCGTACATGAATTCTACATATCAAACCCAATTTTTCTTCACATGTGTTTCGAAATTACAGTATAATTTTAAGATATTACTAAAATAGCACGGTGCTGCCCCCCATTTATTAAAAGCATAATTAAAATTTACATTGCTCTTATGGAGATTTCTAAGCAACGATTAATTTTATTTATTATTTATTTGAGAATAATCTATTTAATACAACATGTTTATACTAATTACTTCAATACATTAAAGCAATATGAAGAAGAAATAATGTTTTCTATGGAAGTATTGCACGAATTTATGTGATCATTTAAGAGTGTTTCATTAGTTGATTTATATATAATTTAAGAATCTTTTTTTTAAAGAATAGTGTGAATTTATTCGCAAAGCTTTAATGTGCAATATATATAAGTTTCAAAGATTTATTTTCATTATTGTGGAAGAATAATCGTTTTTCGTTCTTATGGCCAAATAACATGTGAATTTCCGACCTTTAAGTTCAATTTTGTGTTCTTTATATCACCAGTTTTATTTTGTCTTTATCTTTGATAGGGTATTTTTCTTTTATGTGGGAGGTCATAATTTGATATTACTACTCAATTAGAGCACTTAACTCAAAATTTAAAAATGTTGTGGGTATTTAAAATAAAAACATTTCTTAATGATGATCAATATTTAACTGTGGGTAATTTACTAGCGATTAATTTACATAAACGGAACATTAAAGTCGACGATAAGAGCGCGCGTTCGGGTAATAGTTTTCGATAGCGCGCAACACGTGTTCGGATCACAGGATCACAGGACCACACGGACAAACCGCGATAAGTGAACGTGTGTGCGCGCCCTGCTCCACACAACCTAATCAATTTATAATAAAACGCTTTTCAGCCACCGCTCCTGAATAATTCATCCCCTCGCGTTTTATATAAATATATCGTCTCTATTCCACCTCTAAGCTCCACTCGAGATCCTCCAGCTTACCACCTACAAATTCTCCCGAATAAATTAAACCAGAATTACGGGGGTGCCCGTTGACCACCTAGAAAAAAAACTTTCTCTTTTTTTCCCCATTTCTTCGCAATTGTCCTGGAAATCGCATTGTTGTTCGGACATCTGCGTTTCCCGCTTTTTCGAAATCGGCCCATAACTCATCCAACAAAGAGCGCCCGTCGTTTTTTGTTATTCATTTAATTTTATTATACATATATGCATTTATGGCCTGGCTTATATGACACTATATTGCGGAGGATTTATTGCCATGGCCGTGTTTTGTTTTCGCGTTATTTTATTATTATTTTTTTTTTTTCGGTATTTTCATTTTCAGAGTGCGCAGTTGAAATGTGTGCGCTGAAAAAATCATTGAACACGCGGGCTGGCTGCATTTAATTATGTTGTGAACGACCCGTTGATTTAATATATACACACATACGTATTGTGTAAAACTGTGTGGAAATTCGCCACCGGCGAGAGAGCCGGTGTTATTTATTTAATTTTTCAGAGGGGCGGCGAGCGCGCGCGACGCGCAGAGTTTTTCACGTGCACGGGAAACTATAAATATGCCCCGGGGTCGACCCGGCGTCGAGATGAAAATGAAAAGGGTTGCTTTGGCTCTATCTAAATTGAAATGTTCTCACTAGTTTAATCGAATACTTTATAACCACAGAAAATATTTTAAATTAATAAAAACGCGCTATAAAAAATTGTAATACAAATATTTACCTTCATATAAGGTAAAGAAATTTAAGATAAAGAAAAAGAGAGAAAATAATTTGACCTGATGTTGCTTTTTGCATATAAATTATGCATAGAACAGTAAAGCTGTCGTGTAACTCAAATATTCAATATCTGTCGGGGTATTAGCTCGAGAAGTAGTTGTTGCAATGAATATTTGGAGACGAGACGTCTCCAAATATTTTCAGGCTTTACTAAACGTAAAATTTTACTTCATGCGCCACGCGTACAAAACACTGGTTTTAAAATATACATCTTTAGCATACTGCCTAAGTAGCCCACTAAACAGAAAACAAACAAATAACGTTATATCAACATTGTAGAAACATTAAACGTTGTTTTAATGTTGATAAAACATTACTTAAATGGATTTGCTAAGTGGGAGCGTATCGTGAACTTCATGAAATGTCAGTGTTTTAGACGCGTGGCGCATGAAGTAAAATTTCGAGTTTAGAAAAGCCTGAAAATTTGGTTTGGTCGCTCCGCGCTTCGCGCTACGCAACCAAACCAAATTTTGAGGCTTTTCTAAACTCGAAATTTTACTTCATGCTTAGTCTGGGATTGGAAAACACTCGTTTAAGGCTTCAAATTGAACTCGTTTAAAAAACAACCAATATCTAATGATTTACAACATATATGTACGTTGTAATTAGGACATGTATAGTTAAAAGGAAAACTCCCTATATATCGCCAAGAAACGATTATGAATTGTTCACACATTTTTTTCTTCAACTAAAGATTATGCTATTTCACAAATTTGCCTTCAAGAGAAGATTATTAATTCAGCACAAATTTGTCTCTAACAGAATTTATGACCATTTACAAATTTGTCTTTAAGAGAAGATTATGATTTTTTCACAAATTTGTCTCCGATAGAAGATTATTATCATTCGAAAATTGGTCTTCAGGAGAAGATTATGAATTCAGTACAAATTTGTCTCTAATAGAAGATTATGACCATTTACAAATTTGTCTTCAAGAGAAGATTATGAATTCTTCACAAATTTGTCTCCAATAGAAGATTATGATCATTCGAAAATTTGTCTTCAGGAGAAGATTATGAATTAAGTACAAATTTGTCTCTAATAGAAGATTATGACCATTTACAAATTTGTCTTCAAGAGAAGATTATGAATTCTTCACAAATTTGTCTCCGATAGAAGATTATGATCATTCAAAAATTTGTCTTCAGGAGAAGATTATGAATTCAGTACAAATTTGTTTCTCATAGAAGATTATGACCATTTACAAATTTGTCTTCAAGAGAAGATTATGAATTCTTCTCAAATTTGTCTCCAATAAAAGATTATGATCATTCCTGAATTTGTCTTCAAGAGAAGATTATGAATTCAGCACAAATTTGTCTCTAATAGAAGATTATGACCATTTACAACTTTGTCTTCAAGAGAAGATTATGATTTCTTCACAAATTTGTCTGCAATAGAAGATTATGATCATTCGAAAATTTGTCTTCAAGAGATGATTATGAATTCTTCACAACTTTACCTTAACGTAAAAATTATGTACGAATAAATAATTGCTCATCGCTGTTCTAAATTATGGTAGACAATAAACCAAACTAATATATTTTTGTTTAATTGAACCGGAACGAAAACAATGAGACAAAAAACTTTTGCAGAAAGCCGGTATTAATTTTAATTCGTTTGTTATATTTCATATAAGGTGTTTTTTTTAGGGGTATAGAACATTAAAATAAAAAAAAAACCAATAATCGCGACCACGACAATGAAATTGGCATCATCAAAAAGATAATTTTATAACATTTGGGTTTATAGATAATTTCGTGCATATGGGCGCCGTGGCTGGCTTGAATAAAGCACAATATGGAAGTCCAATTTTCGACCACTTTGTCGAGCAGCTGGAGCCGTATATCTGCAATAACGCGGCGAATGTTGGCTTCCAAGTTTTCTATCGTCTCTGGTTTATCGGTATAGACTAGTGACTCTATATATCCCTACAGAAAATAATCCAAAGGTCTTAAATCGCACGATTTTTACGCCAATTTACAGGTCCATTACGCGAAATTATGAGCTCATTGAATGCTTCTTTCAATAAATTTATTGTGTTGCGCCGTCTTGCTAAAACCACAGTTATTCCATATTAATGCCATTTAATTGAGATAACGAAAAAATGGAAAAAAATCTCAAATTGCTATTGTGTACAGCAATTTTTTTCCATATTTGATACCCCAATTAAATGGCATTGTGGAATAACTGTGGTTTCAGCAAGACGCCGCAACACAGGAAACTTATTGAAAGATGCATTCAATGAGCTCATAATTTCGCGTAATTGACTCATTCGGGTCTTCCTTAATACTGCGCTTAACAACAGCAATACCTAGCTTCTTTTGTACCTGTAAGACGTCTCTAGAGATGCGTGTTATTAATTAGAGTATACGTGGTGCGAAAACAATCCATAATTATCAGGGTTGTTAAAAACAACGTTTCTTCATTTTAATTAAAACAAACAGTTTCTTTTTATTGCAAACAGCGTTTAAAACATTATCGATTAAAAATATGTTCAAAACACGTTTAAAACATAACATACAGGACATTTTTCTTTTCAGTATACATATCCCGATGATTTCAGCGTTTTTTTAAATTTGCGGAAATTTGTTGTTTTAAAGCGGTTAATTTGGGGCTTTTAACGAGGCTTTTCCACTCCCAGACTAAGCATGAAGTAAAATTTCGAGTTTAGAAAAGCCCAAAAATTTGGATTGGCCGCGTAGCGAAGCGGAGCGGCCAATCCAAATTAGGCTTTTCTAAACTCGAAATTTTACTTCATGCGCCACGCTTAAAAACACTGATTTATACTGAAGTTCAAAAACACACACATGCATTAACAATTATAGGCAACCTAATATACGTTAGCGTTATTAGGTTGCCTATACTCACTATTTTAAAACATTTCCTCAGCGCAGAATTTGACTTACGTTTTATTTACATCTACATATTAGATTGCTAAAGCCGTATATTTTAAAATTTAAGATATTGCAGTGTTTTATACGCGTGGCGCATGAAGTAAAATTTCGAGTTTAGAAAAGCCTAATTTGGATTGGCCGCTCCGCTTCGCTACGCGGCCAATCCAAATTTTCAGGCTTTTCTAAACTCGAAATTTTACTTCATGCTTAGTCTGGGAGTGGAAAACCCTCGTTTAAAGATTCAAATTGTAATCTTTTAAAAAAGCAACAAATGTCGTAAAATTCACAGTGTATGCATATGTCTACCTAAAAGAAAAATTCCCTGTATTTAAAAATTACATTAATGCACCACGGTTGTGATATTTTATTGTAGTAAAATGTTAAGTTTAATAATGTAATTTGAAATATCTTCAACAAGTTAGTTAAAATTTAAAAATGTATACAAAAAATCTTAATGAAGTAGTATAAAATATAATTTAGCAAATTTAAGATAATAAAAAGAAACAGGGCAGAAAGACCGTTAGTCGATAGCCCAGACAGACCAACTATTTATTTATATGTATATGAAAGTGTTATAAATCTAATTGTAATTGTTGTCTGATTAAAGATGTACTAAATATATTAAAAAAAACGTTTTAAACAAAGTTAACGTTTAAAACATGTTTTAAACAGATTTAAAACATGTTTAAACAAAACCGTTTAAAACTCGATGGCTGTTTTTAAACATGTTTAAAACACTGTTTTAAAACAAAGTGTTTTAAACATAACAACCCTGATCATTATTCGAATTACTTGCTCTAGTGGACGATTTCGTCGACCGTAAAATGAACAATACGTTTCGCAAATTGAACCACGGTTTTTGAAATAAATTTACAAAATTTGCAATCGTTATCCTGGCGTAAGTATTGCCATGGTAAAATGGCAAAATAAACTGAGTATAAATCAGCTGTCTGCTGGCAAAGTGGCTGTCTCCGGAAAAAGTGTTGTCAATTTCAAAAACAAACTTAAACATAAGAAAACTTGAAGATTTGTATTTTTTGTTTAAATCTTGAAAGGTCAATTTGACAATAAGAACACCTTTTTAGTTTTTTTTTTTTTAGTTAGTTGATTATGATTATTTTGATTATTGTTAAATAAATCTCAGAATTTATTCTTCGAATTCATTTTTTCAACTCATTACACTTCTTTCGGGATTATACAGAAATGATCTTTCGTGTCCCATGCGTTGAATTCCCGCGCGATTTATATATAGGATCTGCTGATGCGATCGCGTTATTTTTTTTTTGTTCCCATTCTTTTTTTCGTGCGTCGCCGCAGCGCTATTATCCTAATGGAAAATTCCAATTTTCCCGAATCACGCGACATTTCCCGCACGCACGCTGCCTATACTCGTTCGACATGTGTACGAAAAATCTAATCAAAAATTTTATACAATCGGGAAATGGCCCTATTTGTATAAAATACTTTATAAAGTGTGAATGAAATTGCCAATAATTGGTTGTAGAATATTTCAAAAATATTAAAAGTGCGATTCTTTTCGCAATCTACAACCGATTTGTCTTACAAATAGAAATTCCAACACTCATTGAGGCAACTACTTTCCAAACCAATACCCCGACGGACTAAGTATTGGCAATTGCATTAAGTTTAGAAGTCTCAAAACTATGCAGGCCATAGTTTTGAGACTTCTAAACTTAATGCAATTGCCAATACTTAGTCCGTCGGGGTGTTGGCTTGGAAAGTAGTTGCCTCAATAAGTGTTGTAAAATTGTAAAGGATGGCGGAAACCAAATGTCCTTATTTGCAAGTGGCGTGATTTGGGGTGCGTGGGTGGGTCGTACAACTTCTTAATTTGTAGCCCAAGGTGAAAAGTTTTGTTACCATGACCTATCGTGCTTTCGCTAAGGAGGCGTTTTTTTTCTCGTTATAATGACTGTTTTGCGGCCAGAAAGTATTAAAAGTGCGATTCTTTTCGCAATCTACAGCCGATTTGTCTTTCAAATACAAATTCCAAAACTCATTGAGGCAACTACTTTCCAAGCTAATACCCTGACGGACTAAGTATTAGCATTTGCATTCAGTTTAGATTAGAAGTCTCAAAACTATGGCTTGCGTTTCATGGTAAAATTGTACAGGATGGCGGAAACCAAATGTCCCTATTTGTAAGAGGCGTGATTTGGGGTGCGTAGGTGGGGAAAGGTCGTTCAACTTCTTAATTTGTAGCCCAAGGTGGAATGTTTTGTTACCATGACCTGTTGAAGCACTCAACATCGTGCTTTCGCCGTGGAGATGTTTTTTTCGTAATAATTACTGTTTTGCGATCACAAAATATTAAAAGTGCAATTCTTTTCGCAATCTACAGCCGATTTGTCTTAAAAATACAAATTCCAACACTCATTAAGACAACAAGTTTTCAAGCTAATACCCCGACCGACTAAGTATTAGCAATTTCATTCAGTTTAGATCAGAAGTCTCAAAACTATGGCCTGCATTTCATTGTAAAATTGTACAGGGTGGTGGAAACCAAATGTCCACATTTGTAATAGGCGTCATTTGGGGTAGGTACATGGGGAATGCCAAAACCTGTTGGAGCACTCAACATCGTGCTTTCGCCTTGGAGACATTTTTCTTTTCGTAATAATGATTGTTTCGCGGCCACACGGCTATGCTTAATGATATTTTTCTTACTTGGAGAATAATGAATGGGACACTCAGAACCTCTGGTTTCAACAGGACGGAGTCAATGCTCATACCGCGAGGGTTTCAATAAATCTCGTCCGTAAAACATTTTCGGGTTCACTTCATACCCTGAAAGTTTTTCTAATGGGGTTACCTGAGTTCCAAAGTGTGCATTGACAAACCACGCACTATTCCAGATTCGAAAGAATCCATACGACGTGAAATCGCAGTAATTCTGGTAGAAATGTTGGAAGATGTGATGAGGAAATTTACCGATTGTCTGCAGGAATGCGTCACCGTGGAAAACAGTATTTATCCGAAATTCTTTTTCATATTTAACTTTTATTCTGTATTACTTCCGTTTATTACCTACAAATTGTGATTTTTTTCATGATATAGTGCAGATTAAAGGTATGTTGTCTATTTTAAAAGTGGTCATTTGGTCTTCGCCACCCTGCATAAACGACATATTTTATAACACTTTTTTTATGAACATTTCTTGAATCTTGGCCTGGTTAACTGTGTAAAACAGGGTTTCCTAACCCAACCTAACCTAACCTTCTACCATCGATCCCTTTTGAAGAATTGCTTTTGCCGTGGAGACGTTTTTCTTTTCGTAATAATGACTGTTTTCCGGCCACATGCTTAATGATATTTGTCTTACTTGGAGAATAATGAATAGGACACTCGGAACCTCTAGTTTCAACAGGACAGAGTCAATGCTCATACCGCGAGGGTTTCAATAAATCTCGTCCATGAAACATTTCCGGGACACTCGCCCGACTTCATACCCTGCAATTTTTCCTCATGGGGCTACCTGAGTGTGCATTGACAAACCACGCACTATCCCAGATTTGAAAGAAGCCATACGACGTAAAATCGCAGTAATTATGGTAGAAATGTTGGCAGATGTGATGAGAAAATGTACCGATTGTCTACAGGAATGCGTCACCGTGGAAAAACGGAATTTATCAGAAATTCTTTTTCATAATTAACTTTTATTCTGTTTTATTTTTTTTACCCAGATGTCTTGAAGATTAAAGGTATGTCGTCCATTTTAAATCTGGTTATTTGGTCTCCGCCACCCTGTATATCGACATATTTTACAACACTTTTTTATGAAAATTTCTTGAATTTTGGCCTGGTTGACTGTGTAAAACAGAGTTTCCCAACCTAACCTGACCTAACCTGACCTACTACCATCGATCCTTTTTAAAGAATTGACCCCCAAATGCTACCCAATTATGTCTATGCTTTTTTATGCAAATATACCAGGTAGGTTCAAGTGTGTTTAAATTTGACATTTATATTTGAAATAAAGCACTATTTGCGGTATTTTAACATCAAAACTTCCTGGATTTCGATAGCTAACGCCATCTAATGCTCCATAGTGGCATCTTCCGTGTCACTGACGACGCCACTATAGAGCATTAGATAGCGTTAGCTATCGAAATCCATTAATAGTTTTCACATATTGGCTTGAAATAGTCAGGAATGTTCAGTATTCCTCAGCATGGGTATCTGGTGCCGGAATACTGAACACAAATTCAAAATTTAAGGTTAGTTGTCGCCTAACGTCTACATCTGTATTAATAATACACTATGATGAATTAATTTCTCACTTAACCCGTGGTGAAACATATTTAATTAATACGCTTTAATTAAAACACTTGGTTTGTTTCACTGATTTAATCAGTGAAACAAACCAAGTGTTTTAATCAAAGCGTATTAATAATACACTAGTTTTTGATCATCATCGACCCGCTGTCAAACTTTATCGAACCCTCAAGGGTTGGTACCTATCCTAGTGGGATACGTTAGTGTAAACGGTAAACGTTGTCCTCGCAAAAAAAGTTTTGAAACCCCCTGATTTTTATAGAGCTTAAATTGAAAAGTTTGCATACTGTAATAAAAAGTGTAAATAGATTTGTTTTATATTAAAACTGCTGCTGCAAAAAAAAAACTGTTTGCATACAAATCGATAAAACTAGAAAGTAAACAATAGAGTTGCGATTTTTATTTTTGTTTGTATCGCTATAAACAAGTGAGCGCGCGGAATCACACACCCCATAAATCAGGCGGGGCTCGAATTTTAAACACTCCGCTCGAGCTTTCCGCTCACGGCCGCGGCGGCGCCCCCTTTTCACGTAAACATTTCGTACACTTTTTTTTGCCGCGATAAAAACACGTAATATTTTCCCGTGTGCTGAGGGAAATCACGCCGGTGTCGAATTTAGTTTCGGGGGGGCGGCAAGATATCCAGAGCTCACCCTCCCGCGGCCGTGCCTTGTACGCGACCCCACCTGATCCGGTTAAGTGCGCCTTAACATGCGAACCACGTCACTGTTAGAACGCAGACGTACGCCGTAATCTTATTATCTTAATTTTAACATGTAATTATAATTGTAATCATTTGTTTGCCCCCACCTGGGGACTTCGATTTTTTTAAAACAGACCGCACGGAAATGCTAATGCTGCTTAATTCCTATTATTATGCTGCACTGTTTCGATGTCTATCTACAAGGGGGTTTCTTTTCGTGGAGTTAAATTAGTTTATAGTAAAAGAATGGCTTGTGCGTTTTTCATTTTTAATTTATGCAGTGGCTGACTTAACGTGAGGTTCGATTTGTTTCGAGCGGGTGTTTCCACTCCCAGACTAAGCATGAAGTAAAATTTCGAGTTTAGAAAAGCCTGAAAATTTGGTTTGGTCGCGTAGCGCGAAGCGCGGAGCGGCCAAACCAAATTTTCAGGCTTTTCTAAACTCGAAATTTTACTTCATGCGCCACGCGTATTAAACACTGATTCCAACTGAAGTTCAAAATATACCACAGAATTATATACTTTTCTTTTTTTTACGTACCATACAAATATATATACATATATATATTGTTTGGATAAATAAATTATTTTCTATTCTAGTATAGTCTACTGTTTTAGTATACTGATTTACAAGAAAAAAATAAACTTCTCAATATTTCAGTGTTTTATACGCGTGGCGCATGAAGTAAAATTTCGAGTTTAGAAAAGCCTGAAAATTTGGTTTGGTCGCGTAGCGCTACGCGCTACGCAACCAAATCAAATTTTCAGGCTTTTCTAAACTCGAAATTTTACTTCATGCTTAGTCTGGGAGTGGAAACACCCGCTCGAAAAATATTGAACCTCACGTTAAACTAGAAATTAAACTCGAAATTTTACTTCATGCGCCACGCGTATACAAAACAGATTTCAAGGGAACTTCGAATATACATAAATTTCACAATATTTTAGTGTTTCATACGCGTGGCGCATGAAGTAAAATTTCGAGTTTAGAAAAGCCCAGAAAATTTGTCTCGGGTCGCTGCGCGACCCTCGACAAATTTTCACGGGGCTTTTCTAAACTCGAAATTTTACTTCATGCTTAACCTGGGAGTGGAAACACTCGTTAGAAGTGCGATTGAGCGTTTCTATTAAAACAGCGCATATCTAATAATTTAAAGTTACTTCTCGTATTTTTCGTTCTGAAATTTCGTGTTTGTATTTGAAATTAGTACACTGCTTCGTTGTAAAAGTAAAAATATGGGGAAATGGCACCCCATCACGTAGCATCCGCAAACGTGGCCCAATCGTGGAAAGTTCACGTAATTACATGGTTGTACGCTCCAGAAAGATAATAATAGGTTCGCCAACGAATATTGCACGCAGCTGCCAATCTAGGAAATTTCAAAATTGGCCCGTGACGCAACCCGAGCCCGCCTGCGTGTCGCGTGAGATTTCTTCTTTATCTGGTATCTCCTCCGCTTTAAATATAGTCATTAACTGGACATAAATCCACGTTTAACTGAAAAATTACTCTTCTTCCCATTGCCGACATAATTGCCTCCTTTTACCGTGCCTTCGCTGCCCTCGATATGACAGTAGGCGTGGTCTCTTCAAATTACGCCTACTAACATATGTTAAACATGAAGTAGATATAAAAAAACATTTAAATATCGCCTTATTTTAGTATAAAAATAATGTTAGATCAAAAATGAAAAACAATTCGTCTGTTATTTTTGTCTGTAAATCTGTAGTAAACTTTGTGGAAAGAAGAAAACAATTATGAAAATATTTAGGGCCAGTTGCATCAGTCACGTTGAACTGGTTTAACTCTGAACTCGAGTTCAAAGTAACATTAGAACAATAGGAACTGTCATCTTGAACTCAAGTTCAGCTTGAACACGAGTTCAACGTTTTTGGTGCAACTGGCCTTTATTCTTGGGAGCAATATGTGTTGATTCTGGTTCTGGTTCTTTGGGAAGTGCGCATTTCTGGACTGCACTTAGGCCTCATTAGGCTCATTGTGCTTCCTCCCGTCGATTACCCAGCCTCAGCTCAGCCAGCCTACCTGGTTTAGGTAGTCTAGCAAAGCCGAGGTGGGTAGATCCCTTATGTAGGCCATTGTAGGCCATCTTTCACCCAGTAAGGAGCTTCTAGTTGACGAGAGTGCTGGGCAATCGCTTAGAATGTGTCCGGCAGTCTCGTCTTCCATGTTATCTCTTTGCAGGATGGAGAGTCAACTATCCCCATCCTGTATAGGTGTGCGTTAAGCCCGCAGTGACGAGTCAGGGCGGCAGTTATGCGCCTAAGGTTCAGGGGGAACCTTTGGCGCATAACTCCCGCCCTGACTCGTCACTGCGGACAGTTATGCGCAGGTATGCGCCTAAGGTTCAGGGGGAACCTTTGACGCATAACTGCCGCCCTGACTCGTCACTGCGGGATCAGCTGCAGATACTATTTCGCTGATCTCTCGTTGGTTCAAAAATGTAGAAGAATTTCTGTGATGTTTTTCGATTTACACACTACAATATTAAGTGCAATTTGGAAATCGCAAAAAATCAGAGAAATTCTTCCAAACATTAATTTAATTAATATTAAATTGTAAATGTAATAGCATAAATCTAAAGAATTATGAAGAATTACCGATGCAGTAAATCAACATTTGTCTATAATTAATTACCATTGCGAATATTAAAAGAACAACCGCACTCAATTTGAATGATAATGATTTTAATTTGAATACGGAGAGAGAACGCGGGAATAAATCAGCAGGCAATTAGAGAGATGAAGAGCCGGGACCCTCTTCTCCTTATGTACCATTCGCATACATACACACACCGACATACATAGTAATTTGTATATATGTACGTGTAATCTCCCCCACTTGCACTTGATATCTCCTATACATATGCATGTCTCATTATACGAGAGTTCGTTACGTCTAATCAGCCCCCAATTCCCCGCACGGTCGTAAATCATCCAGCGTTAACGGGGATTCGAATACTTGTTGGATCTCCACGGATCTAGGAGTTCTAATCGCGATATAAAATTCGCATCTGTTAGTGCTGTGTGTGCACGAATACGCGTGATGGATTGACGGGGATGTTTTTTTGCTTTCTGTTGAATCAAAATTACAAAAATTCGTTTAGCATATATGTAAATATGCTTTTTTTATAGGAAAATTGCAAATGTAATAACATACGGCTTTGATATAAGGTTTGTTCCTTTCTACTGCACTAAGGTAAACTGAGTTTAAGTTTGTGACGTCACAGTTTAAGTTAGTGTAACTTCATATTTATAATTGTAGATATCCAGGGGAATAACTGTGGTTTCAGCAAGATGGCGCAACACAATAAATTTAGAATAGATTAAGAATAGAATAGATTTATTAGTCCAAAAAATACATGGTAGTGTTATGAGGACAAGTCATTGCATAATATACTAAGAGAAAAAAATTATCCGGCACTTTTAAAATTGAAAGAAGTATTTAATACGCTCATAATTTCGCGTAATGGAACTGTAAATTGGCGTGAAAATCGTGCGATTCACAACACCGATATAATTTAAAGGGTTAAGAGGAAACACCAAATGAGTCCAAAAAGTACAGAAAATCGTTTTTGCGGCATTGTGTAGCCTAGACAAAGTTTTTCACGTAGGAAAACTCAACGGGAAACAAACAAATGGGTCACCAGTTATTCACGAAGAAAGAAAACCTATTACGGGGAAACATAGTTTTCTGCATTTTCATTTTGTTTCCTTGTAAAATTTAAAATTTGGGACTTACTTGGTTTTGCCCCTTAACTTAATTATCAATTGTCATCGGTGAGAAGTGGCACTGAAATAACGTCATTTTACTATATATATATTATACTGATTAGTAAATTTTTCCCAAAATGACGTCATTTCATTGCGACTTCTCACCGATGACAATTTGCATCGCTGTTATGATTGGTGTTTCCACTCCCAGACTAAGCATGAAGTAAAATTTCGAGTTTAGAAAAACCTGAAAATTTGATTTGGTCGTGTAGCGCGTAGTGCTACGCGACCAACCCAAATTTTCAGGCTTTTCTAAACTCGAAATTTTACTTCATGGCCACGGGTAAAACACTAATTCAAAGTGAATTTCAAAATATACTGCTAAATCAGTTTAAAAAATAATCTGCTAAAGCAGAGTTAAAAATATACTGCTAAACAAGAATATTTTAAATTTCACAATATTTCAGTGTTTTATACGCGTGGCGCATGAAGTAAAATTTCGAGTTTAGAAAAGCCTGAAAATTTGGTTTGGTCGCGTAGCGCTACGCGCTACACGACCAAACCAAATTTTCAGGCTTTTCTAAACTCGAAATTTTACTTCATGCTTAGTCTGGGAGTGGAAACACTCGTTAGTAGCTTCAAATTGAACTCATTTAAACAAACGAACGCATCAAAATGTATACACATCAGGATACATATAATGTAATACTTCCCTGTATGTGTATTTCTGCAGCCCCACTGATAAAAATTCTCACGAGCCGCCACTGATTGACACCTCATTGGTCTTCTTTCTCGAGATTCGGCGATTAGCCAATAAAATAACTTCACTCGATTTTATCATTCCACTCAAATTTTTCTAATCATGTCTTATATTGAACTATTCTTTTAAATAAATAAATGGTTTATTTACGGGAGGTCCCCATTTTCAAATAAAATACATCATGTAGTAAACTTAAAAACTAGTTAGAACTAAAAATTATAAAACTATTAACTATTCTAAGTCATAATTAATGCAAGGAAAAACAATAATTAATAACAAAATATGTATATTTTTTAGCTTGTGGTTAAATTTTATTTCCACTTCCATCCCTTTAGTCACAATGGGCCTAATGAGGTTAAAGTACAGTGCAGAAATGCGTACTCCCTAAAAAACCAGAATCAATCCTTTAATCGTGGACGTTTAGGCGAATTCTCTTCTTCTTGTAGTGCATCTCTTATCGGAGGTTTGCTATCATCACAGCTATCTTGATCTTGTTGATCACAGCTCGGAATAATTCATTATTTATTTATTTATTTATTCCCAACAGAAATAATCCAATTACAGGGAAAATTTTAAAATATAACTATTATAACATATGAAAAATTAAACTAAATTATATACATATAAAGACTAATCTAAAAATATATTTATATATATATATATATATATATATATATATACTCGTACATAACGATAATTATAAAAAAATTAAAATTAAAAACAAAAAAAAAAAGAATTACGAACGGCTAATGGCCAGTTTACAATTATGTGAAAATTCAATTATTGGTACACCCGTACCCAGTCCCTTAGGTTTTTAAGCCAGGACACTTGACGTCTACCAATATTCCTTGTTCTCACGACCCCGTAAAAATAAAACGAACACCGATGTTTTATTTTTGTTTATAATCATTGACTCGCCCCAGTTTTGTGTACCTGTTTCGACGACATATTTTGACATTTCTGTAAGTTTTCTATTTATTTTAATATTATTTTGTATTGAAAGTCTAAGGCACAGCTATACTGATAAGGGATAAATCTCGAAACGCGTCTATAGATTTCCTGTTAATTCATTTAGTTTGGTGAGAAAGTAATTTGACCTGATGTTGCATTTTGCATATAAATTATGCATATAACAGTAATACAGTCGTGTAACTCAAATATTTATTGTATAATTCAGTATCTGTCGGGGTATTAGCTCGAGAAGTAGTTGTTTCAATGAATATTTGGAGACTTGTTTTAATGAGACAAAATTTTTGCAGAAAGTCGATATTAATTTTAATTCGTTTTTATATCATTGATTCAACTCCGAATTTACAATCAATTTGAATTGTCATCGCTGAATTCATAGGTTCGTTACATTCGAATGGGAGAGTTCTCGTCCGGATCGATCGCTGGCGAAATTTACAAACAGGAGGAAGGAACGGAGGAAATTATTCTGAGGCGGGCGGCCTTTTGTTTATTTCGAAACTCTCTCGGAAATTTACACACAATCATGATTTATTGTTTATTTACCGGGCGGACAATAACACAACCGCCCGCAAGTTCAAGTGCCTCTCGGGTTTCCCAATCAGCGTACGCATTAATTACCAAAGCGCCGGCCTCCCCGGCTTCGGATCGACAAAAGAAATTGTTTATCAATCGGAATGCGATTTCGAAATTCCTAACAGCGTCCTCCCTCCAATTCGCGTCGTCCCATTAATTTAATATCCGGTTTGTAGGACCATTGGAAACAAACCGCTCCCAGATGATCAGGGAATGCACTCAACTGATTCACACTGCCAAATTTTGTCAAATAATATCATTAAACCCAAAATTATTGTGTACTCCTTTGGCCAAAACTAGTTGTAAATAAAATAATTTATTAGTAAAACAAACCAAGTAAATTCAATTAAAAACCTATACAGAGTAATGTAAAATAACGAAAATGTTATTCGTGAAAATGCAAACAATGTCTTAATTAATAAGACAATTTAAGACAAGAAATATCCATTGAAACAACTATTTATTATTATTTTCTCGAATTCAAATAGTTTTGAATTTGAATTTATCTTGTATTAACCCCTGGGTCTCCAAACTATCTTCTTCGCGGGCCACAAATACAATTCTACATAATAAAGTCGGCCAAGATCCGATTAATTTTATAAAATTATGAAAAATTTAAGGAACAATTGTTACAATATTTCAAAATATGACATTTACAAAAAAAATTACAAACAATCGCGCCGTAGTTTGGAGACCACTGTGTTAACCTATACAGAGAGTTTTATGTAACACCGAACATTTTCATAACGAGAATTTGTCTTTTAAGTATATATACACAGACGTTGTACATTTTACCACGGTAGGTTTATTAAAAGAATACAATTTGAAGCTTTAAATGAGTGTTTTCCACTCCCAGGCTAAGCATGAAGTAAAATTTCGAGTTTAGAAAAGCCTGAAAATTTGGTTTGGTCGCGTAGCGCGAAGCGCGGAGCGGCCAAACCAAATTTTCAGGCTTTTCTAAACTCGAAATTTTACTTCATGCGCCACCGGTACAAAACACTGATTCAATGTAAGGTTCAGCGGCCTGTTTTAAACTTCGTAATATGTCAGTGTTTTCTACCGGTGGCGCATGAAGTAAAATTTTGAGTTTAGAAAAGCCTGAAAATTTGGTTTGGCCGCTCCGCGCTTCGCGCTACGCGACCAAACCAAATTTTCAGGCTTTTCTAAACTCGAAATTTTACTTCATGCTTAGTCTGGGAGTGGAACACACTCATTTTAAGTTTCAAATTGAAGTCCTTTTAAAAAAACAACGATTATCTAAAGATTTACGAAATATACGCTGTAATTGGGACATGTATACTTGAAAGAAAAACTCCCTGTATGTACAAGTTAAGGGATTAATTGCAATTGATTAGCTACAATTTATAATGGTCATATAGGCAACCCAATTTACATATAACCTAAAAATTAAAGGTGTCAAATCGTATTTTATGAAAATGTTTGGTGTTATATAAAACTCTCTGTATATTAGTAGAAATGTTTTACCACGTGATCAAGTTAATAGCACTCTTATATATTACAACAACAACAAAAAACTCGAAAACCTTTCTCTCAGTTCTGATTTACCTACTAATTGCAAAACAAAAACTACATTGATTTAATAAAGAAAACACTTGGTTAAATTATATAAATTAAATAATTAAACTAATATTAGTGAAATTTAACCAAGTGTTTTCTTTATTAAATCTTAGTTAAATATGTTTCACCACGTGAAACATGAGAAACTTGTTCAAAAACTACAATTGAGGAATTTAGAAGCCAAGACGTATAAGTGCCAAATTTCTAAAATTGGAGTTCTAAGTGTGGAAAAGGAGGCAACTGACAAAATCGTCGAAATTCACTTTTGCCTTGAAGGATGGGAGAAAAAAATGTTTTCAAGAATGGTAAATTCAAACAATTCAAAGGCATGGTAACGTTTCAATATGATAAAAAGCTCTGATTATCAATGAAGCCAAAAAAAAAAAAATTCTCGAATTCAAATAGTTTTGAATTTGAATTTATCTTGTTCAAAAAAAAAAGATTTATTACAGATGTTGGAATTTATAGACAATAAGTACCGTGAGTTCTCAAAAATATTTGTGGGTAACAATTTTTTGTAATGACTATTTTAATATTATACTTGGGTTGTGCCTTTGTCTTCCTAGCATTTTAAATGGAACCTATTTATTTGTGATTGGGCTATTGAAGTCTTCAAGTTAATATGTCAAGAGTTCCGGAACCACACTAGTCGGTTTCATCTGTCCTTCATTTAGTAGCCTTAACAATAAATGTGAAAAGTGGGCCTGTCGCTTTAGCGCAACTCGTACATCTTAAGTTCCTCACCCGTAAAAACGTGAAACCAGTCGAACCGCAGACTGTAGGTCTAGTTTATGAAAAATATCATTTCATGGAAAAAGTTTGAGAACAACGTTTGGTGCTCGGATATCAAGCCAGAGGGAAACACTAAGGGAAGCCTGTGAATGCCATAATTTGATTGTCTGAGTTGGCCACGGTTTTTTGGGATTAAATGGGGTCCTTCTGCTGGATTTTTTTTCACAGACGTCGAACCAACAACGCAATTTGCTACAGCTGCTTTCTGAATCAAGTTGAGCTTTAGAATCGTCTTAAAAGATGAGATTGTCCTATCCCCTAAAGTATTGCTCCTCCACGATGCTACGCCCTATTGATCTTTAATCTTTATTAAACGGAAGACCAATACATAAATATAATCATACAAAATAAGAACATATAAATAAATGATACAATACAGAAATCAGCACAATAAAAACATGGTACTAATAATAAAAGTGTGTAACGATTAAGGACAAACCAAAATAAGACAAAATTCACGATTTCAATGAACACAGTAAGGTGTTGAAGGAGTTAACAAAGAAGTCAATATTGATTTCGTTGGCGTTCCTTAGTATACGCGTAGAGGCCGAGTGCAGAGCGTAATCCGTCCTTCTAAATGAAACGTTAAATGTTGGATTTTTCCTTAAAGGTATAGAGGGAACATGTAGGAGTGCATGTTCCCTCTATACCTTTAAGGAAAAATCCAACATTTAACATTTCATTTAGAAGGACGGATTACGCTCTGCACTCGGCCTCTGCGCGTATACTTCCAATTAAGAAGATCCGGACAATCGATAAATGGTCAACATTTACGATTTTAAATACAAAAGTTACGTCAAAGTTAAATCGACGTTGCTCTAAACTTTGGATGCCGAAATGGTTACAGAGTTCTGCAGTGCTTCCGATAATGTTAAATCTATAAGCTAAAAATTGAATAAACTTCCTTTAGATGCATTTAATCCTATTTTTGTCTACCGCCGTGTATGGAGACCAAACACAAGAACCATATTACAAATGGGAACGCACTAAAGTGTAGTACAGTATGAGTATAGTCCTCGAATCAGAGAACTCCTTGGAGTTCTGTTTTATGAATCCGAGAACTCTCTGGAGTTCTGTTTTACGAATCCGAGAAGCTGATAGGCTTTAGCAATAATATTAGATATATGCTCGTTGAAGGAGAGCACGCAATCGAAGAACACACCCAAATCCCTGATTGATGTTACGCGTTCATCCATCAATCGGTATCCATACACAACAGTAGACAGACGTCGAGAAAAAATTATGACTTTGCATTTTTTAAGTTAAGTTGAAGTTTATTTGACTGGCACCATAATTGAAATGATAGCAAATCATTCTATAAGCGAACGGCATCTTCGCATGTGCTAAATCGCATGACATTTTTTATGTCATCGGGGTGGAGAATACATTGACCGTTAGGAAAACATTTAATTACATCAAGATAAATTCAAATTCAAAACTATTTGAATTCGAGAAAATAAGCTTACGCTTCTTATAGTTTGCACACTTTAAACATAATATATAAAATTACGAAACAACTATTCGTGAAAATGTAAACAATGTCTTAATTAATAAGACAATTTAAGACGATATAATAATGGATATTTATCGTCTTAAATTGTCTTAATAATTAAGACATTGTTTGCATTTTCACGAATAGTTGTTTCGTAATTTTATATATTATATTTAATTACATCGTCCACAAACACGTTAAAAAGCAGTGGTCTTAGGTGAGACCCTTGCGGAACACCGGAGGTGACAATAATGTTACGCGAGATACACTGGCCAATCCGAACGTGTTGAGATCTACCCGTAATATACAACTCGATCCATTGAAGAACAAGGCAACAGAAAATTGGTAAACAATTGAATATCGACCTCACACTCCAAAGGTGTTTGTATGCGATTTCCACTTGTTTGAACTAAAAGAAGCATCTGGAGGCAAGCGATCTGACAGCAACGAGGTAGTGGAAACGTTTGTGCACATTTGGTGGCGTACTCGTCTAGCTTCATCCTACGATAATGGAGTTAAAAAATTTCCAAAATGTTGGGAAAAATGTGTTTTAAATAGATTATGTAGAAGTATAATACTATGTAGAAAAAATATAAATAAATATAATACCATGTAGAAATAACATTTTTAGAAATTTAGTTTTCTGTTATGTACGTTCTCTGAAAAATAAAGGCTTGTCTATATTTGATTGACCCACGTGTTATTATTAAATCAATAAAGTTATTGATTTAAGTAATACTTGTATACTTGTATTTTTGTAACCTCCCATAATGCCTTTTGCTTCCTCTGTAAAATTTTGTTTTGGCACTAACCTCTTTTTCACTGTCAACACCTTAATTATTTGCCTTATCAATCTTATCAATAGACAGTATTATTATTGCATAGCATGTTATATTTACTTAAATTGAAATTTAAAACTTTATTAATATGGTAATCTTTACGTGCGTGTTAAATCTATTAAATTATATGCTCAACAAGCATGCGCTTATTTTATCTAATCAACAGCCATTGTCATTCAAATCCATCCTGTTCCTCGTGCATTAATTTAAACTAATCTAAACGCCAGCGACAATCTTTGCGAAACGAGAGAAAAATCCATGCCCCCGCACAATGAGCGCTAATCAAAACAGCTGATAACGCTCTTTAAGTATGCTGCTCAGTTTGTTATTAATTATTATCAGCGTCGGGTACCGATAAATTGCTGCATAAATATACAAATGAATGCACAAATAGCGGCGATAAATCACGCAATTACCAAGTGATTAAATACAAAGAGATTAATCAGAGAGGGCCTTGTATGTTATTAAGAGTATCATCTTATTAATTTATGCCTGTTTGTAATGAATATTTTAATTTTTTTACAGTAAGTGATCTACTTCATCGATAATTACTTGTGTTCACAGCTGTCAAGTAATGCCTTGCATTAATGATGGATTCTTGTTGAGTACAGTACAAATTATTATACAGACATAAAATCCAATGTAATTATTAAATCATGCAATGAAAACAGTTCGATCGAGTAATATCCATAAACCACAGTACTGCCAAGATTATAACGCTGGCATGGATAGTCATAATTATTCGAACATTCAGAAAATTTACAACCCTTGAGTACCTAATACCAGGGGCTGTCAATTTACCGACTTTAATTTTTTTACAGTAAGTGATCTCTTACTGTAAATTTACTGACTTTTTTAATTATCAATAATTCGGTAAATTTGGGAATCAAAACCGGCTTACTGGTAATTAACCAGTAAAACACAATATCAGTGTTTTAGGGTTGAAAGTCATTAATTACACTAAACATTTATAGTATTTAATGAATCGTTCTACGAGGGTTTCCACTCTCAGGTTAAGCATGAAGTAAAATTTCGAGTTTAGAAAAGCCTGAAAATTTGGTTTGGTCGCGTAGCGCGAAGCGCGGAGCGGCCAAACCAAATTTTCAGGCTTTTCTAAACTCGAAATTTTACTTCATGCGCCACGCGTATAATACACTGCAAACACTGAAATATTGTGAACAAGTGAACTTCACTTGAAATCAGTCTCTTATACGCGTGGCGCATGAAGTAAAATTTCGAGTTTAGAAAAGCCTGAAAATTTGGTTTGGCCGCTCCGCGCTTCGCGCTACGCGACCAAACCAAATTTTCAGGCTTTTCTAAACTCGAAATTTTACTTCATGCTTAGTCTGGGAGTGGAAATCACTCGTTTTAAGCTTCAAATTGATTTGTTTAAAAATAGTGTATGCATGTGTATAGTTAAAAGAAACATTTCTTGTAGGTAGACTTAAAATAAAATATCATGTATCTGCAATAATGTTTAAATGTATGATTTAAATTGTAAATCTTCTATAATTTATTTATTACTCCATCACACACAATATACATACACTTTTTTCAGGCTTTTCTAAACTCAAAATGTTACTTTATGCTTAATCAAGAAGTGGAAACGCTCGTTCGAAACTTCAAATTAAACGCTTTTAGAAAAGCTATGATAGCCTGAAATTTTACAGTGCATGTATCGGAATATGTAACCTAGTAGAAATTACATTTTGCAACAAACTTGGTATATTGGGTTATAAAATTTGGTTTGGTCGCGTAGCGCCGAGCGGCCAAACGAAATTTTTAGGCTTTTCTAAACTCGAAATTTTACTTCATGCGCCACGCGTATAAAACACTGAAATATTGTGAAGTTTAATTTACCCGCTAAAATAATATGCTAAAGCAGTATAATCTAAACTTCGCGTTGAATCAGTGTTTTATACGCGTGGCGCATGAAGTAAAATTTCGAGTTTAGAAAAGCCTAAAAATTTGGTTTGGTCGCTCCGCGCTTCGCGCTACGCGACCAAACCAAATTTTTAGGCTTTTCTAAACTCGAAATTTTACTTCATGCTTAACTAGGGAGTAGAAACACTCGTTAGAAGTTTCAAATTGAACAGTTATAAAAACAACGAATTCCTGAACATTTACAAGATATACATCAGGATATGTACACTTAACAAAAAAAATACCTGTATACGTATTCATATAATAATATTCAACTCACTTTTCCTATAAATCAAACCTGTAATAAATACAAGTTTGTTTTGCATCACATTAAAATCTACTTTGTAATGATTTACATCCATTAAACAGCAACTAATAAAACATTTAAACCAAATTACCCTAATCACACACTAAAAAATATTTCCTTTGATCAAGGCTCTCACAAGCAACTCACTGAGAAACATTTTTTGTTGCGCAAATAAATATATTTATATTAAAAGTGATCAATTGGCCAATTAATTTTCTAATTAAGCGAAAAACTGTTTGTCGGGGTAATTGCGTCGCAATTATGGAAATTGCGAGAATAAAAACGGAGTATCGGAGCTTGATCGATTGGCCATTGAAGAAAATTAATATAAATTACGTTCGGTAAACGGTGAGCAATTACCGACTTCAATTGTTTCCGCGTCATTTACCGAGCCAGATGATGGACAGATAGAAGATGGTTGATTCTAATTGGTTGTTTTGTCTACGAAGCTTTCTCTCAAGATTTATTGTTATTATATTATTTTGATTCATATAAAGTAATAAGAAAGTTTATGTATACTAATACAAATAGCTATAAAAAATGTATCGGCCATGTCAAACAGATAGCAAATCAAATTAAATTGATTAAGTAATTTACGTGAAAATCAAAGGACTAGCAACAACCTTTCTTCACACTTTTATTTTTAGAATTATTGATTTGAGGCACTTAGAAGCAAAGGTGTGTAATTGCCAATTACAAAAAAAATGAGTATATGCAACGGTAACAGTTTTTTTGTTAATTACTTAGGAGATATTGAGTTTTAATTGATATATACTGCTACCCAATACATTTGTGTATACAAGACTAAATAAATTGTAGTATTTTGACTTATATACATATTTTTAAATGCGTTAGCCCCCCCTAAGACCAGGATGAGCCCCAAAAGAAGCGTAAGACCAATTTCTGGGCGCACGCCTGTGTGTATACCTTTTTTTGAAAATCGTAGCATATTTCGATTAACTACTTTCCAAACCTTGTAAGTGCAAAATATTAAATTTTACAGAAGACACAAAATACTAATTAATTATTGTTTGAGTTACATAATCTTTCTAAATTTTTTTATGGTACGTATAACTTTTTCATGAGCGTATTTAATAAGTATTTTATGTAGGTGCATTTAGAATGTGGCCAGCAGACACATTTGTCTCATAACGTCTAAAAGTGATTTTTAAAAATCGGGACTTACGAGGTTTCGGAAGTAGTTGATCGATTTTTTGGAGTTAAAATGAACCAAGATCTAAGCTGGGGATAATAATCGAATTATCAGTACTTGAATGATGTTGGTAATTGTCTGATCAGTCATATTTCCATTTAAATGCTGATAAATGATTTCAAAATATTCGATGATTTCAAAATATTCGATGATTTCAATAATCGAATGATTGGTCCCCCTACGAAGTGGTAGGATTCGTAGAGATTTACCTACACGCTAAACGTTTATGAAAAATGATTTAATATTATATAAGTTCTGACGTTTTGAGTTCCTTTGAGGAATTTTACTATATTTGTTAATCTGACATATCGTCACTGTTATGCCAGAGTCACGAATGTGCATTTTCTCTATTTTTTTCACTAGTGATATTCTGGCTTATTTTTATTGTAAAATTCAATGCCAGAAATGCTAATGTGATTAAGGAAGGGATTCTAGGTCAGACATAATCTAAAAATTAAGTTTGGAATTTGGAAGATAAAACGAAAAACTGAATTTTAGGATTAATGAAACACTTGTATCTTTTCTTCACTTATTTATTTGGAGTACCAAATGCACATTTCGATCACGATGTGATCATTATCAATGGTTGACAAATATTTGTCAACCATTGATAATGATCACATCGTGATCGAAATGTGCATTTGGTACTCCAAATAAATAAGTGAAGAAAAGATACAAGTGTTTCATTAATTTAAAACCATCTTCACGCAACTCAACAACAATTAAGTATTTTAATTTTAGGAGCCTTTACAAACTTTAAATTTTACACATAAAACATTAAAAGTGCGATTCTTTTCGCAATCTACAACAAGTTAGTCTTACAAAGACTATATCAAACACTCATTGAAACAACTACTTCCCGGGCTAATACCCCGACGGACATTGAATTATACAACAATTGTTTGCTGTTACATACAGTAACCTACTGCAAATGTAACAATTTGGGTCAAATTTTTCAGGCCATCTATAGACGCGTTTCGAGATTTATCTCTCATCAGTATAGCTTTGCTATTCCTTCTAAACAATTTGACACCTTAGACTGGCGATCACGTTACCGTTCAAACAAAAGTATAAATGAAATTGCCAATTCTTGGTTGCAGAATACTTCAAACATTAAAAGTGCGATTCTTTTCGCGAAAAGAATCGCACTTTTAATGTTTGAAGTATTCTGCAACCAAGAATTGGCAATTTCATTTATACTTATATTTAAATTTTACTATCTCAAAACTACAAATTTGCATATTCTGGAGTGACTCTAGCATTCGAGTGACGATATGTATCTCACACAATATGTTTTTTTTATGAAGAACTTTGATTGAGGTTTCCACAACTTAATTTGTTAAACAATATGTTTTTTTTATAAAGAACTTTGATTGAGATTGTCACAACTTAATTTGGTAAATAAGCATTATGAATCTATCAATCTACCCATGCCAAATATGTTTTTTTTATTGTTGTTATTTATGTTTTATACAAGTTTAATAAAATTCAATTTTTAAATGCAAAATCGAAACTGTTGAACATTGAGTGTATAGTGCTTTAATTGTAAAATATTTGTTAAACTTTAAATCTCTTATTTAAATAAATAAATAAACTAAATTAAGTTATTACAAATTGACATAGTTGAACCTCGTTTAACTTAAGACGAAATCCTTGTTGAATATCTTCATTCCAATAGCCTGTTGTTATTTCCGAACGTGCACACAATGTACAACAACCACCGTTCATTTTCACCTTATGCAAAAGACCAGTTGCCGCCACGGGCCGTCATTACGAAGCACGGTCGTCCGTTTTACGGTAAAATCCGTAATCACGCCATTAAAAATTAATGAAGCCGCACCGATAAAATCGAAAGCGAGAAGATCGAATTAAAGGGAAGTCGAAAATTGATATCGATCGGCCGGTGAGGAAGGGGGCGGCGTGTGGCGGCGCAGGGGTGGCTCGGTCCCGTTAATTGGCGGTTGCTATGGGGAAACAAAACCGACGCGTTCAATTCGCGTGTTTAATTTTGTTTCACGAGTTCTTCCAAGTTTTCTTATTCGCGTTTTCCGTGTTGCCGCGAAATTGATGGAATTGACGCAGTGATCGATTGCTTTATTTCCAAAAAAATAGAAAAATTCACGTATCTATCTATACGGGCTTGAATCAATTGAAATGTACAAAACTAAAAATGTTTTGCTAGATTTTGATCTTAGTCCCTTAGATTATCCATTATTAGATTTATTGCCCAAAAAGTACCCCACAGAGAATGTAATCCCACTGAAAACCATGCCGAACCCTTAGCTCCCGTAACACCTAGCTAATTACTTATTGTTTTTTTCTAAATCTTTTTAGATATATATATACCGCGCAAATAGTTATAAGAATTTAGTTTGTTATTGATAATGAGCACTTTGTGTCTCGAAATGTACATCTAACGATACAAATAAAAAGTGCAGTAAGGAATAACAGTCTTTTTTATTGTAATAATCACTTCACGTAAACTTAAAACATACAGTTATCTATACGAGGCCTGTTCAGATAACAACCGAACATTTTGAATTACGTGCCAACGGAGATATTTAATGATATGCTGTTGGCAGCACTGCCTTGTGCACTCCTTTCCAAGAGCATGGTTTTGGATTGTTGATATCTCATTTATATATCATGATATTCTTGTTTAAGTGCAACGTGTTAAAATGTTAATGGCGATTTTTGAAATGTGCGAGTTTCTGGAGCGACGATGCAACGCAAAATTTTGCGTACAACTGGGGAAAACGTTCACAGAAACGTTTAATCTTTTGAAACAAGCTTCGGAAAATAATGCTTTAGATCGTACACAATGTAACGAATAGTTTTCACGAATTAAAAGTTGTCGTTAGTCAATTGAAGATGATCCTCGACCAGGAAGACCTGTCACTTCAACTGATAAATTTTAATTATCTTTTTTTTAAATTGTACCGTGTTGTCATTAAATGCTTAAATAGTTTTCGAACAAGGGTTTTCCACTCCCAGACTAAGCATGAAGTAAAATTTCGAGTTTAGAAAAGCCCCGCGTAGAAAATGTTCACGGGGCTTTTCTAAACCGATTTGAACTACATGCCACTTATGCTTTAAATTTGCCCTGAGAGGGTTTGAAGAGTGGTTGTTTCGAGATTTTACGTCACCAAATGGATTGTGTAACCATTTCATAGAAATTTACCAGACTTATCAAACGACCCATGTGTCATTTATATATTAATTATTTTTATTTTTCTTTGTTTCAGGTTAGTGATCAAGAATATTCTTCTAGATTTAAACAGTTGTAAGTAAATTTAATTTGTAATATTTTTGTTTTTTTTGAATAGAAAATATGTGTGTTAACAACACTAATCAGAAGTACACAACAATTTTATTTTTGTTGAAACTAATGAGAAGCACACGTACCATTTACATTTTCATAAATATTACAGTATTATCTAGTACAGCGGTTATCAACCTTTATTTAGCTTGCGTACCCCTTGGCTGTTTATTTTCCTAAATTATACCCCGTTTACTAGAAAGATGTGTATAATTCAAATACTTGTAGTTGTTTTTATTTTAAACTTGTTCTAAAGATTGGGTGTCGGGAGGGCAGCCGTAGCCCACTTAGGCCAAGTTTTAGGCCCATTGTAGTTGTTCTAACACTAAATAAATAGCAATTATGTGTCAAGGAGTACACTTAGAATATTTATTGATAAAAACTAAAAGATTTTTTAAAGATATATAATTGCTTAATAAAAAAAAACAACATAATAAATATACACTATACATTAAAAGTGCGATTCTCTTCGCAATCTACAACAAGTTAGTCTTACAAAGACTGTATCAAACACTCATTGAAACAACTACTTCCCGGGCTAATACCCCGACGGACATTGAATTATACAACAAGTGTTTGCTGTTACATACAGTAACCTACTGGTAACGTGACCGCCAGTCTAAGGTGTCAAATTACTTAGAGGGAATGGCAAAGCTATACTGATGAGAGATAAATCTCGAAACGCGTCTATAGATGGCCTGAATAATTTGACTCAAATTGTTGCATTTGCAGTAGGAGAATCGCACTTTTAATGTTTGGAGTATTCTGCAACCAAGAATTGGCAATTTCATTTATACTCAAATATACACTATTATAAACATAAAGTTAAATATTCGCAATTTTACATTAATTTTTACTTTAGTTAGTATATTCAGTGAGATCCTCGAGATTTCTTTGAGGCACATAGTTTTTTAAATCAGGCTCGATTGATAGAAGGTTTAATTTTTATTTTAAACGAAAGAAACATAACTTCGAACAATATTTTATTTATAAATTGTGAGCGTTATACAATTTTTTTGTCCACTGTTTGCCACCGCTCTGAAACCGGATCGAAACGAGAGAAGAGTAGTTATACTTTTAACATCCGCCATTAATATTTTTTTTCGCGTACCCCTAAACCATCACACGCGTACCCCTAGGGGTATATTTTTAACATCCGCCATTGATAATTTTTTTTCGCATACCCCTAAACCATCACACGCGTACCCCTAGGGGTACGCTTACCACGGTTTGAGAATCGCTGATCTAGTAGACTCCTGATAATGCTGTAAAACGCGAAACTAGTCGAGTAAATAGTAAAGAGAAAATTGTGAAACAAACCAAGTGTAATTTAATGTAAACCTTCATCAATATTTAAAAATGTTTCACTAAGTGATAAGTCAGAAAATTATTCAAGAAATAGTAGATTCCGTTATTCTGAAGATACCCCGCTATTCAAAAATGTCTTCAGATAACAAAAGTCCCGTTAGAAACAACCCAAAAAAAATCCCCTTGACATTTCTTGTGCAAGTGCTCCCATTATTGTTCCGCCCACCCGCTGGGCTTGCAAAAATTTCGGCGCGTCCATAACTCACCGTTTTATGACAAGTCCGTTCCGCCCGATTTCCCGGCGCGGCCTTGCGCAAAAATTTTTACCGTTATAATCCGAAAATTTTTGGGAATTAAAGAACGCCGATTTTATTTTTCCATTTCGTGCATTGCGCAACCGTCATTTGTTCCCCTTTGTCCGCGCGCCATTGTCAGTGGGGTGAGGTGTACCAAAAAGGGAAGGAAAGGTGAATGTTATATTTCATGTTCGCCAGTTCAGGTGATGTATGTGTTGTTTATGCGCTGTCTGGGAGAACCGAACGAAAATGTAATTAATCTGGCAAAGTGTGTGTGTGTGTGTTTTGGTTTGTGTCATGATTGGATTCTCAAGTTTTTGTGAGGTTTTTCTCTTTTGGATTATTTGCATAATTGGTAAGATTATATCATTTTTATTCTTAAACTAATGAATAAATCAGAGTTAAATGAAACTATTAATTATTTCTGGATATTTAAAACACTTGGTTTGTTTCACTAGTTTATATTTTCTCCGACTAGTTTCGACCATTGGTCATCTCTAAGAAGGAATTACTATGTTTTTTTACCACTTTTAGTGGTAAAAGTGGTAAAAAAACACAGTAAAAGTTTCATTTAATTTCGATATGGTTTACCACGTAACGACGGTCAAAACCATCGTGATGTTTATAAATCAGAGATTTTATAATTAATTAAATAGTTGTTATGGTTTTGAGAACAGCGTCTGTGTTTAAAAAAAATAATTTTGATATGGTTTACCACGTAGAAACGGTCAAAACCATTGTGATGTTAATAAATCAGAAATTTGATAATTAATAATAATGATGAAGTCACATTTTAGTGTTTTTTAATTTTTTAATTTTATTTTTGTGAATACTAAAATAAAATATAAAATATAATCATCATGCCCTCTTCAATTTAATTTTAGACAGATGTGTGAAAAAAAGAATTTAAAAATTTAAAATAATAACAAAAAAATCAGTATTCATAGTATTCCCTATGTAAACCAAGAATACTGATTTTTTTTATTATTTTGAATTATTTAATAATTTTTTTTTTCTTAGTGGAAATATTGTATGGATTTTATTGGAGCAAATATAAGAACAGTATGTTGGAATGTTATTATTTTTGATTGGTGCGGTTTAAAAGTTGTTTTGATGTGAGTTTTTTTTTTTGCTTTGCGGTAATAATTATCTAATAAGAAGTAACAAGCGTCGCCCATTTATATTGTTGCCGCGCTTACGCAGATCCGTAATTAATATAATTGCGAGACCTCAGCGACAAGTGCGTCCGGAGGCCGTGTTTGCTGGAGCACTCGCGTTAAACAACGCTGCGCGCGTAATAGCCGCTCAATTATGAAGATAAAACGTGTGAAGCGGTAAAATCCGCCACCCAAGATTCGAGCCGCAAAGATAACCCTGGCTGGCGGTCGTAAAACTCATTTTTACGACCGCGCTACTCCGCCGCCTCGGATTACATAAACAAATCGTAGGATGGGGGCCGGCCGGAGCAACAAGTACTCACATATATACACACTCGGCGAGGGCGCAATTAACGCAATTACCGCGCACGGCGCGCAATTGTTTCGTTTTTCGATTGTTGCGGAGGCGCGCGCGCCGCGCGCCTACTATTCACCACCGTTGCCGCCGCCGCCACCGCCGCGCCGACCGGCGTTTATCTATTCAATAACGCGCCGCGTCGGAAAAACAACAAGAGCACGAGAGAAAAGTCCCCGGGGACGCGGAGCGGACAACAAAGGCCATAAATTACCGCCTCGATTTAAAATGTTTTATTTTAATAATTATATGGGTGCCCACCGTTCTTGTGCGGCTCGGAAACGGGGAAACGTCGCGTCGTAAATCATCGAGGGGACCACGTGAAAACAATTTTGACAAAAATTTAATTAATGGACGGGGTCCGTCCGTCACAATCCTCCCGGATTCCGTCGCCGTCTGGCCTACAATTTTCGTAATTACACGTCGAAGAGGGGATTATACACGGCAAAACAACGGAGCGCGGCTCGAACGAAAAATAAAAACATCGCGCGTCACACAAATCTTTTGAAATTAAACGTGATTCATCACTTGACATGGCGCTGCTAGGAGGTGGTAGCCATTGGCTAAGAGAAATTGAATCCTGCAGAAAAAGGATGCACCCACCATCTACTCAAATGGATTCTATGACATTTATTAATGACCTAAGCCGAACGGTACACAAGTTGATGCGTTATTGTGTTTGAACAAGTTTCAAGATGGAGACTTTAAGTCTTTCACACTTTAAAGGCCCGTATTGATTAGAACATTTGCCCGTTGTGTGCCATCGTAATGTTTACATTTGATGACACAGATTAGTGCAACGGATTGCTTATTTTAATCCGTATCATGGACGCGTGTCAATTCCTTTAATGCAACGGACAAACACCGTCGACTGGCTGATCGATTCCGTTGCTCATGAGTTGACACGGTGCAACGCAACGTGTCCCAGTGCAACGGGGCAATGTTACGGTGACACGCAACGAACAAATGTTCTAGCCGTTACGGGTCTCAAAACAGTGTCTGGCAAAAATATAGCGGAAGTTCACAAAATTGTCCGAAACAAAAAGCCTATCAAATTTATTTAAATTGTTAAAACGACTAAAATATTGCTATTCTATCGACTGTTCTTTTGCAAAATTTCGAGTTTAGAAAATTTTTTACGGGGAATTTATGTTTATTTATGTATCTTTGAACTTCACTTGAAATCAGTGTTTTACACGCGTGGCGCATAAAGTAAAATTTCGAGTTTAGAAAAGCCCAGAAAATTTGTCTCGGGTCGCTGCGCGACCCTCGACAAATTTTCACGGGGCTTTTCTAAACTCGAAATTTTACTTCTGGGAGTGGAAAACACTTGTTGAACAGCTATAGAACCTTTAATGAAAATACTGGTTTCTTGTCGAAAATGGCAAACAAACTCAAACTGTAGTTATTTTCATAATCTTTGTAAGTTTTGTTAATCATGTTTTTTTTTTTTCAAAAATTGGGTGTTGTCATTGAATGCTTTCATAGTTTGCGAACAAGGGTTTTCCACTCCCAGACTAAGCATGAAATAAAATTTCGAGTTTAGAAAAGCCCCGCGTAGAAAATTTGTCGAGGGTCGCGCAGCGACCCGAGACAAATTTTCACGGGGCTTTTCTAAACTCGAAATTTTACTTCATGCGCCACGCGTACAAAACACTGATTTCAAGTGAAGTTCAGTTACTTCTTGTATTTTACTTCTTGTATTTTATACAATTAAAGGTTCATAGTTAATTTAATGTTTACATTTGATGTCACAGATTAGTGCAACGGATTGCTTATTTTACTCCGTATCATGGACGCGTGTCAATTTCTGTAATGCAATGGACAAAAACCGTCAACTGACTGATCGACTCTGTTGCTTAGTTGACACGGTGCAACGCAACGCATCCCAGTCTCTACTAGGTGCAACGGGGCAACGTTACGGTGACACGCAACGGGCAAATGTTCTAGTCATTACGGGCCTCAAAACAGTATCTGGCAAAAATATAGCGGAAGTTAACAAAATTTTACTTCATGCTTAGTCTGAGAGTGGAAAACACTTGTTGGACAGCTATAGAACCTCTAATGAAAATACTGATTTCTTAACGAAAATGGGAAACAAACTCAAACTGTAGTTATTTTCATAATCTGTATAAGTTTTGTTAATCATGTTTTTTTTTTTAAATTCGGTGTTGTCATTAAATGCTTTAATAGTTTTCGAACAAGGGTTTTCCACTCCCAGACTAAGCATGAAGTAAAATTTCGAGTTTAGAAAAGCCCCGCGTAGAAAATTTGTCGAGGGTCGCGCAGCGACCCGAGACAAATTTTCACGGGTCTTTTCTAAACTCGAAATTTTACTTCATGCGCCACGCGTACAAAACACTGATTTCAAGTGAAGTTCAGTTACTGCTTAGATGTTTATTTTATGCAATTAAAGGTTCATAGCCATTTTAATGTTCACATTTGATGAGACAGATTAGTGCAACGGATTGCTTATTTTACTCCGTATCATGGACGCGTGTCAATTCCTTTAAAGCAATGGACAGAAACCGTCAACTGACTGATCGACTCTGTTGCTCATGAGTTGACACGGTGCAAGGCAACGCATCCCTATCTCTACTAGGTGCAAGGGGGCAACGTTACGGTGACACGCAACGGGCAAATGTTCTAGTCGTTACGGGCCTCAAAATAGTGTTTCGCAAAAATGTTGCGATGTTTACAAAATCGTCCGAAAGAAAAACCCTATCAAATTGATTGAAATTGTTAAAACAACTAAGATATCGCTATTCTATCGACTGTTCTTATTGCAGTCGATAAAATAGCGATATTTAAGTTTAAAGCGACTTAAATATCGCTATTTTATCGACTGCAATAAGAACAGTCGATAGAATAGCGATATCTTAGTTGTTTTAACAATTTCAATCAATTTGATAGGGTTTTTCTTTCGGACGATTTTGTAAACATCGCAACATTTTTGCGAGACACTGTTTTTAGGCCCGTAAGGACAATTTGAATTTGAAGGGCTTTTTGTTTCGTACAATAATCAAAATGTTGAACATAAAATACCAAAATTGAATCAAATCATTCTGATTATGCCAATAAAGGTCTTTTTTTTCATTCTGAAGATATGTGTAATCAAAACAATCAACACCAATAAAAACTCTATTCATAAAATCCTCATTGATAAAGTCACTGATCAGCCCAATTAAAACTTAATTGACGCGAAGGCAATTAAAGTTTCACGAAGCAAAAAAAAAACGATTTCTGAATTATTACTGGCTCTCCTAACCTAACCTAGCGGCAGATGTTTGATCGGATCGCGCCCGACGCGATCCCCCCTTTTAATTAATATTTAAATGGGCTTCCGCCGTTACATTTTTTTCTACCTCTCTCGCCGGCATAAATCTTTCCAAATACCGAATTATTAATAAGTGAAAAATTAATCGACCCATTTGCGCCCGGTATTTATGGCGAAACTGCAGGTGGCGCCATGAAGATGGCATTTGTCATTGCGCTCCGTGTCGCCGCACTAGTGAAAACTCTTGTAGATGGAAAAGATAAACAGCGTGATTATTAATGGGAAATTTATGCTTTTTTATAGTCGAAGATTAAATTATTATACATTTAATACCGGTAATTTTCATAATAAAAGTCAATAATTTTAAATTATTACCATTTAATATAAATATTATTACTTTCACGATTTATAATCCCGTAATTTTCTTTCATATAATTTCATAAATTAAAATCTCGTGTTATATGTTTACAAATACAAAAACATACAGCGACTTTTTCTTTTAAGTAAACATATCAAAATTGTATGCTGTGTATCTTCAGATATTCGTTTTTTTTTTTAAAGTTTAGTTTAAAGCTTTAAACAAGTGTTTTCCACTCCCAGGCTAAGCATGAAGTAAAATTTCGAGTTTAGGAAAGCCTAAAAAATTGGTTTGTTTGAATAAAATATTCAAACACATTAGAATCTTTGAAAGTAACACGTTACTTGGCAGGCTTACACAGGGAGTTTTTCATTTGAGTATACATAGCCCAATTACAGTGTATATGTTATATATCTTAAGATATTCATTGTTTTTAAAAAGAAATCAATTTGATGCTATAAACGAGTGTTTTCCACTCCCAGACAAAGCATGAAGTAAAATTTCGAGTTTAGAAAAGCCTAAAAATTTGGTTTGGTAGCGTAGCGCGAAGCGCGGAGCGACCAAACCAAATTTTCAGGCTTTTCTAAACTCTAAATTTTACTTCATGCGCCCCGCGTATAAGACACTAATTTTAAGCGATGCTCACTTGTTCACAATATTTCGTTGTTTTCAGTGTTTAATACGCGTGGCGCATGAAGTAAAATTTCGAGTTTAGAAAAGCCTGAAAATTTGGTTTGGCCGCTCCGCGCTTCGCGCTACGCGACCAAACCAAATTTTCAGGCTTTTCTAGACTCGAAATTTTACTTCATGATTAGTCTGGGAGTGGAAAACACTCGTTTAAAGCTTCGAACTGAACTCTTTAAAAAAACCTATGCAAATGCACACTTGAAAGAAAACCTCTCCGTATTTCACAAAATCATTTAACAAACTCCTAACAATTCTCAAATTGTCAATTGTTCATCAATTTCATATAGTCATAAAAGATAATCAAGCTAAAGGTTGATGACAATTTGTAACTCTCTGATTTCTAAAATCTCTTATTTTAGAGAGACATTTTTAGAAATACAAAATGTTCGCTTTGCGCACTTAAAACGCGTTCTTGCTTAAAATTCTCAACCAATTGGATTAAATCAAACTACAGCCTGTTTTATGTAGAATCAAATGCTTATTTTGATTCTACATAAAACAATCTATAATTTGTGGTGCAACTGTTTGCAGTTTATCAAAAATTACGCTGAGCACAAGCGCTCAGAGTTAGACTTTTATAGATTTTTGACTTTTTATCGTTATTAAAATTGCGAAAAATTAGTGTAAAGAATTTTTTGTGGCCAAACTAAGCAGTTTACTTTGTTCCTGATATTGTTAAGTATCTATTTGAATTTTTAAGATATTTAAAAAATTAAAACTTTCACCTGGAAAATCGACTTTTTTTTAATACCAACCTACCTTTAAAAATTCTCAATTTTCAGGAAACATTTTGAATTTTTTAAAAAATCTGAAAAAAATGACTTCAATTCTTAAAAATGTTTGCAACAACGTGGTCTGTTTATTTTTCTCAGAAAAAAGTTATTAACACACTCAGTTCAAAATAAACTTATTTAAAAAATCGATTTGCGTGAAACTTCTCACTTCAAACATTTGTACTAAACACCATTTTTAAGTCACGGAAATGCAGCTAAACTAACTTGAAGCTCATTTTATTCTAAACGGGGCATTTTATGTTGTAAAATGCCCCGTTTAGAATAAAATGATTTCTATTATCTTGAAATTTATATTTTCTCGACTTTTTTCCAAGAAAACCCACTTTTACAAAATTTTTACTTTGCGCACTTCAAACGACTTATGGCTTAAATTTATTAACCGATTGAATTAAATCAAAAAGTATTTGATTCGGCATAAAACAAGCTTCAATTTGAGACACAACAGTTTGAAGTTTATTAAAAATTACGCTTAACACAAGCGCTCAGAGTTAGACTTTTATGGATTTTTGACTTTTTATCATTATTAAAAATTGCGAATAATTAGTGAAAACATTTTTTTCTGGCAAAACTAAGCATTTAGCTTTGTTTCTAATATTATTAAGTATCTATGTGATTTTTTTGAGATTAAAAAAAATTATTTCCACTCGAAAATCGACTTTTTTTCATACCCACCCCTTTCAAAAATCTCAATTTTCAGAAAGAATTTTCAATTCTTAAAAAAATCTGAAAGAAATCACATGCATTCTTAACAAGGTTAGTAACAACGTGGTGTATTTATTTTTCCTAGAAAAAAATTATTAATATACTCAGTTCAAAATTAAATTATTTAAAAAAATTGATTTGCGTGAGACTTCTCACTTCACACACTTGTAGTAAACACCATTTTTAAGTCACAGAAATGCAGCTAATCGCAAATTAAAGCTCATTTTATTCTAAACGGAGCATTTTACAACAAATTTTAATTGCCTTAAAAAATCAATATTTTTTCTACTTTTTCCTAAGAAAACCCACTTTTACAAAATGTTTACTTTGCGCACTTGAAACAATTTATTGCTTAAATTTCTTAACTGATTGGATTAAATCAAATAGTACTTGATTCGGAATAAATAAATAAATAAAATAAATAAATAAATAAAATAAATAAATCAAGCTTTAATTTGAGGTACAACAGTTTGCAGTTTATTGAAAATTATGCTGAGCACAAGCGCTCAGATTTTTGAATTTTTATCGCTATTAAAATTGCGAAAAATTAGTGTAACGACTTTTTCTGACAAAACTAAGCAGTTTTAGTTGTTTCTGATATTGTTAAGTATCTATGTGGTTTTTTGAGATTTTTTAAATATTTTATATTTTCACTCGAAAATCGTTTTTTTTTTCATACCTAACCCTTTCAATAATCTTAATTATTTGAAAAAAATATCAATTTAAAAAAAATCGGAAAAAAAAATCACATGGATTCTTAACAATGTTGGTAACAACGTGGTGTGTTAATTTTTCCCAGAACAAAAAATTATTAACGCACTCAGCTTAAAACAAAATTATTTAAAAAAATTGATTTGCATGAAACTTCTCACTTCAAACACTTGTACTAAACACCATTTTAAAGTCACAGAAATGCAGCTTAACTCAAATTAAAGCTTATTTTATTCTAAACTGGGTATTTTACAACAAATTTCCATTATCTTAAAAATTTAATATTTTCTCTACTTTTTTCTAAGTAAACCCACTTTTACAACATTTTTACTTTCCGCACTTAAAACGATTTATTGCTTAAATTTTTCAACCGATTGGATTAAATCAAAAAGTATTTAATTCGGCATAAAACAAGCTTCAATTTCAGGTACAACAGTTTGCAATTTATTAAAAATTACGCTAATCACAAGCGCTCAGAGTTAGACTTTTATGGAATTTTGACTTTTTATCGTTATTAAAATTGCGAAAAATTACTGTACAAATTCTTTTCTGGCAAAACTAAGCAGTTTAATTTGTTTCTGATATTGTTAGGTATCTATGTGATTTTTTTGAAGTTTTTAAAAAGTTACAAATTTCAACTCGAAAATCGACTTTTTTTCATACCCACCCCTTTCAAAAATCTCAATTTTTAGGAAGAATGTTAATTTAAAAAAAAAAAATTGAAAAAAATCACATGCATTCTTATCAATATTGGTAACAGCGTGGTATGGTAATTTTTCCCAGAAAAAAAATATTAACACACTCAGTTCAAAATAAATTATTTAAAAAAATCGATCGATGACACTTCTCACTTTAAATGCTTATATTAAACACAATTTTGAAGCCATAATAGTGCACCTAAACTCAAATTAAATTTTATTTTATTCTAAACACGGTTTTTCATAACGAATTTCAATTATTTTAAAAATTTAACATTTTCCTTACCTTTTTCCAAGAAAACCCACTTTTAAAAATGTTCGCTTTACGCACTTGAAACGCTTTGCTGCTAAAATTTCTCAACCGATTGAATTAAATAAAAAAATATTTGATTCGGCATAAAACATGCTTTAATTTTAAGTAAAACAGTTTTTAGTGGATTGAAAATTACGCTAAGCATAAGCCTTCAAAGTTAGATTTGTGTGGATTTATTGATTTTCTATAGTTTTTTCTAGGGAGACAATGCAGATTACATTGTTCCTCATATTGTTTTCAGGCATTTGTTCTTTATGGAAAAGTTCAAATAATTGGTTATTCTATTGAATTAAATCTTTGATTTGACTGACGTTAACTTTCAGGTACATATTCATGAAAATTATAGTAAAACATTACACTTTTTTTTACTACTTTTATACTGAATTGATCTTATAACATAAAACAATATACAGGGAATTTTTCTTTTTGGTATACATATCCCAATTATGTGGAGTAAAGTATCATATATGCATTGTTTTTTTCAAATTTAATTGGAAGCGTTAAACGAGTGTTTTCCACTCCCAGGTTAAGCATGAAGTAAAATTTCGAGTTTAGAAAAGCCTGAAAATAGCGCGTAGCGCTACGCGATCAAACCAAATTTTCAGGCTATTCTAAACTCGAAATTTTACTTCATGCGCCACGCGTACAAGACACTGATTTCAAGTGAAGTTTAGTTGCTAAGCATATTTCAGAGTTTTTAGTGTTTAGAACGCGTGGCGCATGAAGTAAAATTTCGAGTTTAGAAAAGCCCAGAAAATTTGTCTCGGGTCGCTGCGCGACCCTCGACAAATTTTCACGGGGCTTTTCTAAACTCGAAATTTTACTTCATGCTTAGTCTGGGAGTGGACAACACTCCTTTAAAGCTTCAAATTGAACTCTTTTAAAAAAAGCGTATGTACATGTACACTTAAAAGAAAAATTCCCTGTATTAGCATAGCATATCATGTATTTTTTAAATGTGACTGAATAAATAAATACAAATTTTTATTTTCAAAATAAGTAAAGACCATGCTTTTGATTCTGTAGGCAAAATGTGAAAAATATTCTAAATACAAAATTGAATTTATGTTCAGTATTGCGGCACCTGGGTATCCAGACGCGTTTCGGACTTCAAGGTCGAAGTTATCGAAATGTCTCAATAGATTCCACATACACAATTTTATTCAAAATAAGTGCAGACGATGCCCCTAATTCTGTAAGCAAACTGTTAAGTATTTAAAATACAAACTTAATCATAATAAGTAAAGACCACGCCCCTGATTCTGTAAGCAAACTGTTAAATAATTAAAATACAATTTTTGATTAGAAGAAGTAAAGACCGTGCTCCTGATTCTTTAAACAAAATGTTAAATATACAGATTGCTTCAAAATAAGTAAAGACGGTATACTCCTGATTCTGTAAGCAGAATATATCGTCGTTTAAGTTTCAACATAGCATATCTCAAAAAATGCGTGATTTGAGTTATGCATACTATTGAATTTATATGTCCTTGCCTTTGTGTTGGTAGTAATTTCCAGTAAAGTAAGGAAAATTGAAATATAATAATACTTTATTTAGCGCTAACTGCATTTACAAGATATTATACATAATGTAAATATAAGTGCACAATATAAAACAAATAAGTATACTACAGCGATATGCGATATTGAAACTTAAACGACGATATGTATTTTGAACAAGTTTCTCATCTTTCACGTGGTGAAACATATTTAACTATGATTTAAAAAAGACAACATTTGATTAAATTTCACTAATATTTTGGTTTTTTATTCCAACTAGTTTCGACTTTCATTCTCAACAAGTCATTGAGAATGACTCAAAGTCTGAACTAGTTGGAATAAAAAACCAAAATATTAGTGAAATTTAACCAAGTGTTCTCTTTAGATGATATGTATGTTATACTTTAACTTCGCCTTCTAAGTGGATTTGGCAGATATTTGTTATCTTCACTTCGAAGACAAAATAAACTTTAGATTTAACATGTTGCTTTGGCATTGACAGAAGATTAAAAAAAAATCTCTGTTTGTTTAAATATGCGTCTACATATATAAAGATTACAAATATAAAACACTGTATAGGGTAATAAAACATGTGATATTCAGTTACAGCACTTGAATTATCCACGCTTTAATTGAATACTCTTATGCTAGAGGTCGTAAATCACCATCAAGGTCATTATTGTTTTTTTGAATATAATTAAATCAAATTGAAGTGGTGGACTCTGGTTTGTTAGAAATTTAGCACGCCATTCAGCCGAGAGATGACTCAATGGAAAAAATTGCAAATGGCCACAGACAAAAGAACAACGCTGCCGCGTTCACGCTTCCCATGATTCCACCCCTAGCGCACACACAAAAACACAAAACCGGCCAAACAAAAAGATTAACACATCAAAATTTATTTCACCCCGGATTTTTTGTTGTGTGTGTGTATACATGTGAGGAATCAGGGGTAGCGCCCGGCGGGGGTCCGCAGGGGGAGAGAGGGTTGTCCTCTATTGGATCCACGGGGGAGCCGAGGCGTCTAGGGTTGAGCCTAGCAGGGCACAACCCTTCAGCCCCCCGCTGGGTCGTGGTCTTTGAAGACTGAAGCCGAGCGGAAAAAATTAGCGAGAAAGGGCATCCGGGGGTCGGAGGGCAATTGGCTTGATGGAAAAAGAGGGCGAGGTTCTTAATCGGGTGGGGGTGTGCATGGATGAATGAACACTGTAGCTGATAGAAAGTAATTGGTTTTTAGGGTAATATTACAAAATATACTGAAAATACCACGCTTTGTTTTATAGCTAGCACGTGATTACACTTGATTCTTTTAGTATTGACTACCTTGAATACATTTTTGATCATACAACCCTTAATACTAATTCCTTGTAACTTTTAGTAATAATTTCTTAAAACGCACGTTTTGGTGTTATGTATTCTAGGGTAAGTTGCAGCCAACACATTGAACTGGCTCAACTTTAAACTCAAGTTCAAAGTGACATTAGAACAATAAGAACTGTCATCTTGAACTCAAGTCCAGCTTGAACTCGAGTTTAACGTTTTTGGGGCAACTGGGCCTTAATATCTTCTTTCACTTCCGTTTTCCATCTGCATGCTCTTCCTCTTCTCTGCCTTTCTTCAGTTTTGCATGTCAGTAGCTTTTTGGGAGCAACTGGGCCTTAGTTCTCATTCCTTGAAATGATGATTTGATGTGATGTCTTTAGTACTAATTTATTAGAGTATATTGACGTTATATCAAACATTAGGTAAGCTAAGTTGGCTCTGAAATATAAATACAGTATGAGTGAGTGTTGATGGTATGAGCACAGATGTGTTTAGATTTTTCGCCAAGTTAAATGAAATGAGCATTATTTTACTCTAATTTCTTTTAATGTTTTTTAGAGTATATAAACTTGGCGAATGCTGGTTTTATGTAGGTATGCTGATTTTATTTATGTACATACTAATTAATTCTAAAAAAAAGACTCAGAACAACAACATCATAACAACCATACTATTTCTTATATCCGGTACACTCTCCCAACAACAAAACGACTTTTTTTAGTAAAAGAGCACACACATGCACGACCACCTGCTGACATATTCCAAGCAACATGTCCAACATTGGAGGCGAGCATATTTACATAACACGCTACTTAATTTGTAAAGCCAACATGAAAAAAATCGCCACAGTTGAAAAAAAAATTACTGTACCGTTTCTAGGTTATAAGTCCGCGCGAACATAAATCACCGCACTCTCGTCATTTCAACAGAAACGAGGAAGCGAAAACGTGTAATTTTACAGTGCAAGGTGAAAAGACATAACGCGTTTCTTGGAAATTTATTAATTGGACCGAAGGTGAAAGAATAAATTTCGTGGTGTTAACGTTCTATTTCAACTGTTAGTTTCTTTGAAAATTAAATGATATGTTGAATAACTACATAATCGGAAAAGTTATAAGAAATTATCCATTAGATTCAAGTTGAAGAGATAGACAAAATTGGCTAATTATCAGACAAACAGAAGAGATAGACAAAAATTGTCTACTGATCAGACAAACAGAAGAGATAACAAAAATGTCCAGCAATGAGACAAACTGAAGAGAAAGAAAAAAATGTCGAATGATCAGCTAAACAGAAGACATACAAGATATTGCCCAACAAGTAGACATACAGAAGATAACTTCCATGGATACGCAACTAAAGCGGTATCAAGATGAGACAACTGTTTCACACGGGAACAAATTAAAAGAGTTTTAAGGAAGTGGTCCCGAACCTTTTGCAATGAAGATGCACCTAGAGAAGAAGAAGAGACAAACATAAGATACACAAAATATCTTTAGTTTGGTTCTCATTGATCACTTGATAAAACATGATTAAAATATACGTAAATTAGTTTGTAAAAATTAATACAAAGGGAAACCACTTGGTTAATATTATTAATTAATATTATTTATCTATTCTGACTAGTTTTGAATTACAGTTACTTTAAAGGAATGTACAGAATTTACAAATTACAAAGTTTATATACAATATGTTTGTGTCAGGAGGGAAGGGGAATGCCATATGTCCTCATTATCATTCACTGCGTCTTTTTCCCGATTTTATGGCTCTGCTAATAGATAAACAAAATTTTAAATAATGAAATATACTGCAGAGATACAAATCAATTGTCCAACAATAACGAGAAAAAAGTTAAATAATTGGACTAACAGAAAAGATCCAACGATCAGTTTAAGAAAAGATATTCAAAATATGTCCAATGGTCAGAAAACAAAACGGATGGAACAAATTGTCTAAAATGAGGAATAGAGAAAAAAAAATTCGAATGGTTAGACAAACAGAAAAGATTAAACAATGAGTGAAACTAAAGAAATAGATAAACATTTTCCATAAAAAAAAACAATTTCCCAACAATGAGACACACTGAAGAGATTGCAAAAAATGTCCTATGTTCAATTCTATGAACAATGCAACGACTCAACCTGTAGAGATAGACAAAAATTGTCCAATGATCAGAAAACCAAATGAGACAGAAGAAATTGTCTTGTATAGACAAAAATTTTGCGAATGTTCGGATAAACAGAAAAGATTGAAGAAATTGTCTAGAAATGAGATAAAGAGAACATATTGAATGTGTTGAAAAACATTATTTAACATTAAATAAGGTACAAATTATTTATTGTTAAATAATTCTTTGTTTCTAAAAATATTTAATTAATAACCAAATCTCTAAAATTCTCTATAATTTCATCTACCTAATTATAATTAATTAAAACCCAACTAACTAGGTATCATAAAAACACATAAATATCCTTGCGGAACAATCAATCATTCCAAAGAATTTGATTATCCCAATCTCAATCAATTAATCGATTTAAGCTCGAAATGATCTTGTAAAAGTCCCGATCTCGTTAATTAATCGGCTAATCCGACGGATTCCTGCGTAACATGCGTCAAATTCGGCCGCCACCGAAAAGAGATACCAATTTGAGATAAAAAATTTAAACGAGCATTGGGCCACTTTCTTATTTTTTCCACGAGAGTGTTGATATATATATTTCCACGGAACGTTAATTAACCGCCGTCCCATTTCACGCCGTTAGGCAATCGCGGGTTTGGTCCGGCAATTAACCCATAAAGGAAATAAACAAGATGTTGCAAAATGCTTAGGACTTAGGAGAAAGGGAGATAATTCGGAGCCTTGGGGGAACCCACAATTTGATCTGTTTGTAATATCTTAATGTGGATACTGGATAATGCAATTGTTTTCAAATTAAGTACCGCGTGTCGGTAATGTTGGTGTTAAGCATATAGTAATATTTAAAGTTTAGAAAAGCCTGAAAATTTGGATTAGCCGGGGCGCGCGAGTGAAGCGAGTCGCGCCCCGGTAAATCCAAATTTTCAGGCTTTTCTAAACTCGAAATTTTACTTAATGCGCTACGCGTATAAAACACTGAAAGATTTTGAAGTTCACAATATACTTCTTAAGATAATTAATTTTACAAATGTTCCTTTAATCTAACCAAAACATGTGCCTTTAAAATTTGCTACAGTTTGCTTTGGGATATGTAAGTACCAAAAAATATTTAGAAAATGTCTATATAAAGCTTCTAACGAGGGTTTCCACTCCCAGACTAAGCATGAAGTAAAATTTCGAGTTTAGAAAAGCCTGAAAATTTGGATTTGCCGGGGCGCGCGAGCGAAGCGAGTCGCGCCCCGCAAATCCAAATTTTTAGGCTTTTCTAAACTCGAAATTTGACTTCATGCACCACGCGTATAAAACACTAAAAGAATTTGAAGTTCACAATATACTTCTCAAGTTAATAAATTTTACAAATGTTTCTTGAATCTAACTAAAACATGCGCCTTTAAAATTTGGCGCTAGTTTTGCTTTGGGATATGTAAGTACCAAAAAAATGCTTTAAAAATGTCTATATAAAGCTTTTAACGTGTTTCCAATCCCAGACTAAGCATGAAGTAAAATTTCGAGTTTAGAAAAGCCTGAAAATTTGGTTTGGTTGCGTAGCGCGAAGCGCGGAGCGACCAAACCAAATTTTCAGGCTTTTCTAAACTCGAAATTTTACTTCATGCGCCACGCGTATAAAACACTGATTTAGTGTGAAGTTCAAAAACTTCGTTATACATGTTATTTCAATAAAATAAAGCACTTTAACTTTGTTTGTATAACACAATATTCGCTCTGTCTGATAATAGCAAGTTGAGTTGCCGAAACTACAGTCACGAAAATATAAATATTGTGTTAGACAAACAAAGTTAAAGTGTTTTATTTTATTTAATAAAGATGTGCTCAAAAGTTAACGCCAACCAAATCAAAGATTAAATTTAATAGTCTTGTGGTGGAGGCGGTTACTTTGTGAAACATTGTAAATATTAAAAAAATTAACATTGATTACTTTTTCTATTCACTTTTTATTTCACCTAGTCATAGTTTAAAATAAAAAGTGAATACAAAACAGTAATCAGTGTTAATTATTTAAATATCAATTTAATAGCATAACCACACTGTCAATTAAGTGGAGCTTTTCTAGTATTCTAATTTTTTATAGAATTTCACTGTAAACTTACTTCTTTTAATGAAGACGTTAACCGAAAACCTGTCAATCGCAAACGAACCGTTAACCCCCCGAGCGTTTTGCGCAATTTACGAAAATGTAGTACCAGACAGGAAACAAATGTCTGTGGAAGCGCGCTCTTTAGATTCCGACCATCTAAAACGAGCGACGACAGCCGCTGCCTTCCAAAAAAAAAATGGCGTCCTCTAAAATTACACTCCGGTAACATGAATCGAACTTCTCCAAGATAAACACGAGAAGATAAAAAGATAAATAGGAAAACGGAGCGAGAGGAATACAAACAAACAGAAAAAAATATCGGACGACCATTTCCATGCGTCGGATCGTGATTGAAGCGAGCGATGTCTTGAATTATTCAAACGTTTCCGAGGTAAATAAATAACGGGCGAATTCATGAATGGATGAATGTCGAATGTTGACGGGTATTGCTTATGAGAGTTATCATTTTTGTGCTTTCGATCTTTTTCTGCGTTTATTTTTGCTCTTACATACAATCTTGTATGGCGATATTTTTTGCTTGACGATTTTTATAACAATGTTTTTTGATATGACTAGTGATTTAAAAAAGAAAACACTTAGTTACTTTTCACTAATATTTTGGTGTTTAGTTCCAACTAGGTTCGACTTTGATGACTAGTAATGCGAGTAGGTGCACGCTTGCGGTGGCACGAGCGCAATTCCTCTTAAAATTGGCACATTTTTGTTTGTCGTGCGGGATGGAGCACATAGCGCACATTTGTCTGACATTCGAGTGACGAATTGTGAGTCATGTTTAGTGATGCGAGTAGGCGCACGCATGCGGTAGCCAGAGCGCAAGTCCTGCTAAAATTACAAATAGAAAGACTGTTATTCCTTACTTCACTTTTTATTTTTATGTTAGATGTACATTTCGAGACACAAGGTGCTCATTATCAATAACAAACTCCTGTTAAAATTGGCGCATTGTAATTTGTCGTACGGGATGGCGCACTGCACATGCGCACACTGGATCGATATATGCGCCAAATCCATAGGAAATGTGGCAAATGCATTTGACACAAATCATATGTCCCAAAGTCAGACCGCCTTCTGACTCAAAGATTTGACGCCTTGGGTCATACGAGATGTGACAAATGCATTTGTCACAATTCGTATGGATTTGGCGCATATATCGATCCAGTGTGCGCACGTGCAGTGCTTCATCCCGTACGACAAATTACAATGCGCCAATTTTAACAGGACTTGCGCTCTGGCTACCGCATGCGTGCGCCTACTCGCATCACTAAACATGACTCACAATTCGTCACTCGAATGTCAGACAAATGTGCGCTATGTGCTCCATCCCGCACGACAAACAAAAATGTGCCAATTTTAAGAGGAATTGCGCTCGTGCCACCGCAAGCGTGCATCTACTCGCATTACTAGTCATCAAAGTCGAACCTAGTTGGAACTAAACACCAAAATATTAGTGAAAAGTAACCAAGTGTTTTCTTTTTTACAATGCGCCAATTTTAACAGGACTTTCGCTTCGGCCACCGCATGCGTGCGCCTACTCGCATTACTAAACATGACTCACAATTCGTCACTCGAATGCTAGAGACACGAATGTGCAATTTTGTAGTATTGAGAAAATACAGTTAAAACTGTTCACTGTGGAGGTTTCTACTTCGTTATACATCATTATTTACACAAATAAGACAATTAACTTTGTTTGTATAACTGAGGATTTTATTGTGACTATAGTTTCGACAACTTTAACTTGTCATTATCAAACATAAACTTTATGTTTGATAATGACAAGTTAAAGTTGTCGAAACTATAGTCACAATAAAATCCTCAGTTATACAAACAAAGTTAATTGTCTTATTTGTGTATACAGTTAAAAGTTTGTAAACGCTACTGAAATTCAGTTTTTAATTTCATCTTTCTAATTTGGCGAATAAAGCACTAATAACCTTTCTTCACACTTTTATTTGAATTACCAAATGTACATTTCGGAAACAAAATGACCATTATCAATGGATTAACACTGTTAACACAGTGTTAATCCATTGATAATGGTCACTTTGTGTCCGAAATGTACATTTGGTAATTCAAATAAAGTGTGAAGAAAGGTTTATTCGTCAAATTAATTTGATCTTCACGTAACTCACAATCAATTTATTTATCTTTCTAATTCCAAACTTTCTTTTATTAAAAATGTATACTGCTTTACATCTGACGCTATAAAATCACTTTAGTGAATTTCTTTTTAAAAATGCACATTCGTGACTAGCATAACAGTGACGATTTCTGATTGACATTTTCATAAAGTAAAATTGTGATGTTCTTAAATTTTAAAACGATTATTGTGACATAAAAACCGGCTCGTTAGTTTTCAGTCACGAGACTTGACGATTCGGATTTAGATTGATGAATCGTCCCGATTAATTGCGAGGACGAATGACCCCTTTAGACATAGATGATTCAAGGAATGATTTAATCATCGGGTGATTGAGTTTAATTGGGCAATTTAGAATCCAATCATTTTGGCCGAACCGTCCGCTCCGGATGGCGGCGATCTCAATGATAAACGCACAATACAATTTAATAAATTATCCAAAGTGAAATTCTCTCCTATCTTGATCTCTTGTGTAATTTTCTCTACCAACAAAAACAAATCACGTTCGAAAAAAATAAATAATAACAAAGATATAAAAACATAGGTCTGTAATGTGGGATTGAGAATTAATATAATAATTTTTAACAGTGAAGTTCTTTCCTATCTTGCATGATTTTCTCGACTAACAAAAACCAATCACTTTTATCAATAATGAAGATATTTAAACAAAGTTATTAATGCAGGATTGACAATTTTATTATTTAAAATAATACAGTTTTTAACAATAACAATTTTTCTGTCTCTTCCTTAAACAGGCAATGTTTCATTTAAGTATACATATCCCGATATATTTTTCTAAAAATGCTCAATTTTAAACTTATAACGAGTGTTTCCACTCCCAGACTAAGCATGAAGTTAAATTTCAAGTTTAGAAAAGCCCCACGTAGAAAATTTGTCGAGGGTCGCGCAGCGACCCGAGACAAATTTTCACGGGGCTTTTCTAAACTTGAAATTTTACTTTATGCGCCACGCGTATAAAACAAAGATTTCAAGTGAAATGCAAAACAAACCACTCACTTTAGATCTCACGATAAAAAAATGTTCAAGTGTTTGTTTCATCTGACCTTTCAAAACATTCAAATTCTTACAATGTTTCTGTTTCTTCCTTAAACAGAAGATGTTTCATTTAAGTATACACATCCCGATGGATACTACTCTGTAAATGTTCAGGCATTCGTCGTTTTTCTAAAAATATTCAATTTTAAACTTCTAACGAGTGTTTCCACTCCCAGACTAAGCATGAAGTAAAATTTCGAGTTTAGAAAAGCCCCGCGTAGAAAATTTGTCGAGGGTCGCGCAGCGACCCGAGACAAATTTTCACGGGGCTTTTCTAAACTCGAAATTTTACTTCATGCGCCACGCGTATTAAACAGTGATTTCAAGTGAAATGCAAAACAAACCACTCACTTTTGATCTCACGATAACAAATTGTTCAAATGTTTGTTTCATCTGACCTTTCAAAACAGTCAAATTCTTACAATGTGTCTGTTTCTTCCTTAAACAAGAAATGTTTTATTTAAGTATAAATATCCCGATGGATAGTACTCTATAGATGTTCAGGCATTCGTCGTTTTTCTAAAAATGTTCAATTTTAAACTTCTAACGAGTGTTTCCACTCCCAGACTAAGCATGAAGTAAAATTTCGAGTTTAGAAAAGCCCCACGTAGAAAATTTGTCGAGGGTCGCGCAGCGACCCGAGACAAATTTTCACGGGGCTTTTCTAAACTCGAAATTTTACTTCATGCGCCACGCGTATAAAACACTGATTTCAAGTGAAATGCAAAACAAACCACTCATTTTTTATCTCACGATAACAAATTGTTCAAATGATTGTTTCATCTGACCTTTCAAAACAGTCAAATTCTTACAATGTGTCTGTTTCTTCCTTAAACAAGAAATGTTTTATTTAAGTATAAATATCCCGATGGATAGTACTCTATAGATGTTCAGGCATTCGTCGTTTTTCTAAAAATGTTCAATTTTAAACTTCTAACGAGTGTTTCCACTCCCAGACTAAGCATGAAGTAAAATTTCGAGTTTAGAAAAGCCCCACGTAGAAAATTTGTCGAGGGTCGCGCAGCGACCCGAGACAAATTTTCACGGGGCTTTTCTAAACTCGAAATTTTACTTCATGCGCCACGCGTATAAAACACTGATTTCAAGTGAAATGCAAAACAAACCACTCATTTTTTATCTCACGATAACAAATTGTTCAAATGATTGTTTCATCTGACCTTTCAAAACAGTCAAATTCTTACAATGTGTCTGTTTCTTCCTTAAACAAGAAATGTTTTATTTAAGTATAAATATCCCGATGGATACTACTCTATAGATGTTCAGGCATTCGTCGTTTTTCTAAAAATGTTCAATTTTAAACTTCTAACGAGTGTTTCCACTCCCAGACTAAGCATGAAGTAAAATTTCGAGTTTAGAAAAGCCCCACGTAGAAAATTTGTCGAGGGTCGCGCAGCGACCCGAGACAAATTTTCACGGGGCTTTTCTAAACTCGAAATTTTACTTCATGCGCCACGCGTATTAAACAGTGATTTCAAGTGAAATGCAAAACAAACCACTCACTTTTGATCTCACGATAACAAATTGTTCAAATGTTTGTTTCATCTGACCTTTCAAAACAGTCAAATTCTTACAATGTGTCTGTTTCTTCCTTAAACAAGAAATGTTTTATTTAAGTATAAATATCCTGATGGATACTACTCTATAGATGTTCAGGCATTCGTCGTTTTTCTAAAAATTTTCAATTTTAAACTTCTATCGAATGTTTCCACTCCCAGACTAAGCATGAAGTAAAATTTCGAGTTTAGAAAAGCCCCGCGTAGAAAATTTGTCGAGGGTCGACCCGAGACAAATTTTCACGGGGCTTTTCTAAACTCGAAATTTTACTTCATGCGCCACGCGTATAAAACACTGATTTCAAGTAAAATGCGAAACAAACCACTCACTTTTGATCTCACGTTAAAAAATTGTACGAATGTTTGTTTCATCTGACCTTTCAAATTCGAACAATTTTCAATAAATTAAAAGGTTTTATGTTATATAGGGGGGTATTTTTATAAATCACAATATTTCAGTGTTGTATACGCGTGGCGCATGAAGTAAAATTTCGAGTTTAGAAAAGCCCCGCGAAAATTTGTCTCGGGTCGCTGCGCGACCCTCGACAAATTTTCTACGCGGGGCTTTTCTAAACTCGAAATTTTACTTCATGCTTAGTCTGGGAGTGGAAACACTCGCTAGAAGTTTAAAATTTCCAACCGCCTTCGGTCTTCCCAGTCTTCTGGTTCTAGGTTTCGCTGTGACTTGCATCGTTGTATTCCGCTTATCCATGTTATTTTTGGTCATCCCCTTTTTTTCCTTTCCTTTGGTATCCACTTCATTACTTGTTTGGGGAGCCGTTTGTCGTCCATTCTTTCTACACGGACATACCATATCAGCTGTCTTCTCTGGATATCATCGAGCATGTCTGAGTCGATGTAAGTTACCATAGCAACATTCTTGTGATGGATATTTAACTAAGGAAATAATTAATAACCGTATGTTTTTGAGTTTATGTGAAGTGATTTTTACACTAAACAGACTGATACGTGCAAACTTCCCCATACCAGTAAATGAAAATTGAAACGTACAAATTAATTATTGGTATAACTACGTGTACTACTGTATATTAAAACAATATCATTCAGTCAAATGATTCATTAACTAGAATTTCTCTAAAATCACCAATAATTCTTTCTTTACACTAAAAAAGACTGTTATTCCTTACTTCACTTTTTATTTGTATCGTTAGATCTACATTTCGAGATGAAAGTTTCAAGACACAAACTTTGTATTGAAAAAGAACACCTTGTGTGTTCTTTTTCAATAACAAACTTTGTGTCTTGAAACGTACATCTAACGATACAAATAAAATGTGAAGTAAGGAATAACAGTCATTTTTAGTGTAAGGAAAGAATTATTGGTGATTTTAGAGAAATACTAGTTAATAATTAATTTGACTGAATGATATTGTTTTAATATTAACAAGTACATGTAGTTATATCAATAATTAATTTGTACGTTTCAATTTTCATTTGCTTGTATGGGGAAGTTTGCACGTATCAGCAGAACGTCAAGCGTACGGTAAATCACGCTCAAAAACAGAGTCGCCCCGGACTTGATTATCAGTCGGGGCACACACATGAGTGGAGTGTGCGGATTCAGCAGACAGCGAGCCCCGGACTCGGACGCTCTCAGCGCGTTGCAGGATTTTGATAAACTCCAGAATGATATCAGCCCGTCGCAAAAGCTCTAGCAGCATGCGGCCGCGCAAAAATGTGGAAAAAGTTAACATTCACCGGAGTAAATAAAGTGAATAAATATCACAAATATACACAATGTACATGAATGTACAAAGATACGCAATGCTTTTCTAGGGCAAAGCTAGATGGTTTAAGAATTTAAGATTTTTTTATTTTTTATTTTGGGTTTTACGTCATCTATTTCCGCTGCTAAGGCCAATCATGACGCCGGAGATTAGGTCTACAGCTATCCGGGAATTTTGCCGAACCCGGTGGGAGTTCCAACCCACCGGCAGGGATCTTTAACGTGCACGCAACATCCAGGCAGTACACGGGTCCTACATGCATTTAACGTCATATCCGAGAAGACGGAGTGTTTGGCATTTTTATCCTAACCTATATAAATGCAGAGAACTTGTTAGGCCGGTATTTGAACCCCGGTCCGTGGCGTGGCAGTACAACACTCTAACCACTACACCACCAAGCTGCCCAATTTAAGAATTAATTTAAGAATTAATTTAATAGTGCAGCGTTTTCTAAACGAGTCGGTTTTTAGTGGGTCGCGACACAAGATCTTTATTAGTGATTAGAAAGATAAAGCAACTCAAGGGTCAAGTAAACGATTATCCGGTTATAGCAATAACCAAGGCCGTAGCTTGAAAAAAAAATCCGGGGGGGGGGGGTTGGGGTATATGGTTTAGTGGTAAAAATACTGTGTTTGCTCTATCAGGGCCGCTCTTCCATACAAATATTTAACATTTTAAATATTTTGGGGAGGGTTTCAACCCCCATATTCCACCCCCTGGCTTACGGCCTTGGCAATAATCGAGCAGTTATTTGTAAGAATCCATTAGAAGATCTTTCACGAATCGTATACTAACCTAACCCAAACAATATATTTTAAACTTCACATCAAATAAGTATTTCAACAATAAAGTTAATGCTTGTTGCGCTACAATCTTGAAGGAACCGGATAATCAAATTTGGTGAAGAAAGAAACTTGTTATGCTCCATTATTTTATTTTCAGTTTCCTGACTGTATAACCTTTGATAATGATTGGTAAAGATCGAAACACGTGTCAGGAAACTTAAAATAAAATAATGGAACATAACAAGTGTTTTTCTTCACCAAATTTAAGTATTTCAATGCCTAGGGTTTTAAAATTCGTTAAGCACATGGGAACGGTTTTAGCGAGGCCCGCTGATTTCCTTCTTTGGACGCGATGCCGTTCTGAGCGCGATTGCTCGGCTCACAGAAGACCTAGAGTTTTGGGACTTTTAACATTCTATTCCTAAAGGATTAAGCTACATTTTGACTAATAGTCTTTTTTGTATCATGCCTTTGACTACCGCAATAAAAAACCCAAAGTCGAACAATTTTTTCGCCGATTTTTGGAGCGCACATTTTGGGAGCTTCCTGAGCGGAAACTATTTGTCGGATATAACCCATGTTTACACAGAACATGCTCCCATTCTTTAGCTACATTTTGGTTCTAATATGAAGTCATTTTGAGATATTCGATTTTCGCCGAAATTTGAAATTTTTTTACCCCTGACGAAATTATCAAATTTCGGTTGACATTTTTTTTCCGCAAAATAATTTGAAAAAAAAATTACGAAGGCCCATAATGCAGATAGAAAGTAGGTAAAGCATTTATTTTGCTAAAAACAAATCATTTACGGCCTCCCAGGAGCCACTTGAGTCGGGCCGGTTCATATACACAAGGCCCTATGGGAACGGTTTTAGCGAGGTCCGCTGATAGGCTCCTTTGGATGCGATGCCGTTCTGAGTGCGATTGCTCGGTTCACAGAAGACCTAGAATGTTGGGACTTTTAACATTCCTAAAGGATTATGCTACATTTTGACGTATGGTCTTCTTTGTGTCATGCTTGTGGCCGCTACAAAATATGTCCAAAGTCGAACCTTTTTTTCGCCCACTTTTCGAGCGCTCCTAGCTTCCAGAGCGGAAAAAAATTGTCGAATATGGCCCATGTTTGCACAGATTATGCTACCATTCTTTAGCTACATTTTGGTTATAATATGAAGTCGTTTTGAGATATTCGGATTTTCTCCGAAATTTGAAATTTTTCCATTACGAAATTTGAAATTTTTTTTTCCGCAAAAAATCTGTAAAAAAATCACGAAGACCCTTGATGCAGATAAAAAGTAGGTAAAGCATTTATTTTGCCAACAAAAATCATTTACGGACCCCCAGGACCCACTTGAGTCGGACCGGTCAATTTACACAGAGCCTTATAGGAACGGTTTTAGCGAGGCCCGCAGATTGGCTCCTTTGGACGCGATGCTGTTCTGAGTGCGATTGCTCAGTTCAGAGAAGATCTAGAATATTAGGACTTTTAACATTCGATTTCTAAAGGATTGAGCTACATTTTGACGTAAGGTCTTTTTTGTGTCATGCCTGTGGCCGCTACAAAAAAATCCCAAAGTGGAACCATTTTTTGCCCACGTTTCGAGCGCCTATCTGAGCGGAAACAATTGATCGAATATGGCCCATGTTTGCACAGATCTTGCTTCCATTTCTTAGCTACATTTTGGTTATTATATGAAGCCATTTTGAGATCTTCGGATTGGTTATAATATGAAGCCATTTTGAGATCTTCGGATTTTCGCCAACATTTAATATTTTGCCATGTAAAAATCTTCAAATCTCGAATAACTAGGCAATTAACGTGATGGTCTTTAATAGGACAATAAAGAAAAAAAAGCGCGTGCATGAATGGACCGAACAACAAAATCAAACACGCTAACTTGTGATTTGTACAGAAAATGACAATAAAACTGTTGAAATTGGAATTGTGAATTGTATCAAATAAATAGTGGTATTAAACATAGTATTTATATTCAATTCATTATTCGAAATAGAGTAGCCTGTAATAAGGATTAAACAATCGATATGTGTTTTAAGTTGCCTGTATTTGTAGGTAAACTTATAGTTTATAGGCAACTAAATATACATTCTAGCATTGATGTGGTATGTTTCAAAACAGTGATGCAGCTTTAATTTGGTTATCATTAATAATTTTATGAAACATTTCATTTTTATCCAATATTGAATTTGAAGGCATTTCGTTTGTTTGTTGTTAGTAAAACAAACCAAGTGCCTTTACACAAATACGACACTTAAACTTTGTTTGTATAACTGAATTTTTTATTGCCTTTAATTCAACTTCAATATAACAATGCAATTATTCTATTTCCTCAATTTGTTATTCTTCTAGACAAATGCCCTTGATAACTGGGCCCTTTTAACCAGCCAGAGATCATTATTATTTTTTTTTAACAAGTAGCAGTGGATAAATGTCGAAACAAAAGGCAGAGACGGACGATACAAATGGGGAATAATTACACCGACAAGATATTTAATGATATAATCCGATGAAATATGCATGAGCCGCAGTTCTAAACAAAAACTAAGCCAGCTATGATTTATGACGGGCGAAATTATAATTGCGAGTATCGTGCTTCGGCCAAAATGGAAAATAATTAACAAACAAGCCAACAACATCGAGAGTGATGCAAACAAAATAAAATTGAAAGTTAGCTCATCAAAATTTCCCTATAGAATACATACAGGGAGTTTTTCTTTTAAGTACACATATCCCAATAATATGCCTTAAATCTTCAGATATTCTGTAGGAAATAAAACACGATCGTTTGAGAATTTTCACAGTTTTTAATGCCGAACACTGCGACAATTGTTTCGCCACACAGTGGCTTCATCAGGCAGATGAGTAATGATGGTGATATACATCATTACTCATCTGCCTGATAAAGCCACTGTGTGGCGAAACAATTGTCGCAGTTTTCGACATTAAAACCTGTGAAAATTCTCAAACGATCGTGTTTTATTTCCTACATATTATGGAATTTCACCAAGTAACAGCCTCATCTATCCAATATTTACTTCAGATATTCGTTGTTTTTTGTAAAGCTTGTATTAGACGACACTATTTTCTTGTACAAGAAAATAGTATACTATTATCTATAATGGTGCAATACACAAAATATGACCAAACGCGAATCTACAGTTTTATATAATGAAAATAGGACATGTTCTATTTGGTACACCTTGATAGAAAATAGTATACAATTTTCTTGTACAAGAAAATAGTGTCGTCTAATATAAGCTTAAGAGTTTAATCTGAAGCTTGAAACGAGTGTTTTCCACTCCCAGACTAAGCATGAAGTAAAATTTCGAGTTTAGAAAAGCCTGAGCGTTTGGATTTGGACGCGTAGCGTCCAAATCCAAACTCAGGCTTTTCTAAACTTGAAATTTTACTTCATGCGCCACGCGTATAAGAGACTGATTTCAAGTGGAGATCACTTGTTCACAATATTTCGGGTAATGTCAGTGTTAAATGCGCGTGGCGCATGAAGTAAAATTTCGAGTTTAGAAAAGCCCGCAAAATTTGGCTTGGCCGCTGCGCGACCAAGCCAAATTTTGCTCTAGGGCTTTTCTAAACTCGAAATTTTACTTCATGCTTAGCCTGGGAGTGGAAAACACTCGTTTAAAACTCCAAACTGAACTCTTTTTAAAAAAGCGTATGCATATGAATACCTAAGAGAAAAACTCCCTGTACATCAATACCAGACGACTAAAAAATTTTTGATACCGAATGTAAGAAGAGTTATTAGTAAAATTTCTATTAACAAGTTTACAGTAAAAAAACAGATGTAATGCTATTGATCTATTTTTTACTGTAAACTTTTTAATAGAAATTCCACTAATAACTCTTTTTACATTTGGTATCGAGAATTGTTTAGTCGTCTGCTTGCAAAAATGGTAGTCGTGAAAATCTAAGTCACGAAAGTAAAAAAAAAAACAATCTCTCTTATAATAGAAGAGACAGGTCTTTTTTTTGTAAAAACAATTAGAATAATTTAAGAAAGTAGTAGCAAAGGAAATGCAGCTTAAAAATTAAAATTAGTTAAATCGAAATTACAACAAAAACCCAATAAAAACTTTACGATCCACATCCTTCTTCTTTCATCAATTAAAAAACAACTGTTACGATGTGATTATACAAATTATACCCATACCTACAACCGATCATAAATTATCGATTGCGCCGAAGGAAGGAAATTACAAAGTTGGCGTTTCCTCGTGCTCGAAATTGCTTCCTCGACTCTTCTCTTCATTGTAATTAACCGGGGGGGAATCGGTCGCCTAATTTTCGGTGCGGTTTTAATTGATTTCGTTTTTTTGTTTCTTCTTTTTCATGTTTCGGCTAATTCGATTAGAATAAAGGCCAGGCTGGGCGTGCTCGAGGAGGAAATCGTGTGAAGGAACGGTTTCTGATGGTGGAATTTATTTTAGGGGTGTGTGAGGAAGTGGGATAATGGATGGTGTTTGATTTTTTTTGAAATGTTGGAGGAAATTGGTGGTTGGGTGTGGATGGATGATTAACAGCGAGTTGGGGAATTGGCAGGAAATTTAAAATTAGGGGTTATTTCTTAAATATACAGGGAATTTTTCTTTTGAGTATACATACCCCGATGTATACGCTGTAAATGTTCAGGCGTTCGTTGTTTTTATAAAAGTGTTCAATTCAAAACTTTTAAGGAGTGTTTCCACTCTCAGGTTTAAGCATAAAGTAAAATTTCGAGTTTAGAAAAGGCTTAAAATTTGGTTTGGCTTTTCTAAACTCGAAATGTTACCTAAGCATAAGATAACATTTCGAGTTTAGAAAAGCCAAACCAAATCCAATCAAGGATAGGAAACACTCGTTACAAGCATCAAATTTAACTATTTCGTAAAAACAACCAATGTCTATAAATTGACAGCTTATACATCGTAATATTTATACTTAAAAGAATAATCTTCGAAAAATAAAATAAAATCAAACTGCAAAAAAGCTCTAAATTAAAGTATGCATCAAATTAATAGTTAAATCTATAGTGTTCAGTTCTGAATTTCTAAGGGGTGTTTCCACTCCCAGGCTAAGCATGAAGTAAAATTTCGAGTTTAGAAAAGCCTGAAAATTTGGTTTGGTCGCGTAGCGCGAAGCGCGGAGCGGCCAAACCAAATTTTTAGGCTTTTCTAAACTCGAAATTTTACTTCATGCGCCACGCGTATAAAACACTGATTTGACGTAAGGTTTAAAATATACTACTTGCAATAGTACGTTTATGATGTACAACCGTTTGAAGTTGATTTTATGTTTAATGCCAGATTAATAAATTTTATAAAGGTTTGCCAGCTGAAGCCACTGTACCCGTATGGTGAAACATGCTGCAGTGTTCAACAAATAAAGTGTTGCTATTATGTTATTATAAGTCTGAAAGATTAATTCGTTATTTAATATTTTGCGCCGTTTCATTCCAGGTTAATAAATTTCACAATAGTTTACCAGCTGAAGCTACTGTACCCGCATGGAAAAGCATGCTGCAGTGTTTAACAAACAAAGTATTGTTTTTATTTCAAGTACAAAACTTTAAATCGTCAATTCTTATTTTGCACCTTGAAAATTAAAGCGCCTGGAGCATATTGCTACGCCGCTGTTTCGAACAACATTAAAACCCATACAAAAATGAGAGATCAAGCAATAACTTGTATTACATATTGTAGTGTTCAACAATTAAAATATTTTCAATTTGGTTCTCATTAATCGCTTGATGAAATATGTTTACAATATTGATAATTAAATAAAAGTCACTTGGTTTGTTTCACTACTATTTTTTTTATTCTCTCCGACTAATTTCGACTTATCGTCATTACTCCTTGAGAATGACGATAAGTCAAAACTAGTCGGAGAGAATAAAAAAAAATAGTAGCGAAACAAACCAAGTGACTTTTATTTAATTATCAAAGTTAAAATATTGTTTTTATTTCAAGTATAAAGTTTAATCGGTCAATTTTTATATTGCGCCTTTAAAATTAAAGCACCTGGAGCGTTTTGCTCCGCCCCTGTTTCGAACTACGTTGAAATCCATAAAAAAATAATGGATCAAGCAATAACTTGTATCACATATTGCAGTGTTCAACAAATAAAGTGTTGTTTATATTTCAAATATAAAAGTTTAATTCGTCAATTGAGAGGCCTAATGCAATAATCAGCCAAGTCCATTTTTATAAGAAAATGGGCTAAGTATTCAATATTCTTATAAAGTTTAAAATTCTTTATTATAGCATGCAACAATCTGGTTTAAATTTGCAGTGCATTCATTACTGTATTGTTAGTTGCATGCATGATAATCATTATGTTTTTTTTCTTGTATGTAAACAGTTTTTTGTCTCTTTTCAACATTTTATAAAACTGGACTTTGCTGGTTATTGCATTGGACCCCTCAATTCTTATATTACGCCTTAAAATATTTTCAATTTGGTTCTCATTAATCGCTTGATGAAATATGTTTACAATATTGATAATTAAATAAAAGTCACTTGGTTTGTTTCACTACTATTTTTTTTATTCTCTCCGACTAGTTTCGACTTATCGTCATTACTCCTTGAGAATGACGATAAGTCGAAACTAGTCGGAGAGAATAAAAAGAAAATAGTAGTGAAACAAACCAAGTGACTTTTATTTAATTATCAAAGTTAAAATATTGTTTTTATTTCAAGTATAAAAGTTTAATCCGTCAATTTTTATATTGCGCCTTTAAAATTAGAGCACCTCGAGCGTTTTGTTCCGCCTCTGTTTCGAACAACGTTAAAATCCATCAAACAAAAAGATAGATCAAGCAATAACTTATATTACATATTGCAGTGCCCAACAAATAAAGTCTTGTTTTTATTTCAAGTACAAACGTGTAATTTGTCAATTCTCATTTTGCGCCTTTAAAATTAGAGCACCTGGAGCGTTTTGCTCCGCTCCTGTGTTCGAACAATGTTAAAATCCATAAAAAAATCATAGATTAAGCTATAACTTGTATTATAATTATATCGACGTCCATAGTTTTTATGCTGGTCGGCCATTTTGATTAATAGCAGCCATCATTGTAGAAATTTCACCCTTGGCAGGGTAACTCCACCCCGCACTCAATCATCGTGGCAGTGTCGAGGGGGGCCCTAGTGTCGGTTCGAAGGTCCCTATCTCTGCCCGAAACTTGCCTCTTGCTGCCATCTATACGTAATTTGTGTGTGGTTCCTTGACCTACTCGGCCGGTCGTAACTCAGACCCCTGCATTATGCCTACTTGATCGTGTTGCAACTAGATGGAGGTAATAAACGCGGCGGGCATTTTTTTATAAACACGTTTAAACTTGAAATCCATTCCAACTAGATGTGTATAAAACGAACTCTACAATTGTTTAAACACTAATTAGTTGCAGATTACAAATAGGATCGCATTTATTACACAAATATCTTTAGTTCTCAACAATACTCATGCAATTTTTACTCGAATTTATCATTTAGTTTAATAATTTCAAGTTTAATAAATTAATTTAGATAGAACCCGCAATTTAAATATTAGATTCAAAGAACACAGTTATCACATAAAAAACCAGAATCCAGAAAAATCTGCAATTGCACACCATAACTTTACAGCAGGTCATAAATTCAACATCAACAATATGAAACTCCTAAAAGAGTCCAATAAGTATCAATTAAACATGTTGGAAGCCATAGAAATGCGTAAAAATAAAAATAATTTATTGAACTTCGATGTTAGTCCCTTAAATAACCCGCTTCTAAATTTGTTACCTCCTTAAACAACACGCAATAAAATTTGTTAACCCACCCAAAGGTCTTCCCTTAATCTGGGGTTTTTTCCTTTAATCCACTGTAGGTATAAAGAAACCGCGCAACAGTTGTAAGAATTAGTTGTTATTGAAAATGAGTGCTTAGCACTTGAAATATATATCTAACCATTAGAAAATAAAGTGTGAAGAAAGGATACAACAGTGTTAATTATTTAGATAGAATAATTGTTAAGAATTACGCATTATTTTCTTAAAATAATAGGGATAAAATAAATCAAAACACTTAGTTCACTTTTCCTCCTTCATTAATTTACCTCTCTATACATGCAGTTTTAATGTAAAAATGTATACTTGGTACTTGGTTTGAGAATGGCTCACTGACGAGTCGAAATAGTCACCGTAAAAATAAAAAAGTGAATACAAAAAAGTTAAAGGTGTTATTTAATTAAATAGTTAAAATGTTTCACAAAGTAACCGCCTCCACTACTAAATATATAAAAATTTAAAAGAAATAAAAACATTTAGTTGTTTTTTTATTTTTCACTGTATGTTCAATTAATTTCTTATTTAACCCGCGGTTTTTTAATTTAATTCTGGATATTTAAATAAAACACCTGGTTTGTTTCACTGATTTAATCAGTGAAACAAAGCAAGTGTTTTAATTAAATATCCTATTTTTGACTAGTTTACCTCATACTTGTGCAAATATAATAATATTAAAAATTAACATGTGATATGTATTTCTATCTGTAATAATTAAGTTAAGTATTTTAGCATTACGTGCAATATAAATGGAAAAAAAATAGAATAAAGCAGAAAATACATCTATATTATTTGAATTTTTCTAAGAAATTTGTGTATTTATGGAGATGTTTTTCGTTAAATAAACTTTTCTCCAGTTACTCAGATGTAAAATAAGTTGCATAGGATAAAGTATCACATGTAAACTGAAATGTAATACATGTAAAATGTTAATCTTATATTTTCTAACTAGAATGGATAATCTGAATGTTTATAGCGTGGGTATGAAAGAAAAAATCCAATTTCACAAAAATTCTAAGTTGGGTTGGGTTGTTTTCAGTGCTTTTAACTTCACTTTAAATCAGTGTTTTGTACGCGTGGCGCATGAAGTAAAATTTCGAGTTTAGAAAAGCCCCGTGAAAATTTGTCTCGGGTCGCTGCGCGACCCTCGACAAATTTTCTACGCAGGGCTTTTCTAAACTCGAAATTTTACTTCATGCTTAGTCTGGGAGTGGACAATAGTCGTTCTTAGAAGTTTCAAATTAAAGGATGACTTCAATTTGGTTCTCATTAATCACTTGATGAAACATGTTTACAATATTGATAATTAAATAAATACAATTCACTTGGTTTGTTTCACTACTGTAGTGAAACAAACCAAGTGACTTTTATTGATTTAATTATCAATAAAGGATCACTCTAGATTACTAAGTTTATTACTCAAAGGACCGTTTTACAAAGGGTACAACTCGAATGACCAATTATAGTCTTCGGAGACCGAAGGACTACAGGGAATTGAAGTTTTATTACAAAAAAACAACGAATATCTGAAGGTTTATAGCGTGGGTATTATTAAATCAGTGTTTTGTACGCGTGGGCGCATGAAGTAAAATTTCGAGTTTAGAAAAGCCCCGTGAAAATTTGTCGAGGGTCGCTGCGCGACCCTCGACAAATTTTCATGGGGCTTTTCTAAACTCGAAATTTTACTTCATGCTTAGTGTGGGAGTGAAAACACTCGTTAGAAGTTTCAAGTTAAAAGCTTTTAATCAACGAATACCTGTAAATTTAAATGTAAAAGCGAATATTTGATCAAAATTTTGAAACGAAAACATGCAATTTACTCATTGAATTCTAATAGATTGCATTTTAAATTAAAGCTTAATTCATCCTTGCTCGATCGCTGTTCAAAGAATTTAAATCAATGTAGCATTTTCGAAAATACAGAGCACCACAAACAGTGGTGCAACGAAGAATTGATGTTTCTTCCAGAAACAACTGATTTTAGGTCTTTTTTGAGTATATTAATGTTTTTTTTAAACATATCATATTTAAAATAAAAATGGGTTACATTGAAGGTTACAATAATTTTTAAATTAAACTTAGTACATGCGCTCAAAGTTGGTTTTAATTAGGATGATCAACGTCCTATGACTCATTAAAATAAAAAAAATGGTTTAATAATTTTTTTAAGCAGAATTAAATCACTTCAAGTCGTTTGAAAAGTTACAAAGAAGGTCTAAGATTTTTTTCAGATTTTTAAAAAAATATAAATTTCTATTGAAAAAAATCTGAATTTTATATAAAATATTTTAAAAACATTTCAAAAAAATTCAAGATACTTCTACTGGTAGTAGAAATGATACAAGCTAATTATTTCCTGTAGAAAAACAAAATATATATTTTTTAAAAACAAGAGATAATGTGGGGTTCATTAAAATCCAACTTTGAGCGAATTTAATATCTGCAATATTTATTTCGTTTAAACAGTATTATATATTAGACAACAGCTTGATTTATCCTTAATCGATCACTTTTCAAAAGATTTAAATTAATTTGGTACTTTAGAAAATACAGAGCACTAAATACAAACAGTGGATAAAATGAGAAATTCGTGCTTTGTTTAGGAATCAGCTGATTTAAGGTTATTATATAAAAAATTTTAACTATTTTTTTAACGTTGCGTCTTCAGAATAATACGGCTTTAATTTAAAGCAGGGGTCTCCAAACTACGGCCCGGGGGCCAAATCCGGCCCGCGGACAGATTTTGTCCGGCCCGCGGAGAGCTAGCATACTTGAAAACTCATATTTTTTATAGCAAATTAAATTTAGTTTACTGAAGTATTCTAATTTTAAAGGCTTATTGCTATGGTTTTGGCTCTCGGAACTTACTGGAGTAATCAGTATGGCCCTAAGGCTGGAAAGTTTGGAGACCCAGGATTTAAAGTATAAATATTTTTTAAGTTTTTAAAATTAAGCTTAGTACAAGGGCTCAAAGTTGAATTTGATTGCTATGATCAACTTCCTATTACTCATTAAAGTAAAAAAAAATGGTGTAATAATTTTTTTTAAAACAATTTTTTATAACACATTAAAGCTTGATTTATCCTCAATCGATCACTTTTCAAAAGATTTAAATCAATTTGCTACTTTAGAAAATATAGAGCTCTAAATACAAACAGGGGATAGAATGAGAAATTGATAGTTTGTTTAGGAATGCGCTGATTTTAGGTTATTTTATAAATTATTATTTCTTTTCAATATAGCATTTTTAGAGTAAAAAAGGTTAAAATTAAGGTATAATTATTTGTTAACTTTTGAAAATTAAGCTTTGTACAAGTGCTTAAAGTTGAATTTTATTGGGATGATCCTTTTACTCATTTAAGTAAGAAAAGCTGGTGTAATAATTTTTTCAAGCAAAACTAAATTCGCTCAAGTTGTTTAGAAGATTAAAAAGAATGTCTGAGATTTTTTCTTATATTTTTCAAAAAATAATAATTTCCATCGTAAAATTGAATTTTTCGCAAAGGTATGAAAAAAACAATTTTTATATAAAATTTTATCATTTTTAAAAAATCTCAAAAAAATTCTGGATACTCGTACTTGTATTAGAAATAAAGGAAGCTAATTATTTTGTGCAAAAAAACAAAATTTGACCAACATTTAATATTTTTAAAAACAACAGAAAATGTATAACTTCATTAAAATCCAACTTTGAGCGCATATAATACCTACAATATTTATTTCCTTTAAACAATTTTATATATCGTATTAAAGCTAGATTTATCCTTAATCGATCACTTTCAAAAAGATTTAAGTCAATTCGGTACTTTAGAAAATATAGAGCTCTAAATACAAACAGTGGATAAAATAAGACATTGATAGTTTGTCTAGAAATCAACTGATTCTAGGTTATTTTATAAGCAAATTAATATTTGTTTTCAACGGAGAATTTTAAAAGCCTTATGCTTTAAATTAGGGTATACATAGTTTTAGCGTTTTATAATTTTTAGTGCAAGCGCTCAAAGTTACATTTTATTACGATGATCAACTTCCTAATACTAATACATTAAAGTAAAAATAGTTGGTGTAATAATTATTTTAAGCTGAATTAAATTAAACCAAGTTGTTTAGAAGAGTATAAAGAATGTGTGACATTTTTTTCAGATTTTTCTAAAAATAAAAATTTACATCGTAAAATTGCATTTTCGTAAGAAAAAAAATCAGGTTTTAAAATAAAATTTTATAATTTTTAAAATATCTCAAAAAAATTTAAGATACTTCTACTTATATTATAAATAATGTAAGGTAATTATTTTTTGCAGAAAAACAAAATTTGATCAACTTTTAATATTTTTAAAAACAAGTGAAAATGCGTAAGTTCATTAAAATCCAACTTTGAGCGCATTTAATACATACAATATTAATATATCAGATTAACATATCAGATTAAAGCTTGATTTATCCTTCATTGATCACTTTTCCAAAGATTTAATTAAATTAATTTGGTACTTTAGAAAATACAGAGCTCTAAATACAAACAGTGGATAAAATGAGAAATTGATAGTTTGTCTAGAAATCAACTGATTTTAGGTTATTATATAAGCAAATTAATATTTTTTTTAACGTAGCGTGTTTAGAATAATAAGGCTTAAATTAAAGGTATAAATATTGTTTAAGTTTTTAAAATTAAGCTTAGTACAAGCGCTCAAAGTTGAATTTGATTGGTATGATCAACTTCCTATTACTCATTAAAGTAAGAAAAGTTGGTGTAATAATTTTTTTAAGCTGAATTAAATGAAACCAAGTTGTTTAGAAGAGTAAAAAGTATGCCTGAGATTTTTTTCAGATTTTTCTAAAAATAAAAATTTCCCATCGGAAAATTGCAGTTTTTGTAAGGGGTAGGCATGGAAAAAAATCAGATTTTAATATAAAATTTTATAATTTTTAAAAAATCTTTAAAAAATTCAGAATTCTTCTACTTGTATTAGAAATGATAGAAGGTAATTATTTTTTGCAGAAAAACAGTTTTTGATCATCTTTTAATATTTTTAAAAACAAGAGAAAATGCGTAAGTTTATTAAAATCCAACTTTGAGCGCATTTAATACATACAATATTAATATATCAGATTAACATATCAGATTAAAGCTTGATTTATCCTTCATTGATCACTTTTCCAAAGATTTAAATTAATTTGGTACTTTAGAAAATACAGAGCTATAAATACAAACAGTGGATAAAATGGGAAATTGATAGTTTGTCTAGAAATCAACTGATTTTAGGTTATTATATAAGCAAATTAATATTTTTTTTAAACGTAGCGTGTTTAGAATAATAAGGCTTAAATTAAAGGTATAAATATTTTTTAAGTTTTTAAAATTAAGCTTAGTACAAGCGCTCAAAGTTGAATTTGATTGGTATTATCAACTTCCTATTAGTCATTAAAGTAAGAAAAGTTGGTGTAATAATTTTTTTAAGCTGAATTAAATGAAACCAAGTTGTTTAGAAGAGTAAAAAGAATGCCTGACATTTTTTTCAGATTTTTCTAAAAATAAAAATTTCTCATCGGAAAATTGCATTTTTTGTAATTGCATGGAAAAAAATCAGATTTTAATATAAAATTTTATAATTTTTAAAAAATCTTTAAAAAAATTCAGAATATTTCTACTTGTATTAGAAATGATAGAAGGTAATTATTTTTTGCAGAAAAACAAATTTTGATCATCTTTTAATATTTTTAAAAACAAGAGAAAATGCGTAAGTTCATTAAAATCCAACTTTGAGCGCATTTAATACATACAATATTTATTTCGTTTAAACAGTATTGTACATCAGATTAATTGATTTATCCTTAGTCGATCACTTTTCAAAACATTTAAATTTATTTTTTACTTTAGAAAATACAGAGCTCTAAATACAAACAGTGGTTAAAATGAGAAATTCATGCTTTGTTTAGTAATCAGCTGATTTTAGGTTATTATATAAGCAATTTTTTTTAACATAGCGTTCTAAGAATAATAAGGCTTTAATTTAAGGCATAAATATTTTTTAAGTTTTTAAAATTAAGCTTAGTACAAGCGCTCAAAGTTGAATTTGATTTTTATTCTCTCTTTTTTTTAATTTCAATTTCGGTGAGTTATAAGTTTTAAATTTCAAATTTTTAAATTTCAAGTTTTGAAATTAAAATGTATAAAATTTTTGTTTATAATTATTGTATAAGTATAGATATAAGCAATATATGAAATAAAAGCAAGGTCCCAGTGGAAGAACAGGGAAATTTAATTTCTCATCCTGAACTGGCACCTTGAGATTTTTCATAACTCCAATTTAATAGTAAACACTGTAAATTAATCATGTATGTAATCTTTGTGAAGTTATGGAAGTAAAAACCTATTATTATTATTATTATTATTATTAGTATGATCAACTTCATATTACTCATTAAAGTAAAAAAAGTTAGTGCAATATTTTTTAAGCTGAATTAAATGAAACCAAGTTGTTTAGAAGATTAAAAAGAATGTCTAAACATTTTTTCAGATTTTTCTAAAAATAAAAATATCCATCGTAAAATTGCATTTTTCATAACGGGTTGGTATTGATAATAATCAGATTTTTATATAAAATTTTATAATTTTTAAAAAAATTCAAAAAAATCAAGATACAGTAACGTAATGAGTATGATGTGTTACTATATACAATTAATTGTGTTAATTTCAATTGTAAAAAAGGTGAATTCCGTAAATAAAGAATAATAATAATAATAATACTCCTACGTATACATATTAGAAATGATGCAAGTTAATTATTTCCCGCAGAAAAATTTAATTTAATTAACTATTAATATTTTTAATAACAAGAGAAAAGGCATAATAAGTTCATTAAAATCCAACTTTGGGCGCATTTAATACCTACAATATTTATTTTGTTTAAACAATTTTATACATCGATCCAAAGCTTGATTTACTAATATAAAAAAGGATTTAAAAAAAAAAATTAAAAATTATAAAATTGACTACATAAATTTGTATTTAGAGCTCTATATTTTCTGCAGTACCAAATCGATTTAAATCTTTTGAAAAGTGATCGATTAGGTCATTCACTTTTCAAAAGATTTAAATCAATTTGGTATTTCAGAAAATATAGAGCTCTAAATACAAACAGTGGATTTCGGAAATTTTATAATTTTTAAAAATTAAACAAAAAATACTTTTTTATATTAGTGTTTAGTGTTCCGGATACCCACAGACGCGTGCTGTCGAGTTTTGCTAATTGTGTTTTATTATTAAATAAATTGATAAATTGATTATGAGTTACGGGAAAAAGTATTTTATTATTAAAACAATAAAACACTTTTAACTTTGTTTGTATAACACAATTTATTTTTATGTGACTGCAGTTTCGGCAAATTCAGCTTGCCATTATCAAACATGAAGTGTCTAAAACTGGAAACAATACGGGTATATATACAAAAGGTGATTACATGAAAACGGATTACAAAATGGCTTTAAAAATGGGGGTATACAGTAGGTCAACCCGGTCTGTTTCATTATTGTTTTTTTTTTCACTCAATCTAATTTTTATTGAGATTCCTTTTATTGATAGCTGACATAAATTTTACTTCGTCAAAATTTGATTTTAATACGAAAAAAAAAAAATAAGGTGCGTAAATCATATGATATCGGTGACACTTTCCCCACTTTCCCCTCATCCGAAAGATTCGCATGGAAATCCGACATCGAAATCGGTATCTCGACAGTGTTCGATACAGGAAATGAAGAGGAACGCCATCCGAAATTTATCTAGTTCCGTTCGGGACGCAGATTGTTTTAGCCCGATTAAAATTCCTATCTGGTGCTTTGTCCGGGGTGGAACCACCCACGCAACCCACCCCCCTCAACAGCCAGCCATCCAGCGGGTTTGCATTTTCATGAAGTTACACGAGTATTATCGATTTGGAAGCCCCGGCGGAGCGCATTGATGAATTGTTTTCATCATGTGCGATTACGCCGGCCGATTTCAATTGCCCCTTTTGAATCGACCGCCCCCCCGCCCGCCCCGGCTGCTGGAAAACGCCGTAAATCACGGGACACTATCAAATACTGATACGTGCAATAGGTTGTCCGTTTTAATTCGGGATTATGTTATCATACTAGTATAAAGCGCGCGTTTCGGGCGCATATTGTCGCGGGATCGAAAATTGTGTTTTCCTGTCGTACCGGCCGTAACGGCTCTCGCCCCAACTACCGGCCGAAAGCTATTAAACCACGAAAAAGTTCGCTAGTTTACCGTCAGGATCGCTGACACGGGGATAATTTACGCGGTACTTTTAAATTTCGACGACCGGTTTTGGTTTATTGATTTTACTGTTGCCACTAGATATATAACACGCCATACGTGTGCTCATAAAACAGACGGAAAACGCTACATTCTGGCATCAGCCCATCTCTTCTTAACCAACATTAATCAATATCTTCACGTACCTACTTACTTTCAACTCTAACTCTTATCATACTACAGGAAATATATTTTATAACACCCTTTGCGCAACATTTGTAATTTCCGATTTATAAATAAAATAAATTAATCATAAATTTTTCTTCAAGTATACATATCCCGATTCAGCGTGTGCATTAAATAAAAATTAATGAATAGTTCTTTTTATGACTTCAATTTGAAGTTTCGAACGAGTGTTTCCACTCCCAGACTAAGCATGAAGTAAAATTTCGAGTTTAGAAAAGCCTGAAAATTTGATTTGGTCGCGTAGCGCGTAGCGCTACGCGACCAAATCAAATTTTCAGGCTTTTCTAAACTCGAAATTTTACTTCATGCGCCACGCGTATATAACGCTGATTTAAAGTAAGGTTCAAAATATTCTTGTTTAACAGTATATTTTTAATCCTGCTTCAGCAGTTTATTCTTAAGTCTGATTTAACAGCATATTTCGAATTATATTTAATCTTGCTTTAACAGTCTATTATTTTTAACTCTAACTTAACAGTATATTCTAAGTTTCACAATACTTCAGTGTTTTATACGCGTGGCGCATGAAGTAAAATTTCGAGTTTAGAAAAGCCTGAAACCAAATTTTCAGGCTTTTCTAAACTCGAAATTTTACTTCATGCTTAGTCTGGGAGTGGAAAACACTCGTTTAAAGTTTCAAATTGAGCTTAAAAAAAAACAACGAATATCTAAAGATTTAAAGAAAATAAGCTGAATTTGCTGTAAATTTTTTGGCATCCGTTGTTTTTTAATAATTTCAATTTGAAGCTTTAAACGAATGTTTTCCACTCCCAGACTAAGCATGAAGTAAAATTTCGAGTTTAGAAAAGCCCCGTGAAAATTTGTCGAGGGTCGCGCAGCGACCCGAGACAAATTTTCTGGGCTTTTCTAAACTCGAAATTTTATTTCATGCGCCACGCGTATAAAACACGGATTTCAAGTGAAGTTCGAATACAAACAAATTTCACAATATTTCAGCGTTTTATACGCGTGGCGCATGAAGTAAAATTTCGAGTTTAGAAAAGCCTAAAAATTTGGTTTGGTCGCGTAGCGCTACGCGCTACGCGGCCAAACCAAATTTTCAGGCTTTTCTAAACTCGAAATTTTACGTCATGCTTAGTCTGGGAGTGGAAAACACTCGTTTAAAGTTTCAAATTGAGCTTTAAAAATTAACAACAACGAATATCTAAAGATTTAACGAAAATAAGCTGAATTGCTGTAAATTTTCGGACATCCGTTGTTTTTTAACAATTTCAATTTGAAGCTTTAAACGAATGTTTTCCACTCCCAGACTAAGCATGAAGTAAAATTTCGAGTTTAGAAAAGCCCTGTGAAAATTTGTCGAGGGTCGCGCAGCGATCCGAGACAAATTTTCTGGGCTTTTCTAAACTCGAAATTTTACTTCATGCGCCACGCGTATAAAACACTGATTTCAAGTGAGGTTCAAATATACATAAAGTTCACAATATTTTAGTGTTTTATACGCGTGGCGCATGAAGTAAAATTTCGAGTTTAGAAAAGCCCAGAAAATTTGTCTCGGGTCGCTGCGCGACCCTCGACAAATTTTCACGGGGCTTTTCTAAACTCAAAATTTTACTTCATGCTTAGTCTGGGAGTGGAAACACTCGTTCGATACTTCAAATTAAAAACTTTAATAAATGCAACGAATGTCTGTACATTTACGCACGAATGACTAAGCATGAAGTAAAATTTCGAGTTGAGAAAAGTCCGACGAGTTTGGATTTATGGAAGCAACGAATGCCTGTTAATTTAAGAATAAATGAATAAGCATGAAGTAAAATGTCGAGCTAAGAAAAGCCCGAAGAATTTGGATGTGGACGCGCATCGCCCAAATTCAAATTCTGGTTTTCCTCAATTCGAAATTTTACTTCATGCGCCAGATTTATAGTAAAGTTAAAAATACACAGCTCATTTATTTACAAAAAAATCAAATATGTGCATTAATAACTTTTAACTTTTTTGGGTTTGATATTTTACCACTTTTCGACATTTTTAACAATCTTTGTAATATTGACAATTTTAAGAATGCATGTGTAAATTATAACTTTCATTTTTTGTTTTGAATAAATATTTTAATGATTTTTTTTTATTAAAAAATTGATAAACAAATTTCAATTAGATTATTTTTTAATTAATTTATTTATTTATTTTAATTCACAAATATATATTATTTATAAATTATTGGCAATTTTTCGTGACGTTCCATCAATTTAAAAATAAAATCAAATATGTGCATTAATAACTTTTAACTTTTTTGGGCTTGATATTTTACCACTTTTCGACATTAACAATCTTTGTAATATTGACAATTTTAAGAATGCATGTGTAAATTATAACTTTCATTTTTTGTTTTGAATAAATATTTTAATGATTTTTTTTTTATTAACAAATTGATAAACAAATTTCAATTAGATTATTTTTTAATTATTTTATGTATTTATTTTAATTCACAAATATATATTATTTTTAAATTATTGGCAATTTTTCGTGACGTTTCATCAATTTTAAAAATGTTGACGGTTTTCATAAGTTTTAAAGTTTCGAGAATTTTTAATGAATTTCTAAAATGTTAGTTAATCTTTAACGCTTTTCGTAACTCTCCCAAGATTTTCTTTAATTTTTATAATTCCTGATTATTTTTAGATTTAATCTAATTTAAAAAATGTTAATACTTTTTGTCAATTTTCCATTATTGGTGAATTTCCAGGATTTTTATTTATTTTTAAAATTTTGACGCGTTTCATAATATTCCAAGATTTTCGTTAATTTTTAAAATTCTAACGGTTTTCGTGATTTTCATAAATTTTCCAAATGTTCATGCTGTTTATGAATTTTTTGGATTTTAAAACATTTTCTTGAATTTCCTTAATTTTCGTCAATTTTTTATTTCATCAGCTTCATCAGCCTTAAAAATGTGTTTGATATTTTGATTAAAAAACACTTAGAACCGTTCTTCAATACTTTACTTTGTAACCAAATGTACATTTCGGACACGAAGTGCCCATTATCAATGGTCCGAAATGTACATTTGGTTACAAAATAAAGTATTGAAGAAAGGTTTAAGTGTTTTTTAATCAAAGTATAATTATCTTCAAGTAACTCAATCAATCCAAACAAAAAATGTGTTTGATATTATTTTAATTTTAAGTGTTTTTTTTTTTATCATTTAATTCTGTTTCACCAAGTGATCAGTGAAAAACATTAGCTTTATCAGCCTTAAAAAATTACCAACATGAAATTTTAAGCGCTGAGTTTAAAACGGAATTTATTTATTTTTTTAATATAAATCAGTTTGAATATTCATAAAATTTCTTGAGTTATTTGGTAAAGTGATAATAATGAATATCGACTTTTCGATACGCGCGAGGTGGGCGCAATTAAACGTTAATTTGCGTTCTCGATAAATTTCAATTCAAACGCTCTGAACTTTTCTAATTAAATAACGCTGATGTGCATAATTAGAAAGGCATAATCCCGTCAGGCATTAAGGGCCGACGAGAGAAAGAAACGAAAGAGAGAGAAAAAAAAACTGGAACGGCCCCCCGACCAAATGAAAATAAATTATTCATCGAAAAATACAATTGCTTTTAGGCAGAGCTCGGGCGGCGGAGGGGGGCTTTAATGAAAAAAGGGGTTTTATTTAAAGACAAGTTGTAATTGGCTAAATGCTTTAATGAGATTTGCATGTAAATGGGGTCGCAGCAGGGTCCAACTTTTAATTTAATCAAAGAACTTGACGCTCCGGGGTGTTTTCGGATGGAAGGCCGGGGGTTCGGCTCTGGGGGTGGATGGGCGAAGCGCGGGGGGGCGGCAGACATTAATGCATGAGGTGTAAATGTCTCGGTTGGCGCGGTTGGGGTGGCTGTGCAACCTGTCTCCGCTTAGCGCCAATTAATATTCACCACTCACGGCGTGATAATAACGCAGTGTATACATATGAGCCCCCCCATGCTAATGATGATATTGAGATGTTTCATTTAAATGCATGAGATCTTCACTAGACACAATATGCTATACTATTCTAATCATAATTTTACAGTTTTCTAATTATAAACAAGAGCAATTCAATTCATATTCCTAAAATGCCACCTAGTATACCTTATCCCACTAAAATTAATTTCCTATTCCTCAGGGAGGTTAGATGATGCACAATACACTTGGTTGCCTAGACCGATTCTGTAAATGGAAGATTACACGGCCAAGGAATGTCTCGTGCAATAATGTCATTGTTTCACGTGTTGTGTAGCAAGTGGCACCGCCCTGTTAAAACCACATGTCTTCGAGATATATGCCATTCGTTTTAGGTACAATCAATTAGGTTAGGTTAGGTTCCAATGGCAGCAGTCAGACCGCTCACTTAGGCCCAAAGGGCCCCTTGTGATACCATAAGGGTGAGAAGAAGTCAGATATCCCCTCCCTGCTCACCTACACAAACCAATCCGAGCACCTAATGAACCCGATCAGATTGCTTACATCTAGAGGTGTGAGGTCCGTTAGTCCATTCGCGTAGTGCATACCAAGGTACTTGATCCTTTTCCCTTCGAGAGCAGGGCATTGTCCTAGATAGTGGAGTACCGTATCTTCCTCCTCCAAATCCAGGCATCTTCTACAAAAGTCGTTGCGCTCAAGACCCATTGTGCATGTCTGCCAGGAGGCAGTGGCCCGTGAGGATGCCTACCACCTTTTTTATGTCGATTTTACTAAGTGCAATTAATCTGTTGCTGTTTGTAGTATCCCATAGCTGCCTTGTTATAAAACGTATCTTCTTCTCTCCACCTATGGTTGACCGATGCTATCATTTGGTCCCTAAGCAGTCTCTTGCATTTCACAAGAGGAATGTGGGTGGAGAGTTCAGTAGACAGGTCCTTCATTTTGATTAAAAAACTCTTAGAACCTTTCTTCAATACTTTATTTTGTAACCAAATGTACATTTCGGACACGAAGTGTTCATTATCAATGGTTTGATACTAATACGAAAAATATACATTTTACACTGATATATATACACTAAAAAATGAGGGAATTAGAGGGTGTCGGTAGGGGGTGTGGTTATGGTGGTAATAAACTAATTTTAGCCGAAAAAAGGTTATCTGTGGGTAAGTAGGTACGTGTTTGATGGGGATTCCAAGGGATTAGGAAAACACCCGAGTTTCAGGTGGACACACTAAATCTAATAAAACATTTTCGAGCGGACTTAAATCGAAATTTAACAGTAGGTTTTCTTGTTTTTTCATTTTAATTGCCTCCAACATATTTAAATGATAGTGTGTTGAATGTTTCAATAGTTTTACGTTTTCTAAAATGGTCCTTCATTCTTACCCCCTTCCTTGCAAGATCGTCGGCAATTGAATTTCCCCTGACATCACTGTGACTAGGTACCCACATGAGTTCCACGTCACAGTTCTGAAAAGTAGCATCTGTTTTTGGCAAGCAGCCACAGAATTCAAAAGGCTTTTAATTCGGGACAAAATAAGGAATCCGTTGAGAAAAAGGTTTTCAGAGAGTCAAATATTGAGTCTTGAACAAGGTTCTCATCTTTCACTGGTGAAACATATTTAACTATGATTTAAAAAAGAAAACACTTGGTTAAATTTCACTAACATTTTGGTTTTTTATTCCAACTAGTTTCGACTTTGAGTCATTCTCCAGGAGTATAGGAAATTACATTTTTACAAACATTATATACAAGAGAGAGCTTAAATTACATTTTATGGTTAGGCAATAAGGGCTGTCATGATGGGTGAGCTCCACAGATCTTCGATGTCATTAACTATTGGTTTTCCTTGTTTTATTGCTTTCTGGATTTCCAGCCCTTCGTGATAGTTGAGATGACATCCTTTATTGCCTGTGTATAAAATCTTTAGCGTTTGGTTATTAAAGAAGTGATTATTGTCAATACAGTGTTTAGCTAACCCAGTACAATATTTTTTATTTAGAACTGAAGCTTTGCATTCTTCTTCTTCGTTTTTTTAAATTCTTCCCGGTTTGGTCAATGTATATTGAGTCACAATCGTCGCACTGGATTTCATACACTCCACACTTTTTAAATTTATCAGTTTTGGGTTTGCTATTCACTAGGAGTTTGCCTTAATTTATTGGGTTAGTCATGATTATGTGAAATTCTTGCCCTTTAATACATTTTTTAACTTTTGGAGAAAAGTCGCTTACTTACACCAACTTGTGTTTTCTTTCTTGTCCCGGATATAATAATATTTTTGGTACTGTTTTAATTTTTTATTTGCTATCATATTATTAATTAATTGCTCACTATATCCATTATTTACTGCGATTGTTTTTATTATTTTTGTTTTTTCTAAAAAGCTTATTTCGCTTTGAGGTGTATGTATCGTATGTTCATTAAAAAAAAAACCTCTGGAGTGCCATGGAAAATATTGTAAGTTGGCAACTCTGAAATTTTATCATGTTTGACATGTTATATGTCAATTCCTAAGGCGTGTAGCCAACTTAAATTTAAACATCATTAAAATTATGGCACTCAAGAGGTTTTTTTTTATTGAACATATTATATTGAATTAAACATCAATACCACCCATCAACATAACTATCAAACTAGACACTACAATAACTTTGGGCTGCCGATTCATCGGTTATCAATGTATGAAAAGGAACCATCTTACGCTGCAATAAAGTACTACAATCGTCTGCGGTACAATATTAAATCTATTAAAAAAAATTAAGAACTTTAAGGAATGTCTGCATGAATATCTGTGTCAGAAAGAATTATACTCCTTAAACGAACTCTGAAATACATCAAATAAAAAAAAATAAATAAAGAAATAAATTTAAAAAAAATCGCCTTCTCGAAATAGGATATATTCATGTTGATATGCATTTTTCTCTTAGTTCTTTTTTGTTTGTTTCCCGTTTATTAACTTTGTTTCTATTTATTTAATCTTATATTTTCTAACTTTGTTTCTATTTATTTAATTTTATATTTTCTAAATTGTATTTTGCTGACACATTTTCATTTATATGTATTACCTTGTAATTACTTATTTCTTGAAAATAAATTACTATTATTTATTTATTTATTTATTAATCTATGAATTAATGAATGAAATGTGCTACATTTAATTTTGTGGTGTGTGTTTGACGTTTCTGGAATAATGGCGTCTGAAAATGTATCATTTGTAAAAAATTTAAATTCTAATTTATGATGTGTTCTTATAATTGTTATGTCTAAAAAGTTTAAGCTATTGTTAATCTCTATTTCTTCGGTTTTTTAAATCATTAAATATTGAGCTTAGTGTCATCATTCAAATTTAGACCTTAATCATAGAATTAGTAGTTTACTATAGTTACTCAAGGTTGCAAAAAATTGGTGTTAACATTTTTTGTGGGGAAAATAAGCTGCTTGTATTGTTTCAAACGTTGTTAAGTGAGCAGAAAATGTACAAAACATATATCCCTCGATACCAGTAGCCCGAGATGGGAACAATCACCCAACGATCCCGCGGCGAAGAAGTAGGGAAGAAAAAAAGAAAAATTTCAATTTTTACAATACCATTTATTATAAATATAGTATTATTGTAATGAATGTTTGTAAATATTTGTAAATAAAGAATATTGCACTTTAAAAAAAATTTGTTCGTAATTTTTTGAGATATTTTTTTAAATAAATTTTTTATACGCGAAATATGAATTATTAGAAATAAATTGGTATTTTTTAAAAATTAAAGACCATATGCATTCTAATCAATGTTTATCTTTTTTATAATTTAATTTATTCGTGTTAATACAATTGTTTATAAATTTGCCTAAAACTATTCCTAGGCCTGGAGTACTAATAAATTAAGTACAGCAGATTGAAACTCGAAAATATAAGTAGTTAAGCATCAACGCGATGCTTTTATTTTATCCAGAAAAATATTCTTAATATTACTTATTATTAAAAGGAGACTCCCGTAAATAGAGACCTCAAATTAAGATTATTTAAAAAATCGACTTAAATGAAACTTGTGACTTGGAGTGCTTGTGCAAATGAAACTTGTGACTTCGAGTGCTTGTGCAAACCATAATTTTGTACCAAATAACATGTACCATAGCTCAATTTTTTATTGTTTTACGAGGAAAGTATAGATCACTATTTCAAGATTTATATTTCAAAATTGCATAAGATGAGTTTACTAAAAAATCAAATAACGCACAAGAATTTGTGTTCTAAATTTGAATAATACAATAGCATTGACTCTATTTTATGTTATGAATTTTACAATGGTGAAATCTGCAAAATATGTTTTTGATTGATCGTCTAACGAGGGTTTCCACTCCCAGACTAAGCATGAAGTAAAATTTCGAGTTTAGAAAAGCCTGAAAATTTGGTTTGGTCGCTTCGCGAAGCGAAGCGACCAAACCAAATTTTCAGGCTTTTCTAAACTCGAAATTTTACTTCATGCGCCACCCGTGTAAAGCAATCACTTCAAGTGAAATCTTTAACTAATTGGTTTAATAAAATAAATTTTGTATGTTAATTATCATTTGTTCAAATAATAATAATAATAATATTTATTTGCCCAACGGAAGACCAATACAGGGACAAAAATATAAATAAAAACTAAATAGTAATACAAAAATAGCACAAAAAGATACAACTTAGGAATATAGGTACAAGACAATTTTTAATTTATGGTATGAAGTGTTATACATGGTCACCAACAAAAATATCGCTAAATAAATTATTTGAATTAACAGACATATGAAAGATGGGTGACTTACGTAAAATATTTGTTCTTGAGTGTGGAATATGAAATGTGCTGCTGTGTCTTGACAATATACGTGGAACATGAAAATTAATCTTGGAGAGTAATTGCGGACAGTCAACTTTGTTTTCAATTAATTTACGCAAAAACGTTGCACTGAATTCTTCTCTCCGTGATGTCAAAGAGACGAATAATAATAATAATTTTTTTGCCAAATTATCAATTGTTTAAATAATATTTTTGCCAAATTATCAATTGTTCGAATAATTTGTTTGCCAAATTATCAATTGTTCAAATAATGTTTTGCCAAATTATCAATTGTTCAAATAATTTGTTTGCCAAATTATCAATTGTTCAAATATTTTTTTTGCCAAATTATCAATTGTTCAAATAATTTGTTTGCCAAATTATCAATTGTTCAAATAATTTGTTTGCCAAATTATCAATTGTTGAAATAATTTGTTTGCCAAATTATCAATTGTTCAAATAATTTGTTTGCCAAATTATCAATTGTTCAAATAATTTGTTTGCCAAATTAAAAAATAGTGATGTTGTCTATTACAGCACTTCCCCCGCTATGATGGACATATCACCATTTTTTAATTTAGCAAAATTAATTATTTGCCTCTTTGGCACCCTCTCCGTGGTGGTACCTGGGGTGGTCCGCACCTCCCTTGCTACGCCTCTGCTTGTCGATACTCTTTAAAATAAAAATTACCTAAAATTAATTGAATAATATTTATATCGACTGCGTGTCATAGGTAAAATCGATGTAGAAGTTGTTGAAATATTTGATTTATGGCCGATATATCGTCAGTGACAGAATTAATGTATAAACGCTGAAAACTCGACATATTCAAAAACGATAAAAAGTGCAAAATTTAATATTAATGTTGTTAACAACAGTTAAATTCTGCAATTTTCCATCAAAGTTTTTTTTTTAAATAATTAACATTGATTACTTTTTTGTATTCACATTTTATTTTAAACTGTGACTAGTTTCGGCTCAACAGCGAGCCATTATCAAACTAACTACTCAAACTATAAGGTCCTAATGTTAGTTTAAGTAGTTAGTTTGATAATGGCTCGCTGTTGAGCCGAAACTAGTCATAGTTTAAAATAAAAAGTGAATACAAAAAAGTAATCAGTGTTAATTATTTAAATATTTACAATATTTCACAAAGTAACCGCCTACACCACAAGATATTAAAAGATTTTTTTAAATACTTAAACAATAATTTGGATCTTGGCCCACTTGATTATGTTAAATTGTGCCTTGACAACTGGGCACTTTCGACCAACCTCAATAAATTTAACGTTATTGTCATAACTCGTATAAAATATCACATATAAATCACTTTAGAATGCATGTGAAACACCAGTTTAAACAATGTGTGAATAATTCTTGATTTTTCTACATGGTGATTATAAATAATTCGCACTCGATTAAAACGCGCCCACGCCGTTAAAAGTGTGCAAAAATTAATCGTGAATTAAAAGTGTGTAAAAATTAATCGTGGAAATTGCCCAACGACTGTATTCCGCATTATAAATAATATACAGATGTAAATAGATAATACGCGGCATGATTTACGATTCGGAAATTAATTAGATTTTAATTAAGAGGTTTAATGGATCTAATAATTTAAACGTCGCCTCCTCGGCCGGAAACCTCCGTAAATATTATTCATCTTCAAATGTGCGCTCATTAATATTGTAATTAAAAATTATAACAATTCACAATATAGAGTGCATATTGTATGTATTTAATTGTAAATTGAAATAATTCTTATTAATGTTTAATGCATAAATAAAAATAATTGCACTTTAAAACATGGCATTGTAAAGTGAGTTGGCAACTGCAGTTCCAACTGAAAGACTTCACAAACATGTATTTTTTAAATGAATTTGGGTGAGTTACATGAAGATGATAATAACTTGAAATAAAACACTTTTAATCTTTTCTCCCAAATTTACTTTGCGAAGAAAGTTTTATTTCAAGTTATGTATTTTTTTGTTAAGTATTAATACCTCGATGTATACATTGTAAATTTTCAGGCTTTCGTTGAGTTTAAAAAGCGTTAAATTTGAAGCTTCTGACGAGTGTTTCCACTCCCAGACAAAGCATGAAGTAACATTTCGAGTTTAGAAAAGCCCCGCGTAGAAAATTTGTGGAGGGTCGCGCAGCGACCCGAGACAAATTTTCACGGGGCTTTTCTAAACTCGAAATTTTACTTCATGCGCCACGCGTGTAAAACACTGAAATATTGTGAGATTAAAAATATACTCCTAAATCTAAATTTAACATAACCTCCTCGTTGTATCCATTCTAGTAAGAAAATATCAGATTAACATTTTACATATATTACATTTCAGTTTACGCGACCAAACCAAATTTTCAGGCTTTTCTAAGCTCAAAATTTTACTTCTTGCGCCACGCGTATAAAACTCTTAAATATCGTGAAGTTTAAAATATAACGCTTATGCAGTATTGTAAAGCAGTAAATTTTGAACTTCACTTGGAATCAGTGCCATAAACGAGTGCCACAAGAAGTAAAAAACTTATAAAATGTTTTTACCTAACCGGTGGTAAGTTAATTCATAATATGATTGAAACTTGTTTGAATTTCGCGCCAATAACCTACGGCGCGAAATTCAAATTACGCTAATGGTATTTCTTCTTTTTTTTTTATAAGTAGAATAATTGAAAAAATTTTATTATAAATATGAAATTTTTCTTCATGCGCCACGCGTATAAAACACTGAATTCCTTAAGTTTAAAATATAGTCTTTAACATAATAATTTAATAGTATATTTTGAACTTCACTTGAAATCAGTGTTTTATACGCGTGGCGCATGAAGTAAAATTTCGAGTTTAGAAAAGCCTCGCGTAGAAAATTTGTCGAGGGTCGCGCAGCGACCCGAGACAAATTTTCACGGGGCTTTTCTAAACTCGAAATTTTACTTCATGCGCCACGCGTTTAAAACACTGAATCCCTTTAAAGTTTAAAATATACGTCTTTAACATAATAATTTAATAGTATATTTTGAACTTCACTTGAAATCAGTGTTTTATACGCGTGGCGCATGAAGTAAAATTTCGAGTTTAGAAAAGCCTGAAAATTTGGTTTGGTCGCTCCGCGCTTCGCGCTACGCGACCAAACCAAATTTTCAGGCTTTTCTAAACTCGAAATTTTACTTCATGCTTAGTCTGGGAGTGGAAAACACTCGTTCAAAACTTAAATTGAAGGCTTTTATAAAATCGACGGACGCCTGGAATTTTACAGCGTATTTTTATTCATAATTACATTTTTATGATACAGGAAATGTATCTTTTAGGTTTAAATATCACGATTGTTTGTTGTAAATGTTAAATTTGAAATTACGAACGAGTGTTTTTCACTCCCAGACTAAGCATGAAGTAAAATTTCGAGTTTAGAAAAGCCCCGTGAAAATTTGTCGAGGGTCGCGCAGCTTTTCTGGGCTTTTCTAAACTCGAAATTTTACTCCATGCGCCACGCGTATAAAACACTGAAATATCGTTTGAAATATAACGCTTAGGCAGTATTGTAAAGCAGTATATTTTAAACTTCACTTAAAATCAGTGTTTTATACGAGTTGCGCAAGAAGTAAAAAACCTATGAAATGTTTTACCTAACCCGTAGTAAATATATATATATATATATATATATATATATATATATATATATAATCAGTATTCCCTTTTACCATATGGTGTCGGGTTCCCGTAGTAAATTAATTCTTAAAATGATTGGAAGTTGTTTGAATTTCCCGCCAATTTATTAAGGCGCGAAATTTAAATTACGCCAGTGGCATAATATATAAAATTACGAAAAGCGTAAGCTTATTTTCTCAAATTCAAATAGTTTTGAATTTGAATTTATCTTGTTTACGCTAGTGGTTTTTCTTCGTTTTTTTTTAAAGTAGAATAATTTTTATAATTAATTTTCAAAAAAATTCAATTACAAAAATGAATGATGAAGAGTTTCATTGTAATTTTTTTTTTCATTAAGGTTTGATGTATATGCCAGGGGGGGAGGTTTTTGTAATCACCGCAGCGAATTAATCATCGGAAATTATATAACCGTTGATGTTGATTACGGTGGAGTATTTACCACCGCGTAGCAGGAATTTTAATAAAACGAGTCCGAGCGAGAGGAGACGGTTCGAAAATACACCCCGGCCATAAATCCTGACGGCAAAAAACAAAGAGGACGCGTACGCGCGCGGGGGCAGAAGAGGGGGGGCGCATCAAAACGCCGGGACGCGACCGCCCGACCGAAAACAAAACACCAGCGGGGGGAACGCACACATACACGCGAAGAAAAAATACACACAGAAATAATATAACGGACGACCCGACGAAAATATCACCGAAATAATATATAATACACAAAACGGATTCGCATAAAGCGCCCGTTTCATGGCGGCGTCACGTCGGCTGCCTCCGCGGCTCTAACGAATTGCATGTGTGCGGAACCTTTCAGCTTGACAAATCGCCCATGAGCCCCCCGTGCCCACCTACCCCGCCTCGCCGTACTTGTGGGTGTACGCAATTAGTTTCTCTTTTCAAACTCCGCTCCGGAATTTCAACTTTAATAGATTTAATCGATCGGAATTACTTGCACAATGCATGAGTGAGGAGGACGCGACGTGATCGATTGCGGTCCATATACCATACCTTGCGGAACACCATTCTTCCCGTTAATGGAAATAATGTAGAGCTATTTTCGAAACTAAGTTAATGACGTGAATGATTCCTTATGTTTGTCTTCTATACGCTTACTTCTTTCATGTTTACGAACAGTTTTTCTCAAGCGCTTTAAGAGTGGGTATGAAATTAATTACTTTTTCTGTGTTTACCAACAGTTTTTCTCAAGCGCTTTCAGAGTGGGTATAAAATTAATTAGGAGCACATCCAAATTGATTTCAAGATTAGTATGGTGATTATCTATGTATAACTGAGTTGATCATCTTGAAACGGGGACATTAAGTTATTCACTAGTAAACTTGAAAAAGGATTTTAATAACTGCTCAGATCTCAATTTGCGAAACAAGTCAATTCCACTTTAGAAATTGTAATAAAGTCAACACATTACACTTTTACCCTGACGTCACAAAAAACAAAACACAGTATCATAAACGCATGTCCATGTTTATGTATGATTTTATTACTTTATTTATTTGAAAAATCTGTCACTGAGCAATCTATTTCAAAAGAAGGAACGAGAACGAACTGACAGTCAACCTCAGTTAAACTGGATATGAACACAGTTCATATACAGAGAGTTTTATGTAACACCGAAAATGTTCATCCAATACAATTTGACACCTTTATTTTTTAAGTTATGTGTAAATTGGGTTGCCTATATGACCATTAAAAATTGTAGCCAATCAATCGCAATTAATGCCTCAACTTGTACACATAGGAAGATTTTCTTTCAAGTATACATGTCCCAATTACACCGTATATGTCGTAAATCTTTAGGTACTCGTTGTTAAAAAAAATCAATTTGAAACTTCAAATGAGTGTGTTCCACTCCCAGACTAAGCATGAAGTAAAATTTCGAGTTTAGAAAAGCCTGAAAATTTGGTTTGGTCGCGTAGCGCGAAGCGCGGAGCGGCCAAACCAAATTTTCAGGCTTTTCTAAACTCGAAATTTTACTTCATGCGCCACCGATACAAAATACTGACTTATTACGAAGCTTAAAACACACCGCTAAAGTTTACATTGCATCAGTGTTTCGTACCGGTGGCGCATGAAGTAAAATTTCGAGTTTAGAAAAGCCTGAAAATTTGGTTTGGCCGCTCCGCGCTTCGCGCTACGCGACCAAACCAAATTTTCAGGCTTTTCTAAACTCGAAATTTTACTTCATGCTTAGTCTGGGAGTGGAAAACACTCGTTTAAAGCTTTAAATTAAATTCTTTTAACAAACCGTGCGTTGGCAAATGTACAACGTAAGCTTATGTATATTTAAAAGAAAAATTCTCGTTATGAAAATGTTCGGTGTTACATAATACTCTGTATATCCAATTAGCCAGTCTCTATATAAAATTTAGTAACCATATTTGGATGCTGCATCCAAAAGCGAGACCGGTGATTTTTGTATATAGTCTTACTCTTACCCCACATCCTGACTATAGTTTCTTCTTATCTACTCGATTTCCAGTTCTCCCATAAGCATTAGCTCCTCTTGATATTAATAATGTGCTCAGTATTGTATTTGTCACAATATTCAAGAAAATATAGATTTACAATAACGATCATTTCCTCTTAGTTCTGCGAAAAATTGCAAGAGTTCAATCTCTATAAATCCTCCTAATTTCTAACTCTATGGATCTTCTTTATTTCTTACATTTTAATTATATTTTGACTTACTTTTAATGCAATAATTTCACCCATTATTGTAAATCCGACATGTTTCTTCTTTAAATAGTTTCGACGCAGTTCCAATGTTATTTTGAGCATTTTCGTAAAATTGGGGCGTTTGAAGTATTTTGACAGGCGTCATAATGATGATAAAAACGCAAACTGAACATTCGACGTGTCAAACAATTGAAGATGTTCTGTTTCAACCAGAATCCATTGATTGAAAACAAATAGAAGTTAATGATGTCAGGGTAGAAAGGTAATGTGTTGACTATACCAGTTTACTGATATTCTTGTGGGAGTTACGTGAAGTGTTAGTAATAGATATGTAAGTAGTTGAATTCCTTAATCTTTACTGTTTTATTATAATTCTAAATAAAACAGTGAAGATTAAGGAATAATTTTAAAATCAGACTCAAGGAGCATCTTAGCTCTTTTCGGCTTAATTTGATTAATAAGTCGTCATTCGCTAGACATATGATTGAAAACAATCATACTTTTGGCGAGGATGTACTGTCAATAATACATTTAGCCGAAAAGGGTCGTAAGATGGACCTCCTGGAGTCTCTGGAAATTCACAGAGCACGCGCTAATCCGGAAATTCCCGTAATAAACGACCAGCTTGACCTAATATACACCCCCATTTTAAAAGCCGTTTTATAACCGTAATTTTTTCGTATATATACCTGACGAATTGTTTGTTTTAAATTACTTTATGTTTGATAATGACAAGTTAAAGTTGTCGAAACTATAGTCACAATAAAATCCTCAGTTATACAAACAAAGTTAATTGTCTTATTTGTGTATTAAGGAATTCAACTACTTACATATCTTATACCAGTTTACTGATTGCCAAGTATATATCATAAGAAATGGTGTTGTATTTCTATTACTTTTGCAAATTGAGATCTGGACATTTATTGAGATCCTTTTTCAAGTGCAGCAAGGTAGTGAAATTTACTCGTTACATGATTTGAATATGTTTGAACGGTAACGTTACCGCCAGTCTAAGGTGTCAAATTGTTTAGAGGGAATGGCAAAGCTATACTGATGAGAAATAAATCTCGAAACGCGTCTATAGATGGCCTGGATAATTTGACCCAAATTGTTACATTTGCAGTAGGTTACTGTATGTAACAGCAAACACTTGTTGTATAATTCAATGTCCCTCGGGGTATTACCTCGGGAAGTAGTTATTTCAATGCGTGTTTGATATAGTCTTTGTAAGACTAACTTGTTGTAGATTGTGAAAAGAATCTCACTTTCAACGTTACATTATTATTAAATTTTGCTGGGAAATAAACATATTATTATTATTATTATTATTATTACATGGAAATTATGAACTGGAAAATTGTTGTAATCCCCCTTCTGTGCGTGATTTCTAAACCGGATTTAACCATAAACAACATTTCCGCTTTATTCTTGGGAAGAAAACAAAAATGGCTGTGTGAATTCTTTGAGAATTCTTTGTTTTCCCCGAGATTCGGAATTCCGGACTAACTAGCTCTACGGGACGCATTCCGCGGACCACGTGTGTCTATGATGCGTGACACTTAAATGACGAAATGTCTCCTTTTACATGTGTCACTCATTTCAGTCCCGAGAGAAAGAAATTTTCGGCTTAGTCGCAATTTCGCAATCGTACAGAAAAGTTCAGAAACTTTCCAGCAAAAACAAACATTTTGATATTATAAAAACAGATGGATTCGAAATATAGTATCAAAAACAAAAATTGATATAATTCTTGAAAATGATCTAGATATATCAAATATTTAGACGAATTCTGTACTTACATACAGATTTTATAAAGATAAAAAATGATAAAGTGCAGTGGTGGTGTCTAATGACGTCTTCTAGTGTTACTTCTTGTTAAGATAGTGAAGATAATCTGTGTCATCATAAATATAAAACGTATGACATGTGAGTTATTTAAATCTAATAAATTACTGTCTGGGAAAGAAATAGTGGCTGGGATTAGTGTCGGATTTCAAATTCTAAAATGTTGAGGGTAGTGAAATATAAAAGAAATGTTTCTCTATCTTTAATTGATAAGACTTTTCTATATGATGAATTCATTTCTCACTTATCGACTTTTCTGATGAAAATATTTTCATTTCTGATGACAAATAATATAAAATAAAATATTTTGAAAATTCTCAAAGTGATAAAAATGTTTACAAATAAAATAAACTAAAGTTGATATGTTGAAGTGAATTAAAAAGAAAATTGGGACAAAATACGAGTTAACAAAATATGCAGAATCAGCAGACTGTATAGGTGACATTTTTTAAGCCTTAGTTATTAGATTTAAGTTAGTTTTAAGTTTTATACCTTTACTATTGTAATTCATGTTTGTATTTATGTATTTCTGTAAATGGCTTTCGTTGATTTGACAAATAAATAAATAAATAAATATTTTCGTTTCTGATGAAAATATTTTATTTTCTGATGAAAATATTTTCTTTTTTCATGTCATTTATTATTAATGTAAAGTATTTTTACCAGAAAAGAAAATATTTTCATCAGAAAAGAAAATATTTTCATCAGAAAAGAAAATATTTTTATGAGAAAAGAAAATATTTTCTTTTCTGATGAAAATATTTTCTTTTCTGGTAAAAATACTTTACATTAATAATAAATGACATGAGAAGTATTAAGAGGAAGTCGACTACTCTCTATACGTACAAAACTTGGCATACTGTCGTCTAAATTAAATCCTTATTTAGGGATGAAATATTTTGAAAAAATGGATATACTTTAAGGAAAGTGGAATATTTAAGCCTGCTCAATAAAATATTTCATAAAAAAATATCAAACATTAGTAAACTACCGAAATCGCGTCATAAAAAAATATAAAACTAAATCAGTCACATTGTAGAAGATTCCTTTGCAAAGATTTGTGATTTTTTTCCATTTATTTATTTACTAAAATAAACTCACTAGGATGTCGCGCCTAAAACAGTTTTTTAAAGAAAAACTAAATCAGTCACATTGTAGAAGATTGTAGAAGATATTTAGAGATGAAATATTTTGATTAAAATAGGTATACTTTAAAAAAAGTACAATCTTCAAGCCCGTTTCAATAAAATATTTTATACCTTCACCGATATTTTATAGAAAAATATCAAGCTTTGGTAAACTAGCGAAATTGCGTCTTAAAAAAAAAATATTTAAAAACTAAACCAGTCACAGTGTAGAAGATTCCCTTGCAAAGACATGTAATTTTTTTTAATTTATTTATTTACTAAAATAAACTCACTGGGATGTCGCGCCTACAACAGTTTTTTAAAGAAAAACTAAATCAGTCACATTGTAGAAGATTGTAGAAGATATTTAGAGATGAAATATTTTGATAAAAATAGGTATACTTTAAAAAAAGTACAATCTTCAAGCCCGTTTCAATAAAATATTTTATACTTTTACCGATATTTTATAGAAAAATATCAAGCATTGGTAAACTAGCGAAATTGCGTCTTAAAAAAAAATATTTAAAAACTAAACCAGTCACAGTGTAGAAGATTCCCTTGCAAAGACATGTAATTTTTTTTCATTTATTTATTTACTAAAATAAACTCAGTAGGATGTCACGCCTAAAACAGTTTTTTAAAGAAAAACTAAATCAGTCACATTGTAGAAGATTGTAGAAGATATTTAGGGATGAAATATTTTGATAAAAATAGGTATACTTTAAGAAAAATACAATCTTCAAGCCCGTCCCAATAAAATATTTCATACTTCTACCGATATTTCATAAACAAATATCAAACGATAGTAAACTACCCAAAATCGCGTCCTAAAAAAAATATTTAAAAACTAAACCAGTCACAGTGTAGAAGATTCCCTTGCAAAGACATGTAATTTTTTTTCATTTATTTATTCACTAAAATTAACTCACTAGGATGTCGCGCCTACAACAGTTTTTTAAAGAAAAACTAAATCAGTCACATTGTAGAAGATATTTAGGGATGAAATATTTTCATAAAAATAGTTATACTTTAGGAAAAGTACAATCTTCAAGCCCGTCTCAATAAAATATTTCAGACTTTTACCGATATTTCATAAAAAAATATCGAACATTAGTTAACTAGCGAAATCGCGTCCTAGCAAAAAAATATTAAAAAACTAAATCAGTCACATTGTAGTAGATTCCTTTGCAAAGAGAAGATTCCTTTCATTTATTTATTTACTAAAATAAACTCACTAGGATGTCGCAAATAAAACAGTTTTTTAAAGTTTCGGAAAATTCAATATCGCGCGACATCCTAGTGAATTTATTGTAGGATAGAAATTATTGGAAAAAATTAAAAGTTCTCGCAAGGGATTCTTCCTACAATACTGATTTAGTTTTTCAATATTTTTATATAAATATTGCAGAAAAAAATTATATTTAAAACGCGATTACGTTTACTAATATTTAAATTTTTTATGAAAAACTGTAAAAGTAGGAAATATTCCATTGAAACAGGCATCAAGATTGCACTTTTCTTAAAGTGTGTCTATTTTTTCAAAATATTTCATCAAGAAATAAGGATGTAGTTGAGACATCAATTTGCTAAGTTTTATGTGTTTACATAGCGGTCGTATTTCTCTTTAAATAACAATCTGTTCTTGTTGAAAAGTGTTCTTCAAATTGCTAGAAACGAGTGTTTTCCACTCCCAGACTAAGCATGAAGTAAAATTTCGAGTTTAGAAAAGCCTGAAAATTTGGTTTGGTCGCGTAGCGCGAAGCGCGGAGCGACCAAACCAAATTTTCAGGCTTTTCTAAACTCGAAATTTTACTTCATGCGCCACGCGTATAAAACACTGATTTATAGTAGCGTTAAAAATATACTACTTATAATTGTTCTAAATCTGGATAAAAATATTTAAAATCTGATAAAATTTTATAAATTGACGGAATTAATGAAAAGTTTACAAATTAATGATTTTCTCGTTATGTTGAAATTCTAACAAAAAATAAAGGAGTATCGTCCACTCCCAGACTGAGCATGAAGTAAAATTTCGAGTTTAGAAAAGCCCCGCGTAGAACATTTGTCGAGGGTCGCGCAGCGACCCGAGACAAATTTTCACGGGGCTTTTCTAAAATCGAAATTTTACTTCATGCGCCACGCGTATAAAACACTGATTTCAATTGAAGTTCAAGATATACTTCTAAGGTGCACTAAATATATATATTTTGAACTTGTTGTACAATATTTCAGTGTTTTACATGCCAAACCAAATTTTCAGTCTTTTCTAAACTCAACATTTTCAAACATGCGCCACGCATGTAAAACACTAAAATATTGTACAATTCAAAGTATGTATCTTAAGCATACTACTTTAGTAGTATATTTTTAACTACAATTGAAATCAGTGGTTTATACGCGTGGCGCATGAAGAAAAATTTCGAGTTTAGAAAAGCCTGAAAATTTGGTTTGGCCGCTCCGCGCTTCGCGCTACGCGACCAAACCAAATTTTCAGGCTTTTCTAAACTCGAAATTTTACTTCATGCTTAACCTAGGAGTGGACAACACTCGTTTAAATCTTCAAGTTAAACTCTTTTGAAATCGGACGTATATCTAAAAATTTTCAGCGTATCTAGTATATTGGGGCATGTGTACTTAAAAGGAAAATTCCCTCTATTCTTTATTCTAATAACAACATTAATTTTATCCCACTCGTATAAAACACTGAAATATTGTAAAGATCGAGGTATACATCTTTAGTATACTGCTTTAGTAGTATATTTTAAACTTCAATTGAAATCTATGGTGAATACGCGTGGCGCATGAAGTAAAATTTCGAGTTTAGAAAAGCCTGGAAATTTGGTTTGGTCGCGAAGCGCGAAGCGGCCAAACCAAATTTTCAGGCTTTTCTAAACTTGAAATTTTACTTCATGCGCCACGCGTATTAAACACTGAAAACAACGAAATATTGTGAACAAGTGAGCTTCGCTTAAAATTAGTGTTTTATACGCGGGGCGCATGAAGTAAAATTTCGAGTTTAGAAAAGCCTGAAAATTTGGTTTGGTCGCTTCGCGCTACGCAACCAAACCAAATTTTCAGGCTTTTCTAAACTCGAAATTTTACTTCATGCTTAGTCAGGGAGTGGACAACACTCGTTTAAAGGTTCAATTTTAAACTGAAATACGACGCATATCTAAAAATTTTCAGCGTTTTTTTTTTTTATTGTGGTGTAGGTACTTAAAAGAAAGACTCTGTGTCTTTATTTTACTGGTAATAACAATTTTCTAAATGATTTTAATTTTTTGTTACAGGGTGGTGAATTGGGAAGACACTGCTGAAGCCATCGTCGACATCTAGGATTACGTCCGTTTTGTTTTCAAAAAAGCTAGTGATATAAAGGAAAAAAAAATAGGATAAAGTTTAAAGTTAAAAAAAAGTTTGCGATGATCATAAGATGTGTTGTTAGTGGTTGTCCCAAGTGAAATTGGTGATAGTCGTTCCGATAGCGTTCGTGATAAAATTTTTGTTTAGTGAGCGCGCGTTTTCTGTGATCTCAGCCAAATGGAAATGAGTTCGTATTTTGCCAACTCTTACATGCCGGACATGCGAAATGGTGGCGTGGTGCCCGCCGAACACCCTCACCAGCACCAGCACTACGGCGCCGCTGTGCAGGTGCCGCAGGGTGGAGCCGGCACGGTGGTGCCCAGTGATCCCAACTCGTGCGGCGCGGACCCCTCCGTGGTCGGACTCCGACAGGGTATACCTCCCCATCACTATGGCGGGCCTCCGGCTGCGGGTCAGCCCCCGCAGGGGATGCCATACCCTCGGTTTCCACCCTACGACCGAATGGACATCCGGAACGCGGGTTATTACGGGGCGCAGCAGCAGATGGACGGGAGCCAAGGGTACCGGCCCGATAGCCCCAGCAATATGCACATGGCCGCCGGAAACGGTGCGCCCAATGGACACCAAACACCTGTCGTGTACGCTAGTTGTAAGCTGCAGGCGGCGGCGGTGACCCAGGGCGGGGTGCTAGGCCCCACCGGTAGTCCGCCCTTGGACACGTCGCAGGGTATGAACAACCACCATATGGGCCACCACATGCAGGAACAGCACCCGCAGCAGCACCACCAGCAACCTCACCACCAGCAGCAGCATATGATGTATGCGGGCCAGCAGGGAGCGAACATGCACCAGCAACCGCCACAGCATCAGCCCAATATTCCCCCCCAGCAAGCAGCCCAACAAGCACCAAATAACACGTCGTCCTCGTTACCAAGTCCACTATACCCCTGGATGAGAAGTCAATTTGGTAAGTAAAATACTACCAAACTCTAAATGTTTTTATAAACTTAAAATTTGCTCAACGACTCGTCGGTGGATTGAGGATTAATAATAATACCCTTTCCCCACTCATTAAAAAACGATGGTAATTTTCTACTTAATATAAGCACAGACAATTATACAGATAGTCCATGGGATAGGGAATCCAGGAAACCAAATTATGATTAAAACAAAATCTTACAGATGGAATCTCCATTCGCAATTTCCTTATTAACATTGTATTTGAGTTCAGAATTCCAGTACCACATACATTTCTTACTATATCAAGTCAAGATATGAAAATTATTAAATGGATTCGATAGCTAACGCTATCTAATGCTCCATAGTGGCATCATCAATGACACGAATGCACAAAGTGTATATAACATATAGGTCACTGTTTCGTCTACGGAACTATACTCTGTGTAACCAGAAAACAAATATCAAAATTGTATTTGAGTTCAGCATTACACCACAGACACCCACAGACGCGTTTCGGACTTCAAGGTCATCTTCAGGGTGGTCCCGACCCAGTGCTTAAGGAATACTGAATATTTCTTACTATATCAAGCCAATATGTGAAAACTATTAAATGGATTCGGCAGCTAACGCCATCTAATGCTCCATAGTGGCATTGTCAATGACACAGAGTATAGCTCCGTGGACGAAACAGTGACCAATATATGAACTTTGTGCATTTCCTTATTAACCCTTTCAGCCCTAGAATTTTTCTGGTGCACAAACATTTTTTTTGTACACTGCATATTATTTAATACTACACAATACAAGGCACGGTGATGCATATGTGTACCCATCACACCGACTAACAATGTTAGAAAGAGGTCCCCTATACAACTGTATCAAATTTTATAACCATCCACCAGAATACATAAAAAAAGAAAATAATTATAACAATGTCAAAAGAATGTCGTATGAGTTACTATGCACGTTGGAGCCATATAATGTGGACGTGTATCTAAACAACACATGTAACATTTAATTTAAGTTTTCTCTTATTTTGACGTATTTCCATGCCTTTGTTGTATATATAAATTATTTGTATATGTAATCACTTGCACTGGAAATAAACATTATTATTATTATTATTACTAGCTTAGGTACAGTTGTGAAAGAAAAAGAAACTAGTATAGCAGGGAGCTTTAGCCACTTCTAAAATGTCGTTTTTTTTGTTGTGAAACAAATGTTAACCATTTGTTTCACAACAAAAAAAAAACGATATTTTAGAAGTGGCTAAAGCTCCCTGCTGTACTAGTTTTTTTTTGCTTTTGTTGACAGGCACTTCATTAACAATACCTCTAATGATAATACCGTCTTTAAACGGGTCGTTATTATCGCTTTTTGCGTTTCAGTCAATTGAGGCATTCCGACGTTAATTAAATTTCGTTTGACATTTCCGTAAATTTGTTGATTTGATCGACAATTTGAAAAATCAAAGTGAGTCCAGTTCACATTGCCAAATATTTTGCTGTACAATTTTTTTTTTCTCCCGCAACTGTATACAGAGAGTTTTATGAAACACCGAACATTTTCATCCAATACAATTTGACACTTTTAATGTAAATTGGGTTGCTCATATGACTATTAAAAATTGTAGCCAATCAATCGCAGTTAATGCCTCAACTTGTACATACAGGGAGTTTTTCTTTGAAGTATACATGTCACAATTATAGCGTATATGCCGTACATCTTTAGTTACTCGTTGTTTTTTAACAGAGTTTAATGTAAAACTTAAAATGCGTGTGTTCCACTCCCAGACTAAGCATGAAGTAAAATTTCGAGTTTAGAAAAGCCTGAAAATTTGGTTTGGTCGCGTAGCGCGAAGCGCGGAGCGGCCAAACCAAATTTTCAGGCTTTTCTAAACTCGAAATTTTACTTCATGCGCCACCGGTACAAAACACTGACATACTACGAAGTTTTAAACACACTGCTAAGCTTTACATTGCATCAGTGTTTGGTACTGGTGGCGCATGAAGTAATATTTCGAGTTTAGAAAAGCCTGAAAATTTGGTTTGGCCGCTCCGCGCTTCGCGCTACGCGACCAAACCAAATGTTCAGGCTTTTCTAAACTCGAAATTTTACTTCATGCTTAGCCTAGGAGAGGAAAACACTTGTTTCAAGCTTCAAATTTTTGAATAAACCGAGCGTTCGGCAAATGCACAACGTATGCTTATGTATACTTAAAAAATGCTCGTTATATAAAAGTTCGGTGTTACACAAAACTCTCTGTATGTTTACTAAAACAAACCAAGTGTTTTAATTGAAATTTAATTTAAATCATCCAGTATTACTAAATTTTAGTGGTGGCAAATGCCATCGTTAGGGTCGAAAGGGTTAATCAGATATAATTAATCTAAATTTAAAGTACTCTATCAAGTGATAGATGTTATTATTTTATTTAAACCTAATAGCCTCCTAGATTCCAAAAACTGTTTCGCAATCTAATCCTTGATTCCATTTTTTGGCGTCCAAATCATTACATTAGGGCTGTATGTCTATATAATTGTTTGTGGTATGTCTATTTATTAATTGGTATTTTTAATGACTAATACATCACATAATTTAAAACTAATTACAACCTTATCCACATCTAATTCTTCTATACAACAAAAAGCTACAGTAGATTACCACTCGATTACCCAACTTTACATCTTTCCAAAATGATTTATCGCCGGCAATTAGAGCAATTAAAATAACCTCCACGTCGAAAGATACAAATCACGTTAAACTCGACAAAAAAAAGAAACGACCCAGTAAACCGTTAGTGATGTCGCTCGAGCTGAGCTAGTTCTTGGGCGGTTCAAAAGGTCGCGGTTACAAGATAATCATCTAAATTTGACGTCGAAACTGCTTTACCGAGAAAACCGCGTTATGTATAAAATGTGTACGCGTGATTCCACAAATTCTACTTCTACTTGGAAAATGCCATGTGATAGTCGGGAATGTGGTTTAGTACGTGTCCAGTTATGCAAGACTTTTATGTGTAATACTCGCAGTTGTTGGGATTTTTGAAACAGTTTTAGTATCAATTATGTAACGTGTATGCAGAATTAACGTAAGTAACGTCATCTTGTTACAAATCAGGTTGCATTTCTGAAATTCATTGATTTACTAATAAAAACGTAATGGTTAAATAAATAAATAAATAAATAGTCTTTATTCAATTTATGAAACATGAAATACATCAATACAGAAATGAACATAACAGATAACATATTTGATGGCGTCAATAAAAAAAAAAAAAGTTTAATATACAAATATAGTAAAATACAAATGCGTATACTAATTATACACATTAAAATAGTTTAAAAAAATCTACAGTTGAATATGGTTCAATAGTTAAAATTAAATCAAATACGTTGGATTTGAATTCCTTAATTTAATTATTGCTTTTAAATTCATCGGTAGTTTGTTATAAAATTTCACACAAGCATAAAACGCGCACTTTTCCGATAGAGTCAGTTTGTGAGTAGGGTAATTTACTTTATTTTTGTATCTCGACATTTGCCTTTGTGTTGTATCAAACAGATGTTTAAATTTTTGACAGAATATAATGCACTCAAAGATGTATAAACCTGGGACCGTTAATATATTATTTTCTTTAAACTTTCCTCTACAAGATGATAGTTGTTTTATTTGGAAAATAATTCTGATTTCTCTCTTTTGCAATTTAAAAACTTGCATAATATCTGCTGAAGCCCCCCAATGAATTATACCATAACGGACGTGAGACATAAAAATAGCGTGGTAAGCATTCAGTAATCCGCTGATCCCTAAAACTTCTTTTAGTTTTCTTAAACAAAAACACTTGGTACTTAATTTCTTACAGAGGATTTCGATGTGGTGCTTCCAATTTAAATTACTGTCCAAATAAACACCTAAACATCGAACAGACTCATCAACTGTAACTTGACTAGGATTAACCGCAATTTCATTTATATAAGTCGGATAGTTTTTATTTTTATTTGCTCTATATATTATGTAGTGTGTTTTATCTGAGTTAAGGACCATCTGGTTACCTAAACACCAATGTTGTATTTGGTTTAATGTTTGAGTCAATTCTGTTTGTAAATCAGTTATATTTTGTGCAGATATTATTAAGTTTGTATCATCTGCATAGCACGTGATGTAATTTTTATTAACTGATTCTAGAAGAAATATGTCATTTATATAGGTTTCAAACAGAATTGGCCCAAGTACACTTCCTTGTACTTGTACCTTACTGTTTTCACATGATTTTTTATTTCCACAATCTGCTGCCTGTCAGTTAGGTAGGATTTAAACCACTGATTTAGGATTCCCCTTACCCCATATTGATTCATTTTGTCCAACAGTATGGTATGGTTAATCGTGTCGAAAGCACTTGAAAAGTCCAGGAATATCCCACATGTTATATTACCCTTTTCTAGCGACTTCATTATCTCCCTGACATAATTGAAAAGTGACAATTCAATGTTTTTATTTGGCAAATACCCATATTGCCTATTGTCTAATATTTTGTTTTTGAATAAAAATAAATTTAATATTCTGAAAAATTATTAGATGGATTATATAAAAATCATTAATAATGTTAAGTACCCAACAGACAATTGTCTTTTGTATTAGTATAAAATAGTAAAATCCAGATATTAGTTGCATATATCGTTAACTTGTTTCTCATTGTTCACTTGGTAAAACATTTCTATTAATATATAGGTATTTGATTGAAATTCACTTGGTTTGTTTTACTGATAAATTGTTTTATTTTCAACTAGTTTCGGCTTAATGCCATTTTCAAGAATGATTCTTGAAAATGGCATTAAGCCGAAACTAGTTGAAAATAAAACAATTTATTAGTAAAACAAACCAAGTGAATTTCAATCAAATACCTATATATTAGTTGCATGTTTTTGAAAGGTTTTAATGTTTTTCTAGCAAGTGTTTGAACTACTTGATTAAGTATAAACTTATATTTCAATTTTAGAAAGGCCTGAATACTACTTGCATTTGGGCACGGAGGATTCAAATCCGATTTTTTTGATGAAACATTCATACTCGTAGATGGTTTTGACCACCAGGTCATATAAAAAACCTTTAACTAAAATGAAGATTATAGTGAATATTAAATGTACAACATATTTAGAATGTTCAAAGAGGAATTATAATGAGGAATTTTAAATTAGGAAAAAAATGCCCAGCGCCATCTGTTCAAAACTAGTTGAACTTTAAAGTCAGAGAGAGGTAGTACTAGTTGACTTGCAGTTCACTACATAGTTCGGGAGTTTAAAAACAGATGGAGCGTTTTGAATGAAGCATGAATTAAATCCCAAGTTTCTCAATCATTGGTGTTTTCGTGGAATACTAATTCAGCAGTTATTATTGGTACAGTATATTTATTGAATAAAATGCGCATGAAACCAAATTATTCATTATTGTTGTATTTTAATACACCAATTTCGCTTAATTGTTTTAAAACAATTGGGATATCAGTTTCCGCAATTATTGCTTATAGTAAATTTGATTAATGACATAGGTAATAAATGAAATTATTTTCTTACTACAATTTTTCTTAATTGCTCACAAATATTTAGGGTACTAATATAAGGGCCAATTGCACCAAACATGTTGAACTGGTTCAACTCTGAACTCGAGTGCAAAGTGACATTAGAACAATAGGAACTGTTATCTTGAACTCAAGTTCAGCTTGAACTCGAGCTCATCGTTTTTGATGTAACTGGGCCGAAGTGATTGTTTTTAGCAATAACGCCGTAGACAGGGTGGGAGGCGGGGTTGGCTATATAGGGGTTCCAGCCACCCCCCAAATATATTCAGAATGTTAAATGCTATATTATGCTATATAGGGGTTCAAGCCACCCCCCAAAAATGTTCAGAATGTTAAATTTTTGTATATAAAAGCGGCGCTGTAAGAGCAAAAACAATATTTTTATTTATGCATTATGATTTATAACGAAGTAAAAGCCTCCACCGTAAGCAATATTTTTACCCCCCCCCCCCCCCCGAAATTTTTAAAACCCCTTCAGAAATGTTTTTTTCCGTCTGCGGCCTTGATTGGCAATAGGTTTGTTGAACGAATTTAAGCAATTTCGCTTCTTCATTGCTTAAAAATATTTGTTGGCATGAATTTGTGAAACCTAATTGGCATGTCTTGATCTATTTTTTTACTAATGATGTATCGATTTTGTCTTATTTTTCATGCGAAATGAATACGTAAAATTGGACAGATGCTCGTAAGTGACACTTTGAAATAATTGTTTATGTGTGTTTCTCTTTTAATTTATTTTTGTCTTAACCCATTAACGGCCGAGCAATTATAGAGTTAACTCTAAAAGTCGATTTTAGGTAAATTTCTACACTTCTTTTAATGATTTTTACGAATGACTTATTGTATTACATACTGTGAATTTTTCTTTTAAATATACATAATGTATACGCTGTAAATGCAAGGCATTCGTCGATTTTGTATAAAAACGTACAATATGAAGTTTAGAACGAGTATTTCCACTCCCAGACTAAGCATGAAGTAAAATTTCGAGTTTAGAAAAGCCCCGCGTAGAAAATTTGTCGAGGGTCGCGCAGCGACCCGAGACAAATTTTCACGGGGCTTTTCTAAACTCGAAATTTTACTTCATGCGCCACGCGTATAAAACACAGACTTCAAGGAAAGTTCGAATATTCATAAATTTCACAATATTTTAGTTTTATACGCGTGGCGCATGAAGTAAAATTTCGAGTTTAGAAAAGCCCAGAAAATTTGTCTCGGGTCGCTGCGCGACCCTCGACAAATTTTCACGGGGCTTTTCTAAACTCGAAATTTTACTTCATGCTTAGTCTGGGAGTGGAAAACACTTGTTTAAAGCTTTAAATTGAACTTTAAAAAAACAGTTAATATCCGCAATTGTTCGATCAATTCCATGGTATGTCAATATTTTTATAAAATCACATTACTTTTTCTTAATTATTTTAGCTGTGAATTTTTTGACATTCGCTGATTTTTAAAAGAGTTCTATTTGAAGCTTTAAACGAGTGTTTTCCACTCCCAGACTAAGCATGAAGTAAAATTTCGAGTTTAGAAAAGCCCCGTGAAAATTTGTTTTGGGTCGCGCAGCGACCCGAGACAAATTTTCACGGGGCTTTTCTAAACTCGAAATTTTACTTCATGCACCACGCGTATAAAACACAGATTTCAAGGAAAGTTCGAATATTCATAAATTTCACAATATTTTAGTGTTTTATACGCGTGGCGCATGAAGTAAAATTTCGAGTTTAGAAAAGCCCAGAAAATTTGTCTCGGGTCGCTGCGCGACCCTCGACAAATTTTCACGGGGCTTTTCTAAACTCGAAATTTTACTTCATGCTTAGTCTGGGAGTGGAAAACACTTGTTTAAAGCTTTAAATTGAACTTTAAAAAAACTGTTAATATCCGCAATTGTTCGATCAATTCCATGGTATGTCAATATTTTTATAAAATCACATTACTTTTTCTTAATTATTTTAGCTGTGAATTTTTTGACATTCGCTGATTTTTAAAAGAGTTCTATTTGAAGCTTTAAACGAGTGTTTTCCACTCCCAGACTAAGCATGAAGTAAAATTTCGAGTTTAGAAAAGCACCGTGAAAATTTGTCTCGGGTCGCGCAGCGACCCGAGACAAATTTTCACGGGGCTTTTCTAAACTCGAAATTTTACTTCATGCGCCACGCGTATAAAACACTGAAATATGGTAAAGTTATAAATACACAGAAAACATTTTTTTTAATGAGTATATTTAAATAACAAATATTTACGTTTTTCTTCATACATTTTCAAGTCAAATCAAATAATATAAATATCAAATTAATTCATTTAGTAATTTAATTAACATAAAATTAATAATGTTGCGTATATGCATCAATGGCGCTTAATGGGTTAATCTCTTGAAGATTGGCTACTTGACCAATTACAAAAATAGTTCATTTTAAGCTAATTAACTACATTGAATGGTTGACAAATATTTTGTTTTCTTAAAACAATCATCTTCAGTTTTGTTTATTAATTATTGTAGTAATTCCTTTCTTCACTGAAGAAAGGAATTACTACAATAATTAATAGAAAACACTTCACGTAACTAAAAGAAGAATATTGAGTTTGTTTGCATATTTTTCCCAAAAACATTAATAGAAGTTGTTGAAAGGAATTACTACAATAATTAATAGAAAACAATTCACGTAACTGAAAGAAAAATATTGAGTTTTGTTGCATATTTTCCCCAAAAACATTAATAGAAGTTGTTGATAACTTGACGGCAAAAAACTGCTAAATATTATTTTCTTTATACTTTGAATACATTTAAGAACGATACAAATTCTTGAGATAAAATACAAATACATAGCATAATGTATTTGTATAGACAAATAAGGTTAATTTGTGACAAAATGTGTTACTTGGTATGTACCTACATATTTCTTTTCCCCTGCGAGTTCAATATATAATTTGTAAATGTATGTTTTGAAGATGGATTTATTGGATATGTAAGGAATTGGAATGCGAGAGAGTTGAGGGTGGTATAAATGTGATTGGATTGTAATTAATTTTTTTGTGGTGAGGAGAATGGCCGAGAGGAGAGGAGAGGCTGGGGCCAGTCTAGTGTGGGTGATTTATGGGGTTCCGTTAATGATGTATGGGTGTCTACCAATAGCGAATAGCGAGCGCTGCCGCTCCGTGGAACGGAAAAGAAACAGGAGGGTGCAAGCGACGTGCAGACGTCGGCGCTGACGAAGATGAATGTTCCTCTCTGGCGGGAACACAGAGAGAACGCGGAGGAGAAAAAACTAACATGTGCGCGAGGGAACACGGTCGGCTGAACCGGGGCCAATTTTTAACCTTCATCCATCCCCCTTCTTCATCTCTCGCCGGTCCCCCTCTATGATTAAGCGTCCAGATAAAGAAGACATTAATAACTCGAACGGATTTCGTTTTAAATCCAGCCCGAGCTTTTTCTGTTATCTAATTAACGATATTAGATTCGGATGCAGCGGGCCCCGTGATGAACGCTACACTACCCTGGACAAGACGTGTAATTATTTCAAGCCCGTCCGTTCCGAGTTTGATTTATTCCCACACAGACACTGCCTCTGATTAGTTCGATGCTTCTTTAATTAACGTGCCTGCCTCTTTTCTTTCACCCATACCTACACCACAGAAAAAAAATCGAATTTGCATTTTCATTTGACCAGAGATGGATTCCAATACCACTAACCTTGAACTCCAGTTTATATTGTTAGTTAACTCATTTTCGATTCAATCAGAACCTATAATCACTCTTTCCTGTTAAATTTAAGTTAAATTGATCATGATTTTAGTTTAAATTTCAGTTAAATTGATCATGATTTTAGTTAGTCAATCAATCATCCTCATTTGGAATAAATTGAATTTTAATGCGGATGTTGGTAATCAACATCTATATTTTAATAAAATAAAGCACTTTAACTTTGTTTGTACAACACAATTTTTTCATTTTCGTGACTGCAGTTTTGGCAACTTGCCATTATCAAACAGAGTAAAATAGCATTTAAAATGGGGGTATACACTAGATCAGTGGTCTCCAAACTACGGCCCGCGGGCCAAATCCGGCCCGCGATTGTTTGTAATTTTTTTTGTAAATGTCATATTTTGAAATATTGTAACAATTGTTCCTTAAATTTTTCATAATTTTATAAAATTAATCGGATCTTGGCCGACTTTATTATGTAGAATTGTATTTGTGGCCCGCGAAGAAGATAGTTTGGAGACCCAGGCACTAGATCAACCTGGTCGTTAATTAGGGGAATATTTCCAGAGATTCTAAGAGGTTCATTTTATCCATTATGCGGAAAAGGGTCGAAAAATGAACCTCTTAGAATCCCTGGAAATACAGAAAGCCCGCTCTAATCCGGAGTTGCCGAAGCTGCAGTCACGAAAATAAAAATATTGTGTTTTACAAACAAAGATAAAGTGTTTTATTTTATTTATTCAATTAACATGTATAACGAAGTAGAAGCCTCCACCGTTCATAATCTATATTTTAGAATCATTTTTCCATTTTTTAGAATCTGGATGTTTGTAGATGTGAGGACGATTCTTAGCTCATTTAACTACCACATTCTACAATCTACTTTGAGCATTGTCGGATTTAGCACTTGAGAGGCCCCTAGCGTAATTAAACTATAAAATTATCTAAATATGTTCGTTATCACCAAGGCCATAGCCAAGAGGGGGATATGGGGGCTCAACCCCCCCCCCCTGCCTCCGAAATGTTCTATATGTTAAAATGTTGTATGTAAAAGCAGCCCTAAAAAGCAAAAAGATTTTTTTTACTATTGACCTCCCACCCAAAATTAGAACCCCCTCCGATTTTTTTTTTCTGGCTACGGTCTTGGTTATCACTATACTACACAGGACTAGAAATAACATAAAAATACTTACCGCTAATTACACAACTCATTTTAAATGAGTCCGCCTCTAAACTGTTGTTCAAAATAGCATGAGAACAAATACAAAGCTCTAGCTCTGAGTTGAATTCGATTCAAAATAATTGATTGTACTAGTACTTTCGATAAATAGAACATCCTACAATTTTAGAATTAGAATTTGAATGTTGGTCTTAAACATTTAAATTTCTTTGAAAGTGGTAAAACCAGGGCTTCGAGCTGTTATTTTTTGCGTTCCAGTTTAATTAAAAAAATACATATCGGTTTGGTTCCAGTTTTCATTCCGGAAAAAAAATAACGGTTTAGACCCTGGGTCTCCAAACTATCTTCTTCGCGGGCCACAAATGCAATTCTACACAATAAAGTCGGCCAAGATCCGATTAATTTTATAAAATTTTGAAAAAATTAAGGAACAATTGTTACAATATTTCAAAATATGACATTTACAAAAAAAATTACAAACAATCGCGGGCCGGATTCATGCAAGTCGCGGGCCGGATTTGGCCCGCGGGCCGTAGTTTGGAGACCACTGGTTTAGACGGTTTTCGTTTTTTGGCTAAGCTTCAAGTGATTGTTTCAATTATTGAAATGTTTTTATTTGATATAAAAAAAAAAGTTGATGTGTCCATCATAGCACTGTCCTCGTTACAGATATCATGATATAATATTAGTTGTTTCAATGGATATTTATCGTCTTAAATTGTCTTATTAATTAAGACACTGTTTGCATTTTCACGAATAGTTTTTTCGTAATTTTATATATTATGTTTAAAGTGTGCAAACTATAAGAAGCGTAAGCTTATTTTCTCGAATTCAAATAGTTTTGAATTTGAATTTATCAGTCAACGTTTATTAATTTCTGAGTAAGTTTATTCTTTGATGCTGATAATTATTGTCAGATTTGGTTAATTTTGTAATTTTTATTATTAAAAGAAAAACTCAAGGTGGAATGAAAATTCACTTTTTTTAAAGTTGAGCGAAAACTAACATTTTTACGACACAAAAAATCTGAAATGGTCTTAATTGAGTGAGTGGACCTCAAAACGAATATTTCCGCAAACAGTTTTGATTTAAAAATTGCAAAAACGAATATTTTCGCAACCAGTTTTGATTTAAAAATTGCAAAACTGTTGAAACTGTTGTAGAATTAGGTAAGAGTTCACTGTGCGTGTTTGAACCGAAATAAACCGATATTTTTTTTTCGGTTTAGTTCCGGTTTTCATTCCGGCAAAAATAACAGTTTTTTTCGGTTTTCGGTTTACGGTTCAGTTCCGGTTTGAAGCACTGGATAAAACTGTAAATTTCTTAATTTCCTTTAAGAGCAAGGCGGTAGATATGGGGGTTAAAACCACCGCCACCAAAAATTTAAAAATGTAAAGAGGACCTGAAAGAGCAAAAACAAAATTTTGACCGGTAATAGTAATAAAAATATGTTTAAAATGTGTTTAAAACATGTTTAAAACGTGTTTAAAACGTGTTTAAAACGTGTTTAAAACAGAAGAAACAGGGCATTTTTCTTTTGAGTATACATATCCTGATAATTACTGCGTTTTTTCAATTTGCGGGAATTCGTTGTTTAAAAGCGGTTAATTTGAGACTTTTAACGAGTGTTTTCCACTCCCAGACTAAGCATGAAGTAAAATTTCGAGTTTAGAAAAGCCTGAAAATTTGGATTGGCCGCGTAGCGAAGCGGAGCGGCCAATCCAAATTAGGCTTTTCTAAACTCGAAATTTTACTTCATGCGCCACGCTTAAAAACACCGATTTACACTGAAGTTAAAAAAACACACACATACAACAACGATTATAGGCAACCTAATATACGTTAGAGTTATTGGGTTGCCTGTTTAAAACAATTTGTTCAGCGCAGAATTTGACTCACGTTTTATTGACATTTACATATTAAATTACCAAAGTCATCTATTTTAAATTTTGCGATATTTCAGTGTTTTATACGTGTGGCGCATGAAGTAAAATTTCGAGTTTAGAAAAGCCTAATTTGGATTGGCCGCTCCGCTTCGCTACGCGGCCAATCCAAATTTTCAGGCTTTTCTAAACTCGAAATTTTACTTCATGCTTAGTTTGGGAATGGAAAACCCTCGTTTAAAGATTCAAATTGAAATCTTTTAAAATAAACAACGTATGTCGGAAAATGTACAGTGTATGCATGTGTATAAAATTACATTTATGCACATATATTTGGTACTTTATTGTAATAAAATGTTATGTTTAATAATGTAATTTAAAATATTTTCAACAATTTAGCTAACATTTAAAAATGTCAACAGAACATCTTAATGAAGTAGTATAAAATATAATTAGCAACTTTAAGATAATTAAAAAAACGTTTTAGACAAATTTAACGTTTAAAACATGTTTTAAACAAATTTAAGATTTAAAACATGTTTAAAACAAAACCGTTTAAAACACGACGGCTGTTTTTAAACATGATTAAAATACTGTTTTAAAACAAAGTGTTTTATAACAACCCTGCTTTATATCATTTTTTACTTTCATGAAATTCATTACATATATCGTATGTTCAATAAAAAAACCTCTAGAGTGCAATGACTTTATCTTTTGAAAAATTTAAGTTGGCTACACGCTTTAAGAATTGACATATAAAAAGTCAAACATAATAATTATAATGTATAATTTCAGAGTTACCAACCTACAATATTTTCCAAGGCACTCTAGAGGTTTTATTTTATTAAACATACGATACAATGACTTAAATGTAACTTTTCGGTACGGCTTTGAATATTTGTAAAGATGTATGGTTATTAATTTTTGTATAATATCGAATATTTAAAGAATTTCTTTGTAACGAAAACCCCCCAACTGGTTTCCATTTTATGGCACCGATCCACAAATTCTAATTCAGGGCATGTTACGTCAGACCCATGTCAAAAATCCGGCCCCATAACGAAACCGGCCCTTATTGTTATTATGCAATTGCGAACAATGGCCATCCGTCAAAGTCGCGGCGCGTCACGGTTGCGGCGTGACGGCTCACTCAAAACCCGATTGTTCTGTTCTCCCTGCGCGCGCGGTTGCGGGAGAGCAAAGAAGTGAAAAGTGAAAAAGGGCGGCCCCCGGTGATAATTGCGCTCCGAAAAAGGGTTTAAATTATTTACGCGCCACTATCAAATCTCATCGCGTCACAATTTATCACTGGAATGCTTATTTAATGGGTGAGGATTTGCGCGCGATCGCGGAGCACATCTTGCTTCATAAATTGCACCGCAACAAGTAGCCTATATACAGGTCGTGGTCGTATTGTTATTGCCGTGCTTATGGTTGCCGGTTGCCAACAGATGTAAATTCTATCTTTATTGTATTAATCGTTGCGGCTGCACGCGCGCGACCGCTTTTACAAATAATTTATTAACGCGACGCGACAAGAAAGTCGCATCCGAATTCCGCTCAACTACAACTACTTTATTTTATGCATACATAGTGCACAGAAATAAAACAACAATTGCATTGAAATGATCTGTCTACCTTTACACACCAATTTCACTTTGTTTTATGGTCATTTCACTAAAACTACTTAAGTTTTATGATTAATACAGAAGTTACACTTTACAGTGTTAGCTGTTTTATATCTAATACAGAAGTTAGACATCAATATTATACGATGGATTGTTTGCTGTTGCTTGTAATTTGACCTGAATTGTTACATTTTACAACGTATTACTGTACAAGGAATTTGTCTCTTAAGTGTACATATTGTGATGCATACGTTGTAAATTTGTAGACATTTGTTGCTTTAAAAAAAAAATCAATTTGAAATTTTGAACGAGTGTTTCCACTCCCAGACTAAGCATGAAGTAAATTTTCGAGTTTAGAAAAGCCTGAAAATTTGGTTTGGTCGCGTAGCGCGAAGCGCGGAGCGGCCAAACCAAATTTTCAGGCTTTTCTAAACTCGAAATTTTACTTCATGCGCCACGCGTCTAAAAACTGATTTACCGTGAAGTTCATAATATACTGCTTTAGCATACTGATTTAGGAGTATATGTTGAACTTCTCTTGATATCAGTGTTTTATACGCGTGGCGCATGAAGTAAAATTTCGAGTTTAGAAAAGCCTGAAAATTTGGTTTGGCCGCTCCGCGCTTCGCGCTACGCGACCAAACCAAATTTTCAGGCTTTTCTAAACTCGAAATTTTACTTCATGCTTAGTCTGGGAGTGGAGACACCCATTCGAACCTTCAAATTGAATGTTTTTCAAAAACAACGAATGCCTACAAATTAACAACGTATGCAGCAGGATTTGTTTACCATGTACTTAATAGAAACGTTTCTTGTATAATTTCTAATATTAATAAGGACGAAATTCTGGCTGCGCCATCGATCCCTATAGAACTGTATTGGTGCCGTTCTTGTAAAAGTGACTGAGATATCACAATTGAGCAAATTTTTGAGAAAAATAGGATTGGAATCCATTTTTTAACACCGTGTAATTCAGAAAATGTGATGATACTATAATTCTTGTATGAAATGCTTTATTTTCATTACATTTTAGTGACCATTGTTAACAGTCGAAATTTGTGACTAAAATTTAATTCAATTTTTAACACTGTGTAATTAGAAAATGTGATGATATTAAATTCTTGTATGAAATATTCTATTTTCATCACATTTTAGTTTCTCAGAAAATCTGATGATACTAAAATTTTTGTATAAAATGTTCTATTTTCAACAGTCGAAATTTGTGACTAAAATTGGATACAATATTTCAACATCGTGTAATTCAGAAAATGTGATGATATTAAATTCTTGTACAAAAGTTCTATTTTCATCACATTTTAGTTTTTTAGAAAATCTGATGATATTAAAATTCTTGTATGAAATGTTCTATTTTCATCACATTTTAGTGACCATTGTTAACGGCCAAAATTTCTGACTAAAATTTGATTCAATTTTTTAACACCGTGTAATTCAGAAAATGTGATGATATTAATTTCTTGTATGAAATGTTCTATTTTCATCACATTTTAGTTTTTCAGAAAATCTAATAATACTAAAATTTTTGTATGAAATGTTCTATTTTCATCATATTTTTTTCATCATTGTTAATTGTCGAAATTTTACACTAAAATTAGATCCAACACCGTATAATTCAAAAGATGTGATGATTTTCAATTCTTGTTAAAATAAAAAAGATAACGTTTATTTGGCATCCTTGCCTCACCTTATTTATACATTCTAGGTAACACTACAATAAAACAATAAATCATTCTTAACACTACGCTTAATATTTAACATCTACGCCGCCCTGCCAGGCCATTCAAAAGTTTTTTCCATGTCTCTAACCCTTGACTAGACTCGCATCTTCCTGTTCGTCTTAGAGATTCCTTCTCGCACTCATTTATCACTTTACCTATCCCCTGACAATCAAACATCCAGTGTTCCCATACATCCCGACCCTTCCCACATAACGCACATCTGTTGTAGTCCTGTCCCAACCACCATTTATTGCCTCTTTCTTCGTTTCCGCATCTTAAACGGGCAATGGTTTGTACATCTTCTCCTTTCTACATTTTCATGTAGCGTGGGGGACTTATACATGCTTGTAAAGCTGCGTACCCCGGATAATACCTACTCGCCCTAATCTGTTCCTGCCTTACCTGCAGCCACGCACCTTCAATATTTCTCAGCACTACCTCCTCTACTTTTACTTCCTTGGCAATATTCTCTTCAAACATTTTGTTCGACCATCCTGCGCTCATATATATCTTGTTCCTTTCTTGCATCCATTTCCGTCCATTTCCATTCACCTTGCTCTCCTTATAGCATTCCCTCCATACCTCCCTTACCAGTTTTTCCTCGTCTAGGTCATATACTTTTCTTTCAAACTTAATCTTCTTGCTGCCCATTATCCTACAGGCAATCTATAGCATTCTTGCAACACTGTATACCGTGGTGTTGTTTTCTCCAGACCTAGTATTCTCTTTAGATATTGCACTTGCAGAGTTTCCACTCTGCTTTGTTCACTCACGCCCCATACTTCTGACGCATATAGCACTATAGATCTGACGCATGCATCCCACCACGCCATTTGCATACCTACGTTTCCACATAGTACACCCTTCCACGTATTCCGCAAACGCTCCATTGCCACCCTTGCCTTCTTGCAAACAAACTCTGTATGTTTATGTTGGCTGCGCGTCTCACTAAACATGTATTCCAAATATTTAAATTCGCTTGCCATTTCTATTTTCTCTCCTGTCCACCTTAATTCCTCATTCGCTCTTCTGCGTCCCTTATTTTTGCACCTCATTCATTTGGTTTTCCCCACGTTCACCGTCAGATGTGTTTTCTGGAAATATCTTTCTAGTCGCTCTTTCATGCCCCTTGATCATTCCATGACTTCGCCATTACAACCACATCCGCATATGCCAAACTCCACACTTTTCCCTTCCCCACTACAACACTGCCTGCCTGTCCCTGCTCATGTACCCTTTCCATATCTGCTATGAACAAATTAAAAAGCAGTGGGCTAATCAGACACCCTTGTCTCACCCCCCTCTTCACTTCCAATGCATCCGCCACTGTATCATCTACTTTCACCTTGCAATAAGTCTCCTTGTAGATCTCGTTCAAACAATTTACTAATTGTTCCGATATGCCTTTCCGTTTCATGCATTCAATAAGTAACTTCCTGTCCACTGAGTCATATGCTGCCCTTAAGTCAATAAATAGCATATATAGTCCTTTTATTATACTTATCTGAAAACACTTCGTTTCCAAATGCCTCAAGAATAATAAAAATGTCGCTTTTTCAACCCACCGCACGGAAAACGTTGTTTGTGCGCCTTTCCGTGTTTCCATCGAAATAGCAACAATGTATTTGTCACTAAAGTTTTATTTTCGGTTAGTGAAATACGTAAGTTTGACTTAGAAGAAATTGATTTTGTAGATGATATTTCGCATGATATATTAACCCAAGCGGCACAAGTAAGCGTAGAATGACTGCTAGTAAAATCCAGATATAGACACGAACCAAGGCGGAATGGGAACTATGAAAAACACAAAAAATGTGAGTGACGATGTATAACTTCTATTTTATTCTTCTGAAAAAGCCAAATCTGCACAATCGTACACCTTATGGTGTTGATTCGCAACGATAAAAAGATGTTTGGCTTTAAAAAAAAGTGCTAACTCGATCAAATTTCGAAAAACTGGTATTCAATTTAATTTTATTTCGAATTAGTTGTATGTTTTCACTACCATAAAAATTACTAGTTTGAAAATAGAAAAATTCCACCAGCCAGTTATGCGTTGTTATCTGTTCCACGGTTGACCTTCCTCTTCTAAATCCTGCCTGCACTTCCGGTAGGAGCCTCTTTTCCTCTACCTCTACTTCCAGTCTTTCCATAGCCATCATCATTGCCACTTTATAGATGCTGTCCACCAACGTGATTCCTCTGTAGTTTTTTGGTTCCGCTCTCTCTTCTCCTTTATGTAGTGGGACAATAATGCCTTCCGTCCACTTTTCCGGCACTGGGTCCTCTCCTCTCCAAATTCTATTTAATAATTGTTCCATTTTTTCTTTCCCTTCTGTGCTTAACCACTTCCACGCTTCAGCTTTAATTTGATCCGGGCCTGCTGCTTTCTCTACTTTTATCCTTCTCAGAACTTTCTCCGACTCATCCATACCGAAGTCCTCCTTTTTGTCAAATATTTGTCTCGGGTCTGTTAATATCTCCTCGTTTTTTCCTAAGAGTTCCTTAAAATGTTCCCTCCACGTGTTTAATTCTATCTCCATTCCCGATACTATCGTATACGGCGCTTTCTCTTTTAGAAATTAGAAAATTCTTGTACAAAATGTTTTATTTTCCTTACATTTTAGTTTTTCAGAAAATGTGATGATACTAAAATTCTTGTATGAAATGTTCGATTTTCATCATATTTTAGTGACCATTGTTAACGGTCGGAATTTGTGACTAAAATTGGATGCAATTTTTTAACACCGTGTAATTCGGAAAATGTGATGATATTAAATTCTTGTATAAAATGTTCTATTTTCATCACATTTTAATGTGACCGCGTGTTTAATTCTATCTCCATTCCCGATACGTTCCTATACGGCGCTCTCTCTTTTAGAAATTAGAAAATTCTTGTATAAAATGTTTTATTATCATCACATTTTAGTATTTCAGAAAATGTGATGATACTAAAATTCTTGTAAGACATGTTCGATTTTCATCATATTTTAGTGACCATTGTTAACGGTCGGAATTTTTGACTAAAATTGGATGCAATTTTTTAACACCGTGTAATTCGGAAAATGTGATGATATTAAATTCTTGTATGAAATGTTCTATTTTCATCACATTTTAGTGTGACCGCGTGTTTAATTCTATCTCCATTCCCGATACTTTTGTATACGGCGCTCTCTCTTTTAGAAATTAGAAAATTCTTGTATAAAATGTTTTATTATCATCACATTTTAGTTTTTCAGAAAATGTGATGATACTAAAATTCTTGTATGAAATGTTCGATTTTCATCAGATTTTAGTGACCATTGTTAACGGTCGGAATTTGTGACTAAAATGAAATGCATTTTTTTAACACCGTGTAATTCGGAAAATGTGATGATATTAAATTTTTGTATGAAATGTTCTATTTTTATCACATTTTAGTGTGACCATTGTTAATGGTCCAAATTTGTGACTAAAATAAGTTTATTAATATGTGGTAGATTAGTCCTCCTGCGCGCGGCTTTAAAAGCCTTGCGGTGGGCTTAAAAAATATCCTTAACAGTAATAAAATTAAAAAAAAAAACAAAAGCAAAACGACCGGAAAATAATTATACGGGACCTTGCGACGCCAATCAAGCCCGTGTGAGAGAGCCAGAGAGATATACCCCAACACAAAACACAGCCAGCGGGCCGCAGATAATGAGTTTATAAACGGCGCATAAATCATGTCCCACGTCCGCTGCTCTCTCTCAGTCCGATTAGTAATTTTCCAAAAATTTCGTTTGTTGCAGAAAGGAAAAGGGGCCGCCAGACGTACACGAGGTACCAAACCCTGGAGCTCGAGAAGGAATTCCACTTCAACCGGTACCTGACGCGAAGGCGGCGGATCGAGATCGCCCATGCCCTCTGCCTGACCGAGAGACAGATCAAGATCTGGTTCCAGAACCGCAGGATGAAGTGGAAGAAGGAGAACAAGACCAAGGGCGAGGGCGGCTCGGAGGGCGGCGGCGACGACATCAGTCCGCAGGGATCACCGCAGTGAACTTAAAAGTTAAACACGTATTAAATCAACGGACTTAATCAATTTTTTTTTTAATTGTTAATTAAATTAATTGAAAGCGAAGCAAACCACCACGACACCCAATGTACCTAATAACTTTTTATAGTCATTTTTATGTTTTTTTTTACTTTTCTTTTTTTTATTTTGCATTTACTTCGATCGACTAAACACGTTTCGGCCGGAACCCTCGAAATTCCACAACCACAATGACCTCTTATGATTAAACGAGTTTAAAGAAGAAAAAGTGTGTTGGGGCTACTTCACAAACAGAGTCTACGAATCTTGAATGAAAATTGTTTTATAGTTGTGTAATCTAACAAAGTTATTTTATCATTTTGTAAATATTTTAATGAGATATAAATTCAATTTATTTAAAAAAATATTTTTTTATTTAAAACAAAAATCGAATCAGACTAACCATCCACTTTTTTCTAATGCCTAATTCTCTGTATTCATTTAATGTTTACGAATTACAAAAATTGAAATAATATATTACAGCGATTTTTTCTTTTAAGTATACATACCCTGATATACTGTATACGCTGCAAATCCTCAGATATTCGCCGTTTTTTCCAAAAGTTTAAATTGCAGCTTTAAACGAGTGTTTTCCACTCCCAGATTAAGCATGAAGTAAAATTTCGAGTTTAGAAAAGCCTGAAAATTTGGTTTGGTCGCGTAGCGCGAAGCGCGGAGCGGCCAAACCAAATTTTCAGGCTTTTCTAAACTCGAAATTTTACTTCATGCGCCACGCGTATAAAACGCTAAAATATTGCAAAGTTTAAAATATACTGTATCTATTGGTCTCAAGTTAATACATTTTACAAATTATTGTTTCATCGAAGCAAATATTGCGCTTTCAAAATTTGAACATTTGGTGTAATTTACTTCAGGATATGTACTGAAAATCTAAAATTATTAATTAATTTTATATATTTATTTGAATTTGAAAACCCCAATAATTTTACATCAAAATATAACATAGATAAACTTAATACTAAGATTAGAAAATGTTTATAAAACAATTCTACAAATGTAAATGCAGTGTGTACAATGTTGGTTATTAAATGAAAAACATGAATTATTCAAAAATACAGTTCAGATCAATGTGCAACCAATTTTTTTTACAAATTGACATACTTATAACTAATTACTGAATAAAAACAAACATAAACAGAAAGTTATAACACATCATACTTATATCGGGCACTTTTTTCTCATTAATCACTTCAAATTCAAATTCCTTTATTCACGGCAATAACATCAGAATATAAATAACAATTTACAAATTGTACTGCTATTAAAGCAACATAGACTAATTCTAAATATTTGTGTAAGATAAAATGTAGTAAAAGTAATAAACATCAGAAATGTACATGCTTTAAATTTGACACAAATCGAGAATGTGATTGTGAGAACAAATCGAAATTGGGATCAAGATACAGTGAGTTTGAAATACGCATGCATCTGGAGAGTGGATTGATTGTTGTAGGCGTTTTGCTTGGTAAAACATTTTCAAAAATATATTGGTTTGTAAATTAAATTCACTTGGTTTTGTTTCACCTATATGTATTTTATTTTCTACATCTTACTTAGTTCTTATAACACAAAAATAACTTCAAAATTAATCAAATTTAAATGAAAGTCTCAAGATTACTAGGGCTATAAAAAATGGGGAAAAATATCATATATGGCAACGAGGAGAATAGAAATTTTCCAATTTTGACTTTCTGATTACCCGAAAACAAAAATGTTTGTGAATTGTGGAGGCTTCTACTTCGTTATACATGTTTATTTAACACAATAAAACACTTTTAACTTTGTTTGTATAACACAATTAATTGTGTTATACAAACAAAGTTAAAGGTGTTTTATTGTGTTAAAAATGTTTGTATATATATATTATACCAAGAGAATATTTTTGTCTGTACTATTTATTACCTTTGAAAATGGTCTAACAACAACAACGAAACTAGTCGGAATAAAGTTTTTAATTTGTGAAACAATACCAAGTGCTTTTCCTCTCAATAACTGTAGATGATGTAATATGTTTCACCAAAAGCCAAATGAGAAATTAACTCCAGAAATTCAAAATTAAATTATTTAATGTATGTATACTTAGTAGAAAAAATCCCGGTGTAGCTAGTTACTACTCTCAAATTGAAACAATATTTTAGCTATCTAATAAGAATAATACGTACTATTTTGTTAGAGTTTTTGATTTGTTCTTCATACATTTATAATATTTTGCATTTACGAATGTGCTACACTTGTGGTGAGCAATAGTTTTTGTTGCTGTGTCGTATAGAAAATAAAAAAAAAAAAAATGCATGCGGGTCCTAAAATTTATTTTTGCCTAAAGTTGCTACCAAAGAGGATTGGAATTCAAAATATCTTCGAAGAAGAATTAATTAAAAAAATACCCATACTACTTTTGATTAAATGTAATTTTTGGAGATTCATCCAAGACACTCTGTGGATATTTTGATCTGGTCCGAAAAAAAGTGGATTCTAATCCTAATATATCTTTATAATAAATTAAAAAACACGTTTCAAGAAGCTGAAAATAAAATTATGGAACAAAACAAATTCGCCAAATTTAATAAAAAAATCTTTAGTTAAAACTAAAAAGAGGTTATGTCAAATCAATACCTATTTCACTTTACCCTCTTAGATTTTATAAATTCTGTGAACTTATTTTATTTATAGAAAAGGAAAATAACTCAAAACGTGAAATAATGCGACGTTTCAACTTTTTACACAAAACATCCTACGCTACACCTGTAGTACTATTATCAGTAATATTTCGTAGTTTCTTCATTTAAAATTGCAATCAGAAATGTTTCTTATCATCATGTTTGATAGAACGTATCAAAATTCATTGCTAAAGTGTTTGTATAATCGGCATTCCGAACGGCAAAAATTGTGTGGATGGTTTGATATGATCTCATTTTTTTTCACCCTAGTAAGTGAATTTTAGCATGATTTCATGTGTCGCACATAAAACTTACTGAAACATTAAAGAAACTGCTGAAAATCGGTTATTTTTCAAGTTAACAAAACGACGATGGAATTTTTTAATTTCTAAGCATATTTTCACATGGTCTCATATTTTTTTTGACTCCAGAGAAACAATAGACGGCTGAAAACTAGTTGTTTTCTAAATTGGACATTTTGGATTCCTGAGTTTATTTTACCTGGTGCTGGGCAAGAACGAGTATCTCAAGGATCATTTATTTAAAGTTGAAGTTTTGCTCAGCTCGGCCAAAAGATTGGTGATGGGATTATTTTGAGGCGAGATGTCTTTATAATGGAAATATCAATTGATCGCAGGTAAAGAGCAAAAAAAATCTACTATAAATATCGTAGATAGTTGAGGCACTTAATTTTTGAAAATCCATGATCACTTAAATAAAACACTTGATGATTTTCACCTAACTGTGTATTTCACGACAATTGTTGCTTCTTCAGGTGAAGAACTTATTAGTTCTTCACCCGAAGAAGCAACAACGTTGCGAAACAATTGTCGTAAAATACACAATTAGTTGAAAATCATCAAGTGTTTTATTTAAGTCTACTATAAATGTTTCTAATTGTCCACCATCGATGACAAGTGAAAAGCAAAAAAAAAAGGTCTTGCATATACTTCTGCAGCTGATATAAGAATAAAGTCATTTTCTTCATCGATGAAAGGTAAAGAGCAAAAGAAAGATCTCAAAAGTCATTTCTTATTGATAATGAAGGTTTAAATTAAATTACACTTGGTTTGTTTCACAATTTTAACAACACAAATTCAAGAAAATGTCATTTCTTAATTATGGTATCTCAATTACTCCCACCACTATTAATAGTCGCTACTAATTTGTTACTATTAACTATTATCGATTAATTACTAATTAGTATATCGACTATTCGCATCATTACAATAAATCTATCCGATCAAAAAGATCGAGCTGATCAAAAAGATTGAGCCCAACGAAAAGATCAAGCTGATCAAAAAGATCTAGCCGTTTCGAATAATCGATATTTTTTATCTATCTTGCCGATCACTAATTTTTACCCGATCTTATGTGTAATAAGTAAACCATATCAAAACTTCAGACGAATAACGAGGGATCATAATTATTCAAAATGGTCGACCAGATAAATTGACAGTTCTAAGCCAAACGTCAAGTGCGATACACACAAAATTAGATCATAATTTGCAGAGAAAACGATAGCGAGTATCAACAACGCGCGTATCCTGCAAAAATGAAACAAAGGACAGACGGATCTCGGTTATTTTTGAAGTTCGAATAATTGCTTTTGTTGGTTCGTAATCCGGATTCAATTTTGACGTAACGTCGTGTGTTGTCCGTGTTCTAACCTCAAAAATTAGAGAGATACGCTTGTCAATTGTTTTATTCCTTGACCTACGCCGATTTCGATAATCGCAATCGTTTTCTCTGCGAGTTCTAACCTAATTTCGTGCTGTCATAATTCAAAATGCCCAACCAGGTAAATAGACATGTGCGACATATGAAATCAGCTGAAAATTCGTTGAGAAAACGCAAGAAATTGCCGTACCAGCAAAAATAAGACAAAACATTAAATGTGCAATTGTTTTCGCAGTCAACAAAAATAAAAAGTTTTACAATGATTAAATCAAACACTCATTGAAATAACTGCGTTTGATTTAGTCTTTGTATTGGCAATTTTATTTATACTAATACAGGGTGGTCTATCTCAGAGGTAAGAAGCGACTTTGTTGAGTTACGCAGCATTTTTGAAAAAATCGTGGATTTTTGTTTCGAGGGGGGCAATTTTTGATAACATTTCCACCTTCATAACTCCAACCCCCTAACCTAACCCAAGGGGAGCCAATGCTTATGGGAGAATTGGAAATCGAGTAGAAAAGGAGATACTATGATCAGGATGTGGGGTACGAGTAAGACAGACGACTATATACACTAATTACCGGTCTCGATTCTAGATGCAGCATCCAAACGCTGTTACCAAATTTTATACAGAGACTGGCCAACTGGATATATATGAATTATGCCTAATCTAACTTCACCCCCTGTATTCAATAGGGGAAAGTGGGTCGAGTGAAATATTGTTAAAAAGCTCTTTAGATTCTGAAGCAACCATGTAATTTGTTTTCGTTTTCATCGATTCCGAAGGAAACGGCAACACTTTAAAATATCATTTGAGGTAACAAGCTTTGTGCATTTATCTCAACCACATTTTAAATACATGATTTTAAAATTTGTTTTACAACTGTATGTTTTTGAGTTTACGTGAAGTGATTATTACATTAAAAAAAACTGTTATTTCTTACTTTACTTTTTATTAAAAAGTGAAGTAAGGAATAACAGTCTTTTTTGTTTTTACATGTGAATTTTGAGATTTGTCTCTTGCCAAAAAATCATGTATCTTTTATATTAATAAATCGCCCATTAATTTTACATTCCTTGCTGGATTGTTAACTTATTTGTGGCGTCAGCAGGTTAAATTACAATTTCGAAATATTGCTGTTCCCTCGGGAATCAATAAAATCGAAAAGAAATGACACCGTTGTATTTAGAATCAAAAGAGCTTTTTTAACGATATATCACTCGATCCATGTTCCCTATTTAAAATCGGGAGGGGGGGGGGGGGGGGGGTGAAGTTAGGTTAAGTTCAGGGGTTGAGGTTATGAAGGTGGAAATGTAATCAAAAGTTGTCCTCCTCGAAACAAAAATCGACGTATCTCGGCGATTTTTTTGAAAATACCGCGTAACTCAACAAAGTCGCTTGTTAACTCTGAGAAGAAGGATGAGAGATTAGGTTCGGGGGTTGAGGTTATGAAGGTGGAAATATCAAAAAGTTGTCCTCCTCGAAACAAAAATAAACGTGTTTCGGCGATTTTTTTCGAAAATACCGCATAACTCAACAAAATCGCTTGTTGCCTCTGAGATGTAATAAAAATAAGACAATTAAACGCCGATCTCGGTTGTTGCCTGAATATCGTAATCTATCCTAATTTCACGTAACGTATTTGCAAAGTGTTATCAAGCCCATTTGCACCCCGACTGATTAACTTTAATATATGAGAATTCTATAAATTTGTAAGATATTCTAAATGTGAAAACTATTAATGATTTCGATAGCTAACGCCATCTAATGCTTCATAGTGGCATCGTCAGTGACATCCATTAGATGGCGTTAGCTATCGAAATCATTAATAGTTTTCACATATTGGCATTGTGGTCGGGACCACACTGAAGAGGACCTTGAAGTCCGAAACGCGTCTGTGGGTACCTGGTGCCGGAATACTGAACACAAATTCAATTTAGATATTCTAAATGTATCTATTTTATCAATATGCGATTGTGTAAACAATGGTGAAATAAAATTGTTGTCTTTTAGTACTAATCACTGAGTAAGTTAATCAACTTGGGTTGGGCATTAGTGTTTCAATTATTGTTTATAAACGGTAATATTAATGAATATTATGAATAGTAAATTGTGATTAAAAAAGGGATGATTAGTCTGAAGAGATTTATTGAAATTACTGTACATTAACGTTTAAACATATAACTCAAAATTCGTTTACTCGAGTGGGATGAGCTAGCCATAACATTGTGAAAAGTTTAAAGTCGATTTAATTAATTCCGCGGTCTTGATTACTCGTACGATTAATTATAGAAATTTAACAAACACAAGAAAAAAATCGAATTATATTATAGTTTATTTATTTATATTGTAGATATTATTATATATAAATATTGAATAATGCGGTAAAAAAGAATTATATAAATATATATTTAAGAGAAGAATGGACTTGTGTATGGACGTTTAAGGTTTTTTTATGAGGCCAGTGCGACGTGCAATTCCCGCGGACTGTAAATTAGCCCCCAGTGAAAGGAAGTAAAAAAAGTGCTGTTTTTATTTCCCAACCTCCCCCATCTGAAATTAATTAGACAAAAATAAGCGGAAATATGCGGCCCTTGAAGGTCAGTGGAAAAAAAACTAAGAGACTTTTTATGCGAGCTGACTGGATTTAGTGAAAAATACTGAGGAAAGGGGGGATCGAGCTGTAAATTTTTGGTGATTTAGATCCTCCCGTTCCGCAAAAGTAATGTAGATATTTTCGAAATGTATGTATATTTGGTTATAAATATATAAATAAATGAACAAAAAAAAATGCAAAAACAGATAATGATGAGAAGTTGTAAATAATCCGTTCTAAGGAGAATTTAAGGATATGAAATATACGAAAATTATAAAATAATGCACTTTTATGCCAAAGGTAGAGTAATGTTATCCATGTAGGATGATGTTTGTTAACTAAATTAACATGTTGATCCTCAGTTGCACCAATTAACTGATTTTTTAAGCAGAGTACAGCAAAAGTTGCAGAGTACAGAGAATTTTAGCTGTAATTGTTTTCATATGAAACCTTCAAAATGTAGACTATTAATGAATTTTATGAAACGCAGTTTGTTTTAATTTCTCTAATAAGATATTCAAACTTTTTTATTCTGGTGTTTTATTTGAATTTTAAACAAGGGTTTTCCACTCCCAGGTTGAGCATGAAGTAAAAATTTCGAGTTTAGAAAAACCTGAAAATTTGGTTTGGTCGCGTAGCGCGCAGCGCTACGCGACCAAACCAAATTTTCAGGTTTTTCTAAACTCGAAATTTTTACTTCATGCGCCAGGCGTATTAGCCGCTGATTTAGTGTGAAGTTCAAAACATATAGAGAGCTAATATAGGTCTCATAATATTAGAGGCCTCAGAGTAGAAAAAACTTAAGCTGTAATCTAATTTAAGAAAAGATCTAATTGTACAAAAACTCCGCGTGTTTTTGTCTTAACTACTACTTTATTTTGTGATGAAGTATTTTAAAAAAATAGTTATACTTTAAAGAAAGTGTAGGCTTTGTAACTGTCTTACTTAAATTGTTCGTAATTTCATGGTTGTTTAATAAAATCAAAATTAAACATCGCTAAATTGTAGCATAAAACTTCCTCTATTGATTATTTTTCTGCAATAACTTCAACATATATTGAATTTGTTTTTAAGTATACTTTATCCCGTTTTATATTCTGTATTTGTACAAACATTAATTCTTTCTAAAAATTGTTAAATTTTAAGTTTCTAACGAGTGTTTCTACTCCCAGGTTAAGCATGAAGTAAAATTTCGAGTTTAGAAAAACCTGAAAATTTGGTTTGGTCGCGTTAAAAATCTTAAATTTGAAGTTTCTAACAAGTGTTTACACTCCCAGGCTAAGCATATTCCGATACACACGCTGTAAATTTTCAGGGATTCGTTGCTTTGGATTTTAAAGTTCAATTTAAAGTTTCTTACGAGTGTTTCCACTCCCAGACTAAGCATGAAGTAAAATTTCGAGTTTAGAAAAGCCTGAAAATTTGGTTTGGTCGCGTAGCGCGTAGCGCTACGCGGCCAAACCAAATTTTCAGGCTTTTCTAAACTCGAAATTTTACTTCATGCGCCACGGGTACAAAACACTGAAATATTGTGACATTAAAAATATACTGCAAAATCAATTTTAAAAATATAACAGCTAAAACAGGATTAAAAATATACTGCTACATGAATATTTTGAATTTCACAATATTTCAGTGTTTTATACGCGTGGCGCATGAAGTAAAATTTCGAGTTTAGAAAAGCCTAAAAATTTGGTTTAGCCGCTCCGCGCTTCGCGCTACGCGACCAAACCAAATTTTCAGGCTTTTCTAAACTCGAAATTTTACTTCATGCTTAGTCTGGGAGTGGAAACACTCGTTAGAAACTTTAAAAACAAAAGCAACGAATCCCTGAAAAATTACAACGTCTACATCGGAATATGTACACTTAAATAGAAATCGCCGTGTAATGAAAAATTAATCCGTACAAATTGTAAAAGATTCTTTTGCGGAGGTTAGCAATTTTTGTTACTAATTTCTTTGCTAAAATAAACTCACTAGGATGCCGCGGGTAAAATCGTTTTTTTAAGTATATTTTATAGCGATCAACAAAAAGTTTGTACTTACCTTAAAATATCCCAATTTTTTTCAAATAATTTCATCCTTAAATAAGGACGCAGTTAAGACGATACCATGAGTTTTTTTCTTCCTCTGAGTTGGTGCAGCTGAGGTTTAAAAATGTTAAGGAGAAGAAATTCACGGGATTTAATTTGTGTAAAAAAGAATTGGAATTTATTTTTGTTCCTCGCAACCAAACGAGAAAATGCGAAAAGACGAAGAAGAAAAAAAGCGAAATATTTTGTATACCAAAATATTAAAAAATGTAAAAATAAAAAGGGTCGTCCCTGATTATAGTGATATTAATAGAAACAGAGATACGTAAAGAAAGTAAACGATGCTACAAAAAAAGTATACGTACCCTAATGTATTTACAAAGAAAAAAAGATAAAGCGTTTATTAAATTATACACAGGCGAGCTCGTAGGGACGGAAAGGGCACTTGGTCCCTTTAATACTTTAACAACTTTCAGGCCCTTTCAGCCCCGCCGAGCTCATTATTTATACTATCTAAATTTAGGGTTTTGCAGTGGCATGCTGTATATTTGTACCTATATGGATAAAAAAATAGCGTATAGTTATTTGTGCTGTGGTGTAATATTTTAGTAATAATAGAACTCTCAGTTTTTTGACCTGATCCCAACCCAAGGGATCAACACGGCCAAATCACGTTTTTTTTATATACATATATTATTATATTATTATAAAAAACAAAAAAAGTAATGAATGGGATATTTAAATATTGTAATATAAAATATATGATTTTCTTTTTCTTTATTTATTTATTTTTCTCACATTATCATTTTCTCTCTATCTCTCTAACTCTCGTTACGTTACAGTGCTCTTTTTGGAAAAATTTCTGTCTTGTGGATTTGATCTTATATATTACAATACATATAATTAATATATGTATAAATAAATATAATTGTAAAATACCTAAAGTCGTTTATCACTTTGTTGTTTGTAACTTTCCAAAACTCCCTTGATGATTGCAAGATGGCCTCGGTTTGGGGCACATCATTATTGGTCGACTTTGCGGCGGGGACCGCCTTTTGACAGCTTGATGGATCGATTCCGGGGGCGCCGGGGGTGTCGGCTGTCAATCAACCCCCCCGGGCCGGGGTGCCTTTTTTTTTCGTTTGTTGGAAATGAATGAATGAAAAAAAAATGGCCACTGAAATTAAAATAATTAAGTGCTTTTTTAAATTAGAGTGTGTGTACTTTTAAATTGAATTGAATTGTGTGAAATTACGAGTTTTAAATAATGATGGAAATTTTGGATTCTGCTGATGAGGAGTTTAAAGTTTGTGTAGGTTAATAATTAGGATAAGTAGAGTAATGATAATTACAAAAAAAAACTATTATGGGAAATCTGTTAACTCTTCGCGAAGAAAGGAAAAGCGTGTGTGGAACTACAATTAATTCGTCACGGAGAAAAAAAAATCGTGAGCGGATTTACATTTAACTTTATTCTTCACACAGAAAACAAAATATTGTGGATTTTTAATTAATTAAAGTGCCTACATTTAGTTCTATTCTTCATACAGGAAAAAAAGTGTGGATTTATAATTAATCTAAGTGCCTACATTTAATTTTATTCTTCACAGAGAAAAAAAGTGTGGATTTATAATTAATCTAAGTGCTTACATTTATTTTTATCCTTTACACAAAAAACAAGACCTATACATTTACAATTAATATAAGTGGCTATAAATAATATTTCTAGTGATAATTGTGTGCTGTAAAAATTAACTACAAAAAGAAGTGACATGTTAAAAACAAAGAATAAATATGCAATAGTGTTTTATTTGAACGCGATATCAAAGGGATTTACTGGGTATAAAACTGGAGACATTATTGGAATTTACCTCTTAATATGTTTGGTGAGTACATATGTTCATAGCAATTATATCACAAGATTTACTTAATTCTAAACATTAAATTATAAAAATACGAGAATTACTTTAACAATAAATTGAACCTTTTATAAATATTTAATAGTGATGAGACCAGTCGACTGAGAATCATTCTATCATCATCATTCTAAAGGGTGTTCCAACAAGAGTGGGAAATTAAAATTTTAAATAAACTACATTTTTAAACATTAAAAGTGCGATTCTTTTCGCAATCTACAACAAGTTAGTCTTACAAAGACTATATCAAACACTCATTAAAACAACTACTTCCCGGGCTAATACCCCGTCGGACATTGAACTATACAACAAGTGTTTTCTGCTACTTACAGTAACCAACTGCAAATGTAACAATTTGGGTCAAATTATTCAGGCCATCTATAGACGCGTTTCGAGATTTATCTCTCATCAGTATAGCTTCGCCATTCCCTCTAAACAATTTGACACCTTAGACTGGCGGTCACGTTACCGTTCAAACATAAGTATAAATGATATAGTCTTTGTAAGACTAACTTGTTGTAGATTGCGAAAAGAATCGCACTTTTAGTGTTTGAAGCATTCTGCAACCAAGAATTGGCAATTTCATTTATACTTATAACTACATTTTTGCCAAGAAAATACCGAAATTTTAATTTAATCATAAAGTAAACATGTGGGAATTATACATGAAACAACATAGCTGATAAATGCCCCCCTCGGCTTAACTGGAACATTTGCGTTCTTTTGACGACATTTTCAATCACGGTTTGGTATAACTGTAACTGGATTTTAGTAATACACTGTTAATCTCCTTTTTCAAGGCTTAGGTGGTCCTGGACTTGTGGACATATACTTTTGACTCCAACAAATTCCAGAGAAAAAAGTCGCAAAATCACACGATTTTACATCACGTGAAACAATGGCATTATTGCACGTGACATTCCTTGGCCGTGTAATCTTCCATTTACAGAATTGGTCGCCTAGACCAATTCTGTAAATGGAAGATTACACGGCCAAGGAATGTCTCATGTAATAATGCCATTGCTCACGTGATGTGTGGCAAATGGCACCGCCCTGTTAGAACCACATGTCTTCGAGATCCATGCCATTCATTTTAGGTACAATCAATTAGGTTATCTTGCGGCGATACCGTTCGGCATTAACTGTTTTTGCATCCCTGGCAGTATCTTCGAAGAAAAAATAGTCCAATGATGCCTCCAGCTCAAAATCAACACGAAACAGTAACACAATTAGGATTACTTTCCTTCTCATGAAACACATGCGGGTTGTCGTCACTCTACAATTGCGACAATTTTGCCCTCCAAAAATTGGACACAATTTGCTGATCGTGGCGGTAAAACTTTTACATTTTTGAAATAACGTTCAACTTGTATTGTTGCCTTGTTGTGTCGAAAAGCATCCATTTGTGTGAAAGCACAACAGAAAAAAATGAAAATATGAATTTGTGTTTAATATTCATTCATTGTGAATGAACAATTGCTGTATACAAACGTTTAGTTTGCCAGCTATTGACGATGCTACTTAAGCTAATGGGCATTAGATGGCGTTTACGCTGTCGAGCATTCGAGGGGCGTTTGTAAAGTCCGTGCAAAAATAAAAACTACTAACGTGTTAGGGCAAAATCTTTTTTATTTTTCGACTTAGTCTCCTTTTAGGCTTATACACTTCGTCCAACAATGTTCTAGTTTGTTGATCCCTTCCGAATAATAGGATTTGTCCATGTCTGCAAAATATCCATTAGTGTCTGCAATCACCTCCTCGTTTGAATAAAATCTTTGTCCCGCCAGCCATTTCTTCAAATTGGGGAACAAATAGTAGTCTGAGGGAGCCAAGTCTGGAGAATAGGGAGAATGTGAAACGAGTTGGAATCCCATTTCCATTAATTTTGTGACCACAACTGCTGAGGTTCTTGTAGGCCAATCGCGGGCGTTTTTCTTGCATCTCGGTTTTCAAACGGTCCAATAACGATAAATAATATTTACCTGTAATAGTTTTTTTTTCCAGATAGTCTAGAAGGATTATCCCTTGCGAATCCCCAAAGACAGTCGCCATAACCTTTCCGGCCGAAGGAACGGTCTTCGCCTTTTTTGGTGCAGATTCCCCCTTGGTAACCCATTGTTTAGATTGTTGTTTGGTCTCAGGAGTATAGCTTTCTTATGTCCAAATGTTCATGCAAAATATTATGTACCCGTTCAGTCGAGATGCTCACAGCACTAGCAATCTCACCCACCTTAACTCTTCTATCATCCATCACCATATCATGGATTTGATCAATGATTTCTGGAGTCGTAACTTCCACAGGCCGTCCAGAACGTTCAGCGTCACTTGTGCCCATATGGCCAGTCCGAAAATTTTGAAACCACTTATAAACTGTTCTAATCGAAGGTGCAGAGTCACCATAATGTTTATCAAGTTTCTCTTTAGTCTCCTGAAGCGTTTTGCCCTTCATAAAGTAATGTTTAATCACCACACGAAATTCTTTTTCGTCTATTACTTGAAAATCACTCGACTTCCTTGATTCACACGAATGTCAAACACAAAGAAATAGACCAATATGGCTGAAACTTGGTGTGCGTTCATTCAAGAGATGCTACTAACTAAACATGACCTCGATTAGTCAAATTTAAAATTTCCACTCTTGTTGGGACACCCTTCATTATTAATTAAAATCATTAAAACTTTGAAAACCATGTATCATCATTCATTCGAATGATAACCGACTGATCATTCTCATGGTCATTCATGTGGTGATTCGAATCATCATTCAAATGGTCATTGCAATCATTATATTTAAAACATCACCGTTCGAATTATTGAAATATAGTAATAATTAAATTGAAACCTATAAATACAGAACATTTTGTATACAATTCAAAGTAAAAATTACGTCAGCACATTTTATATTATTAACTAAATTAAGACATAGATACGATCGATTGAGACTTATACAAAATCCTGCGATGATGGTTGAAGATAAAAGGTTACCATTTCAAAATCCCATCACGTCTATCTAAATTTGCCCTAAAAAATAGAAGTATACATTATTATTTTTGTACTTTCAGCAAAGAAACGCATTTTAAAGATTTTGATTTGACAGCACAGTGAAGCAACATTTAATTTATTTAACCTTAATACCTAAGGTATTACTTAAGCTATCTAACTTTAATTATCGTATCTAACCTCTCTTCAGCAGACCTAATCCATATAAAAATTGGTATCTGGAATAAGGAGAGTGCGCATTGCTGCACTGCACTTCGACCTCTTCAGGCCTATTGTGCTGCTTCTCACTACGGGTCACCCATCCTCAGCTTAACCATCCCACGTTGTCTAGATAGTCTAGTATTACTGAAGTCGGCAAATCCCCGATGATGTTCATCGTCGGCCATCTTTCACCCAATATGGATCCTTTCGTAGACGAGAGTGCCAGGCATTCGCTGAGGATGTGCCTGGTAGTCTCTCCTTCCAAAATAAACCTAAGCTATCTAACTTTAATTATCTTACCTAACCTCTTTTCAGCAGACCTAATCCATATAAAAAAATGGTATCTGATATAAGGGGGAGTACGCATTGCTGCACTGCGCCTAGAACTCATTAGGCCCATTGTGCTGCCTCCCACTACGGTTCACCCGTCCTCAGCTCAACCATCCCACCTTATTTAGGTAGTCCGGTATTACTGTGGTGGACAAATCTCTGATGATGTCCATTGTCGGCCATCTTTCACCCAGTATGGATCATCTCGTAGACGAGTGCCGGGCATTCGCTGAGGATGTGCGTGGTAGTCTTGTCTTCCATTTCAAATCCTGTACAAGATGGGGAGTCATTGGTATATTAGCTACGAAAGTTAGGTTAAACGTAGTTTTAAGCAGCTAAAAAATTGGATTAAATTCAATGTATAAAGATTCTAGAAATGAAAAAAAAGTGTATAGTGGAATTCAGGAGAAATGTCCTATGACTCATTGATATGGAATGTGTGGTTCTAATTTATTAGAGAGTATGTCGACAGTTGTATCTGCAACGGTTTTTCCTAGCTGTGTCAAATTTTGACGTTACATGACAATGTCATACTGTTTAGGTCGCGAGTATATTAGTGTTCTTTCTTTTAGAAGAGCTTTAAATCATAACTTCTTGTGAATTTTTTGTTTTAAGTATACATATCCCAATTTCATGTTGTAAATTTTTAAATATTCGTTGTTTTCTTAAAAGAGGTCAATTTGAAGATTAAACGAGTGTTTTCCACTCCCAGACTAAGCATGAAGTAAAATTTGGAGTTTAGAAAAGCCTGAAAATTTGGTTTGGTCGCGTAGCGCGAAGCGCGGAGCGGCCAAACCAAATTTTCAGGCTTTTCTAAACTCCAAATTTTACTTCATGCGCCACGCGTATAAGACACTGATTTCAAGCGAAGTTTACTCGTTCACAATATTTCAGTGCTTTCAGTATTTAATATGCGTGGCGCATGAAGTAAAATTTTGAGTTTATAAAAGCCTGAAAATTTGGTTTGCCCGAGTAGCGCTTCGCGCTACAACATTTCTTCATAAAAGTGTGAAGAAAGGTTATTAGTGCTTTATTCATCAAACTTTCGTTTGAGCTTACGCAAAATCAACATAAATGCATTATTTATTTCTGTAAATATCTGAACTATTTAGTAGATGTGAAAATTAGAATTATACCACTTAAACTCACATTTAATTAAAATGATTTGTGGCTGGGTTTTTACAGATTTAGTTTTACGAAGACGTTGCCAAAATGTGACGTTTAACCTTAAAATTTGAAAGCTGCATACCGAAACATACGTTTTCGCATGTTCCATCTAAAATGCATAGCAGACATATTATGAAGTTTTCTGTTTCTTTTCACACACATAATCTGATGACATCAAACTATTTTCGTATTACATGTACTGGTGCAGAAGGCACTACAAATCAAGGAAACCATGGGACACCTTTAGTGAATATCACCTTATATTTATTTCTGTGGCTTGGAGCAAAAAAGCCAATGTAATTTTTTTGGAAAGTAAAATTATTGTTCAAAACATGATATACATAACCAGATTCTATGTAAACATATATATGAACCAAATTTCAAACATACAACTTGTACTTTATATTATTTAAAATTAAAATAATTAATCAAAACTTTCAATGCGATTTTCTAAAATGCGGAATTTTCGACATTAGCCTTTTTAGCTTCAAGCCAAAGATTGTTTTCCTAACAGATACAGAGATTTCAACCAGATATGTATAAACAGTACAACGGGCCTTGAAGGCTTCCTTTTCAAAAGTTCTTACTATCTTCCTTCACTCCTTCCGATTCTGTGCTGTTATCCTCTAATTTGTCTTGATTTCTCTTACATCTGCTAGGGCTGCTTTCAATTATTTTTCTTTGGTCTTCCTCTTTTTTTTCCTACCTTTTGCATAAAAAAGCATGTCTTCTTTCCGTCATAAGTTCCAGTTGTCCCATCCGTGTTGCTTTTTGTGCCTTTATGTATCTACTAGGTGGGGCAAAAGTATCATCATAATGAGACTTGGCTGCCATTTTGTTAGAAATAAAAAGTGGGCTACAGTTTAACGGAAAGTTTATTTGAAGATGTAAAATTATTTACATTTAGTTGAAAAAATTAGATCGGTCAAATGACCAACTCAGAAGCATCAACCAACTCAGAGGTCATTTGACACATTTGTGCTCGTTTTACGGGATTTTGAATTATTGCTCGTTATACATCTGGTTCTTGTTCAATGTTGGCTTTCAAGACTTGCAAGATTTGTGGATTGCCCTCGCAGTTAAAAAGTGATTGGCCCTTATTTTTATGAGGACGCCGACTGCACGATCGTAACTGTAACTGGTGAGCGCTACAGACAGATGTTAAAAGAGTCTTTTTGCCGCAAGTTGCTGAACTAGGTCTCGAGCATTGTTGGTTCCAGCAGGACGGAGCAACCGCTCACACAGCTCGGGCAACGATGGAGATGTTGAAACACCAATTTCCGGGCCATGTGATCTCCTATTTTGGCAATTTGAACTGGCCAGCCAAATCGCCAGATCTGACGGCGCCAGATTTCTTCCTATAGGGCTTTTTGAAATCTCGCATTTACCACAAGGTACCACAAATATTGCAAGTCTTGAAAGCCAACATTGAAGAAGAAATCACTAATTTTCTGATATTTTACGAGCAACAATTCAAAATACTACGCGGAGCGACCAAACCAAATTTTCAGGTTTTTCTAAACTCGAAATTTTACTTCATGCGCCACGCGTATAATATACTGATTTTAAATGAAGTTCGGAGCACACTAGCAAAGCAGTTCGCTAAAGACGTACATTCTGACTTCACATACAATCAGTGTTTTGTATGCGTGGCGCATGAAGTAAAATTTCGAGTTTAGAAAAGCCTGAAAATTTGGTTTGGTCGCTCCGCGCTTCGCGCTACTTCATGCGCCACGCGTATAATATACTGATTTCAAGTGAAGTTCGGAGCACACTAGCAAAGCAGTTCGCTAAAGACGTACATTCTGACTTCACATACAATCAGTGTTTTGTATGCGTGGCGCATGAAGTAAAATTTCGAGTTTAGAAAAGCCTGAAAATTTGGTTTTGTCGCTCCGCGCTTCGCGCTACGCGACCAAACCAAATTTTCAGGCTTTTCTAAACTCGAAATTTTACTTCATGCTTAGCCTGGGAGTGGAAATCACTCGTTTAAAGATTCAAATTAAACTCTTAAAAAATATGTACACCCAAAAGAAAAATACTCTGTTTTTCATTTACGAGTAAATAATAAGAATATAAAATTATTGTGTGATATAAAAATATGTGTAATCACCGTTTGAATCGCTGATGAAGGTCCGAATTGAGAGATCCTTCTTCCTTCCTCTCTATGCTTTTGTATCACCACTTGAATCAGGAGTTATGGGCAATAACAAGTGGTCTCTTAAAGTAATCTCCCAGTAAATCATTCCGGGCACACGCTACGCCACTTTATCTTGGTTGTTTGCGTGCGTGCGGCCCGCGCCAGACAGAGAAGGAACTACGAACGCCGTGCCGCCAGATAAATACGGGAACATCCATAAAATCGCAGATGATGATTTAAGATGGCCTATCTCTCCTCAGGATCTCCTCTTTTCGCCGCTTAGCGCCCGTGTTTACAAGGTGCATCCCCTACGAATAGACTAAGTTTATGGCCAATTAATATACAACTACTGTTCACCTTTGATTTACTGCCCTTCTTTAATCACTTTTATTATACAGGGTTCCCCATTTTGTCATTCGAATAAAAATCTACTAAGTCAAGCAACAAAATATTGTTTTATCTTTCTTAACTTTATTTACGTATCGTAGATAGTTGAGGCACTTACTTTTTGAAAATCTATGATCACTTAAATAAATCACTTAATGATTTTCAACTAATTGTATATTTCACGACAATTTTTTCGCAACGTTGTTGCTTCTTCTTATAATATAATAAGTTAATATATAAGTTCTTCACCTGAAGAAGCAACCACGTTGCGAAACAATTATCGTGAAATACACAATTATTTGAAAATCATTAAGTGTTTTATTTACTTACGTAGGCTACAATAGATAATGTTACAAACAAGATACAAGTAAGATGTGATCGTTATACAATTAGATCTAATACAATATACCTACTTGATTCTACTAATGTACAACTACTGCTGATGATTTATGACCTCAACATTTGATTCATATTTTTAAATAATGACCTCTGAATACCCTTTATCAACTTCAATACAACTTTCAATTCTGATTGCAAAAATGTACATTACCCGACGAAGCAAATATCCATCTATTCCTGTGGTTTCTTCTCGAATGGGGTCTTTTATAGGTGCTCAATTGATGAAGAGCGACTCGCAAAGACCCTTTACTTCAAATATTCCCACAGAAAAAAATCAGTTACCGTTAGATCAGGGAACCTAGAAGGCCAAGGCAACTTTCCAAATCGAGAAATTATACGGCCCTTACAAAATTCCCGCAAAATCCTCATTGAGTGTCTGGCTATATGAGCTGTTGCTCCATCTTGTTAAAACAACAGGGCACTATTCAGTAATCTCTTTTGACGTTTTGACGAACAAAACAAGTGTTTTACTTAACTTAATTACTCAAGAAATAGGATCTGGCCATTAAGTAATTGTATATTGTTCAAAATGCCAAGATTTACAGGACATTACGTAAAGTCAAATGTTAGTTAATTATTATTATGAATTGTTAATATTATAAGGTTGTTTTATTGGCAATTTATCTGATCAGCGTGGAAACAAATCGACGTGTAATAACGGTTTGAGTACTTGTTGAGTTGTGAAATTATTGAAAATCGCGTTTTGGGCGCCCCCAGGAATGATGAAAAGTGATCCGGAGATCTTCATACTAAACACTTATTCGGCCATATATTTCAGGGCCTGGTAGTCGGGACCGCAAACAGCTTTATGGAAAATGCTCGCCTGGCGGCACATAAATCAATAACACGACTCTCCGGAACGAGCTTTCTCCTTTCTTTCCGCGCCGTTCCCGCATCGCTTCCTCTCCCTCCCACTCCCAATCTTTGCCTGGCGTTTTAAATAATTAATGGTGCTGCACGTGCGTGATTCCTCCTTATAAGTATTATTAAATCGCAATATTTAAAGAGTTTTTTTTCCCTTCTTTTTAGTCGATTATTTACATTTTCATATTGTCTTTTCAAATATCAATAAATCAATCTTATCATAATAAATGAACAAAGAATTTTTACAAGGTGTATTTGAATTAATGAACAGAGTATACACAAAGTATGTTTACATTTATTACAGCAAGAATTAAATCTGAAAGAATCTTTGAATTTTTCATATATTTCCTTGTATTTTTCACTTTTTGAGATCATCCGGTCCATTATTTCATAATAATATGGCGAGGATGATTAAATACGCCGAAGAATTTGTTTTTAATTAACGGCGCAACAAGAAAAAAAATAGAAAATCTGTAAGCAATGCGATGACAGATATAACATAGACACAATTCTTTCCAGTTTCATGTAGTTTTTTAAATTACATGAAGATCTAAGTTACTTAATTAAACACGTATTTAATTCCTTAATTTGTCTATGCTAATACCATAAACAAATATCTATGCTAATGGACAAATATTGCCACATATATCGAGAATAATATAAGTCTATGCTAAACCATACAAAAATAAAGGTCAAGAAAGGGATGTAATTGTGATTTATTAAGCAAATCCTCTCAACCCGATCCACTATCAATTCATTTTATTAGTATTAGTGGCAGAATAAACCCGGAAGTCGCGGGTTCGAATTCTGCCCTGAGAAATCATTTATGGGTAATAAAATGATCTTCAGGGCCGGTATTCCCGAAATTGATCGCACGAGCCGATCGCATGACGTATGGCCGTTTCATACGCTCCGGTATTCCTGAAATAAAATCATACGACGTATAATATTTTAACGCATTTTCGTATTTTTCACGTTTGGCGATACTTTTGATGTTTGACGTTTACTCACCCTCGGAGTTAACAGCCGAGATTAGCAAAATTGCAAAAAAAACTTGTTTTTATCTGTTTCAGATTACTCGCCAATCGTTTAATTCAACATCGAAGGCGTCTTTAAAATTTCAAGCCACGTCTTGACCATCATCTTAAGAAGCCATCTTCAAATGCAAAATAAATAAAAACAAGGTTCTTTTCAGAACCACCAAAACTTACAAAGAAAACTTTAACAATGAATTGACCTTATCCCCATTTACACATAAAAACATGCGACAGCCAGAATAGCATAGTGACCAAAACTGGTGCCAAAATAGCGACCAAAACTGGTGTCAAAATGGCGACCAATAGGCTTCGCATTCATTCTTTTCAAATAAACAGTTTCTACAAAAGCGTTCGGATCGGTCGTATACGTTCACATTGCACGATCTCAGGGATACCGGCCCTGATCGCTGGTCTTTGTAGAGCGAACAGTCAGTGACGGCTGCACGATTGATCTCATATTAATAGACTATAGGCTAGATAAGGAAAAAATAATCCGAACGAACCATAGCTGGAGATAGATTGTTGCAGAGGTTTCGTAGGAGATATTGATTTGTTTATTTGACTAGCAACAACTTCCCCATGATCTGCCCATAATAAGCCCTGGTCTAAGATGGATTTCTAAAAATTACACGTGTGTATCGGTAATATCCTTGATTGGTTTACTTAAGGTGAATGTTTTAGTGACAATTTTTTCCTGATTTAGATAAAGTCTATTGCTTCAAAACAAGGCACATCTAATGACATTCATACCCGAACCAGATGAAACCAGCGTGGTGCAAGTGGCGCAAACTGAATTACCCTACCAGCATCAATGTAATTCGAGAAAAAATTTATATAAATCAGGAAAAGCCCTATAATAGAGCCTTATGGTGCGCCTTGATCCAGGGACATCGGTTCTGAATACTTACTATTGTAGAAAACACCTGCTTTCAGTTCGTCAAGTAACTCAGCAACAATTTTTGACTGGTACCGTGAAAATTGTAATTATGTAGTTTATCATTTAAAGTGTCATTATTCATCTGCCTGATAAAGCCACTGTGTGGCGAAACAATTGTTGCAGTGTCAATCAATAAACAGTGAAATCTTAACCAAGTGTGTTATTTACTAAAAGTGTTGATATGGAATTTCACCAACTAACAGCCTCAACTATTAAATTATTTAAAGTGTCGTAAGGTACACAGTCAAATGCTTTACTTAGATCAGTAAAATTAGCCAGCGTTGACTGTCCTGCTTCAAACGATTCAATTATTTGATTGATCAGCTTCATCACAGCATCAACGGTAGATAATCTTCGATGAAAGCCATATTGGCGATCTGAACACAAGGTGTTTTCCACAAAGTAAGAAGTTATTTGCAACGACATCACCTTCTCCAAAGTGTTTGCAAAGACAGGTACCAACGATGTAGGTCAACAGTTGATCATATCGTCTATATCTCCCTTTTTATAAAATGAAAAATGTTAAATCTTTAAAATACCATGGACGGCAAAGAAAACAAGTTACGAGGTTATAAGATTGGGGAAAAGAGACAGAGAACTGCTAACCACCATCAAACGCAGAAAAACCGCGTATTTAGGCCATATATTGCGTAACCAAAAATATCAATTTGTACAACTAATAATAGAAGAAAATATCAAAGGAAAGAGAGGAATTGGGAGAAGAAAATTGTCATGGCTTCGCAATGTCAAACAATGGACAGGACTAAAAATTATAGCAGAACAATCTTCTGCGTTGATTGCATCGTTCTCAATTACCTTCAGTCGAATTACAAGTGTATCTATGTATTTGGATTTACTTTGTAGTTCAATATTTAGTCCATCAATCATTTCTTATTTAGTTGCTTGAATACTTGAATTAAATGACGTATTATGGAGAGTCTTTGTACAGCAAACAATTGTATGTACTTCTAAATATTGAATTTTTTTGTTTTTATTTCTGCAAGCCATATGATATATATATATTGTGGCAATTAATGCAAACGTAATTCTTTAAAGAGACATTCTTACAGCATTTAAATGTTGAAAACGGTTGCGACATTTTGCGAATTAAATAAAGTCTGATAAAACGAACGAAAACAGAAAAAATAGCTTCCACTTGGATATGGGAATCGAACTCGGTTGTTGCATACAGCACGAAACAGAGACAAGATGCAAAGGTGATCGCAAACATCCACTAAGCATTGAAAGAAGAGATAAATGGGATGAATGTGATGTGACGTCTTCAGTATAAATAGGTTATTTTTATCTCTTTCTTTTTCAGCCAGTTGAAGTACACTTCTGGAGGTAGGCCTTCTTTATAGACTTCCATGCTGATCTATCTTGCGCCGTCTGGTACCACCTGTTTCCTGCTCATTATCTTTGTTTTTGACAGATTCATATGAAGGCGTGCTGTTCTTGAGACTTCGTCCAGTTCACACATCATATCTTCTAGTTCTTCGATGTTGCTGATAAATATTATTTTGTCGTCAGCAAAGCGTAGATAGCTTAGGTGTTTTCCATCTATTTCAATGCCTTTATTTTCCCAATTAAGTCTTTTAAATAAGTTATGGTTTGTATATCGTATGTAAATGGTAGAAAACGTCTTAGAATTGGTTCAAACATTGATACGATGCTGGCTGATAGTCATAGTCACCATGGCCATTAAAAAATCACTATTCATCAATAAACATTCATTCATTTATTATACTACATGGTAATGTTTTTTTTATTGATTTAGTTAAGTGAAGATTATAACTTAACTTAACTAAAGCGTACATTTTAGGCCGAACACCATTGAGCCAAACTCCATTATACGTATATTTTAATTGCAGATATCATCAGTTTAATATTTGTTATGTATAACATTACTACTTACTTACTTACTTACTTACTTACTTAATAACTGAGATTGGTCAATAGGGCCTTGTTGTTACAGCCATTAAGTTAGAAGAAGGTAATAAATAAGGCATCAATTACAATAACTGTTTAAAAAATGTCTACTTACCTGAAGTAAAGATGATCAAAAAATTGAGTTTTTTTATAAATATAGAGGAGAGAGAAAAACAGTATTTCATTTCATTTTTGTTTGTATTTCAGATGTTAGCACCAACAAAGTCAGTGAATATAAATAAATAAAATGGAAATCTTCTTCCCCGGACCGCTTCAAATATTATAATATATTTTATGATGGGTGACAAATTCATGAAATTATATTTTTTCAACAATTAAAAAAAAAAATTAAATCAAGCCCAATATTAGGAACTGTTTGGCAAATAAAATGATGTGTATTTTTTGATATGGCTTGTTCTTTTAGCAGGATAAATTACTGTCTAATCAAAATGATTACCAATCAATTAATTTTCTTCTAATATATGATGACAAGATTTTTATGACAAATGATCAAATTTGAGTTAGATTTTTTTTTACTTCGTGTAATATGATGTATGTTTTTTAAACTAGGAATGCTTAGATCTAAATAGAAATTGGAAGATACGATAAAATCGATTGCCAATTAATTTTATTATAATTTTAATAAAAATAAGCTTAATATTTGTATTTCTTTAAACCTTTCAGGACTAGTGTAAGAATACCTTCAATATTGTTGTTTTTGTTGGAAAGATATCTATCCCAGTGGTTTTATTTAGAACGATGATAATAGGTGAATATTTTATTAGTAAAGCAACATTCACTAAAACACAACTTTATTTAAAAAATATGTGATGTATACATTTTGGACACAAATCATAATCAGTAGAATCTGATGAAATTTGGTTAGATTCTTGAAACCAATAGCTTTCAGAGATGCACCTGCCATATATTTCAATTTGAAGCTTTAAACGAGTGTTTTCCACTCCCAGGCTAAGCATGAAGTAAAATTTCGAGTTTAGAAAAGCCTGATAATTTGGTTTGGTCGCGTAGCGCGTAGCGCTACGCGGCCAAACCAAATTTTCAGGCTTTTCTAAACTCGAAATTTTACTTCATGCGCCACGCGTACAAGACGTTGATTTCATGTGAAGTTGACTTTTTCACAATATTTCAGTGTTTTCAGCGTTTAATACGCGTGACGCAAGAAGGAAATTTCTAGTTTAGAAAAGCCTGAACAGAGAGTTTTTCTTCTAAGTATACATATCCCAAATATATGCTGTAAATTCTTAAATATTCATGTTTTTTTTTTCAAGTTCATTTTGAAGCTTTAAACGAGTGTTCTCCACTCCCAGGTTAAGCATGAAGTAAAATTTCGAGTTTAGAAAAGCCTGAAAATTTGGTTTGGTCGCGTACCGCGAAGCGCGGAGCGACCAAACCAAATTTTCAGGCTTTTCTAAACTCGAAATTTTACTTCATGCGCCACGCGTATACGCCATTGATTTCAAGTGAAGTTTACCTGTCTACAATATTTCTGTGATTTTAGTGTTTAATACGCGTGGCGCATGAAGTAAAATTTCGAGTTTAGAAAAGCCTGAAAATTTGGTTTGGCCGCTCCGCGCTTCGCGCTACGCGACCAAACCAAATTTTCAGGCTTTTCTAAACTCGAAATTTTACTTCATGCTTAGTCTGGGAGTGATAACACTCGTTTTCAGCTTCAAATTGAACTATTTTTAAAATAGCGTGTGCATATCTATACTTCAAACAAAAATTCCCTGTGTAATGATATATTAAATTAAATAAAAAACGCATTAACCAAATGTTTATTTATACACCACATACAAAAATAATTAATTATGTAAGCAGTTAGTAGAAAAATAACGGATATACCTTTTTGCACTATTTATTTAAAAAATGCTAGATGCACATTTCGAGTATATTATTATTTACAAAATGCGAAACAAGTTAGTTAGCTATGCAAAACGTGTACGTATTATGCATAACTAACTTGTTTAGAATTTTTTAAGCAATAAGTGAAAAATAAAATGCTACAATTATATTTGTGTTTTTGAGCTAATAACAAAAATGTTTCACACTAGACATTTTTGTTATTAGCACGCATAAAGATTAAAGAATACAACTGTGTTTTTATACAATTATATAATATTAGGTAATTTCAAATTAAAACACTTGTTTAGTTTTATGTCTTTGTATTCAGTTTTCTAACACGTGTTTCGGTCAATGAAGACCATCCTCATAGGAATTACAAAAAAAATATATTTTTATAATTCCTTTGAGAATAGTCGTCATGAAACACGAAACACGTGTCAGGAAACTGAATACAACAACATGAAACTGAAACTAAACAAGTGTTTTAATTTGAAATTACTTAATATTATAATTTCGTTTGATCAAGAGTGCAGGGAACAAAGTATTTAGCACAATTATATAAATCTTCACGTGAATCAACAATAATATTTATGCATACACTAGGAACTATAGATTAGTAGTAGTTACATTCCTTAATCTTTATTATTTTATTTAAATTCTAAATGTACATTTCAGGCACACTGTGCCCTTTTTCCAATAATCTATTAAAAAAGAGCACATGGTGCATGAAATGTACATATAGAATTTATACAAATCCCTAACTAACACTTCGCGTAACTCTTTTTTGTTCTCTTAGATTTAAATTTGAATTATGTAACTATCTGTACTTGTGTGTAATTATGTATAGTTGTTAAGATTATTTGATATGTATATTCATTTATAAAATGGCAAAATACTAATAAAGATTATTATTATTATCTTTCACTAGGAACTATTGTGAATTATTTAAATTTACATGATATATAAATTAATCACATAAACATTAATAAAACGTGTTATTTAGAGAAAACAGATCGATACGAAGTTATAAAACAGGGACTTTGTATTTCTGTCCACGACACGCTGGCAAGCAAGGAAAAGGCAGTGCGAGGAGAGCGAGAGAGAGAACTCGTCGAGCGGACGAACCTCGTTTTCAAATTAGGCGCCTTTCGGGGGCCATTTGGTTTTGGGCCGGTCCTGGCGCGCTCCACCTAGAACGCTTAGTAACTGTCAGTGAGCTGTCAATTGTGCACGGCCCCCTAGATTTGTCAAGGAGAACCGGCGCCGCCCCTGTACCGCGGACGGAACGCCGATTGGCCGACGCCGTCAGTTTCCTGAGTATGATTAGTGATAGCACACATGACTACGCTGGAACCACTCGCAGGGCTGCTTCCTAGCGACGCCACTGGCTCTCGCGGTGAGTACCTGAACTAGCTAATTGCTACCTTTACCTTCGTCGGGACAACATCGCGCCAACGGATCAAACGACTGGTTTTAACATGCTTTAAAGTTCTTCAGTTACAACGAAAAACATGAAAAATTATTAAAACTGCAAAAAGTAAGCTCGCTCTATCTATTTAAACAATTCTCATCTGTCTCAAACTCTTTTCTAAGCATGTGAAAGCTATTTGTATCAACTTATTTGAAATAGAGAAATATGTGTACAACATTTTCATTAGCGTGTATTTAATTTAAAGAAACTACTCAACAATCGTAGAGTAATACTAATAAGATTAATATTTCATGTAGATTTAGTGATTGCAAATCTCTTTCTTGCACAAAAAAGCTCCTTATAAAAAAACGCTCAACAATAGAGAATAACTGTATTTTTTTGAGTTTGCGTTTACGTGAGTGATTATTACACTAAAAAAGACTGTTATTCCTTACTTCACTTTTTATTTTTATCGTTAGATGTACATTTCGAGACATAAAGTGCTCACTATCAATAACAAACTGGACAGTTTGTTATTGATAATGAGGACTTTGTGTCTCGAAATGTACATCTAACGATAAAAATGAAAAGTGCAGTAAGGAATAACAGTCTTTTTTAGTGTAACAATTGAGAAGAGTATTTTCGGTTGTTATTTCAGTATACTTAGTTTAAGAAAATGATTCAGAATACCACCAATTACACTTATTTCATATATTTTTCAAATTTAAAAAAGTAAGCTTATGTTGAGTCATTTTACTTAGTATAACCCTTTTCTTGCACAAAAAAAGTTCCTCACAAAAAACGCAACAATAGAGAAGAGTATTTTCTCTTATTATTTCATTTCAGTATACTTAGATCCAGAAAATTATTCAGCAGTACCACCAAGAAAATTTATTTTATGGGTTTTTTTCCTATTTAAAAAAAGTAAGCTCATGCTGATTCATTTTACTTGTTCTAACCTTTTTTTTGAACAAAAATCTCTTTGTAAAAAGAAATATCTCTGCAATAGAGAAAAGAATTTCCGTTTACAGTGTATTTACTTTAAGTAAATTATGAAGCAATACCACCAACAAGACATTTGATGTTTTTTAGTCTCTATTAAACAAAAATCTCCTCATAGAAAGAAAGCTCTCTGAACTAGAAAAGAGAATTTCCATTTACAGTGTATTTACTTTAAGTAAATTATTCAGCAATACGACCAACAAGACATTTCATCTGTTTTATTCATAATTGAAAAAAACGCTACTCGTATAAAGAAAGTTTTCTGTAATAGAGAAAAGAATTTCCGTTTCCAGTGTATTTACTTTAAATAAATCATTTAGCGATACCACCAACAAGACATTTGATGTTTTTTAGTCACTATTAAACAAAAAAGCTCCTCGTAGAAAGAAAGCTCTCTTAACTAGAGAAGAGAATTTCCATTTACAGTGTATTTACTTTAAGTAAATTATACAGCAATACGATCAACCAGACATTTTATGTGTTTTAGTTACAATAGCAGAACGCTCAGGTTGGTTCATTTTACTTATTAAAACAGTTTTTATACATGTTAAACCTTTTTCTTGAATATAAAAGTTTTGCGTGCAACAGAGACAAGCAAACGTGATTTTTTTCACATGTTCGTGTGTTAATTCTATTTTCCAGAAGAAACTGTTTCAGAAATTAGTACTATTTTCGTGTATTTCACGTTAGCTTAATTGTAATAACCAAGAATTCTTTGAATCTTGTGTTTTGATAGGTTGCAAAAAAAATGAAATAAACACAAAGCTTAACTTAAACAGTTACATTTTTAAGGAAATTGTAAAGTGTGCGCTAGTTTCTTAGAACAGTGTAGTTGACTACTTTTTTATTTAAGGTAATAATACGTTTGTTTTTCACTAATACAAGGCGTTTTTGTGAATAAAAACCACACTAGTAGTCATTTAAAAAGAAAAACACGTTTGTTTTTCATTAACATATGTCGTGTTTGTGAATACCTACTATATTTAAAAAAACGCTACGCATTTGACAAACATTTGATGACATCAATTAAAAATAGTTTCCTTGGACTTCGAGAGAGATCGTTTTTTTGTTTATTCAAGCCAGATTGTTTGCAGTTGTTATTATTTTGTAGCAAAAATAGTTTCCTTGGATTCGAGAGAGATCGTTTTTTTTTTGTTATTCAAGTCAGATTGTTTGCAGTTGTTTTTATTTTGTAGCTTCGTAAACATACAACAACAAAAGATGTGTGCACATTTTGTTTTTAGAAATTTTTGTGTAATATAAAATTACAAATTATGTACTTACTTTTCCAATTATTTTTCGACATTAGTTTTTATATTTTCCACATTTTTCTTAATTATATTCTCTATTTCCATTATCAGATATTGTAATGATAACAATGTAATACCTGTTTTGGTGATCATTGCCTTTCTTATTTTTTATGCACTAAACCCTTAAAATAGATAGATAGATAGATAATTTATTTCTGCATATTGCCATACATAGTACAGATACAGTTGTCAATAATAATCAGCACATTTACAATAGTTTATAAAATTCGTCTATAGTATAGATGCAATTGTCAATCAAGAGTTTTTTTAATTTTGCTTTGAAACATTTAAGATTTAATTTTTTATAAATATCAGGAAGCTTGTTATATATGAAACTACCAGCATAGAGAGGGGACTTTTTATATCTTTCACTAGAGGGTTTCTGTAGATATATGTTCTTTGAACATCTTGTGTTGTGATCATGGATATTGTTACTTCTTTTATAGTGTTTATTGTGATCGTGAATGTAGCACAACAACTTCAGTAAATATATTGATGTTAAAGTTAGTATATTTTTTGTTTTAAATGCCGTTCTGCATAATTCGTTATGCTTAATATTAAATAATAATCTTATGATGCGTTTTTGCATTACAAATATTTTGTTCGCAATAATAGAATATATTCTTTATTTATGGAAATTGTTGTTAATACAAAATTGTATGCCTGCAAATTCATCAAGATAGACTTGGATCATTTGAGCTTTCAGCCAATATTCAAACTGAATCACTGAATTAGTTAAACATTAAATAATCTAAATTTTTAAAACAACAGGGTGTTTTTCTTTTAAGTAGACATATCCCAATTATAGTATACCGGGTGTTTGATTAAGCGTGGCCACCGGCTGTATCTCAGAAACTATGCAGAGTAGCATATTGGGGTAAAAAATTGCAGGGTAATAGTGGCAAAAAGAAATCACTGGAAATTATTTTTAAGTTCCTAACTCCGCCGCTAGAGGGCTTAACATCTATTGCAAAATACAAAAACAGATGTTTGTCAAAAAACTGCTAAATTAAGGTAGGTTGAAAATATTAAAATCGTAATCTACGCTGAATTTGGCTCAATTTTAGCTACTCACTTGTTTCTTTATCTCACACATATGAAGTAGGGGAGAGCGGGAAAGTGTGATCATCAAACATCATATAACTTTGGTTAGAATTAACCGAAATTATTCAAATTAGTCTCGTTTTCTAGGTTACTGAAAGCACAATAAATCACATTTTAATTTCGTTTACGTTAGTTCTCATAGTAAGCACCAGAGGGCGTTTTTGGAATAACCACCATATTTTCGAGATTTTCTTAAAAATTTCAAATGGTAAGCTATAGTTCTCCTATGCTGGTTTGTTGCAGAAAGAAATATCGAGAAAAATGACGAAAACGACATCCTGATATCTTTATCCTAACCGAAAAATTATAGTAAAAAGTTTGGTAGATATACCCATTTTCATCCGCACACCATATAAAAATATATTTTAAAATCTAGTAAGCCTTTGGGCTCTTTTGTTTTATGTTCAAGAGGTCAAAAACAATAATTGAAAGAATAACAGAGATCACTTGCCCCATTTATAAGTGAAGAAAATCTATGATTATTTAAAATCTCAAAATATTGTAGGCTAGGGGAATATTTAAATTTAGTAGAATTTTAAAAACAGCGTATAATTAATACAATTGAAAAGACTTATGACAATACTTTATTGGAGAAATAACAAAGAAACCATAACAAAAGAAAACAGATACAATAATTAAATCTAGCTTTGCAGACAGAGGGCGCAATTTCTATCGCAAAGGATAAAAAAAGAAATTATTCAAAATGCCAAATTAAGCTACATATGTTAAAAATATGTAAACCTTAATCTACTCTAAATTTAGCTTTATTTTAACTACCTTCTCTTTTCGTTTACTCTCACGTAGGATGCAGAGGAGAATGAAAAAGTCTAATCATTAAAATGGTTTACCCAAATTTAATAAACATTGACTTATTTGAAAAATAATTGAATACACTTTTAAACACTATGTATTCTGATTTAATTTAGTGTCTATAGTAAGTACCAGAGGGCGCTATTAGTACAAAATACCCCATTATGCACAATTTTTAATATATCTCTGATTAGGATGAAGATATCGGGATGCGGTTTTCGCCAGTTTTCACACAATTTCTTATTTTAATTCACTATCGTAACTTACGTATACCTTCCAATTTGAAAATTTAAGGAAAATAGAGAAAATACGGCGATTGTCTCAATCGCACCCTCTGGCGCTTAATACCAACACTAAAATAAATTAGAGTGCATTATATTAGGTAAAATTTATCGTAGATTAGGGTTTCATATTTTTCACATCGCTTAATTTGGCATTTATTTGATAAAAAATGTTTTAATTCTTTACTATAGAGATAGCGCCTTCTTGCGGCGAAGCTATGAACATTAAAATAATTTCCAGAGATTTCTCTTGGCTACTTTTACACTCAAATTTTTGACCGCAACATGCTACGATGTATAGTTTCTATGATACAGCCGATGGCCACGCTTAATCAAACACTAGTAGGTATATGCTGTACATTTTTAGATATTTGTTATTTTTTTAATAGAGTTCAATTTGAAGCTTTAAACGAGTGTTTTCCACTGCCAGATTAAACATGAAGTAAAATTTCGAGTTTAGAAAAGCCTGAAAATTTGGTTTGGCCGCTCCGCTTTACTTCATGCGCCACGCGTATAAAACACTGAAATATTATGAAGTTTATAATATGCTACTAAAAAATGCTACAGACGTATGTTTTTGACTTTACTTAAAACCAGGGTTGTTAAAAAACCGTTTTTTTGTTTTCGTTTTAATTAAAACAAACAGTTTTTTTTGACAAAACGTGTTTTTTTTTTTCATTGAAACAGCGTTTAAAATATTAGCAATTGAAAACATGTTTTAAACGTGTTTAAAACACATTTAAAACGTGTTTAAAACTGAATACACAGGGTATTTTTCTTTTGAGTGTACATAGCCTGATAATTACATCGTTTTTTTTTAAATTTGGGGGAATTCGTTGTTTTAAAACGGTTAATTTGAGGCTTTAACGAGTGTTTTCCACTCCCAGACTAAGCATGAAGTAAAATTTCGAGTTTAGAAAAGCCTGAAAATTTGGATTGGGCCGCGTAGCGAAGCGGAGCGGCCAATCCAAATTAGGCTTTTCTAAACTCGAAATTTTACTTCATGCGCCACGCTTAAAAACACTGATTTACAGTGAAGTTCTAAAAAAAACACATACAAAAACAATTATAGGCAACCTAATATACATTAGAGTTATTGAGTTGCCTATAATCACTGTTTTAAACAATTTGTTCAGCACAGAATTTGGTTTATGTTTCATTCACATCTGCATATTAGATTGCTAAAGCTGTATATTTTAAACTTTACGATATTTCTTTCTTATTTTGTATTATTTCAATGTTAAAGAGGTATCTCGTGACTAAATAAATAAATACATTTCAGTGTTTTATACGTGTGGCGCATGAAGTAAAATTTCGAGTTTAGAAAAGCCTAATTTGGATTGGCCGCTCCGCTTCGCTACGCGGCCAATCCAAATTTTCAGGCTTTTCTAAACTCGAAATTTTACTTCATGCTTAATCTGGGAGTGGAAAACAGTCGTTGTAAGCTTCAAATTTAACTCTTTAAAAAACACAACGAATGTCGAAAATTTTACAACGTATGCATATGTATACTTACAAAATAAATTAGGTAAAATATACGGAAACTTGCCTTGTTAATTTAAAGAATAACTGTTAAAGATATGTATTCACAGAGCAAGTGTATGAGTTTTAAATTGAGTAAAGTAAAATACTAGTATAAATGAAATTGCCAATTCTTGGTTGCAGAATACTTCAAACAATAAAAGTGCCGAGATTCTTTTCGCAATCTACAACAAGTTAGTCTTACAAAGACTGTTTTTGAAATAGTCTTTGTAAGACTAACTTGTTGTAGATTGCGAAAGGAATCTCTGCACTTTTATTGTTTAAAACACTAGTTTTGTTCCATATTTTTATGGGCAACTCTGGCAACTGAACATAAAAAAATATAGAACAAAGCAAGTTTTCGGGCTTTTCTAAACTCGAAATTTTATTTCATAAGTGGAAACCTTCGTTGGTAGCTTCAAATTCAACGATTTTAAAAAAACAACAATTATCTAAAAATGTACATCGGAAAAAATATCCTTTCACTTTATTCACCTGGAGGAATGTTTCCTTCAACTGATTCCAAAAAGCGATAACAACTCTTATTCTTTTCGCAAACCATAGACTTTCCGGTGGTCGTGTAATCTGGCGACGGTGTCAGCGACTTTGAAAAGGGGATAAAACCTTGAAACTGGTTTAAAGGTGTAATCTGTTTCATTTTGCGAATACCTCTTGCATTAATTCGACGACAAAGAGTTTCGGGCGGTTCGCAGAAGCGATTTGAATAGATGCAAGGTAAAAGTCACGCAATTTTCGGGGTAGACTTTTGTTGCCCGAAAGTGAACCAGTTTAAATAGTTGCGGGCGCACCGAGACGAATTTGCAAATTGGTTAGGGTTTTGCAAAAAGGTGTGCACGTAGATTTTAAAGACGGTATTTTTCAGGTGGTTATAGTAATTTTTCAGTTTGAGTTTGTAGAAGAATATTGAATTTCAATTGAGCATGGTACTTAACTAATACATTTGTTGTATTCATAAATTGTTTACACAATCACATATCGATGAAAGAGACATGATTAGGATATATTACAAAGTTATAAATAAATAAAACCTTTATTTACGGATGTACCATTTTACAGAATATAAAAATATTTTACAAAGTAACAATTCAATACTAAAAATAGAAACAAAAATATTAATGACAACAAAGTAATCTTTTAAAAATTCTCAAAAACTGGGGAAATGTATTACAAAAAATATCAAAATCAGGATAAATTAACAACAACAACACTACTCTACTTTATTTCTACCATTTTGTATTAATGTTTATTTTTAGTATTAATGTTTATTTTTAGTATTAATCTTTATTTTTAGTTAGTATATTTAAAAAAAAACTGTATTTTTCTCTGTAAATAGAATTTATTCTGCTGAAAAATAAATGATTATTATTATTATTATAACAAAGAATTTGCTGTACGCATAAGACGTGTAGACGGAGTGTGGACACCATAATTCGTGTTATGGAATGGTATGCGAAAAAGCGGCGGATTCCGACATAAGCGAGTATCAAATTTTATAGGAAAACACATGCGAGAAAGAAGAGCCGAACATTGGATGTCCCCATTAAATAGTTTGTAAACTAATGACATATCAGCAAAGTACCGCCTGCAACATAGTTGATCAATATTAAAATCAACGCTAACATTTATATTATTATATCTCGACTTAAATGCTAGATATTTAATAAATTTGCTTTGAACATCTTCATTACGTTTGATATAAATCTTTTGAAACGGACTCCATACACATGAAGCGGATTCTAAATGGAAACGAACGTATCCAAATATGCAATTTTAAACGACAATACCGACAGATCCCTGGAAAAACGTTTAATATACCCTAGCATTATAGCCGCGCGATTACATATAAAATTAATACGATGTTCCAAACTGGGTTTAGCGGCAAACCAAACCCCAAGGTCTTTCATTATATTAACTTTGAAAATAATTTTGCCATCAATATGGTAATTAAAATCTCATGTTACTATCTTACGTGAAAAAGTTAGAGATTTACACTTGTCAATATTAAAACTGAGACCGTTTAAAATGCACCAGCTAGCTAAGGAGGGAAGATCATTTTGAAGTAAAAGACAATCACCAATCGCGTATTTCTCTAAACAACTTTAGATCATCAGCAAATACCAAAAAATTTGAGTATTTAATTGATAAAGAGATGTCATTAACAAAAATAAGGAATAATAAAGGACCACACTGCGATCCCGGGGGTACCACAGAAGGAACGCAAAAGGTATAAGAAAGATGGTTTTTTATTTTGACACATTGTGAACGGCCTTGTCAAAAGCTCTGAAACCATTTTTATATTGTAGAATTGTGACTTAATCAGAGGTTTAATCAATGATTAGTGGATAACTAAGTTAATCAGTCGGGGTGCAAATGATCTTTAAAGTTTAACTTATTTAGCGATTAAGTTTGAAAATTGCCTAAACATTTGACGTTGTTCTGATTTTCTTGTGAACATCAGATCAACGTCGAATTACTATTCTAATGAAATTTAAGCCTTTTCTAGACTTTAATGAAGGAGTGGAAAGTCTCGTTAGAAATTTCAAATTGAACGAATTAAAAAAAACAGTAAATGCCTAAAAAATTAATAAATTTCATATACATGGTTTCACTACATGTACTGAATGGTCAAAAAAATAATAATAATAATAATAAACGTCTTTATTTATACAAAAAAGAAACATGGTGTAGAATGTACAGCAAAATTACATAGGCGAAGTTCAGTCGATCTGATAGTCAGATCAACTGTATTGAAAACATTCTTCTGGGGAACAAGTTTTGTAGACGATGTTGTTCGGTTTTTCTTTGTATTCGCATTGGTTTTTTAAATTTCCTAAAATTTATCATACATCATCAATTTCAGTGTTATTTTAGCATAACATAACATCTATTTCCGTTTCAAACCACGAACCACAAATGAATTAAAAAAAAAACTTAATGCACCTCATCATTAATCCTATCCCGACAAAGCAACCGAGTTTTCCCAGAGATAAATGTCACACGAAGCATGACCGCACAACCTTGTTCTTTGAGTCGTATTTTTGAAATAATTAAAGGTGAACGTGTGTCCGTTCTCGCCTTTATTTTACAATTAAATTAATTAATGCACGCGTTGCTTTAATCTAAGGCGTGCGGCGTTGTTGTTCCTTTTTTTGCGTTCGCTCGTTTGAAAGTGTAATTAATCTAATTCGTAATTAAGCGGGCGAACGATAATCTTTTGTTTTAATGTAATTGCGTAATGTAATTACAACGTTTTTTTTTGTTTTTAAGAGTGTGTAGGTTGTGTAAACATTTTCGTGCTCATTAATTACGATTGATAAGGAGAAGTGTGACCGAAAGAGAAATCAACGTGTGAGTTTATTTACAGTTGGTAAAATGTGGGTTAATTTAATTATTGTTGTTTATGTGTATTTGTATTTATGATACAGTTGAGTAATCAAATGACTGGTGAAAATGTGGAACGTAGGAAAATTTAAACAAATTCTCCAAATATACTAAAAATAATTACAGTATGTACCTTTTTGAAACAATTAATTTAAAATTTTATAATATTTTAGCATTTATAATATCGTACAATATGAAGTTTCGAACGAGTGTTTCCACCTCTTGAGTAAGTTTGACAAATAAAGCACTAAAAACCTTTCTTCGCACGTTTATTTGAATTACCAAATATACATACATTTCGGACACAAAATTAACGTTACCAATGCATTTATTAAGCATGCAAAATTTGGTTCGGTCACGTAGAGCGAACTAAAATTGAATGATTTAAAAAAAAGTAATGAATGCCTGAAACTTGTAAATAAAACACTTTTTACTTTGTTCAACCACTGTATTTTGCACTTAATTTGTGACTATAGTTTCGACTGTCTAGTAGTCACAAATGAAGTGGTTAAACAAAGTAAAAAGTGTTTTATTTACAAGTGTATTTAAGATATACCACAAAATGAACGCCTATAACACAAAACAGAATAATTTAATAGTTGTGGCTGTTACTTGGTGAAATTCCATATCAACACTTTTAGTAAATAACACACTTGGTTAAGATGTCACTGTTTATTGATTGACGCTGCAACAATTGTTTCGCCACTCAGTGGCTTCATCAGGCAGATGAATAATAATTAATCATCTGCCTGATGAAGCCACTGTGTGGCGAAACAATTGTTGCAGTGTCAATCAATAAACAGTGAAATCTTAACCAAGTGTGTTATTTACTAAAAGTGTTTACAAAACAGAATGACTGAAATTTTACATAATTTGTATACTTAAAAGAAAACTTTACTGTATATGTAAATCCACATGAACACGTTAAATCTCTTCACTCTTTCCACCGTGTTCTCTTCCCAATAAATTTCCAGCGAACAACTACATGAAAACATTAAACCGTCCGCGATTTCCATCCAAAACACCGGAATTAACACACGAAGTGAGAGAGAGATAGGGATAGAGCGCACGAAAAGTGGCCGTTTTATTTATGGAACGCCCAACGCTCACGTACCAGACAATTGGAATATCATTACTGCCGAGATAATCAAACGTTCTCATCAAATCACATCTTTCATCATCCGTGTAAACTGTTTGGTTACTTTAAGTAGCTCAGACCGCAAGCACGTTAACAGAATAACAAACAGACATCGATCAGTCTTAATTATAATCCTGTTGATGTACGAAATATCTTAGAAAGAATTAATTAGTAATCTTTCTATCTATCGAGTTCTCTTTCTATTTATCGAGCTACCTATTGAGTAGTCTTTTTATATATCGTGCAATCTTTGTATCTATTAAGTGATCTTCTATCCATCTTTCTATCAAGCTATCTATCGAGTAATTTTTCTTTCTATCAAGCTATCTATCGAGTAATTTTTCTTTCTATCAAGCTATCTATCGAGCTATCTATCAAGTAATATTCTTTTCTATCAAGCTATCTATCGAGCTATCTATCGATTAATCTGTCTATTTACCGTGTAATCTTTTTATCGATCAAGTAATCTTTCAATCTATCAAGTAATCTTACTATCTAACGAGTAATCTTTTTATCTATTATTCTATCTATTGTGTAATCTTTCTATCTATCAAGCTATCTATTGAGTAATCTTTTTAAGTATCATGCAATCTTTGTATCTATTGAGTGATCTTACTATCTATCGAGTAATCTTTTTATCTATCAAGCTATCTATCAAGTAATCTTTCTTTCTATCTAGCTATTTATCGAGCCATCTATCAAGTAATCTGTCTTTCTCTCAAGCTATCTATCGAGTAATATTTCTATTTACCGTGTAATCTTTTTATCTATCAAGTAATCTTTCAATCTATCGAGTAATCTTACTATCTAACGAGTAATATTTTTATCTACCAGAGTAATCTTTCTATCTATCAAGCTATCTATTGAGTAATCTTTTTAAGTATTGTGCAATCTTTGTATCTATTAAGTGATCTTACTATCTATCGTGTAATCTTTCTTTCTATCAAGCTATCTATCGAGGTATCTATCGATTAATCTGTCTATTTACCGTGTAATTATCTATTGAGAAATCTTACTATCTACCGAGTAATCTTTTTATCTATTAATTTATCTATTGAGTAATCTTTCTATCTATCAAGCTATCTATTGAGTAATCGTTTTAAGTACCGTGCAATATTTGTATCTATTAAGTGATCTTACTATCTATCGAGTAATATTTCTATCTATCAAGCTATCTATCGAGTAATCTTTCTATCTATCAAGCTATCTATCGAGTAATATTAACTTCTATCAAGCTATCTATCAAGTAATCTTTCTTTCTATTAAGCTATATATCGAGTAATTTTTCTATTTACCGTGTAATCTTTTTATCAAGTAATCTTTCAATCTATCGAGTAATCCTTCTATCTATCGAGCTATCCATCGAGTAATTTTTCTATCGATCAAGTAATCTATCAAGTAATCTTTTATATATCGAGCTATTAATAATTTTGTAATAAATCTCAATACCTATTTTTTTTTCACAAAAAGAATTATACTCAACAATCTTTCTCTTAAGTACGCCAAAAGTTTGTACATTTATAAATCATAAATTAATCATAACATAAATAAATATATCTTGTCGAATTTTATGCATTAGACATTCCAATAATTTTCAACACGAGGGCAACTTGATTTGTAAATGGGGAACTTACAACTCAAATTGCACTTTTGTGGAGATTAGGCCCCACGTTTAGGAACCACTGGGCTAGAGGAAATAAATCCTTTTAAAATTATGATTGTTAGAGGAAGCAAAAAACTATTTAAGGAAAATTAGTTCAACTTTTACATACGTACTCGTGCTAACTTGAAAACTTAAATTGGGCGTTCAACTTTAAATCACCGCCGCTTTGAAATTTTATTGCCGAATAACTAGGGGACCCCTTAATAATAGAACCGCAATTACGATGTGCCAGCAGATTTCATCTCCGGCAAATTAAGTAATGAAACTTTTGCGCCCCCGGTGCTTCCCCTTTCCTTCCCAGAGTTCACTGGTTCATCTAGATCTCGCGAAACTTCCAAATTGAAACTCGCATTATAATGACAACTAGTAATGGTTTACCTTATTGCAATTTAAATCCTGTTTAGGTTTTTAAAATTACTGCAAATTGCATGAGATAAGCGACGAGCGAAAAATGTGAAAAGGAAATAATTAATAGTTAGATAAATGTTTAAGATTTACATTAATAACTAGTGGATGGTAAAAGAGGAAAAGGCTTTAATTCGTAATTAATGTCGTTATACAGCGTATGATGATAAAAGATGAATTAATCCCATTGTCGGTGTGGTTTTTGAAAGTGAAGCAGCTGTGGTAGAGCCATCGGCATGAAATAATGGTATCCACATCAAACCCGGTCAGAGATTAATTAAAAATATCACGCGTCCAACGTGCAGGCCATTTAATAACATCAATGTTATTGTTTACCATTCTGTTAACATGCTAGTTAAACATCGCGAAGATAAAGAGTGGTGCACTAATAACAATTAGTCTTGTTGAAAATTCCGTATTGCATATGTGGAGTCGTGTGTGCACGCCAGATTAAACGAAACTAATGACTGGTAAATTTCCCTGAAAATTCATCCACACAACGCCCGAAAGCAGCACCTTCGACAATTAATTACGCCCGTAAATGAATGCCAAAATATTTCTGACACCCAGTAGCCCGTTAACAAAGTGCGGGCCCATAATACGCAGACGGCTCTTCCCATCAGTCTTCCTTTGGCCCCCCGATGATGGATCGTTTTTATTCTCGATTTCATTAATTTCCATTTGTCCGCTTTCGTCGGTGCCGATTCACACGGGAGTTAATTACTATCCGATCCGAATTATCCATTTCTCAAAGTCTCGCAACGAATTTAATAACGCAACAATGCCCGAATCAATTTGGAGCGATTGATGATGGGATGTTGAAGAAAGTGCGAAATTAATAATTTCTTAGCTGGGTGTTAATTAATTTCTGCAACTGTTTTCATTATTCGAACACCACAATAATGATTCTCCTCTCCGCTTTTGATCATCACCGTTGTTAACCAGTATTACAAAACTGGTAATAATACTTCATATTGAAGATTGTAATATTGGATTTAAATTACAACCTTCAATCTAAGACCTCGTTATTTCACACGAGTAGTGAAGAACGTAATTTAAATCTGAGTGGTTTTTAAAGCTCGAAAAATCGCCGGGGCAAACAGCGGACAGGATGAAAAGTGCTGAATACACGTCCGTAAATATTGAAATTGAACAGTTTGAAAATTTATGCGTCCGCGCCATAAACAACTGAATCGCTGCGAAATACTGATTTATTTGTGCACGTAAAATGTATAAAACGGACGTCCCGACGACACGTTTCGACGTTTTGATGCGCCGTCAGTGTCCGTCGGACGTCAATTATGTCAGAATTTGCGTACTGCCACAATCGGCGTTTTGATTTACGTGACGCGATTATCAAACGAAACAAATGCCGAATTTAATCAGTTATTTTGTTTGTATTCGTGAAATATCAATTTTATAAAAAGCTTATTTTATGAACTGTGTTTTATATATTATACATTTTTATTAATAATTCGATTGGTATGTTAATTTCTGTCAATTATTTTCAGATAGGGATTGTTGCAGATACAAGGAGTTGTTCTTTTAAGTATTCAAATCCAAATTACAGTATACACTGTAAATCTTCCGTATTCGTTGTTTTTTCAAGACTTTAATTTAAAGCTTTAAACGAGTGATTTCCATTCCACGATTAAGCATGAAGTAAAATTTCGAGTTTAGAAAAGCCTGAAAATTTGGTTAGCTGTTAGTATTTGATTGACAATTTATTTCGAACAAGTGTTTCCACTCCCAGACTAAGCATGAAGTAAAATTTCGAGTTTAGAAAAGCCCCCCTAAACTCGAAATTTTACTTCATGCGCCACCCGTATACAACACTGAAATATTTGGAAATTTAAAATATTCTTGTTTAGCAATATAGCTTTAATTTTGTATTAACAGTTAGTAATATGTAATTCAATATTTTTTGTTATCCTCAAACTGGAATTTATATTTTGTTGGACAAATAATAAAATAATAATAAGAACAATATTTTTAATACTGAATTAGCGATATATATTTTTAATTTCAAAATAATTCAGTGTTTTATACGCGTGGCGCATGAAGTAAAATTTCGAGTTTAGAAAAGCCTTAAAATTTGGTTTGGTCGCGTAGCGCTACGCGCTACGCGACCAAACCAAATTTTAAGGCTTTTCTAAACTCGAAATTTTACTTCATGCTTAGTCTGGGAGTGGAAACATTTGTTCGGAGTAAATTTTCAATTAAATAATAACGGCAGAGTAAACACATTTGTTTTATTATTATATATTATTACTAATAATTCGAATGGCACGTTAATTTCTGTCAATTATTTATAGATAAGGATTGTTGCATATACAGGGACTTTTAAGTATACATATCCCAATTACATTGTATACGCTGTAAATCTTCAGCTATTCGTTGTTTTTTTCTAAGAATTTAGATTTCTAAACTAGAAATTTTACTTCATGCGCCATGCGTATACAACACTGATATAATGTAAAATTAACCAAATGTTCAGGCTTTTCTAATGTTTTTACTGCAATTTAATGCTCTACTCTTTGAATAATTCAAATCTGTTGCGTATTTTATAAAATAGAGCTCTTGTTTGTGATTTTATATATTTTAACTTAATTATTACTTTTAACTTATTTTAGACTAAGCATTATGTATTTATTTTAAATGGATATCCATAAATAAACAACAATAAATAATGTAAGAAATCGAGAAATTCGCTTTTTTTAATAAAAAAAGTGATGTAAAGTTAAATTTAAAAATCAAATGAAAATTGTTTCAAGGGAGTTTATTCACATTTAAATAGGCTTTACATTGGTAAAAATTATGTCTTTCTATCATTAAAAGTGCGTTCAGGGTGGATGCTAGAAGTCACAATTTCATTTTTTTTTTCATATCGTTTTTAAAGTGAAATATTCCGAACATTTTAGTAAAATGGCTTTTTTCAAAGGAAAATAGTTAGTTGAAGTTATTTCTTATATCAAAAAGAATATATAGAAATATTATCAGATTTTTTAAAAATAAAATTTTTTATTGAAAATTGAAGTAAAGAAAAAATCCAGATTTCGACTAGAAAATTTTTATTTTCAAAAAATTTCAAAAAAATCACAAATACGCGCAGTGACATCATAAATAATGCGCGCAATTTATTTCCCAAAGAAAAAAATATTACCTCAATTTTTTCACTTTTTTAAATCAGAGGAAATAAATCATCTAACTAAAATGTACTTTTGAGCGCTTATACTAAGCACAATTTTAAAGTTTATACAAATACTTTTACTTCAACTTAAAGCTCATTTAGTTCTAAATCACATATTTTTTTAATAATTCAAATCCGTTGCATATTTTATAAAATAGAGCACTTTAAATACAACAAGAAGAGAAATCGAGAAATCAGCATTTTCGAATAAAAAAAGTGATGTAGAGTTAAATTTAAAAATTAAATGAAAATTATTTTAAAAGAGTGTATTCAGGAATAAATAAGCTTCAAATTGGTGAAAATTAAGTGTATCTATCATGAAAGGTGTGTTGAGGGTGGATGCTAGAAGTTAGAAGTTTTTTTTTAAATGTATTTAAAGTGATTTACTGCGAAAATTTTGGTGTAATGTTTTTTTTCAAAAGAAAATGATTAGTTAAAGTTATTTCTAACATCAAGGAGAATTTATAGGAATTTTATTAGATTTATTTAGACATTGTTCGTATTGCTGTATATGTTTCTTTACATATAGTATGCACTCTTGGACATATAGACATGGCAGTGTTAATATTTTCCTCCCATAAACCGATCACACGGGAAAAAGTACCAAAGGCTAAAAGACGAGCTAAAGGCAAACCCTATAACAGGAATGCCAAGCGATGCCATGGTCAAGAAGTATAATTTCGACAGGAAGTACAAAGTGATGATCCCGCAGAGGGAAGATTGGGAAAAGGGCCCACCTACCAACGCGGAATGAAACTGGTATACTGACGGCTCGAAAACAGAGGAGTCGGAGCCGGAATATACAGCACAAAACCGGAGACAAAGATTTCAGTCAGTCTGGCGAGGGACACCACCGTGTTACAGGCAGAGGCGATCGCAGTCCATCTCTGCATTGGAGAAATAGCAAAGCAAGACAACAAAAGTCGATCAGTGGCTATTTTCACACTAAGCACTAAGCACCACACAGGTCGACTCCAAACTAGTGTGGGATTGTGGGATTGTGTAAGCGCTCTCAACGAAATGGGCGGTCGCAAAAAAGTGACAATGGTATGGGTCCCAGGACACAAGGGGCATCAAGGGAACAAAAAAGCAGACGAACTGGCCAAACAAGGCTCGTCAAGCACATTCATTGGCCCGGAACCCCCCTGCGGTATCGCAAAAACCACAGTCAGACAATCCATAAAAAAATGGACGGAGACACAGACTCAAACCTGGTGGACGAACACACCAGTGCAGAGGCAGGCGAAACAGTTCCTGAAAAACAATCGCCGGCTTTCACGACCGATCTTCTCAACCAAGAGAGAAAAACGGTTAAAGCTATAGTACGTCTACTAACAGGACATTGTAGGCTCAACAAACACATGAGCAAAATAGGCCAGGCAGAGGATACAATATGTAGATTTTGCCAGGAAGAAGAGGAGGATCCTCTCCACATCCTGTGCCAATGTAAGGCCCTAGCGCGGGTTAGATACCTAAAGCTGGGCAACACTAAACCAAGCGCAGAGAGCTACAGCCAAGGATCACTGTCAAAGTTAATAGGGCTAATCAAAAAGGCGAAGCTCGAGCACGTCGTCTAGGATAATAGGGATCCACAATAGATCTGAAAAGGTCGCGGTAGTACAGGCCAATGAAGCCACCCCTACGAATATCTAATCTAATCTAATCTAATATTTTCCTGTCGATGAATGACCGTCGAAAGTCTTCCATTTAGCCAAGATTGTCGATGATTTGCAGGGCTTTGCGCTGTATGCCAAATATTCGATGCCGAATAGTCGAGTGCCCCCATATAAACAACCCATACAGTACCTGAGAGTGGAATAGTGAGTAGTATACTGTTACTAGTACTTCTTTTAATACTTGCTTGGATAACGAACGCATACCGAATAAGTTTGAGCTAAAGTTCAATTTGAGGTTATGTGTAGTCCCAGGAATTTCGCACTGTCCGTTTCAACATTTTATTTAAAAGAAAAGGTTAGTGTGGACGATTTGTTGTTATTCAATATCATGTGGTTGCTCTCAAACCATTTCGATGCTGTTAATTGTGCCTCCCTGTTAGTCGATGTGCAGGTTTCCATCATCCGTGTATAAGACAGCCCTACTATCCCCAAGGATACAAGGTAGATCGTTTATGTATATTAAGAACAGCAATGGTCCTAGGATAGATCCCTGTGGTACCCCATGCAGGATAGGCAATGCAGATGAGGTAGTACCACTTAAGAGGACATGTTTTCGGTTTGATAGGTAGGACATTATTAATCTGCAGTTATTTGGCTCTATATTGTAAAAATATAACTTCCTCAACAGAATTGTAAACGATATACAGTCAAAAGCCTTGGAGAGCCCAAGAAAAGAGGCTTTACATACTTCCCTTCCTTCGAAACTGTCGTTGATCATTTCAATTAACCTGTTTACCGCATGGGTTGTAGATTGGTTTTGACGGAAGCCATATTGTTCTTTGCAGAGTAAATCATTGCTCTCGAAGAAGTCTCCCATTTAATGTTTTTATCAAAGCAATCAGTTTGAAGTTTCGAACGAGCGTTTCCACTCCCAGACTAAGCATGAAGTAAAATTTCGAGTTTAGAAAAGCCCCGTGAAAATTTGTCGAGGGTCGCGCAGCGACCCGAGACAAATTTTCTGGGCTTTTCTAAACTCGAAATTTTACTTCATGCGCCACGCGTATAAAACAGTGATTTAACGAGAAATTTAAAAACAGAAAACAAATTATTCATGATAATCCTCACAATTAATTCGAATTATTTTTGACGATTCAAATCCTTTTGTAAGTTATTAACGGATATCGATAGCTAACGCCATCTAATGCTTCATAGTGGCATCGTCAGTGCCGGAATACTGAACACAAATTCCTTTTGTAAGTATTCGAATTATTTTGTAAGTATTCGAATCCTTTTATGAGGACTCGAATTACCCGCATTTGGATTCGAATACGAATCCTCTTAAAAACATGTAACGAATCCGGATCATGAATCCAGTTGAACTAAAGTATTCGAATACCTCTTTTGAATTCTCTAAAACGATTCAAACCCAGGATTCGAATCCTGAATGATTTGAATCCTGCCCAGCTCTGCCCTCTATACTGTATATCGCTTTCGTCAGATTCAATCCTGAGCATCTTCAAAAACTCGTTTCTATAATTCTAAGCGGTGCAAAAAATGTTGTACCTTAATTCAATCCATTCAAGAAATGAATTATCTAGGTGCCAAAAATAAATCACCTAGGTGCAAAACAAATTCAGTTTCAAGCTAAAGTTATACTAAAACTAACAACCAAATAGCAGGATGGTTATGTCGATTTTAAGAAAATATAGAGCTTACATTGATAGGTACTGCTACCCAGTACCTATCAATGAAAGCTCTATACTTCTTTGCTAATTAACAAAAAACTGTTTCTCATGCATGTACTTTTTTTTTCAAATTGGCACTGACATCCCTTTGCTACTAAGGGCCTCTATATCCAAAATTGTTAATGTCTACATAGATTTTATAACGTTCTGCGTTATTTAGAATTTATTATTTTCGATTGGTTGATCACAAGAAAATACAAAAATGTAAATACCGCTTATAAGGATACCCTCGTTTTTCTCAAACGTCTGTAGGTTGGTTCGAGCTTTAGTGTAATGAATCATGTTACATTTCCTGCAGTTTTTATTTTATTCAAGTTGTCGGAGGGGTGTACGGGGTCCTGATGCGGATTCAATAGAGAGTGCAATGTTTATCTTACATAGCAAGCCGCCCGCCGAGCGACCCGACAAGCAGGAAAGCGCGAAAACAAATCGCCCATCACTTATCACGCGGGCGAAGTGCAGGGATGGATTTACCCGCTACCTATTGTGCATTGCACCACCGATCCATCAACTTCTCCCGTGTCACACACCCTCCTCTCCATACCCGCAAATGCCCGTATTTCTTTACATATTAAAACCACGGGCCCTCGCTTCGCTCGCGAGCGGGGCCGCGTGTGTTTACCTCTTTTAAGCGCATTTTCATTCATTCCGATTGTCGCGGGCATTCCTCTACATTCTCTGTCCCCTCTGGTTGTTGTGCTGTTTGTTATTTCAACTCGGCTGGCTCATGTTGTTCCCGGCGTTTTTCCATTAATTTTTGAAATGTTGCGCTCGCCCACCTGGAAATGCGGTTATGACCGTATATTTTCATCAACACCAAATTATTTTTACTAAACGATATCCTGTCAACGGGCACATTAACCTAAATTTTATTAATTGCACCAAAACTTATATTATTTTATATTTCCCAAAAAATAATTTATAATGAATTTGGACTTATCACGATTTTACTACAGAGCATTAGATGGCGAAGCTTTTAAAGTTTCTTAATAATCTGGGATTACCTAATTTAGGCTTATGTAAACTCAAAATCAGGGCTCGGACGATATATATCATCAGATATCTATCATGATATTTATCACAAAATACAGGGCGTTCTAAATTATCGGGCCACCATTGGTAACTTTGTTATCTTTGGAGCTACGAAGTCGGTTAAATTACCAAACTAGTAGTATTTTGTACGTACACTACGATAGTGTAAACAAAATAACAGGTGACCCTCAGGTTTATGATTAACTTGCAAAAACAACATTTTTACTTTCCGCCGTATGTAATGCAAAGGGAAAGTATTGTTTTCATGAACATTTTCGAATCAAAAATTTTAGCGGAAATATCCGTTTTGAGGTCCCCTGAGTCGAATAAGACCATTTTTGAAAAATGTCTGTCTGTCTGTCTGTCTGTGTGTCTGTGTGTGTGTCTGTGTGCGCTGTACCGCAAAAACCGCTAAAGATATCGAGATGAAACTTGAAACTTAAGCTTTTTGTTACAATCGGAACAACTGAAAAGCTTTTGGTGAAAATCGGAAAACCGGAAGTTAGTTACCACCATCTTTTTTAAATGGCATGCCCTGTATCAAAATATACAGGGCATCCCATTTAAAAAAAATTTATAAATATAAAAAATATTTAGAGAGAGAAAAAATACATAAACAAAAAAGGCTTAATAAATGATTATCATAAAATGTGACTAAAAAAAATATTTTTTCTACAATTTACTCAAATTTGACGTAATTAATCTCGGTACAACGGCAATGTTCTAATTTAAGTTATTTAATGTCGATATACCAAAAAATTTCAATATTGACGTGTTTTATGTCAACAAAAACGCAAAATCGAGCCAAGTGTATTTTAAACTTGACAATATTTCAGTGTTATGGACGCGTGGCACATGATGTAAAATTTCGAGTTTAGAAAAGCCCTAAGAAAATTTGTCTCGGATCGCTGCCTTGATGATTGAATAATGGTTAATGAAATGTCACGTGCGTCAAATTTTCATGATACTTTTAATATTTCGAGATTTTCGACGATTATTAAAATTCTCATCATATTTTAAATATTTCGAGATTTTTTATCACTATGATCCGTAACGCAAAATATTTACTTATTTTTTTTTACGTTTAATGATTATTTTATACACAAACTAAAAGTATAATCAAATAAAATATAAAGAGATGTGGTTTCTTCAGTGGCACCAGTGACCTGATTTGAATCTGATGAAAATTTTGAAATGTTAAAAATCTGCTGAATATTTTAAAAATCTCTAAATATCAAAATATTTAGAGATTTTCGTCCATTTAGAAAATGTTCAGTAGATTTTCAACATATCGAGGTTTTTGACGATTATTAAAATTTTAATCAAATTTTCAATATTTCAAGATAGTCATCATATTTTTGATATTACGATATTATCGTCAATTTATAATAAATATTATACATCAAGTGAATTAAACACGATTTTATTCACGAAAAGATTTTTGATTTCACAAGCGCCTCGGCGCGAGTGAAATCATTTCTTTGAGTGAATAAAGGTGTTTAATTCACGTGGCGTATATATGTTTTTATTCGATTTTGACGAAATTGTAAAGAAAATGTACTTTACATTTATTTTTAAATAAATTTTTTAACTCACTAGTGACCTAAAAAAATTTTAGTTCACTAGTGAATAAAACCTTGTTTATTACGGTTGTTATGGAGTTAATAATGTCGATTTAAATTAACAAAATTGAATAAAAAATTTTATGATACTTCAAGTTTTTTGACCATTTTTAAAATTTTCAGCAGATTTTTAACTATTCAAGATTTTCATCAGATTTAGATCAGGTCACTGGTGCCACTGAAGAAACCACATCTCTTTATATTTTATTTAATTATAATTTTAGTTTGTGTATAAAATAATCATTAAATGTAACAAAAATATTTAGTAAATATTTTGCGTTACGGATCGTGGTGAGAATCTAATTTTGATATTTGTAATAAATGTATCGCAATCAGATAAATGTCCTGAAAATGAAAGTTGGTCCTTTTGAAACGCGTCGCGTTTATCATTCATCTAGCCCCATGCTGAAACCACCCCCCAGTATGATTCATTGTTGGTAATGGATTGTAATCCACTGAATCCACTCCACTTTTGTATTCGTGTGCCGCCGGTTTTCATATCACGGCCCAAACTCATTTGTGATTCCCAACGCAGATTAATTTCATATGAAAATATGATTTCATTTTAAAATATTATACTAAGAAAGTAATAGATATAATATATAAAATTACGAAAAAACTAAATAGTTTTGAATTTGAATTTATCTTGTTTGAAGTAATAGATGGTATACTTGCCTACAATAGTTGCAAATTAATAATAAACCATATAATAATTGGTTTGCGACTAGGTCACCGACGAGTCGAAAAAAAAGTTATTAAATGTGTTACTTAATTTAATAATAGACCATTTCTCGATGTTAAAAACACGAAAAATCACATATCTTATATTATTTTTTTTTTATAAATGTTCATGATGCAAATTGTATTTTTAAATAAAATACCAATTTAATTAAAACACTTAACATTGTTTTACCACTTTTATTTTTACTTTTCAGTGACTATAGTTTCCTTGTAGTCGAAACTATAGTCACTGAAAAGTAAAAATAAAAGTGGAAAAACAAAGTTAAGTATTTTAATTAAATTGTTATGAAGATGTACCACAAAGTGAACGCCAACCAAATTAAAGATTTTAAATAAAGTTCAAATTTTTATAAATGAAATAAGTTCTTGATTTACAAAGAAATTGACTTACGGTGAAACATTTATTATGCACCTTTTTAATTAGAGTACGCTGACCATATTTTTGGAAAGATTACAAGCAATGCAATCGACACAAGTCATGGCAAACTATGATTTGTATTTAAAATAATACAAGTTTATGTCATATCTCATAAAACGGCGCAATAGGTCAGGATGAAAATGAGTGAAAGTGATTAAATGAATGAAATGAAAAATCAAGCGAACGTGCAAGGAGGACAGCAGATGACGACGATCGTTTCGCTCTTATTTTGAGCTCCTCAGGCCACCACATCTATCAACCCAACAAACACTTGATATTTAGAACTTGTATATATGATCAATCAGAAACTTATGTTGCTATTAAGTACTTATCCTGACATATACATATCCTGATATGCACCGTGTAATTTTTCAAGCATTCGTTGATTTTATGAAAGAGTTCAATTTCAAATTTGTAACGAGTGTTGTCCACTCCCAGACGAAGCATGAAGTAAAATTTCGAGTTTAGAAAAGCCCCGCGTAGAAAATTTGTCGAGGGTCGCGCAGCGACCCGAGACAAATTTTCACGGGGCTTTTCTAAACTCGAAATTTTACTTCATGCGCCACGCGTATAAAACATTGACAATATTGTGAAGTTCAAAATATACTGCTAATATTTGATTTCGAGTAAATTAATAGACATACTGAATTTATTTTACTCTAACCAATTAATTGAAGATTTCAATTAAAGTTAGTGATTTATACGCGTGGCGCATGAAGTAAAATTATAAGGTGAATTTTTCTTTTAGGTAAACAAATGCACCATAAGCTTTAAATTTTACGACATTCGTTCTTTTTAAAAAGATTTCAATTTGAAGCTTTAAACGAGTGTTTTCCACTCCCAGACAAAGCATGAAGTAAAATTTCGAGTTTAGAAAAGCCCCGTGAAAATTTGTCGAGGGTCGCGCAGCGACCCGAGACAAATTTTCTGGGCTTTTCTAAACTCGAAATTTTACTTCATGCGCCACGCGTATAAAACCCTAAAATATTGTGAAATTAATGTATTATTTGAATCTCACTTGAAATCAGCGTTTTATACGCGTGGCGCATGAAGTAAAATTTCGAGTTTAGAAAAGCCCAGAAAATTTGTCTCGGGTCGCTGCGCAACCCTCGACAAATTTTCACGGGGCTTTTCTAAACTCGAAATTTTACTTCATGCTTAGTCTGGGAGTGGAAAACACTCGTTTATAGCTTCGAATTGAATTTAGAAAAAAAACAAGGAATATCTAAAAATTTACAGAAAATAGGCTGAGTTTGGAATACGTATGTATACTTAAAAGAAAAATCCCTGTATGCTTAGGAGAAAAACTCGCTGTAGTTTTTAATTCAAGAATAGTTAACTTGTGGAACCAACGCTAATATTATTGTAATTTAATATTTTATGCTTTTTTTGTTGTTGTAAAAAACTCTTTTTAAAAATCTTAATTACCGAAAACTTATGGCTGACGGGATTAACATAAAAGAAGGTTTTCTTTTAAGTATACATCTTAAAAGAAAAACTGCCTGTATGTTAATCCCGTCAACCATAAGTTTTCGGTGATTAACATTTTTCGTATTCCTGCATTGATGTGGGCATTTATCTCGATTTAAAGGTCGCTACTTATTTATTTATCTCTTAAAAGTTAAACTTTAAACAAAATCTGATATGGTAAACGTATTATTCTACTTAAAAAAGTGTCTAAACAAAAGTTTTGCCGTATCTTAATATCTTTTTAAATAAAGAAGTTATTTCAGTATTTCAAAATTGCTAAATTTTGAATTTTGACGTGTAACTCGAAAATAATTGAAGATAGACAAATATTGATTAGTCGCATGAAATCAGCTGCAAAAATGAGCTCTGATAGTATACAGGGTGTTTCAGCGAAAACTTCCTAGACGAATTATCAAGAAACTTATAATGTTTTTAAAGTTTTGTTTATTGTAATCAATAGATGTTATTTAAGGCTTCAAATTAAGATGAAATTGGTATTACTGTAAAATATGGTTTCGGTGTCAGAGGCGTAAAAAAATGTCATTCGATGATCAGAGCTTTGGAAGTGACTTTTTTAAAGGCATTTATAAGATATAACCAATTTTTATATTTTCAAGAACATACATTTAAAGTAGTACAACTTCTCAAAACTAGCATATCAAACAATAAAAGTTATTCAAAGCTGAAACTAGTAGGAATAAAAAACCAAAATATTAGTGAAGTGTTTTCTTTTTGAAATCGTATTAAAATACATTGAAAATTACAAAACACACACAAAAACAATAACATACTTTAATTCTAGCTAATATTTGCTTTTGTAATTGCTAAACAAAAGTTTTTTTTTTTTGGCTTTTGCCTGGCCTTAGTTGCTTTGACTATTGGCCAACATCAATTATTTATTTTTAACTTATATTATTTAATTTATAACTTATTTTGTAAGTTGTATTAACATATATTGGATGGCACAATACATTCACACCACACCCAGGGACACGACGAGTTATTATTTTTAAATAACAACTCCCCGTGCACGGGAATCGAACCCGGTCTGTGGCTCGCCGAGCGATTTACCGCCCGGCGACGTTACCGCTCGGCCACCACCTGCCCAAACAAAAGTTTTAAAAGATACTCAAACGTTATACCGGGTTGAAAAACTCAAAATTACACATTTCAGACTTGATTGTCAATTAGACAACGATATCTTTAGATGTATGCAGCGCCTTTTTTTTAAATGATTATAAATGAGTGTTTTTTAATCTGGCCAAAACTTTGAGCGTTTTTTCAACAACTAAGAAAATAAATGTTAACTATAATTAAGTTATATTATTATTATTATTAGTGTTTTGTAATTTTCAATGTATTTTAATAATATTTATTGTTTGATATGATAATTTTGAGAAGTTGTTCTACTTTAAATGTTTGTATTAAAAATTCTTGATAATATATAAATTGGGAATAATTTAAAAAATGGCCAATGTACTTTAAAATATGCAAATTATAAGTTTTAGGGAATAACTTGTCTTTTTAAAAAGCGATTATATTAATTCACGAACGATACAGACTCGGTTGCGACATAGACTAAGACTAACTTACAACAATTGCGATAATAATAAGGTGCGATTAAAATATGAAACATAAGCATTTTAATTATAAGATTATAATTATGCATTTAACACCAAGGAAATGTATTACGTAACAAAGGAATGAATGAAGGGAGGTCTTTGTGTGATCATTTGATTACTTGCATATGATAAAAATATCTTAAAATATTCTATTCTTTTATAAAAAGTCACTTCCAAAGTACTAATCATCGAATTACATTTTCTTACGACTCTGACAGCGAAACCGTAATTATGATTGATATCAATTGAATCTTAATTTGAAGCCTTCGATAACATCTATTGATTACAACAAACAAAATTTTAGTAACATTTTTAGTTTCTTGTTTATCAGTCTGGAGAGTTTTAGGTGAAACTATCTGTATATGAGTTTTTGTGTATCATTCATGTAAATGGTACTTTACTTGAAGAAACGATCGAAAATGCTGCACCCTGTACACCTAAAATTGTATTCATTGTTTTGTTTGTAAAATTGTGTTGATGTTGGGGTGTAGAAAATTGCGTTGTATGATTGATGGTTTGGTCGAAATGTTTTAATTGTGCGATAATGATCAGCCAATATTTCTCTGGTTCAGCGGAGGCGCGGTCGTTTCTTTTAATTATCCCAATTAATTTCCGCTAATTGGAACGGATAATTGGCCCATTGTTTACATCCGAATTTAAATATTCATCGGATTTGAAAAGAAACGGGGAGCGCGCCTAAGGGAAAGCCGGCGGGAAATTAAACGATACTGATCTACTACTTCTGCTGTTCATTCGCGTGGAAAATGAACTCAAATAATATTTACAAGGAAGAAAAGAAATATTCGAATAAGTTTTGAGATCCTAACATTTTTTCTTGCCAAAACAGAAAAGGAAATTTTCTTTCAGGAATAGACATCTTGCGAGATGTATACATAGCGCATTTTTAGGCGTTTGTTGTTTTTTAAAGTATTCAATTTGCGTTAAACGAGTGTTTTCCACTCCCAGACTAAGCATGAAGTAAATTTCGAGTTTAGAAAAGCCTGAAAATTTGGTTTGGTCGCTCTTTAGCTTATATTTCTAAAATCTTTAGATATTCGTTGTTTTTTTTAAAGAGTTCAATTTGAAGCTTTAAGCGAGTGTTTTCCACTCTCAGACTAAGCATGAAGTAAAATTTCGAGTTTAGAAAAGACTGAAAATTTGGTTTGGTCGCGCTTTAGCTTATATTCCTAAAATCTTTAGATATTCGTTGTTTTTTTAAGAGTTCAATTTGAAGCTTTAAGCGAGTGTTTTCCACTCCCAGACTAAGCATGAAGTAAAATTTCGAGTTTAGAAGAGCCCCGTGAAAATTTGTCGAGGGTCGCGCAGCGACCCGAGACAAATTTTCGGGGCTTTTCTAAACTGGAAATTTTACTTCATGCGCCACGCGTATAAAACGCTGATTTCAAGTGAGGTTCAAATATACATAAATTTTACAATATTTTAGTTTAATACGCGTGGCGCATGAAGTCAAATTTCGAGTTTAGAAAAGCCCAGAAAACTTGTCTCGGGTCACTGCGCGACCCTCGACTAAATAAGTAAGTATCATAAAGGAATATACAGTGAAATTTTCTGTTAGGTAAATTTTAGCTGTAAATTATCCGATATACGTTGTTTTTTAAAAAAGTTCAATTTGAAGCTTTGAACGAGTGTTTTCCACTCCCAGACTAAGCATGAAGTAAAATTTCGAGTTTAGAAAAGCCCCGTGAAAATTTGTCGAGGGTCGCGCAGCGACCCGAGACAAATTTTCTGGGCTTTTCTAAACTCGAAATTTTACTTCATGCGCCACGCGTATAAAACGCTGATTTCAAGTGAGGTTCAAATATATATAAATTTTACAATATTTTAGTTTTATACGCGTGGCGCATGAAGTAAAATTTCGAGTTTAGAAAAGCCCAGAAAATTTGTCTCGGGTCGCTGCGCGACCCTCGACAAATTTTCACGGGGCTTTTCTAAACTCGAAATTTTACTTCATGCTTAGTCTGGGAGTGGACAACACTCGTTTAAAGCTTCAAATTGAACCCTTTTTAAATACATCGAATGTCGGAAAATTTACAGCTTATGCATATGTTTACCTAAAAGAAAAATTCACTGTATATACAAATTCTAAATATCAAGATGTATCCACAGTGCATTTTTAGGTGTTCATTATTTTTTAAATCATTCAATCTGCTTTAAACGATTGTTTTCCACTCCCAGACTAAGCATGAAGTAAAATTTCGAGTTTAGAAAAGCCTGAAAATTTGGTTTGGTCGCGTAGCGCGAAGCGCGGAGCGACCAAACCAAATTTTCAGGCTTTTCTAAACTCGAAATTTTACTTCATGCGCCACGCGTATAAAACACTGAAATATTGCGATGTTTAAAATATATTGCTCACGTTAATGAATTTTATTTTGTGTTAAATTGCTAATTTTTACAAAAGTCAAACGCATTTGAAGCAATTTGCTTTGGAATATAAATTAATTAATAAACTTTATTTGTAATTTCAAAACTACACCTAAATTATATTACAAATATACTACTTCTCCTGTTCATTTGCGTGGAAAATTAACTTAAATTATACTTACAAAGACGAAAAGAAATATTCAAATAAGTTTTAAGATCCCAAAATTTTTTCTTACCAAAACAGAAAAGGAAATTAAAAAGAGCTTTTTCTTTTAAAAATACACATCTTGCAAGATGTATACACAGTGTATTTTTAAGCGTTCGTTATTTTTTAAAGCATTCAATTTGCTTTAAACGAGTGTTTTCCACTCCCAGATTAAGCATGAAGTAAAATTTCAAGTTTAGAAAAGCCTGAAAATTTCGTCCAACTTTCGATTAAATTTTCAGGCTTTTCTAAACTCGAAATTTTACTTCATGCGCCACGCGTATAAAACACTGAAACATTGCAATGTTTAAAATATACTGCTCACGTTAATGAATTTTATTTCGTGTAAAATTACTAAATTTTTCAAAATTCTTACTCCTTTGAAGCAATTTGCGTTGGAATATAAAATTAATAATAAACTTTATTTGTAATTTTAAAAGTACATTCAAATTACATTACAAATATAAAACAAAAATAATAATACAAGAATAAGTAATTAATACGGGTATTTGAGAGATGAATATAATTAAACTTAATAAAAGGCTAACACTTTTTTCATTTCTTTAGTGAAGAAAGTGTTAGTTTTTTTTTGTGGCTGTTGCCTGGCCTTGGGAACTTGCCCATTAGCCATCATCAATCTATATATTTTTTTGTATTATCTTTATATAATTAACAATTTGTAGAATTCTACTTTTCATTCGAACAAACACACACACTTATACCACACCCAGGGTCACGACGAGACATAATTTTTGAATTAAAATATCCCCGTGCACGGGAATCAAACCCTAATTGTAGCACGCCGAGCGATACAGCCCGGCGACATTACCGCTCGGCCACCACCTGCCCAAAGTGTTAGTGTTTTATTAAGTTTGAATAATATGTGGTTATACTGAAAATAAAAAAAATCCTTGTACAGTGCTATTAAAGGGTGAGCCATCTATTAGTTTTTTTTGAACCGTTTGTTATTTCCACATTGGCAACACTGACGCGCTTGACATATTGACATAAATTTAGTGTCAATCCTCCGATGTAAAATATGAATCGTTTTTATTTGGAACAACGTTAGGAAATATTAAAAAAATATTTCCAAAGTGAGTGTTGTGTCGCAATGAAGTGCGGTACAGAGACATGCTGATTGATTTTTTGTGGCCGCAATTAGACGATTTCGACTTGGGCGAGCTTTAGTTCCAGCAGTATGGAGCAACATGCCACACCAGCCGCAAAACTATGGATCTTTTGCACACTAAGTTTGGTAACCGTGTTATCAGTCATTTTGGAGATATTAATTGGCCATCGCGCAGCTGCAATGTGTCGTAGTTGGACTATTTTTGTGTGGAGATATGTCAAGGACCGTTGTTACTTCAACGACATACAAACAATTGACGCACCGAAGGAGAACATTCGTTAAACTATTCGTCAAATAAAACCACAAACAATCGAATATATACAGCAAAATTGGGTGAAAAGGATGCACTACTGTCAAGCTAGCTGCGGCGGCGCACAATGGGCCCAAATCAGAAAAGAGAGGCGCATAAGTCGAGAAAGTAAAAGTCATTATTTACGGTGTTTAAGTCCATATTAAGTGATGTTTAAGATTTGCTACAATCATGTTGTTTATCAGGACAACGCTCACAGTATCAAGGTTTTAACTCAATAATACTTTCTCCATATAAATTTAATGGGAATTTACGTGTTTCTTAAAAATGGTGCAACTTTGAAACACATCGAAGCACAAAGCTGAGATTTTCAGAAAATGATGTCCATTCAATGGACTATATTTTGAGCTAAATTGCATCTGCGTTCACTTGCGACCGTGAAAATGCTGGCTTTGAAACGGGACTTGCAAAAAGTATCAAAATTGTATTTTGTTCATATATTATCCGATTTTCTTTAATAATAAATTATCAGTCACATTAAAAAATCCATATGGAATATTCATTCTGACAGTATAAAGTTCAATACTTGTACCATAAACATTCGATTTTGAGTTTCGAGTCAAAATATGAGAAATTTTGTATTGTGGAGGCTTCTACTTCGTTATACATGTTAATTTATTAATAAAAAACGGTTTAACTTTGTTTGTATAACACAATTTTGTATAACACACTTTGCCAAATTGTGTAATACAAAGTTAAACCTTTTTTTATTAATAAAATATGAGAAGTTTAAAATATCCCTGGAAAACGCGGCATTTAAAGTTTGATATTAAAAATGACCTCACTTCATCGAAATTGCTTCCACGAAAAATATTTTGGGTGGAAATTGGAGCCGAAGGCCGAAGGCTTCAATTTCCACCGAACATTTTTTTGAATTTTACTCATCAGCATCATCTAGAGCCATTACAAAAGTGTTGAAAAAACGTAATTTTGTTATGTTGTCAATTGTTCATCGTTCAGAATAACAGTTGATTAGAATTGTGCGGATCATAAAACCTATAGAAAACCTTTTTCAGAGATTCACATACAGTAACATTATGAAATACAGTCTATGCGCGCTTTTGCGGCCATTTAGCCCCACTGTGCGGCGGCTATTTAACGGATTTTTGTTTTTTTTTTTATTTAACTGATTTTTTTAAATAAGTAATCGGATAGTGTACTTTCTTGAATAAAGTTATACAAACAAAGTTATGCCGTTTTTTATTAATAAAATATGAGAAGTTTAAAATATCCCTGGAAAACGCGGCATTTAAAGTTTGATATTAAAAATGACCTCACTTCATCGAAATTGCTTCCACGAAAAATATTTTGGGTGGAAAATGGAGCCGAAGGCCCAAGGCTTCAATTTCGACCGAACAGTTTTTTGAGTTTTACTCATCATCATCATCTAGAGCCATCACAAAAGTGTTGAAAAAACGAAATTTTATAATGTTGTCAATTGCTAATCGTTCAGAATAACAGTTGATTAGAATTGTGCGGATCATAAAACCTATAGAAAACCTTTTTCAGAGATTCACATACAGTAACATTATGAAATACAGCCTATGCGCGCTTTGGCGGCCATTTGGCCCCACTGTGCGGCGGCTATTTAACTGCATTTTGTTTTTTTTTATTTTGCTGATTTTTTTAAATAAATAATCGGATAGTGTACTTTCTTGAATAAAGCAACAATCATTAAAAAATATTCAACAGTGTAGATTTAATAGCATTTTCAAAAAGAAACCATCAGATGTTCCATCCTTTACATATTTCACTTTAGTAAAAAAAATGGGTTTGTCAGGTTCTCGAAAAATGTTCTAATATTTCCTATTGTCCTTCAAAAATGCCACGGTAAAACTGAATAAAAGAAAACTTGGATATCTTCATAGCGGACAACCGAAACCTAATTCCGCCTATTCTTCGATTGCTCAATTGCAGATTATGCAAAAATCATGATGTCGGCACAATTGGAGCAGGATGTGGCCCACTTCCCACCAGGGGGTAACATTTTCATTCAAATTTAGATGTTGGAATGCAAATTTATGACAGATTTGTGATTTACGAGAGGATACTTGGGTGGTACAAATAATAGCTTGGAATAACATGTGCTCACATTTCATGCAGAAAAGGTGATCCAAATATTTGTAATGGAAAAACAAGTGATGATCGAAATATGTTCTAATAATTCTTTTGGGTTTTCAAAAATACCAAGAATAAAAGGAAATTTGGAAATTTAAATTATCGCTAAATCGGTTTTGATTTACAAATTTTCTGAATTGCAGGTCATTTTATTTGTGATTTACGAGAGGATACTTGGGTAGTAAAAATAATATCATGGAATAACATGCGCTCACATTTCATTCAGAAAAAATGATCTACATTAGAGATGGGTAACTCCTGAGCGAATCGACTCAAAGAGTCAGTTCAGTGAAGTGAGCTAGTGAGCCAAGTGGCTCAGTTCAAAATGTTCAGCTCTTTTTGAGCCATGACTCATTTTTATTCGCCCGCTCTTCTAGAGTTACACGACTCACCTTGAATGTTGATTCGCACTGTATTAACGGTTCTTGATTTTCACGCGGCTCGCCGATCGGCAGCCTGCCTGGGTTCGGCCTTGCTGAGCATGCACTTTTTACTTTCGACGTTTCTTAGTCTCCGGCATTTTAGTGAATCATCTTTATTTTTTTTTTCAATTATGTGTGTTATTATGTTCCGTTATGTAAGTAATTCAAACATTTCTTTAATTAAAATAAAAAATATGAGAAATATTAGAGAAAATAAAAATAATGTTTATAGTTGATTAAATAACTCAGTAAGATTAGAAATATAATTAATATTAATTTGTAAGCAATTTTAATTTGGCTTGGGACACGACCACACTACTTAATTGATTTCTAAAGACATAATTTTTCACGGCATTTCCTAAACCTATGTTATTTGTTTATTTTAATTGAAATTCGCCTCTGTTAATTCACATATACTACAATTTAAAATATCATAAGCAAAAACCCTTGTTTACTGTATAGTAATCTAAGTAGTAGTCTAATTTTTGTTTCGTCCCCAATTTGTAACCAAAATTGTAAATATAATAAAAAGTGTGTTATTGTAGTAAGAAAATAGGTATTGTTATATTCCTATCTTATTTTATTGCAGCATCATCGATTCGAATTTCGATGCGTAAACCCATTGAGCGATACGACTCTCAAAGAGTCATGGCGGTTCTTGAATCCGATTGAGCGGCTGAACCGATTGAGCTAGCGGCGATTCGACTCTAAAAGAGTCATGACGATTCTTGAATCCGATTGAGCGGCTGAACCGATTGAGCTAGCCCGCTCATTGCGACCCAGTTCCACGTTGCATCGCGATCCAGGTCGGAGATTTAGAGTTGGATCGCTGTTTTCGTGCTGAATGTATGTGTGTTTTTATAGGTGCGCACACGTATTCAATATATTTAAACACACTTGAAGTGTAATCGCACGAAATTAATACGCAATTGTTATAATTTTGATTACATATTTATGCTCTTACGTATTTATATAAATTATGATTAATTTATTGCAATCATTGTATAACCGACATTATTAATCACCGTATTGATCAATTTAATGTGTTGGAGAATAAGATGAATCTATAAGAGTCAGAACTCTCGGCGGCTCGCTCGCTCCTAACTGAGTCATGTAACTCTTTTGAGCTGGCTCAGTGAATCGACTCTTTGAAGTGAGTTAGATCTTTTGAACCAGCTCACTGAAAGAGCCATTTCGCCCATCTCTAATCTACATGTTTGTAATAGAAAAACAAGTGATGATTAAATTATGTTCTAATATTTCTTTTGATCTTTTAAACAAAAAACAAGTGATGATTAAATTATGTTCTAATATTTCTTTTGATCTTTCAAAAATACCATGAATAAAAAGACATTTGGAAATCGAAATTATCGCTAAATCGGTTTTGATTTACAAATTCACTTAATTGCAGGTCATTTTATTTGTGATTTACGAGAGGATACTTGGGTAGTAAAAATAATATCATGGAAAAACATGTGCTCATATTTTGTGCAAAAAATGTGATCTGATTGCAGGTCATTTTATTTGTGATTTACGAGAGGATACTTGGGTAGTAAACATAATATCATGGAATAACATGTGCTTACATTTTATGCAAAAAAAGTGATCTACATGTTTGTAATAAAAAAGCAAGTGATAATCAAATTATGTTCTAATATATCTTTTGATCCTTCAAAAATACCATGAATAAAAGGACATTTCAAAATCGAAATTATCGCTCAATCGGTTTTGATTTACAAATTCATTGAATTGCAGGTCATTTTATTTGTCACAAATGAAACGTGATTTTAACTTTCTTTGTATAACTGAGTTATAGAAACAAAGTTAAAATCGTGTTTCATTTTTGAATTATGATGTATAACGAAGTAGAAGCCTCCACCGTTAATATTTTATTTCTGATTTATGATTGAAATATGTTCTAATACATTTTTTAGTCCTTCAAAAATACCATGAATAAAAGGAAATTATCGCTAAATCGGTTTTGATTTACAAATTCACTGAAATGCAGGTAATTTTACAATTCCTAGTCATGTGATGATAATTTGATTTATTCGAACATGGTTTTTATAAGAACCGAAATTAAACTTAGTTTAATATGTTGTGGTAGAAATTTTCTACACTAACTTTAAGGCGTAGAATCTGTCCAGTTTTTAAAAATTCGCTATTTGGGATGGTCGCGACCCTCTTCAATTCCGCACCTTATTTCGAGAAGCGTGTCGAATTTCAAAATTAGACCCACACAAAAGTCCACCGCATCTTTTCGCGCAAATTGCGATGATATTCAAAGCGGTCCGGCATCGGGAGGGGGGCTTTGCGGTGATCGAGCGCTTATTCGAAATGTGGCCATTTGAGCTTTGCAGAGAGCTTTGCGACAGATCCGCGCAAATAGAAATGTGATGTGCGCCGTTGGGCGAGGGGCTTTTTCATATCAACATTTTTGTTGTCTTTTATTTCGTTCTAGCGCGGACGTGTTAAAAGCGCAAGGGGGGCAAATAGGCAGGTTTTAAATTCTAATTTCATGAATACATTAGCATAGTAAATAAAAGTTGCGAAGCATTTGATTTCGGTTGAACGCATTCCCCGAGCTAATATGCAAACAGAACGTATCCCAAACCGCAGTCGGTATTAAAAAAAGTCCCTTTTGTATAGGAAACAGTGCGAGCGAGCGAGCCACCCCTTCGGATATCATATTGACATGACAGCGCCTTAATGATACTTCTCCCTCTGCGTTGGTTTAGAATGTGGAGTTCGTAATTGGTTTTGCTGTGAAATGTCACAGTCTAAGGGAAGCCCGATGCTGTTTTGTCCCACATGACACAGGCCCCACCAACAGTGCCCTCGACACTGACAAATGACGGACTGTCACCGTGAAGGAAGACTGATATGGCCGCGCCGTTGCTATTCCTCTATGCTCGGGCGAATTCCGTGCGACACAGCCAGCCATTTTCCAAAATATTTTTCACACACAAACACACACATCCACACAGAAACCCCCCTCATATTTCCCTCTGAATAAAATGATTTTTTCACTCAACGTGAAAACAAGAATAAATATTACACATACTTTTTAAAAGTAATAATTATTACATAATATCGTTGAATAAGGAATTCTTTATTCAGTGCTTATACCGGGTGTTGACTTGGCGGACGCAACATAGGAATACGCATGTTAAGTATAAAGTGTTCAAATATTGGCTTCCCTATTTATTTTAGAGACAAAATGTATTTCACTTTTTTGTAGAGGGAAAAATTCTAAATTTATTAATGTTCACACTTAACACTTAACGTTTCTCTAAGTTAAAATAATTAAGAAAAAGTTATGTGATTTTATAAAAACAATGACATGCCATGAAATTGATACAATTGCGGATATTCCCTGTTTTTTTTTTTTAAGTTCAATTTAAAGCTTCAAACAAGTGTTTTCCACTCCCAGACTAAGCATGAAGTAAAATTTCGAGTTTAGAAAAGCCCCGTGAAAATTTGTCGAGGGTCGCGCAGCGACCCGAGACAAATTTTCTGGGCTTTTCTAAACTCGAAATTTTACTTCATGCGCCACGCGTATAAAACACTATAATATTGACAGTTATGAAAATTCGAACTTCACTTAAAATCTGTCATTTATACGCGTGGCGCATGAAGTAAAATTTCGAGTTTAGAAAAGCCCCGTGAAAATTTGTCGAGGGAAAGCATGAAGTAAAATTTCGAGTTTAGAAAAGCCCCGTGAAAATTTGTCGAGGGTCGCGCAGCGACCCGAGACAAATTTTCACGAGACTTTTCTAAACTTGAAATTTTACTTCATGCGCCACGCGTATAAAACACTATAATATTGTCAAGTTTATGTATATTCGAACTTTCGAACTTAAAATCTGTGTTTTATACGCGTGGCGCATGAAGTAAAATTTCGAGTTTAGAAAAGCCCAGAAAATTTATCCCGGGTCGCTGCGCGACCCTCGACAAATTTTCATGGGGCTTTTCTAAACTCGAAATTTTACTTCATGCTTAGTCTGGGGGTGGAAAACACACGTTTAAAGCTTCAAATTGAACTCTTTTATAAATCAACGAATGTCAGAAAATTAACAGCTAAAATAATTAAGAAAAAGTAATGTGATTTTATAAAAATAATGACATACCATGGAATTGATACAACAGTTGCGGACATTCTCTGTTTTTTTTTAAGTTCAATTTGAAGCTTTAAACAAGTGTTTTCCACTCCCAGACTAAGCATGAAGTAAAATTTCGAGTTTAGAAAAGCCCCGTGAAAATTTGTCGAGGGTCGCGCAGCGACCCGAGACAAATTTTCACGGGGCTTTTCTAAACTCGAAATTTTACTTCATGCGCCACGCGTATAAAACACTATAGTATTGTAAAATTTATATATATTCGAACTTCACTAAAAATCTGTGATTTATACGCGTGGCGCATGAAGTAAAATTTCGAGTTTAGAAAAGCCCAGAAAATTTGTCTCGGGTCGCTGCGCGACCCTCGACAAATTTTTACGGGGCTTTTCTAAACTCGAAATTTTACTTCATGCTTTGTCTGGAAGTGGAAAACACTCGCTTAAAGCTTCAAATTGAACTCTTTTAAAAATCAACGAATGTCAGAAAATTAACAGCTAAAACAATTAACAAAAAGTTATGTGATTTTATAAAAATAATGACATTTTTCTCATTTCGAAAACATTTACTTTAATCAAATGACTACGATATCTTTTGCCAAGTTGACATGCGCAGTTGTTGTTTCAATTCCATGGCATGTCATTATTTGTATAAAATCATCTTATTTTTGTTCTTAATTATTTTAACTTAGAGAAACGTAAAGTGATAAACGTTAACACGAATGAATTTTGAATTTTTCCCTCTACAAAAATGGTAATTACATTTTGTTTCTAAAATAAATGAGCCAAAAATTGAACATTTCAAAATTTAAATGGGATTTCCTATGTTGCGTCCGCCAAGTCAACACCCGGTATATGTATACAATTTAAAGATTGCCTACTGATAAATCGCGTTTTCCGCCGTTTTAAAATCAAAATACTTAAAAGCAAAGAACACCCCTTTGCTGACTAATGAATAAAACGAGAAATCCAGTATTAAAGTTTAAGTTATGTTATATTAAAAGTAGCGAACAAAATAGTAGATTAGTTATGTAAATTTACACAAAATATTCAACAACCAATCAATGCAGGCTTTATAACTCTTAGCTAATAAACAAAAAAAAAACTGTTCCCCTTATAATATCTCGAGAACACCTCATCGGATCAAGATGGTATAAAATACGTCTTTCTTTATTTTTAAAGCTCTATTTAAGCATGCTGTGCGATAGCCACCCACACCCCTCTGGGGGGTGGTTCGAGGGGGTAGTTTAGAAAACTTAAATGGAAACTCATATTTTTTAATTGTTTTATCACTCCCTCCCCAATCCCGTTCGGTGGTGGAAAGGGTAGTTTTGAATTTTTCTGCGAAAAAAAATATTTTGCTTGCTCTGTTGCATTTTGTATCAAAAACGGTTTTGAATGAATTTTTCAAATTGCCACCCCCCCCCCCCCCACACACACACACACCCTTTAAAAGTAGAAAAAGTGGTATTTTAAAAAAAAGTACCACCATTTTTTTTAGACAAAAATGATTTTTCTTGCAGAGTTTCTATCAAAAACTCCTTATGGAGTTGCAAAATATCCACACCTCAACCCCTTTTTGGAGGGTGGAAAAAGGAAGTTTTCGCTCAGTTTATCGTCGAACATTTTTTTCCATTTTGTCATGTTTACAATTTTAAATGAAAACACAGAAGTGTAGTTATTGAACATTTATTTCGGACTGTCAATGTTGACGTTCTCGACGACTCCGTGAAATTCTAAGAAGTGGGTAATAGCTCAGAAACTTTAAAGCTAAATTAATTAAGCTGCTATCTGTCGTTTTGAGATGAGGTTATCGGAAAGTGAACGCATATCATTATTAATGATGCGTGGGTCCGGGGAGAATGTGAGATCTTACGAGGAGGTGGCAAGGATGTTTAATGCATCCAATTCGCACCGTGATCCAGTGTCAAAATCGACGGTTCAAAAAACAGTGAAACGATTTGAAGATACTGGAGCAGTGAAGGATCGCGAACGCAGTGGCAGGCCAAGAACGGCATCAAACGAAGATCAGAAGGTGGAAGTGTTGCAGCATTTCGTGGAAGACCCTCATATTTCTGTAAGGAGAGTGTCGCAAGCTCAAGGCATCAGCAAGACTTCAGTACATCGCATAATGCAGGAGGAAAAGTGGCACCCTTACAAAACTACCCCCTCGAACCACCCCCCAGAGGGGTGTGGGTGGCTATCGCACAGCATGCCTAAATAGAGCTTTAAAAATAAAGAAAGACGTTTTTTATACCATCTTGATCCGATGAGGTGTTCTCGAGATATTCAACCGTTTCCAAACTTTTGGGAAACCCTGTATGTACATTTGGTTGTTTTTAAATTGGTACCCAGCAAACCAAATCATATAATATATACATAATATTTATCTAATACATATAAGATACATATATAATATATGTGTGTTTGCTGGGTACTTACACTTCTTTGCTTCCAAGTGCCTCAATTCTAAAGCTGTAATTCTTAGTCTGTCTCAACACTGATAATCTTCATTGAAAACAATTAATTGTTAATTATTTCAAAAATATTAATAATTATTTCAAAAACATTAATAATTATTTCAAAAAAATTAAATGTCAGATTCTTTTGGCAATCTACAAACTATTTGAATTATTTGAGCTTTACTTCGTTAAAAAGACAACTCTTGTTTTGTAATTTGTAATTCTTATTCTCTCTCAACAATGGTAATCTTCCATATCCTCACCCTAAACTTACGCAATTAAAAGCTGTCTCGGAGAACGAAAAGAAAAAGAGTAAACACTGGGTTTATGTCCTGTCCCACGATTGTCACATGATACACAATCAAGGTTATCCGGGTGTCTGTGTTTCGTGTCACGCTGTCTGTCCGTCGTGTAGACACTGTAGACATTTCTGCCGGCTCAATTATCATAAACAAGACATTAAGTGCCCCAGCCAGCACTCGGTGCATTCGCCATTGAGCCTTCAATCCGGACTGATTGGCTCGTTTGAGGCAATTTCCCGGCCCACACGTTTAATGCAAATCGCTAGTTCACCGGCTTTCGATAGACGGATTAAGTAATTATGTCCACCTTTTAACGCACACACTGAATTCAGTCGCAAAAAAATGTTTTATTCTCTAATTTCGTATGGAAATAAAATACTCCGTAGACTACTTTACGTCTTCAATTAGAACTTGAAAGATTACTACTACCATGCGATTGTTTAAATTATGATTTAGAGTAGGCGGCATTTTTTTTGTGCGGTTGCCCAGAATGCCAAATCTATAATAAAGGGTGTCCCAACAAGAGCGCCGGATTTAAATTTGCCGCCATTTTGTTAATACGAGTTGTACGGTGATTTTTTTTTGACAGTTGTCAAGTACAGACCACGGGATTTAAGAATATGGAGAAGTATTCAAACGAACAACGTTTAATTATTGTAAAAACACATTACAAAAATGGTGAAAGTTTTGCGAAAACAATTCGCATATTACGTCGAGTTTTCGGTCGCCATTATGCACCAAATAAATCAACATTGAGGCGTTTAATTACAAAATTTGAGACCAAATTTACGCTGATGGATCAGAAGACCATTGTTCGTCGTCGTCCTTGTCGGTTACTCGAAAATATAGACACAGTAAGGGAATCTGTGGCCGAGAATCCAGGAACTTCCATTCGGCATCGTGGTCAAGAATTAAACATTTCCAAAACCACTATGCAACGAGTTTTGGTAAATGATCTGCATTTGCACGCGTACAAGATTCAATTGGTGCAAGAAATCAAGCCAAGGGACCATGAGCAGCGCCGTGGATTTGCTGATTGGGTGTTGGAACATCATCAAATTAATCCGGATTTTTCGAAGAAAATCATTTTTTCAGATGAGGCACATTTTCAACTCGACGGATACGTAAATAAACAAAACTGTTGGATTTGGGGTGCTGAAAATCCTTGTGTGGTACTCGAACAGCCAATGCATCCACCGCGAGTAACGGTTTGGTGCGCATTTTGGGCTGGCGGAGTGATTGGGCAGTATTTCTTTGTAAATGCGGCTGGAAATGCGCTGTTACTGGTGTGCGGTATCGGGAAATGTTAACGGAGTTTTTGTAGCCCGAATTGGATGTAATTGATATGGAGCACATGTTTTTCCAACAAGACGGTGCGACCTGCCACACAGCACGTGAAACAATGGTGTTACTGCAGACCAAATTTCCAGGCCGTGTCATTTCTCGATTTGGCGATCAACATTGGCCACTAAGATCGTGCGATCTAACGCCGATGGACTTTTTTCTTTGGGGCTATGTAAAGCAAAAGGTGTATGCAAATAAGCCTGAAACAGTTCAACATCTTAAAGAGGAAATCAGGCGCGTTATTGGTGAAATACAGACACATTTATGCGAAAACGTTATTTACAATTTCAACAAAAGAATAACCCTGTGCCAGAGGTTTCGTGGTGGCCATTTGCCTGATGTTGTATTTCATGTTTAATCGGAACTATTTTTCTTTATGTTGAAACAAAAATGTTTGCTTAATTCAAAAAATAAATATGTTTTTCTTTATAATTAAATCCGGCGCTCTTGTTGGGACACCCTTTATTAAAGGATAAATTAATAACACTTGGTTTGTTTCACTATTATCCCTTATTACCTAATTATATATAAGCCGGTCGGTTTCTTCTGTAATCCACTCTTGATAATGCCGTAAAGAGCAAAACTAGTAAAAAGAAAAAAATAGTGAAACAAACCAAGTGTTTTTAATTTATCCTTTAATATTATTTCAAAATGTTTCACCAAGTGATAAATGAGAAAGTTATTCAAGAAAAAAATGCCAAGTCTATGATGGAATGAATACATTTGAGGTTATGGTGAATTATGTGCTAACAGTCAGTAGTGCCAATCTAATTTAAAATTTAAAAACTACTCTAAATCACGTTTTAAACAATCGCACTGTACAAGTAAACATTACAGAATTAAATAAAACTGTCAAAAATCATAAACATTAAAGAAATTTACTTCATTGTATGATCGAATATCCACCAGGGTAAAAGCCCGAGAAGTAATTGTTTCAATAAGTCTACATATGTTCGAGAGCGTAAACGCCATCTAATGCCCATTAGCTTAAGTAGCATCGTCAATAGCTAGCAAATTTAAGCTAATGAGCATTAGATAGCGTTTACGCTTTCGAACATATGTAAATTGCATAGGCTATAATACATGGTCAAAGATGTTCAGGATTCTTTAAGCACTGGTTCGGGACTATACTGATGATGGCGTTGAAGCCTGAAACGCGTTATCCGGTGAATAATTGAGTACTGAACACAAATTCATATTCTTGATATTTGTTTCAATAAGTGTTTGAATTGGTCTTTGCAAAAAAAGATTGGTTTTAGATCGCGAAAAAAATATGACACTGATTTCAAGCGACGTTGACTTGATCACAATATTACAGTGTTTAACACACGTGGCGCATGAAGGAACATTTCGAGTTTAGAAAAGCCTGAAAATTTGGTTTGGTCTTGTAAGTATACATACGCATACGTTGTAAATTTTCCGACATTCGTTGTGTTTTTTAAAGAGTTTAATTTGAAGCTTTGAACGAGTGTTTTCCACTCCCAGATTAAGCATGAAGTAAAATTTCGAGTTTAGAAAAGCCTGAAAATTTGGTTTGGTCGCGTAGCGCGAAGCGCGGAGCGACCAAACCAAATTTTCAGGCTTTTCTAAACTCGAAATTTTACTTCATGCGCCACGCGTATTAAACACTGCAACCATTTAAATATTGTTTACAAGTGAATTTCACTTGACATCAGTGTCTTATACGCGTGGCGCATGAAGTAAAATTTCGAGTTTAGAAAAGCCTGAAAATTTGGTTTGGCCGCTCCGCGCTTCGCGCTACGCGACCAAACCAAATTTTCAGGCTTTTCTAAACTCGAAATTTTACTTCATGCTTAATCTGGGAGTGGAAATCACTCGTTTAAAGCTTCATATTGCACTATTTAGAAAAAGCGTATGCATGTGTATACTTAAAAGAAAAATTCCCTATAGGTGAACATAATGGTGGAAGGATGATGCCACTGATATATGAAGGCAATTCGGGGTTTCGGACACTCAGGTCGACTGCGCTGCCATAAACTCATTTATACTTGGCGAGAAGATAATTGACCGCAAATTTACTTGGGATTTCGGGATTCGCTTCGCGAGAATTAACATTTCAGGGCCGCCGTGGGCTAATCGCGTGATTATCCCTTCGGAAAAGAATGCCCACCGGCGGATCCGAAATAACTCACAAGAGATGAAACAAGCCTCACGAAAAGTTTCTTCCTGGACGCGCGCATTTTAAATTAATATCGCGGCCATTAGTTTAAGTCATAAGCCACTCTCGGGTCATTTATAATCGGATTTCAGTACGGCTGCGTGAGTCCCCCTATTCCCTCCCAACTCCCCCCCTCATCTTTTTTTCCGCAAACCGACGCCTTATTTTCGAACGGAACTCATTTATAGGTTCCAGCAGGAAAAAACAAGGGATATCTGCGAATTCGAATGAGTGATGAGGACCACACTCGTTCATCACCTAAATACACACCATCGTTCACCGAGCGAGAGAGAGCTTTTTTTCTTTTTTTCTTGTAAATTCGCACGTGTCGTTTTCCCTTCAAGGAAATAACTTTTTACCTAAGATAATTAATCTTAACATTGATCCAAATTCGTCTTCCAGAAAATAACCTTCTACTACATAAAGAACGATATACGAGAGCTAGCTGCAATTACTCAGAACAGAAAAATCTAATTTTAATTAACTTTACACAGAAAAATCTAGTTAGCCATGCAAAATAAATTGTTGTTTATTTAATAGTGCATTGTTTTATCTCTCAATTGCAGTTTAGTTTGTGAAATTCGGTCGAATAGAGTGTGAGAAATAACCCATTTGATAAGCTTCTGTTACCGAAAAAATGGAATTATCACATGTAATACCACTAGTTGTTTGAAATTTTCGGAAAGACTTTGTTTTTAACGAAAGCTCACTTGTCTAACAATGGAACGAGATGAAACTGTCTCTGAAAAAGGCACGAGCTCGTATAGCGAATAACTTATTCTGACAGTTTCATCGAGTTGAATTGTTTAAGACAACTAAGCTTGAGTGTATAAAAACAAAATATTTCTCGACAAAAATTTCGTACAACGAGTGGTATTCGAATAATCATTTAATATAATTCAATAACAAAAATCATCTTGTTTGTTCATGTTGTATGTTCTTAGTTTTAAAATACTTGCCAGATCTGCCAATTAATGTCAATTCGTAGTTGGGGATGTTCCAAAGAATATGAATTGTTTCCAAACATAATTACGATTTCTAACCGTGTTTGTTGGAATTGTTTTTTTTTTCAAAAATGTATCAATTGTTTGGTCTGTGTTACTTCCGAAGCGATTCATTATAAAATTAATGATTAAATATGACAGGTGACAGATTTACATACGCGATACAAAAAAAAAATCGACAAGACAAATTTGGAAAGACGATTTTGGAAAGACCAATGCGATAGCGAATGTTTTCACCGAAAGACCGTAATGACAACCAATCACAATCCGTTATTTAGATTTGAATTATATAATCAGCTGTAATATAACAAGTGGTATGATTATTATCGATAATATTTATGAGTATATTTAAAAAAAAACTGTATTTTTCTCTGTAAATAGAATTTATTCTGCTGAGAAATAAACGATTATTATTATTATTATTATGAGTGAAACCGAGCTGCAGATTCAATGAGCCCGAAGGGCGAGTTGAATGTGCTGCTCCAGTTTCACGAATAAATATTATCGATTATTAATCATACCTCGAGTTATATTCGATGAGAGAATATAACGAATTTCACTACATTTCCGTCTTGTAAACCTCACCCCATCGCCCGGTTGACACTTTTAATTATCGACTGCCAGATTTGACGAATAATTTTCGTAGCAACGACCAAAACAAGGTTATAGGATTCTATTACCGCTGTGATAACATGTATCTATGGAAATACGCGATTCTGATTGGAGGGAATGTAGTCATGTGACGCTTGAGTTATATTCTCACTAGAAAACTTTCGGATATTGATTTACTACGATTTCAAGAAAGGCTTAAGCGCATATGAGTGTGAGGAAAGTTTTAAAAAGTTTTTGAAAAATCAAACTAAACAAAGTAACAGTAAAAAAATAGTACATATTTCTAAAATTTTTGCGAAATTGCAGATAGTGCGCTAATTTCTTGGAGCAGTGTACTTTAACTGCTTATATTGGATATAATTTTAAGTTACAAAAAAATGGAGTAAACTGCTCCAGGCGTTCACTCTAACGATTCCATGGGAACTATGCCTTTGGCTAATGTACATATTATTTCACTAGATCCATTGGGGTATTATTTGTTAGAATTATTAGATTTTATTTCGTATAAAAAATCGATCAGTAATGCTAAAAGTGTTGAATTTAAATTTCTCTCGTGAATAGCAAGGACTTAAAATAGGCCAGTCTGTATAGAAAATATAATAATGAATAATGTAACAGCGGACGTAGTAAAGAAACAAGGCCTTAGCCCGTGATTGAGAGATCGGAAGAAAGGGCCAGAATATAAAAAGGAGATCAGAAATCGTTCTGCGGGCGACAAAAACTGATAAATAGTCCCTAGATTTACTCGAATTTCGTTTATATATATCCAACCCCTCCCCCCCCGAACGACGGCGGCAGCGAGGGTTTTCCCGAGCTGCATCTCCGCTTATACTCACAAATTTTTATCAGTGCCATTTTTCCAAACTCAGACGTCCCTCCCCGATTACCATTTAAATTGGCACACACACGAGAGAGACATGGAAACGTAATTGTGTCTTTTAATTAATACGTAAACCTTTTAATGAATAACTGGTTGGATTAATGGCAGTCCTCGTCCGCGGAGAATATTTTCATAAGAGACGGCGATGACAGAAAAACCGCATTATAATTAACATACCGTCGTCGTCGGCGAAGAACGGACAGAAACAAAAAAAAAATATGAAAAAAGACAAAAATGCGCGGATTGAAATTTTTAATATTTATGCTAATTACGTGCGAGCATTTTCCTCGCTATAAATTAGCCGGCCTCTTCGGCCTTATTCATCTAGCCGACGCAGATTAATCTAATAAGTAAGCCCTTTGTCGCTTGCTTTATGTATATGCTAATCAAACTTACAATTATACAATCCCGACTTATTTAAATATATCCTCATGTTAATTAATTAATTAATAAGAAAACAAAGAACATAACTAGTAAATTCCATTAGACTGAGTAACAACACAATAATTTATTAAGCATCAAGGAATTTTTGGAATTGAATTAATTTTCTACTTGCTTGGTCTAATCACCATTACTACATTTTCTATTTAACTTAAAATATCTGCATATCATAAAATAATTTACATTTCAAACGCGTGTTCTCCACTCCCAGACTAAGCATGAAGTAAAATTTCGAGTTTAGAAAAGCCTGAAAATTTGGTTTGGTCGCGTAGCGCGCAGCGCTACGCGACCAAACCAAATTTTCAGGCTTTTCTAAACTCGAAATTTTACTTCATGCGCCACGCGTATAAAACACTGATCTAAGGTGAAGCTCAAAATATACTGCTTACTACAGTAGACAATACATCTTGTAAAAATCTTTGAACAATATAGAATTTCAATTCAACAATCTTGTAGCTTTATTGGGATATTAACACAACTATTGTAATAAACTTAAAAAATAAATATTGAAACATGATTGTGTTTTAATTTAATATAATCATTTGTCGGATAGTTGTGTCAAGTTAATATACAATTAGGTATCAATCTTTATTTTCAAGTTGTATTTCAATATTGTTTCAACCTAGTGTAGTGTTAACATCGCAATAGCTAAAAGATTGTAGAATTAAAATTTTACTTTGTTCCAAATTATGCAAGATATATAATCTTCACTAAATAATGAATTTCAAGATTGTGTTAAGTTGATACAATATTGTATCATGCCGATACAATCTTGACTCAATGATGAATTCCAAGATTGTCTCAATCTTGATTTTCAAGTTGTGGTTGAAGCTTGAATCAAGTTATTTCAATCTTGATTTTCAAGTTGCAATTCAATCTTGAAACAATGTAGAAATTCTACTAGAGATTTTTATGAAAAAAATTGTTACATTATATTTACAGTTTGCCTGAAATAATAAACTGTACACTCAATATTGTAGAATTGAAATTTTACTTTGTTCCAAATTTTGCAAGATTGATATAATCTTCACTAAATAATGAATTTCAAGATTATGTTAAGTTGATACAATATTGTATCATGCCGATACAATCTTGACTCAATGATGAATTCCAAGATTGTCTCAATCTTGATTTTCAAGTTGTGGTTGAAGCTTGAATCAAGTTATTTCAATCTTGATTTTCAAGTTGCAATTCAATCTTGAAACAATGTAGAATTTCTACTAGAGATTTTATTAAAATAATGTTACATTATATTTACAGTTTGCCTGAAATGATAAACTGTACACTCAATAATGAATTTCAAGATTATGTCTAGTTGATACAATATTGTATCATGCTGATATAATCTTGACTCAATAATGAATTCCAAGATTGTCTTAATCTTGATTTTCATCTTGTTCTTCAAGCTTGAATCAAGTTATTTCAATCTTGATTTTCAAGTTGTAATTCAATCTTAAAACAATGTAGAATTTATTCCAGAGATTTTTATGAAAATAATTTTACAATATATTTACAGTTTTTTTTTTGAAATAATAAACTGTACACTCAATAATAAATTTCAGGATTGTGTCAAGTTGATACAATATTGTATCATGCTGATACAATTTCGACTCAATGATAACTTCCAAGATTGTCTCAATCTTAGTTTATAAATTGTCTTTCAAGCTTGGATCAAGTTATTTCAATCTTCATTTTCAAGTTGTAATTCGTCTTTGAAACAATGTAGAGTTCCTACTAGAGGTTTTTATGAAAATAATTATTATAAATAATAATAATTATTATTATACAATATTGTAAGTAAGTAAGTAAGTAAGTAAGTAAGTAATTTATTGATGCCTGGCAATTGTCTTACATTCGTCACATATACAGAGAACTATGAATAAGAATACAATTTTTAGAAATGCCACAATAAAAGATTAACAATGTACACAGCATGTATCATATCAGGTGTTCCGCCGGTGGGCACTGAGAATGTTCAAAATTGTCACTTTTTAAAAGATCAAAATAAATAATATGAACAGCAATAATAATATCAGTAAAATTGGCTTCTTTAATTATATATATATATATATATATATATATATATATATATATATATATACATATTTACACACATATATACACTCGTTGATAACTTCCAAGATTGTCTCAATCTTGATTTTCAACAAGTCCTTCAAGTTTAGATCAAGATATTTTAATCGCGATTTTGGAATTGTAATTAAATCTTGAAACAATGTAGACTTTCTACTAGAGATTTTTATGAAAATAATGCTACATTATATTTACTGTTTGCCTGAAATGGTAAACTGTAAACTCAATAATGAATTTCAAGATTGTGTGCAGTTTATGCAATATTGTATCATGCTAACACAATCTGGACTCAATGATGAATTCCAAGATTATTTCAATATTAATTTTCAATTTATAGTTCAAGCTTGGATCAAGTTATTTCAATCTTGGTTTTCAAGTTGTCATTCAATCTTGAAACAATGTAGAATTTCTACTAGAGATTTTTATGACAATAAAGTTACATTATATTTCAGTTTGCCTGAAATGATAAATTGTGCGCTGAATAATGAATTTACAGATTGTGTCAATTTGATACAATATTGTGTCTTGCTGATACAATCTTGATCTAATGATGAATTCTAAGATTGTGTTAATCTTGAATTTCAACTTATCGTTAAAGCTTGAATCAAGTTATTTCAATCTTGATTTTCAAGTTGTAATTCAATTTCGAAACAATATAGAATTTCTACTAGAGATTTTTGTGAAAATAATTTTACATTATATTTATAGTTTGCCTGAATTGGTAAACTGTACAAGAAAACTGGAATATGTGATATACTGCACACATTAACTTGTAAATAAAACACTTTTTACTTTGTTTAACCACTGAATCTTACATTTAATTGTGTGACTAGTTTCGACTATCTAGTAGTCATTCTCAAACTAACTTTAGTTTGAGAATGACTACTAGATAGTCGAAACTAGTCACACAATTAAATGTAAGATTCAGTGGTTAAACAAAGTAAAAAGTGTTTTATTTACAAGTGTATTTAAGATGTACCACAAAGTGAACGCCTACAACACCAAACAGTGCACACATTAACTCTAGTTTACCAGCACAGTTCATTCAGATTCAAATAAACCTAATTATTGTAACATTATTTCTATTTGAAATAATTACGTGAACTATTTATAATAAAATCAAATCAAACAAGATTTTAAATATTTTATTGTATAATTCAATATCCGGAGGTGTATTTGCACGAGAAGTAGTTGTTTCAATGGATATTTATTGTCTTAAGTTGTCTTATTAATTAAGACATTGTTTGAATTTTCACGAATAATATATTCGTAATTTTATATATTATGTTTAAAGTGTGCAAACTATAAGAAGCGTAAGCTTATTTTCTCGAATTCAAATAGTTTTGAATTTGAAATATTCTTATATCAAAACAAGATTTGTATCAATTTTCAAATTTATTACAACCAAAATTGTTTAAATCTAAAGATAATTTGTCACATATCATCTGTAAAAATGATTTCGTAATCCTGTTAAGAAATGATTGATAGTTAATTCTATGCTAATTTTGCTTCTGCTAGTCATACCTAATAAAAACGACATTCATCATAAATATCCGGATTTGAATAACCGACCAATAAATATATCATATTTCATGTGGAGGAGAATAGCGCACCGGTACAGTAGTATACATCCGTGGGGATTGATTAATGCGGCTTAAATTAAACAATTTATAATAATTCAAGCGGACGCCCGGGACTGAAAAGAAGAAAAAGAAACGAAAAAAAAGAAAAAGCTCGCGTCCGTAATGTTTCGGTCACGAGTCCATCGAAGCGCGGAGCTTTATTGTTTTTAATGGGCGCATTGTAAACGGGCGTCGATCACGATGAAAGTCGAAATTTGATTAATCGCGATTGTTCGGTTAACAAGCAAAACGGGTTTCGAACGTTGGAAGGTTAATGCGATTGGTCTGTTTCCGCCCACTGATTTTCCGCTGCGTGAAAAATCGGCTGATTATTTTGAAAAAGTGCGCGTTTGTTGAGAACGTACGGTTCTAAACTATTTTTATGGTGTATCTAGTCAGGATTGATTAGAATTGATTTTTTTTTCATTCGGTCAACAAATTTATTAGATTCAATAAGACAGGTTCGTTTTAGAGAAACATAAAGAGGACATTTTAATTTTCTCAGCAGCTTGTTAAAAATAATCGTCTTACATTCACTTTTCCAGTAGTTGTTTAATAGTGGCTCCTGAATCAAGTTTAGCCTAAGCCAACGAGAAGAAATTTTTAGATTTTAGTAAATTTTACTTCATGCTTACTTAATCAAGAAGTGGAAACAATTGTTAGAAGCTTCAAATTCAACACATTTGGAAAGCAATTAATACCTGCAAGTTTAAAGCTACAGTTGCGAGAGAAAAAAACTAGTACACCAGGGAGCTTTAGCCACTTTGAAAAATCAAAGTGAGCCTAGTTCACATAGTCTAATATTTTGCTGTGTTCATTTTTTTCTGTCGCAACTTACTATTATAAAAATCTTTGTATTTTTCTCTAAAACTTGAAAGTTTTGAAAATGAAATTCTTCAAAAAATGGGCAAAGCAAATTTTTTTTAAATATTCCTTTCCATTATAATGATATACTTCGCAAACTACTAACATCACCGCTGGCATTGTTGAAAAATTTCATATCTGTTAAAATTAGCATAATTTCTTCGGGCTGTGGAATTTTGAAAAACCGCTCATAATTGACCTACTTCAAAAGCAACCATACCACATTACGCAAGTCAGACCCTTTTCAGTTTTCAACCCAAAAATTGCACAATCGCAGAGACCCAATTATGCAAAAACCCGAAAAGCTTCCGTCTCAATTATGACTGGCTCATTGTTAGCACGCAAAGGAACTTTCGTGCCTTTCGAAATTTGCATGAAAATACTCGGGTTTTCAGCAAAAGAGAAATCGTGATGGATTTCGGGTTTGCGTAAAAATTGTGCAATTTTCGAATAGTTAACGGAAAGATTTTGACTGGGTGAGTTTAAAACTGTGTGTTAACACTTTTACGAGAATTCGTGGTGGGTTTTGGGTTTGCGTGAAGATTCTCTAATTTTTTTATGGTTTACGAAAACATTTTGGAGGAGTGAGTTTAAAAATATGTGCTAAAACTTTTACGAGAATTCGTGATGGATTTCGGGTTTGCGTAAAAATTCTCTAATATTTTGATGGTTTACGAAAACATTTTGGAGGAGTGAGTTAAAAACTAGGTGCTGAAACTTTTACGTTAGTTAATATTTACTTGATAATAGAATTAGTGTAAATAGTTTATGGTTTTAGTGATTGTTACAGTGATTTTAATCATCTAATACATTTAAAGTATAATTAAAATTACACGTACAGAAACGATTATGGAAAGTTTTAGATAAAAAAAAAATGAAAATATTGTAGTGAGGTAAGTCCATTAATTATTTATTACACTATAAATATCTAATGTTCTAATCAAAACGAAAAAAAAAACTGATTTTTAACAACGCTGGTTTTAAGCGTTGTTAAAAATCAGTTTTGTTTTTGTTTTAATTAGAACAAACATTTTTTTTTACAAAAAGGTGTTTTTTGTATTAAAAGAGCGTTTAAAACATTAATAATTAAAAACATTAAAATAAAACACTTTAACTTTTTTTGTACAACACAATATTTTTTATTTTTGCGACTGCAGTTTCGGTAACTCAACTTGCCATTATCAAACGGAGTTTTTTTGTAAATAACCATTCTTGTATATATACCTGTACCAGACCGTAATTTAAATCACTCCGTTTGATAATGATAAGTTGAGTTGCCGAAACTGCAGCCACAAAAATAAAAAATATTTTGTTATACAAACAAAGTTAAAGTGTTTTATTTTATTGAATTAACATGTATAACGAAGTAGAAGCCTCCATCGTTCATAATTTAATTAAAAACACGTTTAAAACATGTTTAAAACATGTTTAAAACACGTTTAAAACATGTTTAAAACATGTTTAAAACACGTTTAAAACATGTTTAAAACATGTTTAAAACACGTTTAAAACGTGTTGAAAACAGAACAAACATATTTTTCTTTTAAGTATACATATCCCGATAATTATAGCGTTTTTTTAAAGTTGCGGGAAATCGTTGTTTTAATGTGGTTAATTTGAGGCTTTTAATGAGTGTTTTCCACTCCCAGACTAAGCATGAAGTAAAATTTCGAGTTTAGAAAAGCCTAAGAATTTGGATTGGCCGCGTAGCGAAGCGGAGCGGCCAATCCAAATTAGGCTTTTCTAAACTCGAAATTTTACTTCATGCGCCACGCTTAAAAACTCTGATTTACAGTGAAGTTAAAAAAACACACTCTTACAACTACAATTATAGGCAACTTAATATACGTTAGAGTTATTGGGTTGAATATAATCACTGTTTTAAACAATTTTTTCAGCGCAGAATTTGACTTACGTTTTATCCACATCTACATATTAGATAGCTAAAGCCGTACATTTTAAACTTAACTATATTTCAGTGTTTTATACGCGTGGCGCATGAAGTAAAATTTCGAGTTTAGAAAAGCCTAATTTGGATTGGCCGCTCCGCTTCGCTACGCGGCCAATCCAAATTTTCAGGCTTTTCTAAACTCGAAATTTTACTTCATGCTTAGCCTGGGAGTGGAAAACCCCCGTTTAAAGATTCAAATTGAAATTTAAAAAAAAAACGAATGTCGTAAAATTTACAGTATATGCATATGTATACCTGAAAGAAAAATTCCCTGTATTTAAAAACCACATTTATGCACACACAGTTGTGATATTTTATTGAAATAAAATGTTATGTTTGATAATTAATTAGAAATATCTTCAACAATTTGACTTATGACTTATGTTTAAGAAAATGATTGTCATTATTGTATTGTATAAAGGAGATTTTCCGTAAATAAATTGAAATTGAAATTGAATTTAGCTAAAATTTAAAAACATAAACAAAAAATGTTAATGAAGTAATATAAAATATAATTGAGCAAATATTTATTTTTAGCAGTTAAGATAATAAAAAGACCGTTTTAAACAAATTTAACGTTTAAAACATGTTTTAAACAAATTTAAGATTTAAAACATGTTTAAAACAAAACCGTTTAAAACACGACGGCTGTTTTTAAACATGTTTAAAACACTGTTTTAAAACAAAGTGTTTTAAACATGATAACCCTGGTTAAAACATAGTAATAAGATTTTTGCTAATACACTTATTCAAACTTTCAAATTTATATTTTGTAAATTGACTACAATTTGTGGCATGTGCAGTCAAAGACTTTACTAAGCTAAGTTTTTAACAATAAAACATATATTCGTCTATTAACTTAATAAGAATCATTGATGCAATAAAGCAATTTACAAATTTGTTGTTATTAAATTACAAAATTAAGTTAATTTGATACATTGTATTATTTAATCTCACTTGAGATTGTGTGGAGAAGATGTTAACATTTTTTATTTTATTTATTTTTTATTTATTTATTTATTAACGGAATCTCCATTTTATTACATAAGTACATATACATATTGTAATATATGATAAAAATAACAAAAAACATAAAAATCATATAAAGAATTACATTGAATTATAACCGACTAAGACTACTGAACAAAAATAACAAAAACCATATAAAGAGTTACAATGATTACAGCTGTTATTTAAATATTTCGATTACTACTTATTTAGAAAAAAAAATTTTCAGTGTATCTCTAACTTCACAATATTTCAGTGTTTTATTCGTGTGGAGCATGAAGTAAAATTTTGAGTTTAGAAAAGCCTGAAAATTTGGTTTGGCCGCGTAGCGCTACACGACTAAACCAAATTTTCAGGCTTTTCTAAACTCAAAATTTTACTTCATGCTTAATCTGGAAGTGGAAACACTCGTTTGAAGTTTTAAATTAAATGGTTTTATAATCGAAGTTTTAAATTGAATGGTTTTATAAAATCGACGATTGCCTGAAAATGTCAATCTCTTCAAATTTGTAATTATTACTAATAGCTGTCAAGTTATAATAGTTAAAAAGACAGTACACTTAATAACTATTAAGATTTTAAAACTATAGTAATCATAAGCTTAATGAAAATTGAAAATCTGAAGAGGCAAAACGTGCCGAGCGCCGATTATTTAAATCCAATCATCACTGCTTAAACAAAAACATTTTTCTGCGGTTCGTTGACGATTTACAAAAAGGATCCATTATGTCGGGAATGATGATGTTTCGAGGCCTTTGACGTTTCGGCCGGTTCGTGTTACGAGAAACGACACGTGATATGCAAATCGGAACGCGCCCGGCCGGACAATCGAGAAGCAATTGTTTCGCCGCGCCGCGGCATTCAATTGTTTCGCGGCAATTCTACAAGCCGACCGCTTAATACGACACAACTGCTACAAACTACGACACTCTGTTCGCGTGTGTAAACCGCCTCTCGTATTGTTGATACGTTTAATTCTTGCAATTTGTTATTTGGCTCAAGGAGAATTAGTATGTTTCCTTGGAATGACTTCATTTTGAATCAACACAAGTTCATGATAGAGAAAAATAAAAAAAAGTTAATAATAAGCTAGACTCGTATATAAGGGATGCGGGAATAAAGCACTATTATATACTTGTAAATAGAAACACTTTTTACTTTGTTTAACCACTAGATCTTACATTTAATTGTGTGACTAGTTTCGACTATCTAGTAGTCATTCTCAAACTACTTTACTTTAGTTTGAGAATGACTACTAGATAGTCGAAACTAGTCACACAATTAAATGTAAGATCCAGTGGTTAAACAAAGTAAAAAGTGTTTTTATTTACAAGTGTATTTAAGATGTACCACAAAGTAAACGCCTACAACACCAAACACTATTATATAACCTTTCTTCACACTTTTATTTGAATTACCAAATATACACAAGGCCGTAGCCAGGGGGTCGGGGGGGATATGGATGTTCACCCCCAACCCCCGGAAATTTTCAAAAAATTAAATTTTACCTTGTAAAAGCTGCCCCGTTAGATCAGAAACAAAATTTTCACCATTAAACCCCTCCCCTCCGCAATTTTTATATCCCTCCCTGAAAAGTTTTTCTGGTTACGGCCTAGAATGTAAACGGTGTTTTTTTTAAGAGCTTGAGAACTTTAAATAATAATACAAGGCAGAAATATTGTTGGAATTATTAATTATTATTATCACTTTTAGTAAATAACACGCTTGGTTAAGATTTCACTGTTTAACCAAGTGTGTTATTTACTAAAAGTGTTGATATGGAATTTCACTATTAAATTAATTATTATTATAATCAGGTAGATAATTTTATGGCATTTATTTTTTAAATATGATTTCCGGAATATGTCCGCAGCGGCTACGAGTTACATGGTCCATTCGATTAGTCCAATTTTTTACTACTTTTTCCAATAAATCTGGCCGCATGGCATCAATGGTGGCTTGAATATTGGCTTCCAATGCTTCAAGAGTTGCTGGTTTGTTAGCATAAACCAATGACTTAACATAGCCCCATACAAAGTAATCGAGAGGCGTTAAGTCGCACGAACGAGGGGGCCAGTTAACAGTACCACTTCTGGAAATAAAGTTGTCGCCAAATTGATGGGTAAGCGCGCTGTATGGAAGTTGCCCCGTCTTGTTGCAACCAAATGTCGATGTTTAGTTGTTAAATTTTTGCAAACAAAAAATCAGTCAGCATGGCTCGATGGCGCTCGCCATTAACCGTAACGGCAGCTCCTTCCTCATTGCGAAAGAAATAAGGACCGATGATGCCGCCAGCGTGTAAACCGCACCAAACAGTCAATTTTAATAGATGTAACAGTTTTCGTTAATGGCTTGAGGATTGTCTTCGCTCCATATACGGCAATTTTGCTTATTGACGAAGCCATTTAACCAGAAATGAGCTTCATCATTAAACATTTATATAAATAAAATAAAATAATTTAAAACTTTCAAATATATATTGTAAACTCGCTACAATTGTTTCGCCACACTGTGGCTTCTTCAGGCGAAAAATGATAAATTACATTTGTCAGTACAGGTACAATGTTTATGGGGGGGGGGGGGGGGGGTTTCAGCGAAATTTAAATTTAGGAGTGGTGAGTTTGTTAAGTCTAATTGGTCGTTCAAAAGTTGTCCTGTGTATTTTCTTTTATTAATTTCCATGCTCTCCAAGATGTTAAGTTTCCGGCCTTTTTCTTCTCTGTGAAGCACTTTGAAGTTTTCGTCGAAGTGCTTCACAGAGAAGAAAAAGGCCGGAAACTTAACATCTTGGAGAGCATGGAAATTAATAAAAGAAAATACACAGGACAACTTTTGAACGACCAATTAGACTTAACAAACTCACCACTCCTAAATTTAAATTTCGCTGAAAAACCCACCCCCCCATAAACATTGTATATATACCTGTACTGACAAATGTAATTTATCATTTCTTCGCCTGAAGAAGCCACAGTGTGGCGAAACAATTTTAGCGAGTTTACAATATATATTTGAAAGTTTTAAATTATTTTATTTTATTTATATAAAAGTGAAGATGAACTTTCAACATTTATCAGCCTTATCAATCAATTCATCATTAAACACAATTCTTCGATAAAAATGCTTATCTTCGGCCAATTTAAATTAGCCCAATCAGCAAAAATGCGACGTAAACGATAATAATTTGGCTTTAATTGTTGCACGAGCTGTATTTTATAGGCACGTAATCCAAGATCCTTACGTAAAATTTTCCACGTAGTCGAATGACAAAAGCCAACAAGTTGAGAACGGCGACGAATCGATATTTCGGCGTCTTCTTCAACACTTCGCGCTACAACAGCAATAGTCTTTTCGGTACGCACATTCCTTTGTCTTGTTGATGGTTTTGAATCGAGAAAAGTAAAATTAGTGCAAAAACGATCAATAACTGCACGAATTGCTTGCTCACTAGGCCGATTATGTTGACCGTAAAATGGACGAAATTCTCTATGAAGTTCGCGAACAGATTTATTTTTTGTAAAGTAAATTTCCACAATTTGGAAGCGTTGTTGTAGCGTTAAACGATTCATGATGAATTGCCTAACCGTACTGATCAGAAATGTCAACACAGTTTGACATTCTCATTGAGTATAGATAGACAATTAGCATCTAAACTTTTCATGCAGCTAACAAAACACCCTTTACATTTCGGACACATTGTACATTTGGTAATTTAAATGAAAGTGTAAAAAATGTTATTTGTGCTTTATTCGTCAGTTTAATTTGATCTTTATGTAACTCTTGAACAAGTTTCTTAACTTTCACGTGGTGAAACATATTTAACAATGATTTAAAAAAGAAAACACTTGGTTAAATTTCACTAATATTTTGGTATTTTATTCTAACTAGTTTCGACTTTGAGTCATTCTCAAGGAGAATGACTCAAAGTCGAAACTAGTTGTAATAAAAAACCAAAATATTAGTGAAATTTAACCAAGTGTTTTCTTTTTCATGTAACTTAATCAATCAATACCATTAGGCCGAGATGGGAATCAACGCCCGCAAATCACGTGGTGACGAAGAAGGGAGGAACAAATGAATACATTTTACAATATGATGTGTAAACCTAATTTATATTGTAAAATAAAGAATACTTTAAAAAAAATTGATAAAACTGGTTGATCAACAAGAAAGTTTCCATTTTTAACTGGTGTAATAATATTATGCATTCCTGCCAGTAATACAGGGAATATTCAGTATATCTCAGCGAGATACGTTATTTGTTTAGCTTAACCCAAGTGAACGGAATCGAGCCGTCTTTTGTTATTCGCAATCGCTCATCTGTCACCGGTTGCGTCCGGCTTAAGCGTTTTCCCATCGCCGATGCCGTTTTGAGTAATTGCGCACGTCACGAAAATCGCAGGATTTCATTATTCGTGGTGCCCCTCCATCGAGGACCTTGGGTGAGATTAAACGCGTCCACCTTTTCAGGAGCAAGGTGTCGGTCGCACTTTTTTCTTCTTATTCTGAAAGTGAAACCTTGAATCCGAACAACCCTTACTTACCTCCGGGAGATCCAACACGTTTCAAAGAGAGCACACCTTTCGTCTTTTTGTTAAACAAAAACGGGCCCGACGCTTGACTGATGAGACCTGTCAACGTTGTCTTTTAGGTGTGTGTGTGTGTGTGCTTGGAAATTAAATCGATTGTGCTGTACACAAGGTTCGGAGGTTCGGTTCGGTTTGGTGAGAATCGTTGGAACTAATTTTGTTGGTAAACACGATGTCTTCGAAATTTTTCATTAATCACGATATAATGAAGATCAATAGTCATAATAGTTGAATTCCTGAAAAAAAATCACAATATAAGAGTAAATTCTTCATGTGTGAAAAGAATCAATCTTACAAACATTTGTGTTGTGTATTTGTACAGTTGCGAGAGAAAAAAAAACTAGTGCAGCAGGAAGTTCAAGCCACTGCAAAAATGTCGTTTTTTTTTTCTTGTAAAACAAACTTGTCATGTACAGGTTAACAATAAGTTTTTTCTTAGCCAACAAGACGGTGCTTTTGTAAACATGCACTTCATTAGCAATGTTTCTAATGGTAATACCGTCTCTAAGCGGGCCGTTACTATCGCTTTTTGCGTTTCAGTTAGTTGAGGAATGTCGATGTTAAATAAATTTTGTCTGAGATTGCCGAAGATTTGTCAATTTGATTGACAATTTGAAAAATCAAAGTAAGTTATTAGCAATGTTTCTAATACTAATACCGTCTTTAAACGGGCCGTTACTATCGCTATTTGCGTTTCAGTTAGTTGAGGCATGTCGGCGTTAAATAAATTTCGTTTGACATTTGCGAGGATTTGTCAATTTGATTGACAATTTGAAAATCAAAGTGAGTCCGGTTCACATACCCAAATATTTTGCTGTACTAGTATTTTTCTCTCGCAACTGTACATAGAACATATACAATTCTATTAGCATTTTTATAGTAGGTAGCCACTGTCTACATGATGTCATAACCTAGGAGATAGAATTAATTAATTAATTTATTTTTATTTATTTATTTATTTATTGAATAAACGTATAAACTTTTACAATTTTACAAAAATTATATTACCTCTGGACAAATATATTGAAATAAAGAAACTAACAATAATAATATCGCATGCATACTGAATTATGGCTAAAATATTATTAAATTAACTTAACTAGAAAAATACAACAAAAAATGAATTTATGAATTTATCGAAGACGCCGCCAAAAAGCAACGTTTCCGAAATACATTACATGCGCCACGCGTACTAAACACTGAAACCACTGAAATCTTGTGAGTAAGCGAGCTTCACTTGAAATCAGCATCGTATACGGGTGGCGCATGAAGAAATTTTACTTCATGCGCCACGCGTACTAAACCCTGAAACCATTGAAATCTTGTGAGTAAGCGAGCTTCACTTGAAATCAGCATCTTATACGCGTGGCGCATGAAGTAAAATTTCGAGTTTAGAAAAGCCTGAAAATTTGGTTTGGTCGCTCCGCGCTTCGCGCTACGCGACCAAACCAAATTTTCAAGCTTTTCTAAACTCGAAATTTTACTTCATGCTTAACCTAGGAGTGGAAACACTCGTTTAAAGATTCAAATTGAACTCTTAAAAAAACATAACAAATATCTAAGGAATTACAGATTATTATTGGGATATGTATACTTAAAAGAAATACTCGCTATTTTTACGTAAAAATAATATTATCGTGTTATTAATTAGTGGGAATGGAAAGATTTAGTTGTTCAAGAAATTACGTATTCCTTTCATTTGCCAGATGTATAAGTAAGCCATCGCATAGTCGCCAAAGTTTAGTAAGTCAATTCTTAAGTTGTTGCATACTAAACAGTATCGTCGGGGAGGAGGAGGAGGAGAAAATAAAAGTACAAAAAAAAGCAACGGCGAGGCGTCTAGCTTGTCTCGTTACAAAACGAGAAAACTGAATAATGATCGCGCTCTGCTCTCCAGAACAGAAAACAGGAACAAAGAAAAAGCCAAAACGCTCATGACCTAAAGGAAAATCTTGAGAGGGCTTTTTGCGGCCGCCTCTCGTTCCTATTTATTTCGGTTAAACATTTCCAGTCCGGCGTCGGCCAACTCCACTCAAAATAAATAATAAATTGCACAAAAGTTAACCCCGGCCTCAACTGGATTAATATAAATTAGACGGGGAAAACTCGGATAAGGTTATAGATTGTATAATCTGAATGTACGAAAGTAATTTTCAAATTAATCATTATTATCCCTTGTAAATTATAATACTTCTATTAGACACGGAATCTTGCTTGGGTATACATGAAGGGAATTATTCTTTTAGGTGTACATTTCTCAATGTATTATTTCACCACGGGTTAAGTGAGGAATTAATTAAACATGTATTGTAAATTTTACATTCGCTGATTTTTAAAAAGAGTTCATTTTAATGCTTCTAACGAATGGTTCCACTCCTAGGTTAAGCATGAAGTAAAGTTTCGAGTTTAGAGAAGCCTGAAAATATAGTTTAGACGCGTAGCGCGGAGGGGCCAAATCAAATTTTCAGGCTTTTCTAAACTCGAAATTTTACTTGATGCACCACGCGTATACAACACTGACATTTGAAATTTTCAGGCTTTTCTAATGTTTTTACTTCAATTTAAAGCTTGTTTAATTCTAAATTCTATACTCTTTAAATAATTCAAATCTGTTGCGTATTTTATAAAATCGAGCGATTGAAATACAACAATGTGAGAAATAGAGAAATCCGCCTCTTTGAATGAAAAGGTGATGTAAAGTTAAATTAAATGAAAATTGTTTTGAGGGAGTGTATTCAAGATTAAATTAGCCACAAATTGGTAAAAAATATGTTTTTATCATGAAAAGTGTGTTCAGGATGGATGCTAAAAGTTAGAATTAAATTTTTTTTCAAAAGGTTTTTAAACTGATTGTGAAGTACACGATTTACATTTACTTTTATAATTTATTTAAGGGGTTCTAGATTATTTTTGGAATAAAAAATGATCTTTAACTAAGAAACAGAAAATAAAAAAAATATAATAAAGAGGAGAAAAAAATAAAAACGTCAATTAAGAAAGTACGTTGGAGTTTTCTCATTTAGAATTTAACATTCTACACCGATTTATTGCGGAAATATTCGTATAATGATTTTTTTCAAAGAAAAATAATTAGTTACAGTTATTTCTAACATTTAGGAGAATATATAAGAATTTTATCAGATTTTTTGAAAAATTAAAACTTTCATTGAAAATTGAGAAATTTTGTAATGGAAAACATCGAGATTTTGACTCTAAAATTTTTATTCACTAAAACATTTCAAAAAATTCACAAACACTCGTACTAACATCAGAAACAACGCCAGCAATTTATTTTACCAAAAAAAAATATTACCTCAATTTTTTACACTTTTTTAAATTAGAGGAAATAGATCATCTGACCAAAATAAACTTTGAGCGCTCGTGCTAAGCACAATTTTAAAGTTTTTAAAATTCAAAAATACTAGTACTAACATCAGAAATAATGTGAGCAATCTATTTCCTAAAGAAAAAAAATATTGCCCCAATTTTTTCTTCTTTTTTAAATTAGAGGAAATAAGTCATCTGACCAAAATATCCTTTTGAGCGCTCGTACTAAGCACAATTTTAAAGTTTATAAAAATAGTTTTACTTCAACTTAAAGCTCATTTAATTCTAAATTGCATATTTTTTAAATAATTCAAATTCGTTGCATATTTTATAAAATAGAGCACTTTAAATACAACAATGTGCGGAATCGAGAAATCAGCATTTTTGAATAAAACGGTGATGTAGAATTAAATTTAAAAATTACATGAACATTATTTTAAAGCAGTGTATTCAGGATTAAATAAGCTTGAAACTGGTAAAAATTACGTGTTTCTATCATGAAAAGTGTGTTCAGGGTGGATGCTATAAGTCTTTCGAATCGTCTTTGATGTGATTTTTTTCAAAAATTTTAGTGAAATTATTTTTTTCAAAGGAACATTATTAGTTAAACTTATTTATATCATCAAGAAGAATATATATGAATTTTGTCAAAGTTTTTGAAATATTAAAATTTTCATTAAAAATTGAGAAATTTTGTAAGGGTTAGGTATGGAAAAAATAGAGATTTTGACTTGAAAATTTGTATTTATTAAAAAAAATTTTAAAATTCACAAATACTCGTAATAACGTTAGAAATAATGCGAGCAACTTATTTCCCAACGAAAAGTATTATAACCTTAATTTGTTTCACTTATTTGAATGAAGAGAAATAGATCATCTGACCAAAATATGCTTTTGAGCGCTCGTGCTAAGCACAATTTTAAAGTTTATAGAAATATTTTTACTTCAACTTAAAGATCATTTAATTCTAAAGCTCATACATTTTGAATAGTTTAAATCCGTTGCATATTTTTATAAAATAGAGCATTTTAAATACTACAATGTCTAAAATCGAGAAATCTGCCTTTTTGAAAAAAAAGGTTATGTAAAGTTAAATTTAAAAATCAAATGAAAATTGTTTTAAGGAAGTGTATTTAGAATTAAATAAGCTTCAAATTGGTGAAAGTTGCGTGTGTTTAGGGTGGATGCTAGAAGTCAGAATTGTATTTTTTAAAATCGTTTTTTTTTAGTGATTTATTACAAAAATGTTAGTGAAATAATTGTCTTTACAGGAAAGTAATTGGTTGAAGTTATTTTTAACATCAAGGAGAATATGTAGGAATTTTATCAGATTTTTTTAAAAATAAACTTTTTTATTGAAAATTGAGAAATTTTGGAAAATATCGAGATTTTGACCTAAACACTTAATTAAACACAGTTATATTCCTTTCTTCACTTTTATTTTTCTTGCTAGATGTACATTTCGGGTACTAAGTACCCATTATCAATAGCTAACTCATACAACTACATTAATTGACCTAAACATTTTTATTTATTAAAAAATTTCAAAAAATTCATAATTTCTCGTACTAACATCAGAAACAATGCGAACAATTTGTTTCCCAAAGAAAAAAAATATTACCTCAATATTTTCCACTTTTTTAAATTAGAGGAAATAAATCATCTGACTTAAATATACTTTTAAGCGCTTGTGCTAAGCACAATTTTAAAGTTTATAAAAATGTTTTTACTTCAACTTGAACCTCATTTAATTCTAAATCGCATATTCTTTGAATAATTCAAATTAGTAGCATATTTTATAAAATAAAGCACTTTAAATACAACAATAAAGAAGTCGAGAATTCAGCCTCTTAGAATAAAAAGGTGTTGTAGAGTAAAATTAAAAAATTAAATCCAAATTGTTTTGTGGATGTGTATTTAGGATTAAATAAGCTTTAAATTGGTAAAAATTACGTTTCTATCATGAAAAGTGTGCTCAGGGTGGATGCTAGAAGTCAGAATTTCATTTCTTTCAAATCGTTTTTAAAGTGATTTATTGCAAAAATTTTAATGAAATATTTTTTTTCAATGGAAAATAATTAGTTTAAGTTATTTCTAACATCAAGAAGAAGATATAGGAATTTTATCAGATGTTTAGAAAAATAAAAATGTTCATTGAAAATTAAGAAATATTGTAAATTTTGTATAAAAAATTCGAGATTTTGACTCCTAAATTTTTATTTTTTAAAAATGTTTAAAAAACGCAAAAATACTTGTGCTAACATTAGAAACAATGAGAGCAGGTTTATTTCTTGAAGAAGAAAAAATTGCATCGAATTTTTCTACATTTTAAAGTTAGAGGAAATAAACCATCTGACCAAAATATATTTTTGAGCCCTCGTGCTAGGCACAATTTTAAAAGTTACAAAGTTGTTTTAACTTCAACTTAAAGCTCATTTATTTCTAAATCCCAATTTTTTTAATAATTCAAATTCGTTTTATGTTTTATAAAATAGAGCAGTTTAAATACAGCAATTTTAGAAATCAGCCTTTTTGAATATAAAGGTGATGTAGAGTTGAATTTAAAAATCAAATGAAAATTGTTTTACGGCAGTGTATTCAGGAATAAATAAGCTTTAAATAGGTAAAAATTTCGTGTTTCATTATGAAAATTATGTTCAGGGTGGATGCGGTAAGTTAAAATATCAGTGTATTGGCAATTTTCAAGTGTTTTTAATTAGCTAAAACTTCCCGAAATATTTCTTTCACAAGGAAAAAATTGGCTCAAGCTATTTCTAACATCACGGAGAATAACTGAGAACTTTTTCAGATTTTGTAAAAATATAAAAATGTAAATCAAGATTTCTTGAATAATTTTCTCACTTATCACTTAGTGAAACATTTTTAAATATTGATAATGAAGGTTTAAATTAAATTACACTTGGTTTGTTTCACAATTTTTTACTTTACTATTTACTCGACTAGATTCGCGTTTTACAGCATTATCATTATCTGATAATGCTGTAAAACGCGAAACTAGTCGAGTAAATAGTAAAGTAAAAAATTGTGAAACAAACCAAGTGTAATTTAATTTAAACCTTCATTATCAATATGTAAATCAAGATGTTACTATTTGAATTTAAGGACTAATCATTTATTTTTACTGTTCTTACACAAATAGTAACAACATGGGAAACTATTTAAAGTGAGAGAAAAAAAATCACGAACAAGTGTTTTCCACTCCCAGGTTAAGTAAGCATTTTGTACCTGATAACCGCAATTTTATAGTTGCGATGAACGCCAGGGGGAGATTTTATGAGCGCCGCCATCAGATTTATGGCGCAGGTTCCGAGGGTTCTACTTTCACGTAATTTATAGCTCGATCTCTTCAAATAAACACTTAAACACCAATAGATACGTGTTTCCGTGTCGTCTTTATGTTCTTATGATTTATATCTCTATTACAGGTAGTTTTAACTAATGTCCTCAGATATCTCAATTAATTATGATTATCATAGATTTTCTTTATATTCGAGTAATCGCTTGCAAAAGACACTACTTTTCAAAGCGATTACTCAGAAATTGCGATTCTTTGAACGGTGCATTTTCCTTTCTGATAATTTAGAAAAAACAGGCATTCATGCTTAATCGGTAATTGGAAACACTTGTTAGGAATTCAAAACGCCTTTAAAAAAGAATTAATGTCCGAAACTTTACAGAACATGCCTCAGGATATGTATGTTTTTCAGGCATTTCCCTGATTCAAGTTTTTTTCCCTGACCTTTTAATATAACTTTCTTCTGTTGGAAACTCCCATTTTTTAAATTGTTTTCATTGTTTTTGTCAATATTTAAGTTATTTTTTAAATTTGTTGGTGTTTTGTAATTTGCCTGCTGATTTTGACAAATTTAATAATATCATATAACTTTTTTTGTTAGTGTTTTGGTCAATTTGAATATAATTCTATGACTTTTTTCTGACTTTTAATGTCGTCTATTTTATAATAGAGTTCAATTTGAAGTTTTGAACGGGTGTTTCCACTCCCAGGCTAAGCATGAAGTAAAATTTCGAGTTTAGAAAAGCCCGGTGAAAATTTGTCGAGGGTCGCGCAGCGACCCGAGACAAATTTTCGGGCTTTTCTAAACTCGAAATTTTACTTCATGCGCCACGCGTACAAAGCACTGATTTGATATAAAGTTTAAAAACACACACATACATCTCAGAGTAACAGGGAATCAGATATTTAGTCTGTTCAGTGTTAATAATAAATAATTCGGTTCTGAATATTTTTGTTAAAACAACTGGTAACGATATTTATATATTAGTGGTTGCAAAAAAATCAAATTTATTCTTAAGGATTTTAAAAATAAAATCAAATTTATTCTTAAAGGATTTTTATTCGAAAAATCATTTATTTATCTCTTACGATTCCTTTATTCGAGTATTCGTGATTCGAATCATATTAGGTAATTCGGATTCGTGATTCCGAAAAAAAATATATACGACATTTAAAACAGCATATTTGATGACATTTTGACATCTACAATTTTCCACTAAACGTTTTTGTGGAAAATTGTGGTTATTGGACCCGTTTATTAGAGACAACAGTTGAGAGTTTACTGTCAACTGTAACAGAATTCTCTGATGACCGTATTGTTAATCGAGAATGTGTTTGGGATTATTGCAATCGTACAATATAGACCTACCAAAGTACCGTTCATTAGATACCAACATACATCACAAACAAATCTATGCATATTGAATGTTGAGCATTTTGATGATTGAAATATCATCAAGTATGCTGATTTAGAATTGTCATCATCGAGTCTAAGTGCGCCTGGAGATAAATTCTGCTAGCTTTAAAGAATTTTCAAGACTGATCTTTCTCCATTATTTATTTACACTTCTATTATTTTTATTTTATTTTTATTTTTTTATTTTTTTTATTTATTCATATTCAACGGGAAACCCCTTTTACAAAAACAAGTTAATGCTTAAATATATCATGTATAAACTATACTAAATTTAAAATACACAATGTAGACAATCTAGATAGTAATGCAATGTATTTGAAATAAATCTAAAACTAAAACTAAATAATTATACTATGCTCACTAAAAAGCAGTTATTTTTTATTGTATTAAACACCGAAATCATGCAAAAAAAAAAAATTTAACAACACTAATCAAACAATTATTATTAATAGCAAGAAAAATAATATTAGAATTAAAATTATATTTGGATTATTCTTCATGATGACTGTAATCGTCTTAGATTTTCAACTTAAAGTTTAAATGTAATACATGTAATATTTAAGAAAGTACATTTATTTGAATAATCAGGTGATCCCTGTGTATAGAGGTCGCGTTTTTTGAAAAATGTGCCCGAATTATCTGACTGATATTAATGGCTACAAGGGAAGGCCCCGAGCCATTGTTTCCTCACAGAACGTGCACACGAAATATTATCGCTCGAGTGATGGATATCCGTAACACGTGAAGATGGTACAATGTGTACAGATAATGTAGATTTTATCACTCGAACTTTAGTAACGTTCGATGTTTTATTTTTAATTTTTTTGGGGCATTGTGGCGGTGGCCCCCCGCGTGGGGCGAAAGGTGGTCGAACTGTAATGACCCGATGCGTGATTAATCGCCGAAACACAATTAAATTCACGATTGGTCGAAAGTGAAACATCGAACAGTCGAAAGGGTTCGAGGCCGGAGAGTAATTTATACCTGATTATCACTGTCATAATGAATGTCAGGTACCACCTAGGGTGAACTTCTAAGAGAAGTAATTTCGAAATTTATTGCGCCGCTCGCTAGAGTTGCGACCTCTAAAGAAATTTATTGCTGAAGGATTAAGTTGTAGGTAAACAATTTTATTTCTTCATTGCGAATATGATGAATAGATTAACTGGTAATAATATTAAGGTGTGTGTACTTTTATTTACTTGATATAATGGACAATAGTTTTTATATAAGGTTGATAGAATAAAACACTTGGTTTTTGTTTCACAAATTCAATATTTTATTTCCACGACTAGTTTCTGTCAGACGACCATTATCAATGTGGTTTACAAGGATTACTATACTATAGTAATCCTTGTAAACGACATTGATAATGGTCGTCTGACCGAAACTAGTCGTGGAAATAAAATATTGAATTTGTGAAACAAAATCCAAGTGTTTTATTCTATCAACCTTATATAAAAAGTGTAAAGAAGTTTCACCAAGTGTTAGATGAGTCAACAATCAAAAGTTTATGGACAATAGTACTTTACTTAAATTGATATACTTGTAAATAAAACCCTTTTTACTTTGTTTAACCACTGTATTTTGCACTTCATTTGTGACTGTAGTTTCTACTATTTAGCAGAGCTGGGCAGGATTCGAATCCTTTTAAAAGATTCAAAAGAGGCATTCGAATACTTTACTTCAACTGGATTCGTGATCCGGATTCGTTACATTTTTTTAAGAGGATTCGTATTCGAATCCAAATGTGGGTGATTCGAATCCATATAAAAAGATTCGAATATTTATAAAAGGATTTGAATACTTACAAAAGGTTTTGAATCGTCAAAAATAATTCGAATTAATTGTGAGGATTAACTTGAGAAATTTCTTTTGTGTGTTTTTAAATTTCTCGTTAAAACACTGTTTTATACGCGTGGCGCATGAAGTAAAATTTCGAGTTTAGAAAAGCCCAGAAAATTTGTCTCGGGTCGCTGCGCGACCCTCGACAAATTTTCACGGGGCTTTTCTAAACTCGAAATTTTACTTCATGCTTAGTCTGGGAGTGGAAACGCTCGTTCGAAACTTCAAACTGAATGCTTCGATAAGAACATTAAATTTAATAGTTGAGGCTGTTACTTGGTGAAATTCCATATCAAAAACTTTTAGTAAATAACATTAAATGACTGAAAATGTTTTTAAAAATAATAATCTAATATTCAAAATTTTGTTTAATATTATTTAAAGTAAAACTGACATGTAGCCACAATGTGAAATGTTAAATTTTTCCAGCTTCTCCTTGATTCAAGATTTTTTTCCCTGACCTTTTAATATAACTTTCTTCTGTGAGAAACCCCGATGTTGTTAAATTGTTTTCATTGTTTTTGTCACTATTTAAGTTAATTTTATAAATTTTCACGTGTTTTGTAATTTGCCTGCTGATTTTGACAAATTTAATAACATCATATGGCTTTTTTGTTAGTGTTTTGGTCAATTTGAATATAATTCCATGTATTTTTCTCTGAGTTTCTCTGAGGCTTTTTAAAACCGACGACTGTCTGAAAATTACGTCAGGCATTCGTCGGTTTTATAATAGAGTTTAATTTGAAGTTTTGAACGTGTGTTTCCACTCCCAGACTAAGCATGAAGTAAAATTTCGAGTTTAGAAAAGCCCCGTGAAAATTTGTCGAGGGTCGCGCAGCGACCCGAGACAAATTTTCGGGCTTTTCTAAACTCGAAATTTTACTTCATGCGCCACGCGTACAAACACCTATTTGAAGTGAAGTTCAGAAACACACAAATACATCTTTAATCAGAGTAACAGGCAATTAGGTATTTAGTCTGTTAACAACGATGTTTAGTGTTAATAATAAATAATTATGTTTTGAATATTTTTGCTAAAACAAATGGTAACGATATTTATATATTAATGGTTGCACAAAAATAATAAAATCATTTTTGAAACAAATTTTTATTCAACGTCGTAAAAACATTTAATTGCACAGAAGAAAGAAAATCCCGTTTGCCTAGGTGTGATTTAATAGGATTTTAAGTGATTATCAGTGTTATATCATGATAAGAGCACATAAAAGCACACTCGTGTCTGGCGAATTTCATTAATCACACATAGATCTATCAAAATCGCCCCCTTACTTTTCTGTATAACCATGTCCGTGGTGTGGAGGAGGGTGTCCGGAAAACTTTTGCACCGCTTAAGGTTTTATTGCCCGAGCATCACCTAGGAGATTTATGGCGGCGCTTGCTTTCCGTACTTTCCTTCCCCTCCCCGCAAGAAAATAATTTATCGACATAAGTGGGCCTCGTCTGAAAACAATTTCGAATTGTTTCGATTTAAATAATCGGGCCGATAAATTTCCCCATCGGTAGTTTTCCCCGGGCGATAATTGGCGGAAAAATTAGCGGCGCGTAGAAGGAAGTTTTTCTCTTGTTTTATTTGTCTCTTGCCATCACCAGTCGGATTTATGGCCGTGTTTGGCGTATCTTCAATACGGTTTAAAGTTATCGGCCCGGACATAAATAGGACGTGAAACTATGGATGGGTTAAAATAAAGAATTCACTTTATAAATTATTCAACACATATTTTTACATTATTTCATAATTAAAATTGATTATTTTAATAATTGCTTATTGTTTTCACTTTATAACCATAATAAACACGTTATTGTAACTCCCATTGTAACGCAAATTTTTTAATAACCAATTAATTTAGCAATCACTTTTAACAATATTAAAATAAAAATTCATTTCAATACCAACAATTATTACATTAGTAATTAATCTAATACTTTACACAATGATGTAAGCTAAAACCAGAAGTTTGTTATTGATAATGAGCACCTTGTGTCTCGAAATGCACATCTAACGATACAAATAAAAAGTGAAGTAAGGAATAACATTCTTTTTTAGTGTAATAATCACTTCACGTAAACTTAAAAACATACAGTTAAAACCAGAATGTAAGTGTAATCTCAGTTCATATATTCATTCTTGTCGTTTCTAAATCACAGCGAGATAAAGTTTGCAAATTTGAATATTAATAACCCTGTTTAAGCACTTGAAATAAAACACTTTTTCTCCTTTCTTCACAAGTTTATTTTATACCAGATGTACATTTCGGTCACCATGTGACCATTATCAATGGTTTGATACTGGTATCATTGATAATGGTCACATGGTGACCGAAATGTACATCTGGTATAAAATAAACTTGTGAAGAAAGGAGAAAAAGTGTTTTATTTCAAGTTATTATCATCTTCACGTAACTCACCCAAACTCATTTACCTGTTTAAGCAGTTTGTTTCGAATACTTATTTTAGAGTGTATTTTCAAATTCACAATATTTTATTATTTTATACACGTGGCGCATGAAGTAAAATTTCGAGTTTAGAAAATCCTGAAAATTTGGTTTGGTCGCTTTTCTAAACTCGAAATTTTACTTAATGCGCCACGCGTATAAAACACTAAAATATTGTGAAATTTATGTATATTTGAACCTCACTTGCAATGAGTGTTTTTTATGCGTGGCGCATGAAGTAAAATTTCGAGTTTAGAAAAGCCCAGAAAATTTGTCTCGGGTCGCTGCGCGACCCTCGACAAATTTTCACGGGGCTTTTCTAAACTCGAAATTTTACTTCATGCTTAGTCTGGGAGTGGAAAACACTCGTTCCAGTCTTTAAATTGAACGAAATTTCCGCAGCTTTAATAGACGAACCGCCACTGCAAGGGTATTAGGATATTATTGCATAAAGCTAAAGTAAATAGACATCAAAAGCCTATTGGTGCTACTACGAAGTGCAATTTTTTTTTGAAAACGCCAATTGTTACTCTGGTACCGTAGAAATATTTTAAGATACTAAACAAATGTGTGCAAAACCGTAAAATCATTGTAGATGGTAAATATGATAATTATTTTCTTAAAATTTTACAAAATGTGTTCAAAAACCGAGTTTATAAATGCCTAAAAATTTGGTTTTGCAGGACAAAGAGAAGTTAAAACTGGCTTCCTATTAATTTACCGCACTACCACTTCTTGAACATGTCTCTATACCTTTTCAAGTTCAAGTTGGCACTAAACAAATTAAAGTTAGGATTAATCACAATTAAGTAAGCACTTACAGTGGATATTGAATTTGTGCAGTATACATTTTACAAACTTGGAATTTGAGCTAACATTTAAGATTTTCTGATTTCATTTTTAAGTTGTAGACGTGTTTATGTAAATAGACCCCTGAACTGCCCCTGTTCCTATAATAAATTCTTTTGAATTAGAATTACTATTAACATAAAATAAACAACGCTTATTATGCAGCGTTGTTTATTTTATTATAAACAAAATCAATATGAGATTCCCATGATAGCTGAAGATAAAAGAAAATGCTTAAAAATTTAGATTATTTTACAATAATCAATTGTTGAATTTTGGTAACATTTTTTTTAAACAATATACACAATCTGTCCTACCATGATTTAAAATTAGACTATTCTTATCGCACCACCACTTAATTAATCTTTTGTCTTACTAAGAGTCCCCGCACACTATAGACTTTTAATTGGCCGACAGTTTAGTTGGTTTGATTTCTCAATTTTTTGTTGTTGACTTCAATAACTTAGATAATTTGAGGTATAAGTCATACGAAATAATTTGTGGTTAAGTAAATTGTAATTGGGAAATTTCCTGTTGGGCAATAAATACTTATTATTATTATTAATGTTTTGTTGTCATAATCCGAGAATTTCTGTCACAAACAATAATTTCTGGTTGTGTAAACTATACAGTATTATTTTAACTGTATAGTTTACACAACCAGAAATTATTGTTTGTGACAGAAATTCTCGGATTATGACAACAAAACATTAATAATAATAATAATAATAAGTATTTATTGCCCAACAGGAAATTTCCCAATTACAAGACAATGATAATAAAATAAACAATGTATGTATGTACATAAATAAATTTAATAATAAATTAAGAAATGAGTTACAACACTTTTAAAATAAACGGTTCATTTGCTTTACAAAAACTTTTTTATCCATTTAAATGAGGTGCAGTATATTTGTTAAGGGCAAAAACATACCACATTTTTTAAATAAAAAAATCATCATTTCATAAATAAAATACACTGCATCGCAATAGTTTTTCAGTAGTTAAACACAACACTAAGGCCTAGGATACAATTTCATAGAAATATATAATTATCTTCCGCCAAAACTTAAATAAATTAATACCTATATATACAAATAATTTTTCTTTTAACTAAACATGCAAAGAATGTTCCTTTTAGTTATACATATGCATATGCTTTTTTAAAAGAGTTCAATTTGAAGCTTTAAACGAGTGTTTTCCACTCCCAGGTAAAGCATGAAGTAAAATTTCGAGTTTAGAAAAGCCTGAAAATTTGGTTTGGTTGCGTAGCGCGAAGCGCGGAGCGACCAAACCAAATTTTCAGGCTTTTCTAAACTCGAAATTTTACTTCATGCGCCATGCGTACTAAACACTGAAACAACTGAAATCTTGTGAGCAAGTGAGCTTCACTTGAAATCAGCGTCTTGTACGCGTTGCTCATGAAGTAAAATTTCGAGTTTAGAAAAGCCTGAAAATTTGGTTTGGTCGCTCCGCGCTTCGCGTTACGCGACTAAATCAAATTTGCAGGCTTTTCTAAACTCGAAATTTTACTTCATGCTTAATCAAGGATTGGAAACACTCATTAGAATCATCAAATTTAACGTATTTAAAAAACAACGAATGCCAAAAAATTTGCAACGTATACATCGAAATATCTGAATCTATACTTAAAAGAAAATGTCCTTGTATTTTCTTGACATTTTTTGAATATTAAGATGCTTTAAAATAATCTGTATTTGGCAAACTTTTTATTTTTTTGGGCAATATCTTATATTATTACATAAATTCAAGAAATTCAGCTATGGTTAACCCTGGACTACGCAAAATTTACATCAAAATCGGGTCGGTATTTGCAGACAAATTACGTCGGTTTCCATGCGAAATGTTCAATGCGCCGCAATAAACCAATTTACCTAACCGTTTCAAAAGAGAGCACCCTTTTCAGCCGAATCCGTGAAATCGAGGACCTTGAAATGTTTGCAAAATAGAAGGTGCACGGGTTAATTCGACCACCCCGGATTTGCATAACCGCGATTTCTATACCGTCCAGGGTTTAGTCTATTCGAGGGCGCCTTTCGGCCAGTCTGACTGGGACTATTCGAAATAGTAAACCAAAACTGTCCAAAGTAGTGAAAAAAAAATTTGTTTAAATATTTTGAATATAGTGGTTTAAAAAAAATAACTGAAGCTTGTTTAAACTCCAGGAAAGTATAAAAAATTTAATCTAGAATTCTAGCAGAGAAAATGAAAGACAAATTATGATTGAAACAAACTGCGCGTTAACAAAATGGTTAGTGTCTAAAGTGTGATATTAGTCAAGAACAAGTGGTGAAAAAAAAATAGTAAGAATATTTTTATATTGTGGTTATAAAAACAAAAAATAACAGAAGCTTGTTTGAAAGTAAGAATAATCAAATACCAATCTAGAATTCTAGGAAATTATAAAAAATGTAATTAAGAATTCTAGGACAGAAAATAAAAGACAAATTATAAATTAAACAAATTGTGTGTTAACAAAATTGCTAGTGTCTAAAGTGTGTTAGTAGTGTCAGTTTTGTGTAAAAGTGATACACATAAATTTTGGATTAAAACCTATGAGTTTGTAGCACATTCATATCGATTCAACAAATTTGATCTAGGTAGATTCTACAAAGACAACCAAAACGTAAGTTTAATAATTTTCTTTCTTGATATTTTCTTCTTCCTTTAATATTTCTTAATTGAGTCGCCCAAATGCAAAACTATGTATACACATATTTTTTGATTTTAAGGTTTGGTATCGCTGGATTCTACTCATCTCAGGTTAAAATTTAAAAATAAATTTACCTTCAGAACCCAGTCTAAATATTTTAAAATACGTTTGAAAAATCCCGTCGAATGCAAAACCTGCTACATTTTCGGTTGCAAAAGCTCACTTGCACAATATGCTAAGTTTTTACTAAGTTTAACATAATTTTTGTGGTCCCCATTCGATATAACGCTCATTCAACATTATTTTAATTTATTTAAAAAACGCTGCAAAATCAGTTTTTTTCTACAACCGTCGAAAAGTGACACTAACACACCATTTTTAATTTGCAAAGTGTGCTATGTATTCACCGTGGAAAGATGTAATAATTTAGCGTGGAAAAATGTCTTTTTTTCACGCTAAATTCCAATATGGCGGCAATTATCGCAAAATATAAATTAACAATTTTTATTTAATGCGATACCTAGTAATTAATTGTCCACAGGAACTCATAATGTAGATGGTTTTCAATTTGTAAATTTCAATTTGTAAATTTCTCTTCTCAAAAGGCCAAAAAATTAAATTAACAATTTTTATTTAATGCGATACCTAGTAATTAATTGTCCACAGGAACTCATAATGTAGATGGTTTTCAATTTGTAAATTTCAATTTGTAAATTTCTCTTCTCAAAAGGCCAAAAGTACATGCTTGGAAATGTTCACTATCTTTTTCTTCGTACACTAATCACAAAATTGGCAATTTGGTTTTTTCGTATTGCGTTTTTGATCTCTTCGGCAATTGCTGCATCCTTGATCTCCGTGAGAGTATCACTACCACTGGAATTGTCGTAATTCATCAATATTTGTATGAACACAAACTGTAGACATTTTTAGAAATTCGTTCACTGATTAATGTTTTTGTTAACGAACTCGTGTCCCTAGTTACGTTAACTTAGGCAATTGAGTATAATCATATCTTTTAACTGAATTATTTAAATACTAAAACTTATTTATGGTAGAATTTCTTCCTTTGCGGATGTAGAAAAAAAGTTGTTTGTATTTTGTGCGAAAAATCAGTATGTTTTTTGACGCATTCGAATTCATTTTTAGTCTCGACTAAATTGCGCACATAATACAAAAATAATATTTTCCAATTTTGCTACAAGTTGGTTTAAACACCTATGGCTGGTTTTAAAACTCGGCGACTCGGTTGAAAAGTTGTTAATACAGGTAGTTTGCGCTTGATCATAGTTTTCGCTTGAAAGCTTAACATTCCGTCTACTCGTGTATCGAGAGCACAAAAAATAGATATTGTGCAACCTGGGGAGATGCGCGTTACAAATCAATTATTCAACCGCTATACAATGTATGTATTTTGCCGTACATTACAATACGAAATGGAGGCATTTTCATATAATTAGCTCATTACACCATTAAACCGTAATAAATTCAAATTGCGCTTAAACGGCCGCCGCAATAAAAATGCATGAATGAAATTTCCCCTCAAATCGTCGTCATATCGATTCAACACACGAAACACTTGAATTAGGAAAATACCTACCTCATAACTTTGAGAACTCGTATGTGATTTTAAAATTTGATATAAACTATGAATTGTACATTTTCTCATTTTTTTAATTACCGGTAGTTTGATAAATTTTCACGGGGCTTTTCTTAACTCGAAATTTTACTTCATGCTTAGTCTGGGAGTGGAAAACACTCGTTTAAAGCTTCAAATTAAATTCTTAAAAAAATAAAGAAACAAACCCTTGCAGCCCTGGTATTTTTCTGGTGTCCAAAAACATTTTTTGTACATTGTATATTATTTATTACTATCTCAGATATACGTTTGCCAAATTATAGAGGACCCAATCAAAACATCCACACATTCTCTCTGAAGAATGCCTAAGAATGAAATTTTAAAGAGCAAAGATTTCTTTTACAAAATTAATTCTTTTGTTTAAGCAAAATGGGTTTTGAAAACAAAACCAACACGATTGGGTTTAAAGAAAATATTTACAATTCGCGAAATATTAAGCACACTACTTTTAATGTAAATTGCATATTTTAATAGACAATCTGCAAAGCTTCAAATTAAATTCTTAAAAAAATAAAAAAACGAACCCCTGCAGCCCTGGAATTTTTCTGGTGTCCAAAAACATTTTTTGTACGTTGTATATAATTTATTACTATCTCAGATATACGTTTGCCAAATTATAGAGGACCAAATCAAAACATCCACACAGTCTCTCTGAAGAATGCCTAAGAATAAAATTTTAAAGAGCAAAGATTTCTTTTACAAAATTAATTCTTTTGTTTAAGCAAAATGGGTTTTGAAAACAAAACCAACACGATTGGTTTTAAAGAAAATATTTACAATTCCCGAAATATGAAGCACACTACTTTTAATGTAAATTGCATATTTTAATGGACAATATGCAAAATATTACAGATATTTAAATTTCTTAAAGTTTGTACAGGGTGAGCGATACTCGATGTCTCAGCTCTATTATAAGAAAAGGAAAAACGATAGAAAAAATCTGAAAAGCTGTTCATAAATGGAATTAAGTAAAGTACATTTTAAACTAAAATTGATTTTTTTTCTAAATTTAGAAACTAAAGTAATGACGTCATCGAATATTTTTTTCCCAGAAACATACCTATATTTTTGGATATTTAAAAAGAATTGAATTTTATGAATAAACTTAGTTCAGAAAAAAATTGCTATCTTCTTCCGTTAAAAAATTATTAGCAAACTTAGAAGAAAGTATTATCAAAAATTCACAATTGTGACGATTTAAACACCTTTGGAAGCAAATTTCAAAGTCGTATCTGTCAATAATGAAACATTATTAATTAATATCGTATGTTCAATAAAAAACCTCTAGAGTGCCATAATTTCATCTTTCCTAAATTTAACTTGGCTACACGCTTTGGGAATCGACATATAAAACGTCAGACATAATAATGTTAATATATAGTTTCAGAGTTGCCTACCTACATTTTTTTTCCATGGCACTCTAGAGGTTTTTTTTAATTGAACATTTAATATTATTAATTATCATCAATTAAACATTAAAAAACATATAATGTGTTACTACATTACTATTATTTATTTAATAATCTACGGATTTCTCCTTTTTACAACTTTGCAACAAATATTTAAGAACAACATAATAATACGCATAAGTTACAATAAATAAATATACGTCAGACATAATAATGTTAATATATAGTTTCAGAGTTGCCAACCTACATTTTTTTCCATGGCACTAGAGGTTTTTTTTAATTGAACATTTAATATTATTAATTATCATTCATTAAACATTTAAAAAACATATAATGTGTTAGTACATTACTATTATTTATTTAATAATCTACCGATTTCTCCTTTTTACAACTTTGCAACAAATATTTAAGAACAAAATAATAATACGCATAAATTACAATAAATAAATATCGCGCTTAACACTAAACAAAAAACAAATTAATACAGAAAGAAATAAAGTATGTAGGCAATCACTACAATCAAATTTCAGTGCAACCACCTCCTACTTCTAAACAGGGTTGTTAAAACAACTTTTTTATTTTCATTTTCATTAAATCAAACAGTTTCTTTTCAACAAAACGTGGTTTTTTCATCGAAACAGCGTTTAAAACATTAACGATTAAAAATATGTCTAAAACGTGTTTAAAACATGTTTAAAACATGTTTAAAACACGTTATAACGTGTTTAAAACAGTACAACAGAGCATTTTTCTTCTGAGTATACATATCCCGATAATTACATCGTTTTTTTTTTAAATTTGCGGGAATTCGTTGTTTCAAAGCGGTTAATTTGGGGCTTTTAACGAGTGTTTTCCACTCCCAGACTAAGCATGAAGTAAAATTTCGAGTTTAGAAAAGCCTAAGAATTTGGCTTGGCCGCGTAGCGAAGCGGAGCGGCCAATCCAAATTAGGCTTTTATAAACTCGAAATTTTACTTCATGCGCCTTACTTAAAAACACTAATTTACATTGAAGCTCAAAAACACACACATTCAACAACAATTATAAGCAACCGAATATACGTTAGAGTTATTGGGTTGCCTATAATAACTGTTTTAAAAAATTTGTTTAACGCAGAATTAGACTTACGTTTTATTCACATCTACAAATTAGATTGCTAAAGCCGTTTATTTTAAACTTTACGATATTTTAATGTTTTAAACGTGTGGCGCATGAAGTAAAATTTCGAGTTTAGAAAAGCCTAATTTGGATTGGCCGCTCCGCTTCGCTACGCGGCCAATCCAAATTTTCAGGCTTTTCTAAACTCGAAATTTTACTTCATGCTTAGTCTGGGAGTGGAGGACCCTCGTTTAACGATTCAAATTGAAATCTTTTAAAAAAGCAACGAATGTCGTAAAATTTACAGTGTATGCATACGTATAGCTGAAAGAAAAATTCCCTGTATTTAAAAATAACATTTTTGCACACACAGTTGTGATATTTTATTGTAATAAAATGTTAAGTTTATTAATGCACTTTGAAATATCTTCAACAATTTAGTTAAAATTTAAAATCGTAAACAAAAAATCTTTAAAAAATATAATTAAGCAAATTTAAGATATTAAAAAAACCAAAACTCCTGATAATGCTGTAAAACGCGAAACTAGTCGAGTAAATAGTAAAGTAAAAAATTGTGAAACAAACCAAGTGTAATTTAATTTAAACCTTCATTATCAATATTTAAAAAAAACATTTTTAACAAAGTTAACGTTTCAAACAGGTTATAAACGAATTTAAGATTTAAAACATGTTTAAAACAAAACGATAACTGTTTTTAAACATGTTTAAAACACTGTTTTAAAACAAAGTGTTTTAAACATTACAACACTATTTCTAAACACTTATCCAATCTCCGCCTTACTTCTATTGCCTTACGTAACATTTCTCTAGATAGTTCATCGCAAGCATGTCTGATTTTTTCTTTTAAATGTTCCAAGTTAACAGATGGTGTTTTGTAAACTTTGTTTTTCAAAGTTTCCCACAAGCAGAAGTCTAGTGGGATCAAGTCCAGTAATTTAGGCGCCCACTGTATCGGTCCATTTATACCCATCCAATATTCTCTATAGGTTTCATTTAAATAATAAAAATGGGGGTTTAAATGCTGGATGAGATATTATCTCACCTTGCATCTATTCCACCAAACAAAAAAAAACAAAAACATATTGTTAGACAACTCGTGCTTTATGCGGTGGAGCTCCGTCTTGCTGAAAACACATGTTTGCTCGCAGCTGTAATGATACATTTTTGAAAAGCACAGAAAGTTGTTCTTGAAGAAATTGCAAATATTGCTCACTGCGTAAAACTCCTTCGTAAAAATATGGACCAATCAAATGCCCATAAATAATACCACACCAAACATTAATACCGAAGTGTCCTTGGTTTTCAATCGGATTGACAAAATGTGGATTTTCTGTAGCCCAAAAATGTTCATTTTGTTATTGGGCTTACCGTTACTAACAAAACGGATTTCTTCCGTCCACAACACATGCTGGAAAAATCGATTGTCATTGATCTCTAAGTTTACCATCACTTGGATATAATTTAAAATATTGTTCGGTACGACAAATTTTAAATCGTGGTAACCATGATATCAATAACAAACTCAGTTTGTTATTGATAATGAGCACTTTGTGTCTTGATATGTACATCTAATGATACAAATAAAAAGTGAAGTAAGGAATAACAGTCTTTTTTTAGTGTAATAGGATCCATACTGGGTGAAAGATGGCCGACAATAGCCATCATCAGGGATTTGCCCACCTCAGTAAAATTAGACTACTTAGATAAGGTGGGATGGTTGGACTGAGGATGGGTGACCCTTCGTGGGAGATAGGGTAATGAGGAAGCGATGCCAGGGAAGAAATACCAGAACCACAAGATAATACTGGTTTAGAAGGACCCGATATAATTGAAGAAATAGAACTAATCAATACCAGAACCACAAGATAATACTGGCTCAGAAGGACCAGATGTAATTGAAGAAATCAAGCTAATGTTCATCCTGTGCGGATCCATGAATGGATGTTCGCGACCACAATCTTCATTTCGTCTCTGTTTGTTGCTGTGTAGAACAGATCTTGAACCGTCTTCAGGTCGGTCATTCCCTGATGTTTCACAACCACGACTTTTGCTTTCGACCAACTTCTCTTTTTCCCTCTATATTGTCTTGGGTGATGAACTAATAGAAAATAATAACTTAGTAAAACAAAAAGATTAATATTTAATTGATGAGGCGGATACATGATGAAACTCCATAATACTATTTGAAATAAAACAACGCAGTTGGGAGGGTTTCACTTTTATTGTTGAACACTGCAACATGTTTCACCACACAGTGGCTTCATCAGGCAGATGAAATAATGATGGAATGATGATGGAATTTATTTCAAAAAAAAAAAAAAAAGATTAATATAGGTGTTTAATTGAATTCACTTGGTTTGTTTTACTAAAAATATTTTATTTCAACTAGTTTCGGCTTAATGCCATTTTCAAGAATGATGTACAAAAGAAAAAAATTGGTATTATATACTAGATGTCGGCGTGTCAGGTAATAAGCGCTTTAATTATCGGGGAATTCCAAAGCTCCTCGTTGTCGTTGACCACGTTTTTGCCGCCTTTATGGCTTTAGTTATTTCTAGTCCTTCCCGATCATTTAAAACTAATCCCTTGTTACCTGTATGCAACATTTTACAATCGTATGAACTAAAAAAGTGATTAGATGCGATGCAATGTTTCGCGAAACCCGTGGTCTGTTTATTATTTAAAATAACCTTCCTATGTTCTTTTAATCGGGTTTCGAAGGACCTGCCCGTTTGTCCTATGTATATTGCATCACAGTCATCACATTTTAGTTCATACACTCCACTTCTCTTATATGGCTATTGTCTATTTTAATTTTATTATTAACTAACATTTTACCTAAATTTACAGTTTGTCAAAATAATGTTATTAAAATATACGAGCTTATAGAAGCTTATAGAAATATTTGTTCAACGTGTTTATTTTAAAGTTTTGGAAGCACTGTTTTAAGGTAATGATACCTGTGCATAGGAGGATTGTTGTTTGTGGAGGATTGGTGGGGATGTATAAATAAGCTCAATCTATCAATATATGAACGAACAAGGCATTGGTGGCCCTCTCACATCATATTCGATTACGACGCAGAAACAGAAGCCGCTGTGATATCCGTCCAATCATTAATTACAGAAACGGATCCGAGGACCATAAATAAAATTCGACGTTCCATTTGGCAACGTCGCGCGCGCAGGGGGCGGGGGTTGGGGCGGATGTGACGCGATGATGGAACGAACCTCGGAGAAAAATGATCGCGTCAGGAAGGGAGGAGAGCGAGAAGGACGCGCGAGCGCCGGTCGGGCGGGAGGGAGAGAGAGAGAGAGCGGGCCGTTCGGACCGGGCCCAGGGGGTGGGCCGGGGGTGAGGTTGCTGCACGCTCGACGGTCTTGATGGATTATGCCCTCTCCTGGGGGGTGGTGGGCTGGGGTTCGAAACCCGGGCGCCGGGGGAGGACTGCGACACACGTCTCACCCTCATACCAATTAGAATTCCTACGATTGAATCACTGATTGCGTTATCTCAAAAATCCTGTCACGGAAAAATCTGATAACTAGGAGGGGACGGGGGTTTTTGTTCGAAATTACATATATTGATTCATCTCAAAATTACACATACATACATAATGGTATTTAGTGGTGATTAAAGCGGTAATTACCACTGGTATTTTACCGTACTTTACGATGCATTGTAACACCTGACGATAACAATGATAACATTACATACGCAACTTTTCTTTTAAGTATATCCCGATGCATGCGCTATAAAATTTCAGTCAATTCTCTAACGAGTGTTTCCACTCTTTGATTAAGCATGAAGTAAAATTTCGAGTTTAAAAAAGCCTAAAAATTTGGTTTGGCGGCCAAACCAAATTTTCAGGCTTTTCTAAACTCGAAATTTTACTTCATGCGCCACGCGTATAAGACACTGATTTTAAGTGAAGTTCACTTGTTTACAATATTTCAGTGTTTTCATGTTTGTATTAAATCTCTAACCACTGAATGCTGAATACATACAGGGAATTTTTCTTTAAAGTATACATTGCGCTTAATTTGATGTTTCTAACGAGTAAAATTTCAAGTTTAGAAAAGCCTGAAAATTTGATTTGGTCGCTACTGCTTTAGTATACTAGTATATTTTGAACTTCACAATATTTCAGTGTTTAAACGCATGGCGCATGAAATAAAATTTCGAGAAGTTTTTCTGAGGAAAAAACTTAGCATAAATTCTTTATAATTTGTTAGGTCACTGTCAGGTTTGTCAATTAAGTAAAGTTGATTTTATTACTTTACTTAATTGACAAACCTGACAGTGAGCTAACAAATTATAAAGAATTTATGCTAAGTATTTTTCTCAGAAAAACTTTTCGAAAGTTTACTTCATGCGCCACGCGTTTAAACACTGAAATATTGTGAAGCTCAAAATATACTAGTATAGTAAGTATTTTTCTCAGAACAAAATCTAAATTAGAATTGTGTTTTTTTTTTGTGGGTTTTTCTTGAAATTTCAATTTGAGCTAGTGAAAAAACGGGGATCTGCGTTTATGATACTTTTTAATTTTTTTGTGACATCATGATGAGAAGGTATGGAAAATACTTTACTTCTTTAATAAAGGTTAAAAATGTTTGTAAAATATACTAGTATAGTAAGTATTTTTCTTAGAACAAAATCTAAATTAGAATTGTGTTTTTTTTGTGGGTTTTTCTTGAAATTTCAATTTGAGCTAGTGAAAAAACGTGGATCTGCGTTTATGATACTTTATTATTTTTTTGTGACATCATGATGAGAAGGTATGGAAAATACTTTACTTCTTTAATAAAGGTTAAAAATGTTTGTAAAAGTGGTGGATAAAATAACCCAAGGCAATCACTTGATGTTATAGGTTCGTTTCGGATCGCGTGGTAATCAATGGGCGTCCGCCCTGAACGTATTAACTTCTCTGAGCGAATTATAAGAGCATTAGCAGATGTAATTCCGACTCAATCACAAACTATTATAAGGGAATTACTTAAATCGACCTCGCGGTTTAAAAAGCATTATTTGAATAAGCGCGTTTTAATAATGATAGTGGTTTCGCGGCCACGATTCCCGTCGGCCACGAAAAGTACCCGCAAGATAAGAAAAGAGGGTTGGCCCAATCTCAGGATAATCGAGTGTGTTCGGTATGAATATATGTGCGCAAGGTGCACTTGATCGATTGCGACATACAAGATATGTAATGTTGTGTAATATAAGTAAGTACGGTTATCAGTCACGATGCTCAAGTTTCTTATGTGCGGATGGTGCCAGTGACTACCAAAATTTGGGCTTGTTTCCAATGTACAGGGATTTTTTGTATGCGTTTGATTTTTTTAAGAGTTAATTTGAAGTTTCTAATGTCTTTAAAAGTTAATTTGAAGCTTCTAATTTTTTTAAGAATTAATTTGAAGCTTCCAGTCTTGATAATGCCGTAAAAAGCGAAACTAGTCGAGTAAATAGAAACATATAGTGATACAAACCAAGTGATTTAAATTTATCCTTTAATATTATTTTAAAATGTTTCACCAGGTGATAAATGAGAAAGTAATTCAAGAAATATTGTAACGAGTGTTTCCAATTCCAGATTAAGCATGAAATAAAATTTCGAGTTTAGCAAAGCCTAAAAATTTGGTTTGGTCCCAACATAAGGATAAATATAGAGCTCGCGCGTAAAACCCGATAAATCCAAAAAATAAAATTTTCCAGGATACAGAAATAACGAGTTTTGAATCAACCAAAATACGTATCAAAACCGATATTTTGATTTGATCTTTAGAGGAGATTTAGGGGGACTAGCTTAAAAATGTTAATGAATTCATGTAGATCTTACCCAAAATTATAAGTAATCGACAAATAGTGAAAATCGTCCGCGAGTGGACTTGCGCGCGAGCTCCTCAAATGAAATTGCCAATACTTAGTTACATAACAGAGCTAGGACGAATCCTCTTAAAGAAAGATTCGAATCACGAATCGAATCAAGTAATATGATTCGAATCACGAATACTCGAATAAAGGATTCGTAAGAGATAAATATGATTCGAATCAAAGATTCGAATCCTGTTTTTTTGAATCACGAATACAAATCCTTTAAGAATAAATTTTATTTCATTATTTTTTGCAACCATTAATATATTACTATTGTTACCAGTTGTTTTAAAAAAAATATTCAAAACCTAATTAAGTATTATTAACACATCGTTGATAAAAGACTAAATATCTGATTCCCTGTTACTCTGATTAAAGATGTATTTGTGTGTTTCTGAACTTCACTTCAAATCAGTGTTTTGTACGCGTGGCGCATGAAGTAAAATTTCGAGTTTAGAAAAGCCCGAAAATTTGTCTCGGGTCGCTGCGCGACCCTCGACAAATTTTCACGGGGCTTTTCTAAACTCGAAATTTTACTTCATGCTTAGCCTGGGAGTGGAAAACACTCATTTAAAGCTTCAAATTGAACTTAAAAAAAAAAACAAGGAATATCTAAAGATTTACAGAAAATAGGCTAAATTTGGAATACGTATACTTAAAAGAAAAACTCTCTGTATCTGTTTGCTCCGAAGAAATATGAATAATTATAAACCATAATAAAAATAACAATTAATTCTCAAAAAACACTCGTTAATTAATAATATACATAATTGACGTTTGTTGAACAATGGCGGCGACAAAGAAAAAACATGTATTTTTAATCTTCTAGTAGAAATGCGTTTTATGTTAAAAGGAGTAAACTATCCATCTTTCAGCTAGTAGTACAAGTTCATCGTTCTTTTAGTAGTAGATGAAACAACTACTTTTTTTTTCCTTCTACTATTACTAGGACTTTTTGCAACTAGTTGTAGTACAGGCTCCGTCTGCAGGTGGCAAGACGCGCTAAGCCAGAACCATCTGAACTAGACCCTTTGTTAATAGCAGTAGTTCTTTCCGCTAGTAGAAATAGTGTTTTTTGCTATAAAAAAAAACGACTGCTAGGTCTTTCTGCTACTAGTAGTAGTACAGGCTAGATCTGCCGGTGGCAAGATTTGAAACTAGAACCATTTGAACCAGAAGCCCTGTCTGCCAATAGCGGTAGCTGTTTCTGCTAGTAGAAATAGCGTGTTCTGCTGAAAAGTAAACGTTTCTATCAGTAGTAGTAGTTATTTCAGCTAGTAGTACAATTTCTTTGTGCTAGTAGCGTTCGTCCTTTCAGTAGTAGAAAGAACAACTACTATTTTGTTCCTTCTACTACGGGTAGGTCTTTCTACTACTAGTACGGACGGAACCTGTACTACAGGTTCCGTCTGATGATGGCAAGATATCTGAAGCTAGAACCATCTGAACTAGAAGCTCCGTTAATAGCGGTAGTTCTTTCTGCTGTAGTAATTCTTTTAGCTAGTAGCAGTTGTTCTCAAGACCGTAGCCGGGGGGGGGCGGGGGGAGGGGGGGAGGATGTCGGGGTTCAAACTCCCCCTGAAGTTTTCAAAATGATAAATTTTTGTATGTAAAAGCGGAACTGTAAGAGCAAAAACAATATTTTTTCCTAATCCCCCCCCACGAAATTTTTATAATCCCCTCCGAATTTTTTTTCTGGCTGCGGCTTTGGTGGTTTTTTTAGCTTATAGTAGATTTTTATTCTATTACCACTAGTTTTTTCTGCTAGTAGTAGTAGTAGTAGTACAGGCTCAATCTACGGAACTAGAAGCTCTGTCTGCTAATAGCGGCAGTTCTTTCTGTTAGTGGACAAATCGTTTTTAACTGAGAAAAGTAAACGTTACAGTTTGTACTAGTGGTTCTTTCGGCTAATAGTACTTAGTAGTACTAGTACAGGCCTCGTCTGCTGGTAGCAAGATATCTGAAGCTACAACCATCTGAGCTAGAAGTTCTGGCTGGTAATAGTGCTAGTTGTTTCTGCTAGTAGAAATAGTGTTTTCCGCAACAGCCTATTTTCTGTAAATCTTTAGATATTCCTTGTTTTTTTTTTTTAGTTCAATTCGAAGCTTTAAACGAGTGTTTTCTACTCCCAGACTAAGCATGAAGTAAAATTTCGAGTTTAGAAAAGCCCCGTGAAAATTTGTCGAGGGTCGCGCAGCGACCCGAGACAAATTTTCTGGGCTTTTCTAAACTCGAAATTTTACTTCATGCGCCACGCGTATAAAACAGTGATTTAATGAGAAATTTAAAAACACACAAAAGACATTTCTCATGTTAATCCTCACAATTAATTCGAATTATTTTTGACAATTCAAATCCTTTTGTAAGTATTCGAATCCTTTTATAAATATTAGAATCCTTTTATAAATACTCGAATCCTTTTATAAATATTGGAATCTTTTCATAAGCATTCGAATCACCCACATTTGGATTGGAATACGAATCCTCTTAAAAATACGTAACGAATCCGGATCACGAATCCAGTTGAACTAAAGTATTCGAATGCCTCTTTTGAATCCTCTAAAAGGATTCGAATCCAGGATTGGAATCCTGCCCAGCTCTGTTACATAATATAGTATGTTCAATAAAATAAAACCTCTAGAGTGCCATGGAGTAAATTGTAGGTTGGAAACTCTAAAATTATACATTATAATTATTATGTCTGACGTTTTATATGACAATTCCTAAAGCGTGTAGCCAACTTAAATTAAAAAAAGGTAAAATCATGGCACTCTAGAGATTTTTTTTTATTGAATATACGATTTTTTAAGCATTATAAGTACGATCTACAACAAGTTAGTCTTACAAAGTTTTTAGGATTAAACAAGCTATAAATTGACGTTGATTACTCATGTCCTTCATGAAAATTGAGTTTATGGTGGATGCTAGAAGTTGGAAGTAAAATTATTTAAAAAAATATTATAAATAGAAAAATCGTAATAATTTTTTTTTTGTATGTTCATACGTATGTGAAAATTTGATGGATTTAAGTATATAAAGTTTGAAGAATCGTACACACATTAGTCAGGCTGAGACATGACATACGTCACGGCTGAAAGTAGAAAAGATGAAAAATGCGAGGCGAAGACGCTGGGGAAGGCGAGCGAAAAATACAAAGTGCCTCGAGGAGGAGGAAAAAAGGGCCGGAGCGAGGGGTGGTTCGCCGGAAGATGGAAGCAGCGAGGAGGGCGAGAGCGAGAGGAAGCGGAGGGATCAGAACTCACAAACAGCTAAAGTTTTTGGCCTCCTATGGGAAGCGGCGCATTGATACACGAGGTGATGGATGCCGGTGATAATGCCCTCTCGTCAATCCCCGTCCGCAGCACCGGCCCGAACAATACCAACCTCCCCGTAATTCACTGCACCCCTATCTATTCATTCCCGCGATCTGGTTTTGTTGGCCCGCTACATCTTTAATAAATGTCATTACGTAATTAACCAAAAGAAAAGGGCGCTCGCGCGCGCTTTCGATGCAAAAAAATCCGTTGCCCCATTGTAAACGGCTGAATAGTTTTAGTTTTTTTTTTTTAATTTGTGGAAGGGGTGGTTTGCATGTGAGGGGATATTATTAGATAGCCATTGATTTATCGAGCGCAATGGACGGCTTCCTTCGCCCTCGTGATAAATAATAAAAAACACATTAGACATATTGGTTTTATGTGGAAGCATGAACGAATTTTTCATGTTTCACCCCCTGAATAAACTTTTCGACTTTATGAATAATGAAAATAAAATTCAGGTCAGCGCGGTAAATCACCGGATTGAATCAAGAGACCGCGATATTAAACAATTAAATTTCATCGTGGATGATGGATGTGTCATAATTTATGATCTTTAGGGAGTAAACACATGCATACGCTTTTATCTAAGAGTTCAATCTAAAGCTTTAAACGAGTGTTTTCCACTCCCAGATTAAGCATGAAGTAAAATTTCGAGTTTAGAAAAGCCTGAAAATTTGATTTGGTCGCGTAGCGCTACGCGCTACGCGACCAAATCAAATTTTCAGGCTTTTCTAAACTCGAAATTTTACTTCATGCGCCACGCGTATAAAACACTGATTTAACTCGACGTTCAAATTATACTGATTTAATATATTGTTTTAAAGGTAAATTTTGAAGATCAATAGAAATCAGTGTTTTATACGCGTGGCGCATGAAGTAAAATTTCGAGTTTAGAAAAGCCTGAAAATTTGGTTTGGTTCAAATTTTTAGGCTTTTCTAAACTTTCAATTTGAAGCTTTAAGCGAGTGTTTTCCACTCCCAGGCTAAGCATGAAGTAAAATTTCGAGTTTAGAAAAGCCTGAAAATTGGTTTGGTCGCGTAGCGCGAAGCGCGGAGCGGCCAAACCAAATTTTCAGGCTTTTCTAAACTCGAAATTTTACTTCATGCGCCACCGGTACAAAACACTGATTCAATGTAAAGTTTAGCGGTGTGTTTTAAACTTCGTAATATGTCAATGTTTTATACCGGTGGCGCATGAAGTAAAATTTCGAGTTTAAAAAAGCCTGAAAATTTGGTTTGGTCGCTCCGCGCTTCGCGCTACGCGACCAAACCAAATTTTCAGGCTTTTCTAAACTCGAAATTTTACTTCATGCTTAGCCTGGGAGTGGAAAACACTCCTTTAAAGCTTCAAATTGAAAGTTTAGAAAAGTCTGAACATTTTCAGGCTTTTCTAAACTCGAAATTTTACTTTATGCGCCACGCGTATAAAACACTGATTTCTATTGAACTTCAAAATTTATCTTTAAAACAATATATTAAATCAGTATAATTTGAACGTCGAGTTAAATCAGTGTTTTATACGCGTGGCGCATGAAGTAAAATTTCGAGTTTAGAAAAGCCTGAAAATTTGGTTTGGTCGCTCCGCGCTTCGCGCTACGCGACCAAACCAAATTTTCAGGCTTCTCTAAACTCGAAATTTTACTTCATGCTTAACCTGGGAGCGGAAAACACTTTTTTGTTTTACGTATCATCCTTATTTTTTCTTATAAAATTTTTCGAACAAATTAATACTATACGTTTTTATGTTATCAAAAAGTAATCAACTCTCCCAATTACTATTCTAATTACATCACGGGTGCAAGATAATTTACGGTTCAGGTAAATTCCTCTTATTCAGCAGGTTAATTATAATCGTGAAGCGGATCGTGGTGATTACATCTGTTATTTTTTGGATTTTTTGGGGTGCAGAGCAATTTAAAAATTTTGCATAATGTCGTCGGTCGTTCAGGTGGGCATGCCTACCTGGATCCGATTTCTGATCTGGGTTCAGGGCAGGTGAGACGACGTTCGGTATTTTCCCGATTGGCCCGCACCACCGATTACCTTTTACCGTCCATTTTGTGATTTTGTGATTACCTCAAAGTCTCGCATGTCCGGCAGTGCAGGCCGGTTGTTAAAATCTCGTTTACTCTGCGTGCCTCGCGCGACTCGCCGTATTAATGCACCGAGATTATGCTAATGCACACCACATACATAAACATCCACTTGATCGCCTATTTTTTTTCTTTTCGAAGAATAAGAATGAGGAGGATGAGGGATTACGTGAGTTGAAACAACGCGTTGTGTTGGATCAGCGACGGCTTCGTTGATTTCCAAAACGGATTTTTTTTCGTGTCCGCGTCCGGAGGAGAGAAAGGAAAGAAGGCCGAAGTGTCTGGGTCTATGTGGGCTGAGAAATGGGCCGGCTTTTATTAAATAAAGACGTCCCATTCTCTTAACGTGCCGCTAATGATAATTTATCTGACTACAATTCATGTTCATACACTTATACTTACATTTTTAATACTTTACACCTTCGGTATTTCCTTCATATTACGTAACAACCACCCAATACAATTGTCACGAGGTGCATACAATAACCTACTATAAAATCTAACAAATCATATCAAATAATTTACAGACGACCTACAGACACACTTCGAGATGTATCTCTCATCAGTATAGCTTTGATTTGACGAATAAAGCACTAATAACCTTTCTTCACACTTTTATTTGAATTACCAAATGTACATTTCGGACACAAAGTGACCATTATCAATGGATTAACACTGTGTGTGTTAATCCATTGATAATGGTCACTTTGTGCCCGAAATGTACATTTGGTAATTCAAATAAAAGCGTGAAGAAAGGTTATTAGTGCTTTATTCGTCAAATTAATTTGATCTTCACGTAACTCACAATCAATTTATTTCTACGTACAAGTGTAAATCGTTAATAAATAAAAGGAAAAGTATTGGTCCACAGGGCGATCCTTGAGGTACACCTAAGAGAACATTAATCGGTTTTTAAATTAAATTATTAATTTCGACAAATTGATTTGATTGATTGGTTTTAGTCTAGGTCAGTGGTGGGGAAACTTTTTTTTAACACGGGCCATTTGTAATAACCAGACAATCGTAGCGGGCCAAAGAATAATGCTTAATCGTAGGTAGGTAGTTTTTATGCGGGTCGTCACATTACGAAGTAAGAACGCGTTCAAACATTCTCACGACGGCACTCTTAAACGGGCCGGATTAAACCTTTCCGCGGGCCGGACTTGGCCCGCGGGCCGTAGTTTCCCCATTACTGGTCTAGGTATTATTGAAAAATTATTTATTCTTATTGAGTTGTAGATTGTGAAGTGTTGCCTCTGACTGTCACTAGATTTGTTGCTTAACAAGCACAAGAGTTTAGCGATATCTGAATCATAAACAATTTCAAACAAATTATATTTATTGCTTAACAAGCACAAGCATTAAGCGATATCTGAATCATAAACAATTTGTCTAAATGTAAAAGTGAAAAACACCAGATTTGGCGACAAGCTCACTGATTTGACAACCCTGGATTTAGTCTAGGAATTTTTGAAAAATGATCCAATCTTATTGAGTTGTAGATTATGAAGTGTTGCCTCTGACTGTCACTAGATTTGTTGCTTAGCAAGCACAAGAATTTAGCGATATCTGAAACATAAACAATTTGTCTAAATGTAAAAGTGAAAAACACCAGATTTGGCGACAAGCTCACTGATTTGACAACCCTGGATTTAGTCTAGGTATTTTCGAAAAATGATCCAATCTTATTGAGTTGTAGATTGTGAAGTGTTGCCTCTGACTGTCATTAGATTTGTTGCTTAGCAAGCATAAGAATTTAGCGATATCTGAAACATAAACAATTTGTCTAAATGTAAAAGTGAAAAACACGAGATTTGGCGACAACTCACTGATTTGACAACCCTGGATTTAGTCTAAGTATTTTTGAAAAATGATCCAATCTTATTGAGTTGTAGATTGTGAAGTGTTGCCTCTGACTGTCACTAGATTTGTTGCTTAGCAAGCACAAGAATTTAGCGATATCTGAATCATAAACAATTTATCTAAATGTAAAAGTGAAAAACACCAGATTTGGCGACAAGCTCACTGATTTGACAACCCTGGATTTAGTCTAGGTATTTTTGAAAAATGATCCATTCTTATTGAGTTGTAGATTGTGAAGTGTTCGCACAAGAAAAACGCGTGTCGAGTCGGGTCAAAAGCAAACGCGAAAAAAACTCGAAGTGCTATTACTCTGGGCCGGGATAATAAAGTTGTAATTTGGTTAATGTAAGCGATACGGAACATGTGAAATATATGCATTTTGTGTAATGGATGGTGGCGGCGTGTAGTAAATACGGCGAGCCACTCATGCCAACGCAGTATCGAGTTTAGATCGTCCGGATAAGCTACGTATTGTAAAATTGTTCAACAAATAACACCGTAAGCGCGATGCCACGATAAACGCAATTACGTGGTTCGTTACTATGGGAAAATTACAGTGACGACTTAATAAAAGCGATGCGGCCGAAAGTGGAGAGTTAGCGCGCGCGAATTGCGAATTGCGAATTTTCCCTTGCGATCATCATCATCTTCGCCGTCGTCGGCAAAAAGCACCTGGAGGTAGCGCACGTAGCGAACCTCCGGGCGATTTAATAAAAGTTAATAAAGCAATTTCATAACCGGTATACCCCGGTGCCGATAAACCCGTTCCAGCCACCGCAGGTAAATTACTTAACCTCCTCCTCGTCTTTTTACCTTCTTTTTTTCTCCTCTTTCTCCGATCCGGCTGACTGAGACTGACCCTCGACTCTCTCGCCATCTTAAAAGCTCTCTCTCCCAGGTGAGCCGTGAGCGCAAATGGCGCCGGACTTGGAAAAAAGCTCATTTACTTTAATCATCCCCATTCGCGGCGATTATAGCGTTTTGCAAAGGATCATACTTTCAAAAGTGCTCTAACCTCATCTCAAGTTACATAGGTAATTGCTTCATCAGGAATTAAAAACTGTGTTTAATATAAACAGGGAATGTTTTTTTTAAGTGTACAACGAGTTTTTCTTCAAAGTATACGTATTCCAAATTCAGCTTATTTTATTTTAATATTTAGACATTCGTTTTTTTTTAAGAGTTCAATTTCAAGCTTCAAACGAGTGTTTTCCACTCCCAGACTAAGCATGAAGTAAAATTTCGAGTTTAGAAAAGCCCCGTGAAAATTTGTCGAGGGTCGCGCAGCGACCCGAGACAAATTTTCTGGGCTTTTCTAAACTCGAAATTTTACTTCATGCGCCACGCGTTTAAAACAATAAAATACTGTGAAATTTATGTATATTTGAACCACACTTGAAATCAGTGTTTTATACGCGTGGCGCATGAAGTAAAATTTCGAGTTTAGAAAAGCCCAGAAAATTTGTCTCGGGTCGCTGCGCGACCCTCGACAAATTTTCACGGGGCTTTTCTAAACTCGAAATTTTACTTCATGCTTAGTCTGGGAGTGGAAAACACTCGTTTAAAGTTTCAAAATAAGCTTTAAAAAAAAAACAACGAATATCTAAAGGTTTAGAGAAAATAAGCTGAATTTGCTATACATTTTCGGACATCCGTTGATTTTTAACAATTTCAATTTGAAGCTTTAAACGAGTGTTTTCCACTCCCAGACTAAGCATGAAGTAAAATTTCGAGTTTAGAAAAGCCCCGTGAAAATTTGTCGAGGGTCGCGCAGCGACCTGAGACAAATTTTCTGGGCTTTTCTAAACTCGAAATTTTACTTCATGCGCCATGCGTATAAAACACTGATTTCAAATGATGTTTAAAAATACATAAAGTTCACAATATTTTTGTTTTTTATACGCGTGGCGCATGAAGTAAAATTTCGAGTTTAGAAAAGCCCAGAAAATTTGTCTCGGGTCGCTGCGCGACCCTCGACAAATTTTCACGGGGCTTTTCTAAACTCGAAATTTTACTTCATGCTTAGTCTGGGAGTGGACAACACTCGTTTAAAGTTTCAAAATAAGCTTTAAAAAAAATAACGAATATCTAAAGGTTTAGAGAAAATAAGCTGAATTTGCTATACATTTTCGGACATCCGTTGTTTTTTTAACAATTTCAATTTGAAGCTTTAAACGAGTGTTTTCCACTCCCAGACTAAGCATGAAGTAAAATTTCGAGTTTAGAAAAGCCCCGTGAAAATTTGTCGAGGGTCGCGCAGCGACCTGAGACAAATTTTCTGGGCTTTTCTAAACTCGAAATTTTACTTCATGTGCCATGCGTATAAAACACTGATTTCAAATGATGTTTAAAAATACATAAAGTTCACAATATTTTAGTTTTTTATACGCGTGGCGCATGAAGTAAAATTTCGAGTTTAGAAAAGCCCAGAAAATTTGTCTAGGGTCGCTGCGCGACCCTCGACAAATTTTCACGGGGCTTTTCTAAACTCGAAATTTTACTTCATGCTTAGTCTGGGAGTGGACAACACCTGTTCAAAGCTTCAAATTGAATTCTCTTAAAGAAACGCGCGAAGCGCGGAGCGGCCAAACCAAATTTTCAGGCTTTTATAAACTCGAAATTTTACTTCATGCGCCACGTGTATAAAACACTGATTTAGTTTAAAGTTCAAAAACACATACATCACCTTTAGTTGAAATAATATTATTTATTTAACACACACTTCATTTTAACCAGTATTAAAAAAAAACAAGTTAATTTTGACGAGCATTTTGTACAATTGATTACCGATAAATTGTACAAAATGCTCGTCAAAATTAACTTGATTTTTTTAATACTGGTTAAAATGAAGTGTGTGTTGAATGAATATGGATATAACTATTGCTAATTCTAATAATAAAACCTTCATAACCTAAAACAGTAAACAACTTTTCTTGTAGAAATTAACAGATATTCCACTTTAATTATAGTTTTACACGAACGAAGATATTATTAATAACACACAATTAATCCAGAAGAGCGTATAACTTATTATTTTTAAGTGCGCAAGGTAATTAAAAACCAATTACTTCGCCTACACGCGTGTAGATTTGCGAAAACATAAAAAAACGCTCTGACAATACAATACACTGAAATCCCCGCATGGTGCAGCCGCATGATATCTTAATTTATTAAATGACAGTCGTGCGTTTTAAATAAATTACAAAAACACATCCGCATAAATCATGACGGCAACTAAGTTCCAAACCGGAGCGGTAATTTATGTTCTTCTCAATCACCACATGAAAATCCGCCCCCGAAATAAGCAGAATATTTTTCCTCGCGTGTAATTCCGAGCCCCCGCACCGCCGAAAGACAGTCACTCATAAATATAATTAATACACACTGGAAAAAAAGACACACAAGCATATGTGGTCGGGACTTAAAAAAAAAACAGAAAGTTATTTATGGCCCTTAGAAGTGGGGCGTGATAAATTACAATATCAAATCCCCATTAAAAGGCGGCCGCCGGTTTTTCGAAAAAATCGGTCTTGCACGAATTTACGGCCGAGGCCGTATTTTATTTCCGCGCCGAAGGAGTACATAATTATTTCGCCATACGATGCTCGTCCCCACAGATTTTCGCTGTCTGCGGGAAGAGGGGGGAGCTTTCCGTCGACGGATTTATGCGGCTTGTTTCGTTGGCAATGGTAAAAAAAAAGAAAACGACGGGATACTTACATGTTTTTTTCATAGAATATTTTGAAAGTTTAAAGCTTTTCGTTGAGCTTCCAACTAAACTCCCATTAATCACCTACATATTTTTGATGCTCCACGCGCGCTCGAATTTTGAGGGCGCAAAATTACGCGACTAAACCAAATGTTCAGGTTTTTCCAAACTCAAAACTTTACTTCATGCTTAATTTAGGAGTGAAAACACTTGTTACACGCTTCAAATTGAACGAATTTCGAATACAACGAATGCTTAAACAAAGACAGCGTATATATCGTGAAATATATACTTAAAAGAAACATTTCCTGTATACGTATATTTTGGTATTCGTAAGATCTAACGCCCACGCATAATATTTTCAAATCACATTCTAGTTTGTAGTGCCTTGTTGTTCCTAAATGGGCAATTTGGAAAGTGTCGTCGCATAGAAAAGCGTGGTCCGTGCTCGCTTGCTATGGGGGGGTTGCCGAGGGGGAGCAACATGTCTGAAATAGCGGAAAGGCAAGAAGAGTGAACAGCGCGCGAAGAGAGAACAGTGGGTCGATGATGGAATTAACATTCAGAGATGTAGCCGTGTCCCATCCTCCTCGCGTCTGAAATATGACTCGATCACGCTCTGGGATAAGATGAACCGAATCCATCATTTTGATGTCTTTGTTCGCCTCGAACGAACCAGGGCGACGGTTTCTCCCTTGCGTGAAGACGAAGCCGGAGGGGTGGCTCGCACACACATATATAGAGAGAGGAAAAAAAGCAACTTGAAAGGAAACGAAAAATGTAGAAATCCCATGATGCGGCGGGGCAGGGCCCGAAGATCCATCAAACGTCATTGCCTAATGGTGTCTCTCCAACTATGGCCTCGGAGGAATCCCCCTTTTGGAAAAATGGATCCGCCGCGTCATTTACATTTCCAACTTAATTGACACGTTCGCTTTGTTACCAATAACGATCGATGCATTATTAATGTGGTCCCGCCTTTGTCCAACACTGTTTGTATGATTGTTGCCAAGCACTTACATTACATATTGATTGATTATTGGGTCATTACAGGATAAACTTCGACTTGTCAATTTAAACAATTATCTCCCTCCTGATTAATAGCCACCTTGTTTTGTCTAAGAAGTGCTAAGTGCAGGAGAGGATATATCAGGCAGTAATTACACCCCCCATCCCCCTTTTTCTTTACACAACCTTCGTTGGCAAAGGAAAAACTAAATGAGTCGTAAACAAAAAAATCAGACCATCAGGAAAGCAGATTACAGTTCAGGGCGCTTATTGATGACCTCCATGTGCAAAGACACAAAGGTCTTATCACTCGGAAGGGAACAAATACCGGAGAAACTAAAAAATCATCACCAATCAATATTTCCCTTCAAACCTTCCGGTGACTGATGTACCCGCTGATGACTCTCCTATACACAAGAAGCTCCATTTTTTGAGGAAACGACTGCGGACGTTGAATGCGACGAATATTTCAAACTCCCGCACCCCAACACACACATACACACACGTAGAATAAGATAAATTGCCCTGTATTAATAACCTCACCCCGCAAATTATGATTTATCCCTTCGACGGCCACTAAACGCAATTTTCATAATGGCAGAAATGGTTTTTCCAAATGAAAAAAATTGTTACTGTTTCACCTCCAGAATTATCGTTCTATTCTCAATACAATGAAGCAGCATTAAAGTGTTATTATAATTATCATAAGTACAAATTTAAAAAAACATAGCTAAAATTCTATAAAAATATTAGTGTATTTGGCTCGACCTTGACTTGTGGTCTGGCTACGACCTGCATTTTTCTTTTAGTTTTATTAAATGTATACGATTCTTGGCTGAACTTGTAAATTTCTATATTTGTGATTTTTTCACAATCTTAAATATTTTCTTAGTCCTGCTTTAGCAGTATATTTTTAATGCTAATTTAGCAGTATGTTTTTAATATCACAATATTTGAGTGTTGTATACGCGTGGCGCATGAAGTAAAATTTAGAGTTTAGAAAAGCCTGAAAATAAAATATATTAAATTACAAAAATCGTTATGAAATGGAAAATAAGTAATTGGGTACACAATAAATAATAATCCAATTTTAAATATAATATATAAAATTACGATAACGCTCGTATAAACTACAAATTTATTTTATATAAGAATTTTCAACAATCACAACAAACTTTGTACAGGGAATTTTTCTTTTAAATCAATGCACACGCTGTAAAATTTCAGTCATTAATTATTTTTTTAATATGTTTAATTTCAAATTTCTAACGAGTGTTTTCCACTCCCAGACTAAGCATGAAGTAAAATTTCGAGTTTAGAAAAGCCTTAAAATTTGGTTTGGTCGCGTAGCGCGTAGCGCTACGCGACCAAACCAAATTTTAAGGCTTTTCTAAACTCGAAATTTTACTTCATGCGCCACGCGTATAAAAGATTAAAATATTGTGAAGTTTAAAATATACTGCTAAAGCACTATAATAATGCAATATATTTTAAAATTCACACCAACTTAGTCTCTTATACGCGTGGCGCATGAAGTAAAATTTCGAGTTTAGAAAAGCCAGATAATTTGGTTTAAACCAAATTTTAAGGCTTTTTTAAACTCGAAATATTACTTCATGCTTAATCAGGGAGTGGAAACACTCGTTAAAAAACTTTCAAAGTAAGCCTCTTTTAATATAGCAATGAATGACTGATATTTCACAGCGTATGCATCGGAATATATACACTTAAAAGAAAAATTCCTTATACGTATAAATAATTGAAATAGGTACCCAAATTATTATTATTAGAATATGCAGCAGATTAGTCCTGTTTTTCTACCGCCCCGCAGCCCTTAAGGACGAACCGTCACTAGATTCAAGATATCGTAAGAAAAGTGCCCAACTCCATTAACTTTTTAAACAATTGTACCAAATATTGTATTGCTACAGTCTTAGCCCCTTACAATGGAGACTAAGACCACTTAAATGAAGCACAGGATGACCACCACGGCGATGACAAGACGATATAAAATAAAATGCCAGGCAAACAATGGCATCAGTTAGCGCAAGTCAAATGGAAACAATTAGGGGAGGCCTCTGTCCAGGAGTGGATTGTGAAAGGCTGCTAAAGAAGAAGAAGAAGAAGACAGCCTCAGCTATACACTATTTGTAAAATTTCAAAATTGGGATTTATTTGATTTTCCCCCTTAACGCTTCAAATGTTTTCCAGTGCCATAATCGTTATTCTGAAAGTTGAAAAATGATAAAGATCCAGGAAGACCAATGTTAACACGGACATCCGAAATGTTTCAAAAAGTATCTGATTTTATTCTAAATAATCTAAATGCTTTACTAAAAATTACGATAGAGACTTCAAACATTAGCCAAGAAACAATTTGAGTAATTCTTCACCAGGATTTGGGCAAAAATCGACCAAATATCGTGATCCGTACATTTGGTCTTTGCTGCACGATAATGCTTCTATTCACTCATCAATTTTTGGCTCAAAATCAAATCTACGGGTGGGCACACACAATCGCGCTTGGCTTAAATTCGGGCATCTATGTATTCGCGTCGTTCCAACTTTCCATTACAATTATGGGGTAAAATGCTGGCATTATGCTGGCATTATGCTGGCATTATGCTGGCATTATGCTGGCATTATGCTAACATTATGCTGGCATTATGCTGGCACTATTATTCACTCATCAATTTTTGGCTCAAAATCAAATCTATGGGTGGGCACACACGATAGCGCCTGGCTTAAATTCGGGCATCAATCTATTCGCGTCGTTCCAACTTTCCATTACAATTATGGGGCAAAATGTTGGCATTATGCTGGCATTATGCTGGCATTATTCTGGCATTATGCTGACATAATGCTGGCATTATGCTGGCGTTATGCTGGCATTATACTGGCATTATACTAGCATTATACTGGCATCATACTGGAATTACGCTGGCATTATGCTGGCATTATGCTGGCATCATGCTTGCATATGCTGGTATCATGCTGGGATCATGCCCTATGAGACCGGCATCAGGCTGGCATCAGGTTGCCATCAGGCTGGCATCAGGTTGGCATCAGGCTGGCATCAGGTTGGCACCAGGCTGGCATCAGGTTGGCATCAGGCTGGCATTAGGTTGACATCAGGCTGGTATCAAGCTGGATTGAATCCTGTCATAAAGCTGCGATCGTCGTAATTCAATCCGCATTAATGCGATCTTAATAAAAATGAACGTGCATAATTGCGACTGTCATCATCATGCCAGGATTGAGGCCAGGATTGAGGCCTGGATTGAGGCCAGGATTAAGGCTGGAATTGAGGTCAGGATTTAAGCCAGGATTGAGGCCAAGATTGAGGGCAGGATTGAGAACAGAATTGAGGCCAGTAGTCAAACCAATCGCGATTGTGGGTGAACATTTTATGTGTTAAATCATCCGCCGTATTCACAAGATTATGCGACTTCCTCTTTATTTCCAAAATTGAAAGGATGGGATCATGCTCTTATCAGACCGGCATCGGGCTGGCATCAGGTTGGCAACAGGCTGGTATAAGGTTGGCATCAAGCTGGTATCAAGCTTGGTGAATCCTGTCTTAAAGCCGCGACCGTCGTAATCCGCGTTAATGCGATCATGACAAAAACGAATATGGACGCGACTGTCATCATCATGCCAGGATTGAGGCCAGGATTAAGGCCAGGATTGAGGCCTGGATAAGGCCAGGATTGAGGCCAGGATTTAAGCCAGGATTGAGACCAAGATTGAGGGCAGGATTAAGAACAGAATTGAGGCCAGTCTTCAAGCCAATCGTGATTGTGGGTGAACATCTTATGTGTTCAATCATCCGCCGTATTCACTTGATTTAGCACCATGCGACTTCCTCTTCATTCCCAAAATTAAAAAGATGATATTGTCACGCCCCCATCCCAGAGGTCGTGAAGGATTATCAAAGATGACACAAAATCACACTTAACATAAATTTATTCACTTAATAACATAAATATTTACTTACTCCTAACACTTAATTTCCTAAACGCTTTTCTAATCACGGTCTTAACTTTAACTCTTCTCTTTAACTCTTATTTTCACTCTTCTTTTAAAACTTCTCTTCCGACCTTTCTTTTACAACTCTTCTCTCTCAACTTTCGAACTAATCTTAATCTACTTTGACGATCAAATTCACCCCACCATACATTTCTAATCCGCCAATAAGCAAGTTACACACACACACATCACCTGACTTTGTAACATGCTTAGTAACAGGTATTGCAAACTAAGCAAAGGTGAATCGAATCGCCCATCGCGCGTTTTAACTTGTAGCGTTAGCGTCTGGTATGTTTCCGCTCATTTATTGAATAATCCTAATGTGAATTATACCAAACGTGACAATATTCCAACAACCATTTAAACAACATCTACAAGACCATTGGAGGCAATTCTACAAAATGAGCTAGAGCACACATTTCAATCTCAATAGTGATTGAAATGTGTGCTCTAGCTCATTTTGTAGAATTGCTGTAGAATCGCTGTAAGAAGTTTATTAAATCGAGAAGAGAATACTTCGAATAATAATGCCAACAAAAATTAGAAATTTTATTCTAATTACGTTTTTCATGACTAGTACTACAAATTGATGGAGGCACTGTGTACATACAGAGAGTTTTAAGTAAGACCGAACATGCCAGAAAATGTTCACTATAAATTTTCGTGTGTTCGATTTGTTCTGGGACGCATCAAAGCATTGAATGCGATGTGATTGGCTACGATTTCCAATGGTAATATAGTCAACCCAATTTACATTCTTTTAGGTGCAATTTCACTGGTTACGATTTTTAGTAGTTCTAATGCAAATTAGGACTAATGTAAATAGGGTACATGTAACGTCAAAATAAAATATGTCAGTTATTAAGTCTTGTGCGTGTATGGTAAGTGCAGTGTGTGAGAACATGGAACATACTTTTTTGTCCAAAGCAAGACATCGGCATTTCTAGACATATTACATAAAACTCTCTGTATAGTTGTTGAAACTTCATAATACATATAACTAAATAAAACACCTAATTTGTGTAAGGTTTTAAAATTGTTTTCTATTGTACTAAAAGCCGATTTCGATCGACAATTTTACCGAACTATCGGTAATTAAAAAAAATCGGTAACTACGCAATTCCTAATGATCAGCTTTAGATGATTGGTAAAAAGACACACTGTAACAAGTCCTAATTTTACCAATATTAGAATTGACTAAAGGTAACAGATGCATTTTATTATTCAGAAATGTACTCTGCGTCATTCAAAAACAAAAATCCCGAACAACGAATTGTTTGCTCTGGCAAGTCGTGTTCGGTATTTGGCGCGAATTAAATTCCGCAATGGAAGTGAGGGGGGCGGCGCGGGGGGACGAGGGTCGGACACATACATGCGAACAGTTATTCTGGCGATTTATCAAACGCACATACGAACACGGCAGACAAGCAGTTGTAATTCGTTTCACACCCAGTTGTCACTCCATACTAATAACGGGAATCGATCAGTAATAACGAAGTGGCAGTCGCCATCAATCTGATTCACGAGGGGTTGCGACCGTTCCGATATGATGTTTGTCTCTTCTCATCTCTATGTGTGTATATAGACGGATTCCGATACAAATATTAAAACAGGGAAGCAATTATTTGAAAATAAAGTCAGGATTGGATTTTGTTGAAGAAATAATTTGTTACAGAAAACATTGAACATAGAAGTGCGTTTTTAAATATTTACATTCAAAATCTATTTCCATAACTTGGAATTCTCCATGTTAGAGACTTTAGACCATATATTTCATGTTAGAGACTATAGACCGTAACTTTCATGTTAGAGACTTTAGACCATAACTTTCACGTTAGAGACATTAGACCATATCTTTCATGTTAGAGACTTTAGATCATATCTTTCATGTTAGAGACTTTAGACCATATCTTTCATCTTAGAGACTTTAGACCATATCTTGCATAAATAGAAAGACTGTTATTCCTTACTTCACTTTTTATTTTTATGTTAGATGTACATTTCGAGACACAAGGTGCTCATTATCAATAACAAACTCAGTTTGTTATTGATAATGAGCACCTTGTGTCTCGAAATGTACATCTAACATAAAAAGAAAAAGTGAAGTAAGGAATAACAGTCTTTCTATTTGTGATTAATCACTTCACGTAAACTCGAAACAATACAGTCATATCTTTCATGTTAGAGACTTTAGACCATATCTATCATGTTAAGAAACTTTAGACCATATCTTTCATGTTAGAAACTTTAGACCATATCTCTAATTATTTTCTCACTTACCCAGAAACATTTTAAACTATAAACCAGAGCTGGGACGAATCCTGGTAGAAAGGATTCGAATCACGAATCCGAATCACCTAATATGATTCAAATCACGAATACTCGAATAAAGGATTCGTAAGAAATAAATATGATTCAAATCAAAGATTCGAATCCCGTTTTTCCGAATCACGAATACATATCCTTTAAGCATAAATTTAATTTTATTATATTTTTGCAACCATTAATATATAAATATAGGTACCAATTGTTTTAACAAAACTATTCAAAACCTAATTATTTATTATTAACACTGAACATCGTTGATAACAGACTAAATATCTGATTTCCTGTTACTCTGATTAAAGATGTATTTGCGTGTTTTTGAACTTCACTTCAAATCAGTGTTTTGTAAGCGTGGCGCATGAAGTAAAATTTCGAGTTTAGAAAAGCCCGAAAATTTGTCTCGGGTCGCTGCGCGACCCTCGACAAATTTTCACAGGGCTTTTCTAAACTCGAAATTTTACTTCATGCTTAGCCTGGGAGTGGAAACACCCGTTCAAAACTTCAAATTGAACTCTATTATAAAATCGACGAATGCCTGAAAATTACGTAAATGAATTTACTCTATATCATTAAAACCAAGAAAGTCAGAGAAAAGTCATGGATTTATATTCAAATTGACCAAATCAAATAATATAAAACAAAATTTTAAAAACTAGATTATTATTTTTAAAAACATTTTTAGTCATTTAATGTTCTTATCAAAGCATTCAGTTTGATGTTTCACACGAGCGTTTCCACTCCCAGACTAAGCATGAAGTAAAATTTCGAGTTAAGAAAAGCTCCGTGAAAATTTGTCGAGGGTCGCGCAGCGACCCGCGACAAATTTTCTGGGCTTTTCTAAACTCGAAATTTTACTTCATGCGCCACGCATACAAAACAGTGATTCAACGAGAAATTTAAAAACACACAAGATATTTTTCAAGTTAATCCTTACAATTAATTCGAATTATTTTTGACGATTCAAAACCTTTTGTAAATATTCGAATCCTTTTATAATTAATCGAATCCTTTTATGATTTGAATCACCCACATTTGGATTCGAATACGAATCCTCTGAAAAAAATGTAACGAATCCGGATCACGAATCCAGTTGAACTAAAGAATTCGAATGCCTCTTTTGAATCCTCTAAAAGGATTCGAATCCAGGATTCGCATCCTAAATGATTCGAAACCTGCCCAGCTCTGCTATAAACTATTAATTAAACACTTGGTATTGTTTTACTGATTTGGACCAGTTGCACCAGACACGTTAAACTGGTTCAACTCTGAACTTGAGTTCAAAGTGACATTAGAACAATATGAACTAACATCTTGAACTCTAGTTCAACGTGTTTGGTGCAGCTGGGCCTTTAATTTCAATCACTTGAACAATGATTACTTAACTGCTTTTGTTAAATAACAGTTAATTAAAATATAGTGATGTACAAGCCCTATGGCCAGAAAACTGTTTCTATGTAAAAAATACTATTTTTGCGATTAATATTAAGAAACAATTTGTTTTTAGAGTTGTGAAAGAAAACTGTTTCTAGGGAAAAAAAATATTTTTGCGTTTAATACCTACAAACGCTGGAGAAGCTAGGGAGGGAGAGGGAACATAGAAGGCAGGGTAGAAAGGCGGGGACTGAGGTTTAGAATAGAATGTAAAGTTTTGTTTGTAATGAAGAATGCCAATAAAAGTCTTTTTTTACCTACAAACATTTTGTTTTTGGGGGTTTGTAGCTCCATATCGAAGTTCGAGGTCCTATTAGGTTGGTGCATAATTATTAAGCATAAGTGTGAATGAAATTGCTAATATTGTAGAATATTTTAAGATTGTAGAATATTTGTAGATTGTGAAAAGAATCTCACTTTTAATATAGTTAGATTCTTTTCACAATCTACTAGATTAAATCAAACACTCATTGAAAAATCATCTACTAACACTATCCTCGAGGTCTCAGATAAATTCGAAGGAGTGATTATTATACCAATAGATGCAGGTGAAATTGATTCCTTTTTTTTTTCTAAATACATATATATTTTTGTATGAATAAAAGAAAGTAACGTTATAATCTCCCGATGGTAATGTTATGAGTAGTCCTCGTTAAGACTATGTGAGCCAGTTGGAGTTCTCTCCTTCTTTTTCCAACTAGCGTGTTGGTTTCTTTTTCGGACGTATTAATCCGAGAGGGTCCAACAGAAGCCGGTCTCCTCTCATTGTGCGGGAATACGCCGCATGAATCAAAATATTCCGAGCCTTAAAACCGAGATCGAATCGTTTAATCAAAGTCAGAGTGTGTCGCCTCCTGGGGAGCCGAACAGACGGGATTTTTTTCTTATTTCGTCCCTCTTCCTCCATCTCCTCCGCCAGACATGTTTTATGCATGAGATAATTTTTTTCTTTCTAAACAATGTGGCTTCTAGATTATCCAAAAAGTAAACATTCTATAAATGTATATTTCTTTAAATTGTTTAATTTTATGCTTTTAACGAGTGTTTCCACTCCCAGATTAAGCATGAAGTAAAATTTCGTGTTTAGAAAAACCTGAAAATTTGGTACATCCCAATGCACGCGCTGTAAAATTGCAGTCATTAATTATTTTTTTAAATGGGTTCAATTTGAAATTTCTAACGAGTGTTTTCCACTCACAGGCTAAGCATGAAGTAAAATTTCGAGTTTAGAAAAGCCTGAAAATTTGGTTTGGTTGCGTATCGCGAAGCGCGGAGCGGCCAAACCAAATTTTCAGGCTTTTCTAAACTCGAAATTTTACTTCATGCGCCACGTGCATAAAACACTGATTTGATGTGGATTTCAAAATATACTGCATTATTATATTGCTTTATCAGTATATTTTAAACTTCGCAATATTTTAGTGTTTTATACGCGTGGCGCATGAAGTAAAATTTCTTCATACTTAGTCTGGGAGTGGACCTTCAAGATTTTCAACATGTCGAGATTTCGATATTTCTAGATTTTTCTCGATTTATTCACAGTTTATTATTATATTAAATGCAACTTTTATATTTAATAAATACGATTTTTCCTAAGAAAAGAATATTAAGCCATTAAGAGCCGAGCAAATTATAAAGTTAACTCTAAAAGTTGATTTTTGGTAAAATCATTTTCTATGATTTCAATGAATGATTTATTATATTACATGCGTCGATTTTATAAAGGAGTTAAATTTCAAGTTCGAACGAGTGTTTTCACTCCCAGACTAAGCATGAAGTAAAATTTTGAGTTTAGAAAAGCCCGCGAAAATTTGTCTCGGGTCGCGCAGCGATCCGAGACAAATTTTCTGGGCATTTCTAAACTCGAAATTTTACTTCATGCGCCACGCGTATTAAACACTGAAAGCATTGAAATATTGTAAACGAGTAAGCTTGAAATCAGCGTCTTATACACGTGGCGCATAAAGTAAGCTTCGCAATATTCTAGTGTTTTATACGCGAGTTTAGAAAAGCCTGAATATTTGGTTTGGTCGCTCCGCGCTTCGCGCTACGCGACCAATCCAAATTTTCAAGCTTTTCTAAACTCGAAATTTTACTTCATCCCTTATCTGGGATTGGAAATACTCGTGAAAAACTTGAAATTGAACCTTTTCATAAAATTAACAAACTTTTGAAATTTTTAGCGTACACATAGATTATATTTAGGGCTTTAAATTAAAATGGAATTGGTATCACTCAAAATGATTTAAAAGCGTTATCTAAAACAAAACATTTGTATGTTTTAATCATTTTATATTTTGTGAATTAGTCTTTTGTAGTAGTTGAAGATGAGGAGGAGAGGGAAATAACACAAAGATCTAAAGAGAGCGAGCGTATTATAAATGAGCGGAGACCAGAAAACGCAAGATAAATGCCCCGAAATGAGAAAATGCGAACGAAAATGAATAGTAATGAATAGGAAATGGTTAAACAGTGAAATGCTTTATTCCGGCCGGCAGATGAATGAGTGATAAGTGAAATGTAATTATATTTTATTGTTTCGCCGAAATGCCGCATCGGGTTTGAATAAAGGGGGGCATTTAATCATAGGGCACATATTTTAAATGTTATAAAAGCGCCATTTGTTATTTTGTATCTTTCTATATTCGCGTTTGCACGACACGGGATGCATTCATTACAAAACGTTCGCCCTACCAACCAACACATCGTCATAATCGCGGCCGCGTTCCCACAAATATTACACTTTTGTTATACCGGCACAACAACGCTTCTAACACGTTTTTTTACACCTCATTAAAGAAACGTTTAAAAAAACCGACACACACCGCTATGGAATCGTTATGTTACGTACATTACATTTTATGCGTGTGAATTTGAAATAAATTTAAGTATTTTCAAAAATGATTTAGAAAATAAAAATATTTCTGTAATATATGTTTAATTCATTTCTCACTTAACCCGTGGTGAAACATTTTTCTTTAAGCGTATAAATGTTTGTTATTTGTCTTAGTATTGTAAGTTTGTTTTATATTTTATATATAAGTATATTTTTCTTGTGGTTAAAAATTTTTCTCAAGATGTCATTTGTAAAATGGATCTTTCGTTAAATAAATTCTGGAAATTTAATTAAAACACTTGGTTTGTTTCACTGATTTAAATTAGTGTAACAAAGCAAGTGTTTTAGGATATCTAGAATTAATATTTCTTGAATAACTTTCTCATTTATCACTTGGTGAAACATTTTGAAATAATATTAAAGGATAAATTAAAAACACTGCACTATTTGTGAAACAAACCAAGTGTTTTTAATTTATCCTTTAATATTATCGAAAATTAATTCTGTAACAATCGGTTTGAAAACTTGTGAGATTAATAAAACATGTGCCTAATTAACATAGCAGTCAACATAATATTATCCGCAACTAAATTTGGCTGCAATTAAAAACCACTAAGAGAAAATTACCAAAATTGGGACCTGACAAAAATCCTTCAATTAAATTCCCATAAAAACTAGCGGTAATTAATTTATTACCTCCAAATAGTGCCAACACAAAAAATAGAGTAATTTTCGCGTCTAATTACCGTAACCGCTACTAAAAAGTGTCACCCATCGCGTAACGATTTAATCACAGGGAAACTTTTTGTGAGTTGATGATTCCATAATATAAAATAAATTTGTGTAAAAAAATAATTACAAGCTTAATTCAACTTTACTATTTTAAAACACATAAATGCAAGAAATGATTAAGCTCAAAATTAAAGTTAATTTCAAGAACTTATTATACCTTAACCCAAAAACTGCCTAGCAATTATATTTATTTATTTGCAAATAAAACATACATTCGAATCTACAACTTAATATAAATATAAATAATATCTGCAAAAAGAACTAAGAACAACTTAAGTTATCTAAGTCTTAGCCCTTCATAATACAGGTTAATAGTAACATAGTAATAGTAATAGTTTTGTATTTTTTTGTTTTTGTTTTTGGTGTCTCAGAACTTTGGCCTCAAGTAAGATGGTGGTGTGTGATGATAGAAACAAGTACAAAGTTTAATCAAAGGAGCTGGTGTCGCTATTTTCAATGCTATTATAGGGTTAACTCTACTCAGTATACTGCAGAATTTTTAAGCAGTTGGCCACTTTTCGTACGATATCTCCATATAACTATTAACACGCAAAATCCGTCATTAATTTCCCAACAAAGAAAATCTCGAAATTCTTTTGTTAATAATATATGCGGATGTAATTGAATGGAGGGCGATTTTTTCCCCATCACGGATTTCTTCCGTATTCCATTCGCAGCCATTACTACGACAATTATTCTCCCCCTTTTTTTCTACCAACATCCCCTACTTTTCGGTCACTGTGTTCGTGGACGATGACTAAGTGGACTTGCTTGTTCGCAGGACGAAGAAAAATGATGATTCCGCTTTGAGGAGTTCCCCAGGTCTCTTGGCGCTCTCCCTTCTCACCCCCCTCATTCCGGCATTCCGAATTCTCTCTGCACTTTCCGTTCGCATTCGCACACCCCTCGGGCGCCCCACCGAGGCCGCACTTAAACGGAATACAGAATAATATCCTCTTAAGAAAAAAAAAAAAAAAAACCAATTGCAATAATGGTGAATTTACTAAACTAACAAAATCTTTGCTCCTTTTTAAAAAACATTTTCTATTTAAACTGTTATAATTAAGGGGATACCACCCTTTTGTTATAGTCTGACTGTATTTATAATTTTCAGGTAAAATTAAGGAGTCACGTCATATATGTCTGTATCTAGTTTTTATTTATTTATTTAACGGATTAGACTATTTATACAACAATAATATATACATGTAAAATACAATACATTTATGTATACTACTAAGTCTAAAATACAACAATAACAAAAAACAATTTGTGGATGTAATGTAGTTCATTAGAAAATAAAAATGTTTATTCTTTCATTTACTAATCTAACAAAATTTTCACTCGTTTCTTTTTCAACATTATTTTATTTTGAACTGCTGAGATAGCACCTTTTTTTTCTCGTCTGACCGTATTCAAAATATTTAGGTAAAATTAAGAAGTCACATGTCTGTATCAATACTGTAGCAAGGGGGGGGGGGGGATGCTTTTGGAAACTCGAAATTTTACTTCATGCTTAATCCAGGATTTGAAAACCTCGTTTAGTAAAAAAATAAATTATAGATATCACTTTCACTTCAGATGATGTCAAACAAAACTTGATTATTCGATAATGAATCACTTCCAATTAGGAAAAGTAGATTTTTTACATTGATTTTGAGCAATTTTTAAAATAGCTGATTTTTTTATATAAAAAAATATAGTTCAAGTAATTTCTAATATCAAGAGGAATAAATTAATTGTGAGTTACGTGAAGATCAAATAAATTTGAGGAATAATGCATTAAGAAATTTTCTTCACACTTTTATTTGAATTACCAAATGTACATTTCGGACACAAAGTGACCATTATCAATGGATTAACAAAAGTGTGAAGAAAGGTTATTAGTGCTTTATTCGTCAAATCAAGAAGAATGCCCCAGATTTTTCTAAGATTTTTTTTAAATAAAAATATTCATCGAATAATCGCAATTTTCGTATGTAATTAAATTATTGTTGAGTTACGTGAAGGTGAACGAAGTTATCAAATAAAAGAATTGAGTCTCTTTTCTTCACAGGATTTATTTAAAAATCGCGAATGTACATTTCGGTCACGATGTGACCATTATCAATGCTTAACTATTTACAAAAACAAACGGAAAATTTACACAAAAAGATATTTTTATAAAAATCCAAACAAAAAATCACAGATGCTCTTACTACTATTAGAAATAGTCTGAGCTATTTATTTTATCAAGAAAAAAATAATTCTTCGACTTTTCTCACTATTTAAAATTGACGGAAAATTAATAAACCCACCAATATTTGATTTTGAGCGCTAGTCCTAAGCACAATTTTCAAGTCATATACAATGTTTATACATCAAATGAAAGCTTTTTTAATCCTAAGTTGCTTACTTTTCAAATAAATCAAATTAGTTAAATACCTAATGAAATGTAGCACTTTAAACACAACAAGTAAAAAATCGACTTATTCTTCGTTTCGAATAAAAACTGAATTCAAAGTAAAATTTACTAAACGAATAATGTTTGTTTTAAGATGATGTTTTTACGAACAAAATAAGCTTGAAATAAATGTTAATTATGTATTCGTATGTTAAATATTGCAGTCATTACGGATGCGTAATTGTATTCACATTGGTTTTAAACAGTTTCAAAATGTTGTTAAATAGTTTAATTTATTTTGAAATTATTTTTTTATAAGGAAACAATTAGTTAAAGCGATTTATACTATCAAAAAGAATAACCGATATTTTTTTTTAACTTTTATAAAAATAAAAATTTTCATCGAGTAATCGCAATTTTCATAAAATCAAGATTTTTATATAAAAAGAAAATATTTTTATAAAAATCCTGAAAAAATCAGAGACGCTCTTACTGCTATTAGAAATAATCTGAGCTATTTTTCTTCAAGGAAAAAAATTATTCTTTGACTTTTCTCAGTTTTTAAAACTGATGGACCCATTAAAATTTGATTTTGAGCGATTGTTCTAAGCACAATTTTAAAATCTCAAACAATGTTTATACATCAAATGAAAGCTCGTTAAATCGCAAATTGCTTCCTTTTGGAATTAACTAAATCAGTTGAATACTTTATGAAATGTAGTAGTGTAAACACAATAAGTGAAAAATCGACTAGTTTTTCGTTTCGATTAAAAACGGCATTTAAAATTAAATTTACAAAACAAATGATGTTTGTTTTAAGACGATGTTTTTACTAAAATAGGTTTGAAATAAATGTTAATTAAGTATTCGTATCTTAAAAATTGTGCTTATTATGGATGCTTAATTGTAGTCACATGAGTCTTAAATAGTTTTCAAATATTATTAAATAGCTGAATTTTTTTGGAATATATTTTAATAAGAAAAACTAACAGTTTAAGTGATTTCTAATATCAAGGAGAATAACTGAGAAGTTTTTAGGTGTTTATAAAAATTAAAATTTTTATCAAAAAATCGCAAATTCTGTATGGAAAAATCAAGATTTTTATACAAAAAAAAAATATTTCTACAATAATCCGAAAAAAAAAAATCGCATACACTCTTCCTAGTATTAGAAATAATTTGAGCTATTTATTTCCCCAAGGAAAAAATAATTAGTCGACTTTTCTCGACTTTTAAAATCGACAAAAAGAACTATAATAAACGCCCTAAATTTTAATTTTGAACAATATTTTTACAAAAATCTGATAAAAATCAAAACACTCTTACTAATATTAGAAATAATTTAAGCTATTTATTTCCATAAGAAAATAATAATTCGTCGACTTTTCTTGACTTTAAAAATCGACAAAAAACTAATTAACACCTTAAAACAATTTTTAATTCTCAAACAATATTTAACAGTTATAGGTTAAAATAGGTAGCAGCAATCTGCAAAAAGCGTTTTTCTCACGTTAATTACTAATGTTCGGTTTATGAATATTCACTCGGTATATATTCGGGGAAGTGATTATTTATTGGTATATCAAATCATTCACACTTAGCCCAGTTTTGTTTACCTATTTGAACGACACACTTCACCAAAAATCCTACCCACTGAGCAAATCCATTAAAGTAATGTTTCATCAACATTTAAACAACATTTTATGTTGCTACAATGTTGATATAACGTTATTTGTTTGTTTTTTGCTCGGTGGATATGTACGTTTTCTGTTTGTTTTTAATTTGTAATTTTTGTTTTGTATAAACAGTCTAGAGCAGTGGTCTCCAAACTACGGCCCGCGGGCAAAATCCGGCCCGCGATTGTTTGTAATTTTTTTTGTAAATGTCATATTTTGAAATATTGTAACAATTGTTCCTTAAATTTTTCATAATTTTATAAAATTAATCGGATCTTGGCCGACTTTATTATGTAGAATTGTATTTGTGGCCCGCGAAGAAGATAGTTTGGAGACCCTGGGTCTAGAGTATTGCGATACCTAAACATTATTCAAACATGTACACATTTTTTACATCTATTCTGAACCACCCTGTATATCGATCATATATCCTTATTTAATTTGTAACGGTGTTAACACAGCCAAGCACTTTTTACTATTATCATGTTTTTCTATTGTAATTTTGTTATAAATAAATAATTTTAATTTTGTCAATTTACAATTAACACCATTCCTTCTTGTGTATATAATCTACAGATAATTCTAGAAGCTAAAATAATTTACTTCAAAACTTCAACAAATATCGATTAAATCATTAAAAATGCTCTTAACACGTTGACTGCCACAATATTTTTACACATTTCATTTTCATTTAACGTAAATCGTATTTGATTCACACGGCAGCCAAGGTGGTAAAAATGTACTGGTAATTTTCCACTATTTTATCAGTTCATTGGCATTTGTTAAGAGAATTTTTAATGATTTAATCAGTTAACCAGTTCACCCCTTAAATCATTAAAAATGTACCACTAATATGCCTATTCTTTACCGGTATTATAATTCCTACTCCGCAAAAAGTAGCTTTAGAAACATGTTTTTTTTTTTTTTTAGTAGAGATGATATTGTTGTTGTTCTGTATGTTGAACATGAGAGCTATTTGCTTGAAGATAATTACTCGGCAGAATTATGTTGTAATAATTAATTTCTAACGATGCAGCAATTAATGGCGTTTATTGCAAATTAGCACACACACTAATGGTGTGTTTAATGTTACTATTAATTTCGATTAGTTCTAATATGCATAAATTATGGATTCTCCTCTCCGTTAGGTAGAAAGAGGAAGAGAATACAATTTAATTCAATTTAATTTTAAATTTTAGAAGAAGACACTTTTAGTTGAGGATTGTTTTGGACGTGTAAAATTAATTATATCTCATTGAGCAACATTTTAATAATAATATGTTTTTGTTTGCAAACTGTGAACATTTTTACAATGTGATAATTGCGTCAGGTTAAATAATAATAAGTGTATACAGGGTGTCCATATTTCAGCAGAATGTATTGGGATCTATAATATTTAAACAGATAGAGAGTCGGTTAAATTAGGGCAAAGTTGCGTAATTTAGGGCCAAATGATAATCTAAAAACAAATTTGAAATATCCTCGTTTTTGAGATATTGTCAAAAACGGATTTGTTTAAATTTCGTTTTTATTTTTTTATTCAAAAACTATTGAATCCAGACATTTACAACTTTGACGTTATACAGGCACTTTTTAACGAGAAATCTAGTAAAATATTTTATTTTAAGATTACTATAATATTTACCCAGGGACCATAGCCAACTTTTGTTTTTCTTATGGGCGCTATTTTGGATTTTCATATCTTTTTGGAGAATATTTATTTCTGAATTCAATGATGTATTACACTTATAGTTTATTGTACATTTTATATGTAAAATGTTATTCTTTTGTTTTTTGTAAAGAGTGCCTTGGAAATAGTTGAGTATAGGTGAGTTACTTAACTATTTGGCAATTTATAGGACCAATAATTTGCATACATATCACCTCTGAAGACGGGTATCCGACAATACATATTTAACAGTTGTGATGTATTTTAATGGAACGAGTGTCTTCCACTCCCAGACTAAGCATGAAGTAAAATTTCGAGTTTAGAAAAGCCCCGCGTAGAAAATTTGTCGAGGGTCGCGCAGCGACCCGAGACAAATTTTCACGGGGCTTTTCTAAACTCGAAATTTTACTTTATGCGCCACGCGTATAAACCCCTGATTTACAGTTAAGTTAAAAATATACAGGGTGTCCCCGAATGGTCTGTACAACGCTCTACCACATATTCTCTGAAACAAAATAAGACGATTTAACTAAACTTATCTCTATCCAAAAGTGGTTCCTAAGATGGCTTACGAGGCCTCAAAGATATTATTTTTTTTCATTATTTTTCAAATATTTTTATTTTTGGAATTAGGTAAGAAAACCTAATTTGGCACATTTAATTACATTGATACCATGCACTTTTTGCGATATGTTTCTTTATCCTACGTTTAAAGTAAGTGGTCAAACTAGGACCATCGACTTTTTAAGATACCTAAATATTTTTATTCAACAGGTCAAATCATAAGGAATACTTTTTTTCTGCAAGATCATTCAATTTTACGTATTTTTTTGTCTTTTATAAAATTGTGCTATTTTCCCCACAAAAAAAATATTTTTATTTATTTGCTAGTAGATTCCTCATTAAAAAGTGTCTATATATTTTCTAAGTTTTAGTCTGAATCTAGATTCAGTAGTTTTTTGATAAAAAAATAAAATGATTTGTCAAAAAAACAGTTTTTTGTTGATATCTCGAAAACAAAAAAAGATATTTCAAAATTGTTTTCTGATTATTGTTAGGCCCTAAAATACGCAATTTTGTCCCAGTTTAATCAACTCTCTATCTCTTCAAATAACTGAGATCCCCATACATTCTGTCGAAATACGGGCACCCTGTATATTTTAAATATTGTCCAGCCCTTTTTTCTTAATTGTAAAACAATTCAATTGATAGCTCTTTTGCTAGCAATAAGGAGTTTATAAAATAACATTAATTTTTATGATGTCGATTATTTTCTAAATTACTCATATTACAAATTTTGTTTGAATTTAATTTCTTTTAGTACTACTTCCAAAATAAATCATATGCTTAATTTTTAGTATTTGTTTAAATTTCATTGTGTGTTTTTGCGCGAATTAATTTTCGTTTTCTAATAATGAAGACGTCCAGAAAAAATGGCGGCAATGAAGTAAAGTGGGGAAGCGGGCGCCGCACTTAAAATCCGAGCACATTTTTATTGCGGCTAATAAGTATGAGGCACTTTTTAAAAAGCGAAATAATTTATTGTCCTCATCATGGTAACAGCACAAAAGGTGTGGTTGTAAATAATGTTCACACAATATTTCGGGGCCGTATTCACAGAGGAGTGCCATTTGTCTAAGCCTCTATTAATTTTAATTTTATCTTTTTTTTTTCGTTCTTTCTTTCTGTTTGCTGGGTGCGCGCGTGTGTGTGTGCACGGGGACGAAGGAGGGCCATTTGTACAGCTACTGGTCCTGTTTTCTTTATCCATTATCCTGGTGATTACTACATTATTGATGAGGCTATAAAGAGACATCGCTACCTCACGATAGCTTCACATGTTAATTACCGTAATGGTGGGATGGACGATGTAGACGATACAGTCCTTAATGGCCTCGATACAATTTCATTGTCATATCTACACTTTCAGCCACAACAAAACCATTCGTCATTTACAAAATTACGCGGTGGATATGAATCACTCGTGAAATACATTCAGTTTAATAACTTGCATTACCGATTCCTCTGAATTATTTAGTAATCACCTATCTTTATTAAAAAAATGAACAATCGAATTTTATTCCTTAATACACAGGGATTTTTTCTTTTAACTATTCACATCCCGATGCATACTCAGTAAATGTTCAAGGATTCGTTTGTTTTTTTTTAAATGTGTTCAATTTGAAGTTTCGAACGAGTGTTTCCACTCCCAGACTAAGCATGAAGTAAAATTTCGAGTTTAGAAAAGCCTGAAAATTTGGTTCGGTCGCGTAGCGCGAAGCGCGGAGCGACCATACCAAATTTTCAGGCTTTTCTAAACTCGAAATTTTACTTCATGCGCCACGCGTATAAAATACTGATTTATTCTGAAGTTCAAAAACAGCTAATGAGTAAATTTTGGGTATAAATTTAAAAACGATTAAATCATGTCATTAGATGTTTTTGTCACTTCACGATTTCTTAAAATTTTTAACTTTTTACGTTAAGGGATATAAAAAACTGAAGGCGTTACTAATAGAGGCTCTAATATACGCAGATGATGTAACACTAATAGCGGACAGACCAGAAAAGATGCAAAAAATGATAGACATATGGACAGAAGAAATAGACAAAATGGGTATGAGCATAAACACGGACAAAACAAAAATAATGGTAATGAAAGGGTGCAAGAAAGATAACAACACAGAATATACATGCAAAGGAACAAGATTGGAGAAGACAACTAACTACAACTACTTAGGAACAATCATTAGCAACGACGGAAAAATAGACACAGAAATAGCCAACGAACATAATTAAGCAAACAACATCTACTATGCGATAAACAAGACAATTCTAGGCAAAAAAGAAATACATTCAAAAACGAAACAACATATATACAACAAAATTGTAATCCCCTCAGTGCTATACTCCACAGAAACAATGACCACACTACCGGTACATAAAAATAAATTAACCACGTAGAAATGAAATTCCTGCGAAAAATATCAAACGTCACCAACTTTGATAAGAAAAGGAACGAGGAGATATATGCCAACTTAAAACAGGACACAATAACAAATAAAATAGAAAAGAAATAACTAAATTGGTATGCCCATGTCAGGAGAATGGACAACTATAGACTAACAAAACAGGTGCAGCAAACAACCATGGAAGGAAAGAGGAAACCAGGCAGACCCAGGAAGACAATAACCAACATAATTAAAGAAATAGGAGAGAGACATGGGAAAAGCACAGAAGAGCTAGGAAAAATCGCAGAGAATAAACAGTTATGGAGGAGATGGCTCGATAACGAGTATCCGATGCCCTAAGGGGCAACAAGGGATAGCAGAAGAAGGAGAAGTTAAGCTTTGTGTTTATTTCATATACAGGGAATTTTTCTTTTTAGTATACATACTTGATGGATTACTTTGTAAACCTTCAGGAATTTGTTGTTTTTACAAAAGTGTCAAATTTGAAACTATTAACGAGTAATTCCATTCCCAGACTAAGCATGAAGTAAAATTTCGAGTTTAGAAAAACCTGAAAATTTGGTTTGATCGCGTAGCGCGAAGCGCGAAGCGCGAAGCGCGAAGCGCGGAGCGATCAAACCAAATTTTCAGGTTTTTCTAAACTCGAAATTTTACTTCATGCGCCAGGCGTATTAAACGCTGAAAGAATCGAAATATTGTAAACAAGTGAACTTCCCCTAAAATCAGCGTTTAATACGCGTGGCGCATGAAGTAAAATTTCGAGTTTAGAAAAGCCTGAAAATTTGGTTTGGCCGCTCCGCGCTTCGCGCTACGCGACCAAACCAAATTTTCAGGCTTTTCTAAACTCGAAATTTTACTTCATGCTTAGCCTGGGAGTAGAAAACACTCGTTTAAAGCTTCAAATTGAACCAGTTTAAAAATGCAACGAATATCTGAAAATTTACAGCATATAATTTGGATATGTATACTTAGAAGAAACATTCTGTACAATTTAAGAGAAATCTTAAGATATTTTTGTAGGATTTGATATAAAACTTAGTAATTAGATAATTTATTATGAAGCTATAAACGAGTGTTTTCCACTCCCAGACTAAGCATGAAGTAAAATTTCGAGTTTAGAAAAGCCTGAAAATTTGGTTTGATCGCATAGCGCGAAGCGCGGAGCGATCAAACCAAATTTTCAGGCTTTTCTAAACTCGAAATTTTACTTCATGCGCCAGGGGTATACAACACTGATTTAACGTAAAGTTAAATACATCCTACTTTAGTATACTGCTTTATCAGTATGTTTTAAAGTTTACAATATGTCAGTGTTTTATACGCGTGGCGCATGAAGTAAAATTTCGAGTTTAGAAAAACCTGAAAATTTGGTTTGGTCGCTCCGCGCTTCGCGCTACGCGACCAAACCAAATTTACAGGTTTTTCTAAACTCGAAATTTGACTTCATGCTTAACCTGGGAGCGGAAACACTCATTAGAAGCTTCAAATTAAACGCTTTTCAAAAACAAAGAATACCTAAAAATACAGAGTATACGTTGGGATATCTATGTATACTTAAATGAAAAACTCATTGTATACATTTTTTTAATTTATTTGCAGACTGTCAAAATAAACACAAGATTCAAATCATTCTTTGTTATTTCAAAGACGCTAATGACAAATGCATAAAAATAGTACACATTTCTCAAATTTTGGAGATATTGCAGGTAATGCGTTAATTTCTTGAAGCAGTGTAATTGAGTCGCCTGTTTCCAAAAACCACTAAATCCATTGTTTTTACATGGATTTAGGGGTTTTTGGAAACAGGCGACTCAATTACACTGCTCAATTATTTATTGATATTAAATTAATGTATTGAATGCTCGTAATACAAATCGATAAAATTATTGTAGGTACTAGTAAATAAAATAAATATTGTGCTGTTCCCTCTCCATCCAACCAACTAAACATGAACAACAATTTGATTGCAGCAAACCCTACAACAGGAATTAATTTGATCGATGTTACCACGCGAACGTAAGAATGCAACCACTAATTAACATTACGCCACCATCAATCATCAATTCAAATTTCCGTTTCAATAAGCACAATATAATGATTGATTAATGGGGTCCGATCATGGAAACCGAGGTGTAAATGGATACCGCGCAATTTTCAATTTCCTGCAAGCGGAAAGAGGGGTGGGGGGATTTGGATAGACTGTCCCATCGGAGGGCGGCTGGCAAAAGGTAAACACCTGCTTACGCGAAATTTTTCCTAATCTTCAGGTGTTTAAACAGTCGACTAAAGCTTGTTTTCCCCCGGAATTAAAAGTGCGAGGGAAAATCGTGCCAGAGGAAAATTTGTGGCCCCGGCGCACGGAAATAGTGCGTAAATATTACAAAGATGACAGCTCGCCTGCGGTATTAAGATGTTTTAGCTGCAGTTGGTTTTTTGTTCGTATTATAGTTATCAGATTACACATGGAGGTGTTATTTTATGGAAATAAACGTAATAAATTTTAAATATAATTGTAACTTGTACATATTAGATTATTTTAGGAGACATGAACATAAATTCGTTCTAAATTACATATTTTGTCGTAATTATTAGAGAATATACTAAAAAATCACTGAAAAACTTCTAATATTACTTAAAATAACAGACATTTAGCGAATTTTTGTAAAGTCGCATTCATGTGCAGGTTAATTTAGAAAGGACCCGATCAAAACATCCACAGGTTCTTTTCAAAGTAATAAATTTAAAAGAGCGGACATTTCTTGTTAAAAATAGTATTTTTGGGGACCCTGGTGGGCTAGTGGGTCGAGGCGCTGCTTAACAAGCGTGCCGTACTATCTAAAATATGTGACTGGATTTTCAACGCATTGGCCAACCGTATAGTCACAGTAGAACAGGATGGGGAACGGATTACTTGTAAAATTGACAGAGGCTGTCCACAAGGTCTTATCACCCCTACTATGGAACATGGTTCTGGACAGCCTTCTCGAACAACTTCAGCAACTAGCCTTCTGCGTGACAGCCTATTCTGATGATCTAGCGATGATTGTATGTGGCACATTTAAAGACGTTCTACGCGACCAAAGGCAAGGAGCTCTAAATACAGTTTCGCGGTGGTGCAATGATTATTCCCTATCGATAAACCCTACCAAGACAGAGATGGTCATGTTCACCAAGAAAAGGTAGGTGACGAAAAGAGCACCAAAATTATTGAATACGATCCTGCAGTAAAGCGACGAGGTGAAATACCTGGGCATCACTCTCGACAGGAATCTGACAGCTGTCTGAGCTGCAACGCCGTCGGGGAGTGGGGAAAACCTGGTGGTTGAAACCGTGCACGACAATGTGGTTATACCAAGGGGAGCCAATGCTTATGGGAGAACTGGAAATCGAGTAGAAATAGAGAGACTATGGTCAGGATGTGGAGTACGAGTAAGACAGACGACTATATACACCAATCACCGGTCTGGATTCTGGATGCAGCCTCCAAAAGCTGTTACCAAATTGTATATAGAGACTAGCTAACTATATATATGAACTGTGATTATACACAGCCATCATAAGATTCATGCTAACATACGGTGCTTTAGTTTGGGGGCCCAGGACCAAACAGCTAACTACGAGGAAGCGACTCTCGCAAGTGCAGCGGGCAGTCTTCTAAGCATAACAGGCTCCATAAACACTACCGACACGATGGCGATGGAGGTCATGCTATGCCTTCCGCCACTTGATATTCACGTGGAGAGGGAGGCCGTGGCGACCATACTTCGCCTTCGAGGCAGTGGGATCTGGAACAGTAACCGCTGTGGGGAAGTCACAGGACACCTCTGGAGGAGTGTCTGAAAAGACATACCTCTTTTAGAGGCTAGCACTAATTACTGTAAACCGACACTTATTCGGAATGTACTCTACACGGTTACCATTCAACCCACTAAGCAAATGAGAGAGGCCATAAGGATCTACACAGATGGATCCAAACGGATGAATAGATCAGGGATTGGAGTCTTCTCCTGAACCCTGAAAATCCAAACAAAAGTCCCGATGGGAAAGCATGCCACCATAGGGATCTACACAGATGGATCCAAAAGGATGGATAGATCAGGGATTGGAGTCTTCTCCTGGACCCTGACAATCCAAACAGAGGTCCCGATTGGAAAGCATACCACCGTCACACAATTAGAGACGATGGGTATAACACTTGCGGCTGAGAACATCATAAACCGCAAAGTGTCAAATGAAGCCATACTGATCCTAACGGAGAGCAGGCAAACGCTACTGTCTCTGAAGAAACCACATACAACTTCAGAGACAACAGAAAACTCAGGCAAGTAGCAATGTATAACAACATTGAAGTCTGCTGGGTGAAGGGGCACGACTTGAACACAGGTAACACGAGAGCTCACGCACTGGGAAGAGCAGCGGCTGGGATGGACATTCTCTCACCGGAACCGCTAGTGCGTCTTGCGCCTTTATCCCTGTGCAACATGGTACAAACCAACGTACTGGAGAAATTCAGAAAGCGTTGGGATGACATCAAGCTCTCTAAGGAAACACTATTGTACCCCAACGAGAGATCAGCGAAACAGTACCTGCAGCTGACCAGGGGGAACCTTAGGCGCATAACTGCCGCCCTGACTGGTCACTGCGGGCTAAACGCACACCTATACAGGATGGGGATAGTTGACTCTCCAACCTACAGAGGGTGTAACATGGAAGACGAGACTGCCGAACACATTCTCAGCGATTGCCCGGCACACTCGTCAACTAGAGGCTCCTTACTGGGTGAAAGATGGCCTACAATGGCCTACATAAAGGATATACCCACCTTGGCTTTGCTAGACTACCTAAACCAGGTAGGCTGGCTGAGCTAAGGCTAGGTAATCGACGGAGGAAGCGCAATGGGCCTAATGAGGCCTAAGTGCAGTGCAGATATGCTCACTCCCCAAAGAACCAGAACCAGAACCAGAGGCCCTGCCTCCTAACCCAGGGGTCGCGGGTTCAAGTCCCGCCGGGAGGGATCATTTTAAAGTACAAAATGATTCCATCTGGGTCCATGGATGTATGTGAATATGTTTGTGGCGTCCAAATATACGTAAATATAGTTAAATTACAAAAATATAAAGCGAAATGGTGGAATGGTTTAAAACCAATATCCAATAAATGTAAAAATAAAATATTTTTTTTAGCATAGTGGACTTTGGAAACAAAATCAACACAATTGGTTTAAAATACAATATTTACGAATGAACGAGTACAGAACACAAAATCATATTAACAATATTAACAGTTCGCATAACATTATGCACCATTATTTTTATTTAAAATCGCACTTTGTCATTACAAAGTGCGATTTTACAATGAAGAACTTGCTAAATCCTACAGGTATTTAAATTTATGAAAAGTTTAGTTTATATTTCAGCACGAATTACGTGAGGGTGAACTTTATATTAAATGAAACAAGTAATCCTTTTTCTCCACTGATTTATATATATACAAACATATTTATTGTGACTATTACATATTTCTAACATTTATTATTATTATACACTGGTTTATTTTAACGAAATGTACATCTAGTGATTAAAGTAAATAATCTAGTGATATATATAATCTAGTGGTTAAAATAAACTAGTGGAGAAAAAGGATTACTTGTTTCATTTATTATTATAAAAGTTTGCTGAATAGAGACCCTACCGAAACATCGAAATATTCTGATTTTAAGTAAAATATATTTTAATGTCTTTGCGTGTATGTAAATAGAATGCCTCCTGTTAAATTAAATTGGTGGATGTAAACATTACTATTCACAAGAAAATTGATCTGATTCATTGTAGATGTAATCCCATTTCGAATAGATAACATACAGGTATAGAAGAGTTTTGCGAAATTCAAGGACTGCCATTACACATCCCTTTGAATGGACCCGGGCCGAATTTCCGCAAACCGAGGGCATAGGTAGAAAATACGAAGGTACGCTGCATTGTCCCGTCTGAGGTAGATTAATGAGGGCCGGAATTAGTCAATGTCCGAAAATCTCCACGTCGGGTTAATGCGTTCGCAAAGGGCAAAGTGAGGAGGGGGAGGGGAAGGGGAAGGGCGAACCATTGCAAAAATTCACCCGAGTGCCTCGGGCGCTCTCCTTTCTGGTTAATTAAGTCCGCACAACGGTAAAAACAATAAAAATGACCGAGACGAATCGCTTCCTACGTTCAACTCAAATTACACGAATTTAACTTTACTATTCATTAATCAAAAAACGAGTGTGAAGAAGTTGTCTTAATGATCATTATGGGGATCTACTAGCGAAACGTCTTTATTTTCACTTTGATTGTGCCTCCATTAGGCTTTTAATAAATTATCCTCGCCGGTCACTCTGTGTACATCCATCCATCATCATTTACTACAGCTACAAATTGTAAATTGTTTTTAAAACAAATTTACCTCTTCATAATTATAATGCTTTTAGAAACAAGAAAAGCGGGCGAAATTTTACTTCATGGGCCACGCGTATAAAACACAGATTTCAAGTCAAGTTTGAATATACATAATTTTCACAATAATTTAGTGTTTTATACACGTTTCGCATGAAGTAAAATTTCGAGTTAAGAAAAGAGAAATTTTCACGGGGCTTTTCTAAACTCGAAATTTTACTTCATGCTTTAAATCGAACTTTTATAAACAAAAAGGAATATCTTAAGATTTACAGAAAATAGGCTGAATTTGGAATTCAATTTTTAGATATTCTTTGTTTTTTTAAGCGTTTAATTTGAAGTTTCGAACGAGTGTTTCTATTCCCAGATTAAGTATGAAGTAAAATTTCGAGTTTAGAAAAGCCTGAAAATTTAGTTTGGTCGCTCCGCGAAGCGGGGCGACCAAACCAAATTTTCAGGCTTTACTAAACTCGAAATTTTACTGCATGTGCCACGCGTATAAAACACTGATTTTAATTTAGGTCCATTGTCATGCATTTGGTTGTAGCCATTATATACATTTTTAATTGCCCCCCTTAAAACTCAATCTGCTCCCTTGTGGGGTGTAGGCCCTTAAGTTGGGAACTACTACATTAAGTACTATTCATTTTTTATGTAGATACATTTACACATACGCAGTGTTTAATTTTTTTTTCAATTTATTAGTACGTTTTCCTCTGGCTTCAAAAAATAGGTGCTGCTTTGGTGAATGCGCCGGGCACACTCGGGTTTAAATGCTTTCAGGTGAAACATATCGTTTAATTAAAGGTTATTTTCATTAATCACTTTTAATATAAGTTATACTTAATGAATTATACTTTTATATCTATGATCCACACACATATTACTGTATTTAATAAAATAATTTACGAGCAGAAAATAAACATTGTTGAAATTCATGAAAGTTATTTCCGTCTCGATAATTATTATTCCGGTCGACACTGCGGAGCAAACAACAACGTGCATTGAGCAAATGGGTAAATGGGCAATTCCGTCGGAATGTCCGGGGAGGCCGCCCTCCCCAATAATTTTCGTTTAGTATGTATAAACGCAACAACCCTCACGGGGGAGGGCGAGTGGATGCACAACTCGATACGATTCAATGACGGCGATTTAATAAGCAATTTATGTTTGGGAAAAATCGCCCCTCGGAATTATCGCATCCATCATGCGGACGCCATAATGAATTTCGAATTGGATTCTAGAAGTGCTCATTATAAACGCGTTAATATTTATGAATGTCTTTTGCGTTGAAGTTTATAAAACTAAAGTTACAGACTTTATACGAGATTCTCACTCAAATTATTTTGAAAATAAATGCTTCATATTACGAGTAGTGATTGTAAAATAACATACTTTTATTTACCGGTAATTCGGTAAATTTGTAGCAAGAAAACCGGTCTACTGATAAATTACCACCAAATTGTAGACTCATCTAACGCTAGGGGAAACATGTTTTAACACTGAATTTAAAACTGGTTTAAAATTAATTAAACATATCGTTATTGTTTCACTGTTTGTTTTTATTTTTAAGTGAATAGTAATAACTTTGATAATGGTCGTCTGACCGAAACTAGTTAGTTAAAAATAAAAACAAACAGTAAAACAATAATCAAGTGTTTTATTAATTTTAAACTAGTATTAAATTCATTGATAATTTACCGGTTTTACAATTTTACAATTACAATTTTAGTGTTTTAAGGATGGACAATACATTTAAATACATGGAAAATGAATAGTATTTAATGACTTACCTGTAACAAGGATTTTAACTCCCTAACATAGCAAGAAAATCCTGAACATTTTTCTAAACTCGAAATGTTTGCTTTATGCGCCAGGCATGTAAACCACTGATTTAAAGTTAGGTTCAAAAACACATCAACACATTATCTTAAAAATAAGAATAAAATAAATTCAGATTTAGTATGTATTATTATGAGGGACAAAAAAACGTATTAAATGTGTTAAAAAATTTCAATAATTTTTATCATACTAATTAATGTCTGAGTGGTTAAAGCTATGCCAATAAACAATAAAAAGAACAGCTCTAAAAAATACTTCAACAATTTAGTTTATTTTTAAACAAATCTGGGAGTTTATTAGAGGTTTCGAGAGATGATTAAATTTATTTTCTTTTATTTGTCCACCTCATAGTGGTAATTTGTTTCTGCCTAAAATCAATTAGAGAAATAAGTAAATTAATGGATGTAATTTAATGCTCAAGAGAAACTCAATTATACCACCCGCATTGTTTAGTATAAAAATTATTGATTTTATTGAACGTCAGAATTTATTGAACAAATTTAGAGAAGCTTATCTGATCATTAAATCAGCAACTATGCTAACGACAATCTACAGAGGATTTTAAGTTTTTTTAAATGTATATCCCGGTGTATACGGTGTAAATTTTCAGGCATTCGCTGTTTTTATCTTTTCCAGCCCCCCAGGGGCTAGTTGGGCCCATTTACACGGGGCCTTATGTGAACGGTTTTAGCGAGGCCCGCTGATTGGCGAGTTTGGAAGCGATGTCGCTCTGAGTGCGATTTCTCAGCTCACAGACGACATAGAATGTTAGGACTTTTATCAATAGATTCTTAAGAGATTAAGCTACATTTTGACCTATGATTATCCGTGTGGGTGGTCTGTGGCGGCTACAAAAATCTCAAATCTCAAAGTCGAATTTGTTCGTCCACTTTTTGAGCGCCCAGTTTGCGAGCTTTGTGAGCAGACACTATTTGCCGGATATGGCACAGATTATGTTCCCATTTTCAGCTACATTTTGGTTATAATATAAAGTCATTTTGAGGTTTTCGGATTTTCGCCAAAATTTGATATTTTTCTGTCTACCCCTTACAAAATCTTTAAATTTCGATGAAAAATTGTTTTCCTCTAAAATATCTGAAAAAATTCACAAGGGCCCTTAATGGAAATAGAAAGTAGATTAAGTAATTATTATGCCAAAAAAAAATCATTTCCGCCCCCCTAGGGCCAGTTGGGTCGGGCCGGCCCATTTACACGGGGCCTTATGTGAACGGTTCTAGCGAGGCCCGCTGATTGGCTAGTTTGGACGCGATGCCCTTCTGAGTGCGACTTCTCAACTCATAGATGACATAGAATGTGAGGACTTTTAACATTCGATTCCTAAGGGATTAAGCTACATTTTGACTTATGGTAATTCTTGTGAGTTGCTTGTGGCTGCTACGAAAAAAATCCCAAAGTCGAATAATTTTTTCGCCCACTTTTTGAGCACCCAGTTTGCGAGCTTTGTGAGCAGACACTATTTATCGGATATGACCCATGTTTGCACAGATTATGCGCCCAATCTTTATCTAAATTTTGGTTATAATATGAACTCATTTTGAGGTTTTTGGATTTTTGCCAATATTTGATATTCTTCCATGCGAAATTTTCAAACTTCGATGAAAAATTGTTTTCCTCAAAAAAATCTGAAAAAAATCACGAAGGCCCTTGATGTAAATAGAAAGAATAGTAAGTAATTATTTTGCTAAAAAATCATATCCAGCCCTCCAGGGGTCAGTTGGGTCGGGCCGGCGAGGTTGATTGGCGAGTTTGGACCGTTCTGAGTGCGATTTCTTAGCTCACAGACGACATAGAATGTTATACTTTTAACATTCGATTCCTATAGGATTAAGCTACACTTTGACTTAGTGTTATCCTTGTGGGTTGCCTATGGACGCTAGGAAAAAATCTCAAAGTCGAACAATTTTTTCGTGCACTTTTTGAGCGCCCAGTTTGCGAGCTTTGTGAGCAGACACTATTTGTTGGATATCGCTCATGTTTGCACATATTATGCTCCCATTCTTTAGCTATATTTTGGTTATAATATAAAGTCATTTTGAGATTTTGGGATTTTTGCTAAAATTTGATATTTTTCCATGCCTTACAAAAAAATCTTTAAATTTCGATGAAAAATTGTTTTCCTCAAAAATATCTGAAAAAATTCACGAATTCCTTTAATTGAAATAGAAAGCAGGTTAAGTAATATTTTGACAAAAAAATCATTTTCGGCTCCCCAGGGGCCAGTTGGGTTGGGGCCTTATGTGAATGGTTTTAGCGAGTCCCGCTGATTGGCTAATTTGGACGCGATGCCCTTCTGAGTGCGATTTCTCAGCTCATAGATGACATAGAATGTTAGGACTTTTAACATTCGATTCCCAAGGAATTAAGCTTAATTCTTGTGGGTTGCTTAATTCTTGTGGGTTGCTTGTAGCCGCTACAAAAAAATCCCAAAGTCGAATAATTTTTTCGCCCACTTTTTGAGCGCCCAGTTTGCGAGGTTTGTGAGCAGACACTATTTATCGGATATGACCCATGTTTGCACAGATTATGCGCCTATTCTTTATCTACATTTTGGTTATAATATGAACTCATTTTGTGGTTTTCGGATTTTTGACAATATTTGATATTTTTCCATGCAAAATCTTCAAACTTCGATGAAAAATTGTTTTCCTCAAAAAAATCTGAAAAAATTCACGAAGGCCCTTGATGTAAATAGAAAGTAGGCCAAGTAATTATTTTGCCAAAAAAAAATCATTTTCAGCCCCCCAGGGGCCAGTTGGGTCGGCCTGGCCCGTTTACACAAGGCCTTATGTGAATGGTTTTAGCGAGGCCCGCTGATTGGCGAGTTTGGACGCGATGCCATTCTGAGTGCGATTTCTCAGTTCACAGATGACATAAAATATTGGGACTTTTAACATTCGATTTCTAAAGAATTAAGCTACACTTTAATTTCTGGGTATCCTTGAGGGTTGCCTGTGGCCCCTACAAAAAAAATCGAACAATTTTTTCGCCCACTTTTCGAGCGCGAACTATGCGAGCTTTGTGAGCAAAAACGATTTGACGGACATGACCCATGTTATCACAAATTATACTCCCATTCTTTAGCTACACTTTGGTTATAATATGAAGTTATTTCAAGATTTTCAAACTTTCGCCGAAATTTGATATTTGTGATGCTTTCTTTTTCAACATAGACTCTATCAAGGGCTATACATTGTAGCGCTTGATAGAGTCTATGTTGAAAAAGAAAACAAAATTTGAAGATTTCATAAAGGGTAAGCATCGAAAAGCTGCTTTTCAATTTTTTAATACCGTCAAAAAAATAGTGTCTGAAAGTCTGCAAAAAAATTACTTATTTATCGTAACGACGATATGCATATTCGCTGAGAATTTACTGTTATCGAGACAATTTTTTTAATTTTCAACAGAAGGAAATCATATGTGACCAAATTCGGAGAGTAGGATGGATAAAGAATTAATTCATAGAATAATTCATGTAATTTTGTCATTGCTTCGATCGACTTGTGGCTCTTCCTGAAAGAGAACATTTTTGCGCGCCAATTTTAACCGATTTTTTTGCAGTTTTTTTTTAATGTCTCAATAACGTTTGATAATTCTCTCCTGACATTGTCTTACCCTTTTCCAAAAAGTTAATAAATAGGCGTCCGGCGCGCGTTTTCTCTTGAGTGCTGGTTCGGCCATGTTTTAATTGTTTTTTTTTTCAAAAATAAAAAGTCTTCAACGTAGTACAGTCTCCGCAAACTTAATTTAACTCGGCGTTGATCTGCACTACTGACTACTTCTATAAATAATAACATTTTCATTCTCGAAATGTTACCTTATGATTAATCAAGTAGTGGAAACACTTGTAAGAAGTTGCAAATTCAAGGCTAGAAAACACGAATTTTGCACACATTTTTTTGCACAAATTTCGTGTTTTATAGTCTTGAATTTGAAAGTTGTAACAAGTGCTTCCACTACTTGATTAATCATAAAGTAAAATTTCGAGAATAAAGAAGACGAAGTTAATTATGTAAATATTTATTATATTTTCAGAAATTATTGAGCCGTTAACTACCCTAAATCGGTATCTTTTCATTAATTTAAATCGCCTTTTTTCACTTCCGTTTGATTCGCTAGGCGTTGAGAATAGATTAATAAACACGAATTAATTATATCATTATCAAGCGAGGAGGAATACATTATTTAAATGAGCACGAACCAATTTAAAATTGTGGAATTGCTCAACTGAGTTTCTGATGACTTAATCATAGCGATAAAATAAGAAAGGTGTGACGGTTTTCTTGGAGGTAGAGCAGGGCGGAACATCTGCTCAGATATCGATTGCACATGTTCATATAAAATTAATAACTAAAATAACAAAAAAAAAAAAAAACAGGAATCGTTGAAGCTGGAGAGAGAGTATTTTTTCCAGAAAAAAAAAAAAATATATATTATTTCATAAAATTATAACTTGAAAACTGTTTAAGATTCGAGATTGTAAATATACCTATCTTTTCAATTACAGGCAATTCGGTAAATTAAAAACCAAACAAAAAACAGGAATCGTTGAAAAAGCTGGAGGGAGAGTTTTGTTTCATTTTTCTTGAAAATTAATATTTCATAAATTGTAACTTGAAAACCGTTTGAGATTAGGGACTGTGAGTTTACCTATCTTTTTAATTACCGGCAATTCGGTAAATTAATAACAACAACAAAAAAACAGGAATCGCTGAAGAAGCTGGATGGAGAGTTTTTTCTGAATTTTGTAGAAAATTAATGTTTCATAAAATTATAACTTGAAAACCGTTTGTGATTAGGGATTGTGAATTTACGTATCTTTTGATTTACCGGCAATTCGGTTAATTATTAACAACAAAAAAAAGGAATCGTTGAAGAAGCTTCAGGGAGAGTATTTTTTTCCCCAATTTTGTAGAAAATTAATATTTCATAAAATTATATCTTGAAAACCTTTTGAGATTAGGGATTGTGAATTAATCAATCTTTTCAATTACCGGCAATTGCGTAAGTTAATGACAATATAAAAACAGGAGAGTTATTTTCTAATTTTATAGAAAATTTATATTTTATAAAATTATAACTTGAAAACCGTTTGAGATTGGTGATTGTGAATTTACCTATCTTTTCAGTTACTGGCAATTTGGTAAATTAATAACAACAATAAAAACAACAATCGCGGAAGAAGCTGGAGGGAGAGTTTTTTTCAATTTTGTAGAAAATTTATATTTCATAAAATTATAACTTGAAAACCATTTGAGATTAGGGAATGTGAATTTATCTACCTTTTCGGTTACCGGCAATTCGGTAAATTAATAACAACAAAAAAAAAACAGGAATCGCTGAAGAAGCTGAAGGAGAGTTTTTTTCCAATTTTGTAGAAAATTAATATTTCATAAAATTATAACTTGCAAACCGTTTGAGATAAGGGATTGTGAATTTACCTATCTTTATAATTACTGGCAATTCAGTAAATTAATAACAAAAAAAAAGAAAAACAGGAATCGTTGAAGAAGCTGGAGGGATAGTTTTTTTCCAATTTTGTAGAACATTAATATTTCATAAAATTATAACTTGAAAACCAAGTGATATTAGAGATTGTAAATTTAGCTATCTTATCAATTACCGGCAATTCGGTAAATTAATAACAACAAATAAAACAGAAATCGTTGAAGAAGCTGGAGGAAGAGTTTCTTTCAAATTTTGTAGAAAATTAATATTTCATAAAATTATAACTTGAAAACTGTTTGAGATTTGGGATTGTAAATTTACTTATCTTTTCAATTACCGGCAATTCGGTAAATTAATAACAACAAAAAGAAAAAAAACAGGAATGTTTGAAGAAGCTGGAGGGAGAGTTTTTTTTATCCAATTTTGTAGAACAGTAATATTTCATAAAATTATTGCCCAACAGGAAATTTCCCAATTACAAGACAATGATAATACAATTATAACTTAAAAACCGTTTAAGATTAGCGATTGTAAATGTAGCTTTCTTATCAATTACCGGCAATTCGGTAAATCAATAACAACCACAAAAAATAAAATTGTTGAAGAAGCTGGAGGAACAGTTTCTTTCTTATTTTGTAGAAAATTACTATTTCATAAAATCATAACTTGAAAACCGTGTAAGATTAGAGATTGTGAATTTACCTATCTTTTCAATTATTAGCAATTCTGTAAATTTGTGAATCAACGCTGATATTTTACAAGTGAATCACAATATCGTCTTTTTACGGGGGATACAAGTCATCAAATACTTGGAAAGCGAGTAATATTTAATGGCATTTATTCCTTTCCATGGTTGAACATCTTTTCTATGTTTGATGTAATGTTTGCAGTTTAAACTAACCTTATCGTAATTTTATTTGTTACGTTTAAGTTTTTGCATACTAAAAGAAGCGTAAGCATATGTTTTCAAAGTTAAACTGTTTTGAATCTGAAATATTCTTATTCTCTATTCTGTTTGAGTATTTTTTATTAAAAAAAATGATGTTGTATAATTAATTATCCAATCAAATCCTAATAACAATCATTGCACAATAAACTAATCAAAAGTTAACGATCTCTTTTGTAATGAAGCATTCTTCAGCATGTCTATAAATCATGGCCTGCTTCATTTTTTCCATATGATTGTCATAATATAGAATGATAAATTTTATAAGGTTAAGTTGGGCAGCCGAATTGAAAACGCTAGACGCCGAATTGATCGATCGATTAACACGTAATTCCATTTCCCAAATTGATAGCCGTTTAGTTTAATTTCCTATTGGCACTAATGCACGCCCATCCATCACTATTCTTGACTTAATTAATTTATAAAGTTTTTTTGTGTTGCCTTAGTAATGGAAAATATTAATCATTAAACATTTGTAATGCATTGCATCATTATTCTTCATTAGTAATGCAGTGAATTTTTCTTTTATGTGAACATATGCATAGCTGTACATTTTTCGACATTCGTTGTTTTTTAAAAGAGTTCAATTTGAAGCTTTAATCGAGTGTTTTCCACTCCCAGACTAAACATGGAGTAAAATTTCGAGTTTAGAAAAGCCCCGTGAAAATTTGTCGAAAATATTATGGAATTTATGTATTTTTAAACTTCATTTAAAATCAGTGTTTTATAAGCGTGGCGCATGAAGTAAAATTTCGAGTTTAGAAAAGCCCAGAAAATTTGTCTCGGGTCGCTGCGCGACCCTCGACAAATTTTCACGGGGCTTTTCTAAACTCGAAATTTTACTTCATGCTTAGTCTGGGAGTGGAAAACACTCGTGTAAAGCTTTAAATTGAACTCTCTTAAAAACAACGAATGTCGACAAAATTACAGCTATGCATATGTATACCTAAAAGAAAAATTCACTGTATTACTAATGAAGAATAATGTAAGTGATGCAATGTGTTATAAATGTTTATAGATTAATATTTTCCAAAGCATTAAATTGAACTCTTTTAAAAAGCAACGAATATCGAAAAAATTTTTCGACATTCGTTGTTTTTAAGAGTGTTCAATTTAAAGCTTTAAACGAGTGTTTTCCACTCCCAGACTAAGCATGAAGTAAAATTTCGAGTTTAGAAAAGCCCCGTGAAAATTTGTCGAGGGTCGCGCAGCGACCCGAGACAAATTTTCTGGGCTTTTCTAAACTCGAAATTTTACTTCATGCGCCACGCCTATAAAACACTAAAATATTATGGAATTTATGTATATTTAAACTTCATTTAAAATCAGTGTTTTATAAGCGTGGCGCATGAAGTGAAATTTCGAGTTTAGAAAAGCCCAGAAAATTTGTCTCGGGTCGCTGCGCGACCCTCGACAAATTTTCACCGGGCTTTTCTAAACTCGAAATTTTACTTCATGCTTAGTCTGGGAGTGGAAAACACTCGTTTAAAGCTTCAAATAGAACTCTCTTAAAAACAACGAATGTCGAAAAATTTACAGCTATGCATATGTATACCTAAACGAAAAATTCACTGTATTACTAATGAAGAATAATGTAAGTGATGCAATGTGTTATAAATGTTTATTGATTAATATTTTCCAAAGCATTAAATTGAACTCTATTAAAAAGCAACGAATATCGAAAAATTTACAGCGCATGCATATGTAAACTTAAACGAAAAAAAATGAAAAACAAAACTGTTAAGCAAGACCACGTTGGGTGATTTCTAATGCATTGACCCTATGGTGCGTCGTCCAATGTACCACCCGGAATATAAGTTTATATTTAATAGCATTAAAATTAAATAATGTTGCTATATTGTGGTTAACACTTCTTATAACTATATTATATTTCTTTACTGATTTAATTAATACTCATTTACTTATCCATCTCTCTTGAGAATTGTATGTAACTATATTATAAATATTACTGAATTAATTCCTTTCTACTTAGGAATTTATATTTTTTATTATTTATAATGTACACCTATAGTTGATTCCATAAAGAATTTTTTTTATCTTTATATTGTTGTTTTTTTTTTTGGGCTAAGTTAGTTGCAAGTTCCGCTCGTGCTGCCGGGTTTGAAATACCTAAGCACATGTTATCCAGTGATTTATGATGGAATATTTTTAACCAGTTCCAGTGACATTTTAAAATAATACCCAGGCTACCGACTAAATATCAGTTCTCATGAATATGATATTCATATTAGTGCAAATATCATTCGCATACTCATAATTGCAATTTATTGCCTGCACAAACACTCTATATTTACATACAGGGAGTTTTTCTTTAAAGTATGCGTATTCCAAATTCAGCCTATTTTCTGTAAATCTTTAGATATTCACTGTTTCTTTTTTAAGTTCAATTTGATGCTTTAAACAAGTGTTTTCCACTCCCAGACTAAGCACGAAGTAAAATTTCAAGTTTAGAAAAGCTCCGTGATAAAGAAAAAACAAATTGACAATAATTGAATACAATTAGTAGCTGACCGTATGGCCAAGAGTCGAGGTCAAAAAAATCTTTCTTTTTTTACCCTTGGTTGTTTTAATAGTCGAATTCAAATTGATTTTTAAAATGATTAGGATTAATAATTGAATTTCTGAATAAATACAGCGATTTTTTCTTTTAGGTAAACATGCATAAGCTGTAGATTTTCTGACATTCGTTGTTTTTTAAAAAGAGTTAAATTTAAAGCTTTAAACGAGTGTTTTCCACTCCCAGACTAAGCATGAAGTAAAATTTAGAGTTTAGAAAAGCCCCGTGAAAATTTGTCGAGGGTCGCGCAGCGGCCCGAGACAAATTTTCTGGGCTTTTCTAAACTCTAAATTTTACTTCATGCGCCACGCGTATAAAACACAGATTTTAAACGAAGAAAATTTGTGTCAAACAAAGAAAAGTTGTGTCAAACAAAGAAAATTTGTGCCAAACAAAGAAAATTTGTGTCAAACAAAGAAAATTTGTGTCAAACAAAGAAAATTTGTGTCAAACAAATTTTCTTCGTTTCAAATCTGCGTTTTATACGCGCGGCGCATGAAGTAAAATTTAGAGTTTAGAAAAGCCCAGAAAATTTGTCTCGGGCCGCTGCGCGACCCTCGACAAATTTTCACGGGGCTTTTCTAAACTCTAAATTTTACTTCATGCTTAGTCTGGGAGTGGAAAACACTCGTTTAAAGCTTCAATGTTTATTTTTAGTTAGTATATTTAAAAAAAAAACTGTATTTTTCTCTGTAAATAGAATTTATTCTGCTGAGAAATAAACGATTATTATTATTATTATTATTATTCAAATTGAACTCTTTTTAAAAAACAACGAATGTTAGAAAATCTACAGCTTATGCATGCTTACCTGAAAGAAAAATTCCCTGTATTTATTTAGAAATTCAATTATTAATCCTAATCATTTTAAAAATCAATTTGAATTCGACTATTAAAACGACCAAGGGTAAAAAAAGAAAGATTATTTTGGCCTCAGCTCTTGGCCATACAGTCAGCTACTAATTGTATTTAATTATTTTCGATTTAAATTAACTTACCCACATACACACGTTATCTAATTCATATCGACTTCAAAAAGCAATCATACAACATCCATGGCTCCAGAGGGTGCCTGCCAAAAAAAAGTGACACCCCCGGTGGGATCCGAACCCACGTATAAACCCCAAACAGGCGGTTTATGTATAGTATTTTCTATTTTTTTATATTTCATATTTAATGTTCTATAAACTAAAAGCGTAAGATTCTGATCGAGTTCAAGATATTTTTGAATTAGAAATATACACGTACTGATGAAAAAGGAATTCAAACATATCTCTTTGTTGAGCCATAGATTAAGATATTACTACTTACTCTATGCTTGAGCTCTTTTTTTTTAAATGATTTGATTTTAAATCAAGTTTTCAATTAAAACTTAGAAGCTTATACATTTTGATTGCTCATCAAATCCCACTGTGTTGAGTCCAGTAGTGTTCTTACTTCAAAAATACTGGGTGAAATTTGTAGTTTTAAAGAGTATTTTTTAGAATTCTAGAAAGAAAGAGTTTATTTATTTATTTCTCATTTACTCATTTACGTTGCATAAATTTATCCGATGTCGCTGTTACGTCTCAATAATATTTGTTTTATTGATATTTATTTTATTGATGTATAATTATTTATTCTGTTACTTTGTATTAATTCATTCTATTCGTTTGTACTTTGATAGTTGCTAGAACTGTTTGTCATTTTTCTATACATATATGTTTGCTTTATATATCTTTACGTGATATTCCATCTGTGATAATTTGCTTTAGCGAAGACACTGTGATTTATTCTGTGATACAAACGTTTATACATTATATTACATTTTATTTATATTTTTATATACAATGGGGGCAGGTGGTGGCCGAGCGTTAACGTCGTCGGGCTGTATCGACGGGCGAGCCACAAACTCGGGTTCGATTCCCGTGCACGGGGAGACTTTATTTAAAAATAATTTCTCGTCATGACCCTGGGTGTGGTATGAATGTGAGTGTTTGTCCGTATGAAATAATAGCATACTACAAATTGTAATGTTAACAATTAAAAATACAAATATAAATAAATGATGTTGGCTAATGGGCAAGTTCCCAAGGCCAGGCAAAAGCCAAATACAATAAAAATATATATATATATATATATATATATATATATATACAATGTCATGAAATATTTAGTAAATTAATTATGTATTTTTTTACGTTCATTAACGATTGTTTGTCTTTGCATTCAACAGTAAAGTTGAGCAATAATAAATTTATAATTTTAAGGATTTATTGAACCATTTTGGGACGTGAAGTAACATGTTTAAATTTAACACACCAATTATGCTATGTTTTTACTATTAGTATTACTATTCTTTGTAAATAAAAATATAGATTGTAAAATGGAGATTCCGTAAATAAATTAAATTAAATTAAAAAATTTCAACGGCATGCCATTTACATGAAAAATACAATATACAAAAAAATACATATAAATACATACACTTAAAACTTATAAGTTAAAAATAAACAAAAAAGTTACATTTCCTTTAAAAAGCGGTTTAACAATGAAAAAGTTCCATTAAAAAAGTCTAATACCCGTTTGCACCCAAGTCGATTAAGTTAATAAGTGATTAGTACTACTTAAAAACACAACAATTTAATGTATGAATTATTTACAAAGTTGCATAACGATAAAAGAGACATGTTTAGGATATCTTACAAATTTAAAACATTCTTATATTCTGCATACAGGTAATAAGGGATTAACGCTTAACTACCGGGAGGGTTTAGAAATTTCAAAAGCCATAAAGGCAAGTAAAAATGTGGTCAACGACAACGAAGACCTTTGGAATTCCCCGATATTAAATGCCCTTATTACCCAATAAAACCTAAAACTCGAAACTGTATATATTCCCAAACAAATCCATTTGTACATCATTCTTGATAATGGCATTAAGCCGAAACTAGTAGAAAATAAAATACATATAAGTGAAACAAAACCAAATGAATTTAATTTACAAACCATTATATTTTAAAATGTTTTACCAAGTGATTAATGAGAAAAAAGTGTCCGATTCCTATATTCTATAATTATGACTTTATCAGAGGTTTAATCAATTATTAGTGGTTGAATAAAGTTAATCAGTTCGGGTACAAATGGGCCTAAGTAAAAAGATCTTACTACTGATTTATAATAGCATTTATGATAGCACTGTAGTTTTAGATAAAATTCATAGTTTTAAAGAAACATGGCATTTTTTTGAATTCTAGAAAGAAAGAGTTCTTAGTAAAAAAATCCAACCACCGATTTATGATAGCATGTTATCCTATCCGACCATCACGAACCTTAACAGAATTTATGTTTTGTTTTGATAATTGCGGAATTCCTCCCCGCCCCGTGCGGGGGTGGGCCTGGCAAAAAAATCTGCCTCAAAAACGCGATCTTTTGTTTCCATCCAGGGCCGCGTTTCCTTCCGTCGCTCCCCACTTGTTTATCTCCCTTTGATAAATGGTCGGATCGCGGCATCGGGGGCGATTTAGAAAATGGCGCCGGCTCTATTTTTGTGTATTAGCGTAATTTTCGAAATTAGTCACAAATAAATAATGCCGTGCTCTGTTGTATTTTTTCTTTCTTATATATGTGTGTGTGTGTGTGTGTGTGTGTGTGTGTGTGTTGGAAGGTGGAATCTAGGATGTGCGTGTCGCCGACCGGCAAATGAGGCTGCGGGGGCGGCGAAGGGGGGCCGAATACGCATCGATTTTGTGATTAGTACGCTGCTGTTAAAAATTAATAACATAACGGTATGAAGGAAGGAGGTGGAAATGAACTGAAAGGGAATTTAAGAGGATGTATCGTATGTTCAATAAAAAAAACCTCTAGAGTGCCATGGAAAATATTGTAGGTTGGCAACTCTGAAATTATACATTATAAATATTATGCCTGACGTTTTATATGCCAATTCCTAAAGCGTGTAGCCAACTAAATTTAAAAATAGATAGAATTATGGCACTATAGAGGTTTTTTTTAATTGAACATACGATATATATAAATGAACATATAGTTTATAAATAATAAAACATGTACTGGGTTTTATTTGATTTCTCTTTGCATTACATTAAATCAGTGGTCTCCAAACTACGGCCCGCGGGCCAAATCCGGCCCGCGACTTGCATGAATCCGGCCCGCGATTGTTTGTAATTTTTTTGTAAATGTCATATTTTGAAATATTGTAACAATTGTTCCTTAAATTTTTCATAATTTTATAAAATTAATCGGATCTTGGCCGACTTTATTATGTAGAATTGTATTTGTGGCCCGCGAAGAAAATAGTTTAGAGACCCAGGCATTAAATAATAATAGTACCTGAATGCTAAATAATTGATTTCATTTATATTACCAGTTTAATATCAACCATGAACAGTGGCTTATTTGTATACGAGGGCAATCCACAAAGTGACAGACGTTTTGAAATAAAAAATAAACAAAGTGAAAAAACTAATTTTTATTATATACATTTTGAAGGTAAACTCTTAGGCTATTTTTCGACGTAATCGCCATATAAATTAAGGCATTTATCATATCGTTTTACAAGATTTTCAATGCTCTCTTTGTAGAAATCTGCCGCCTGCGAGTTCAACCACTGGTTTACACCAGCATGGAGTTGAGCGTCAGTGTCAAAGCGTTGCGTACCGAGCCACGTCTTCATCTTTGGGAACAGATGGTAATCGCTCGGGGCCAAATCCGGGCTGTATGGCGGATGACTGAAAATTTCCCATCCAAAATCATGCAAGAGCTCATAAGTACGATTGGCTGTGTGTGGACGAGCGTTGTCATGGAGAAACAAAATTTTCTCGTTAAGTTTTCCCCGACGCTTGTTTTGTATCGCGTGTCTTGATTTTCGAAGTGTTTCGCAATACCTCTCTGAATTTATTGTTTGACCACGTTCAAGAAAATCAACCAAAATCACTCCCTGAGTATCCCAACACAGTAGCCATGATTTTTCTTGCTGACAGGGTCTGCAGAGACTTCCTCGGTTTCTGGGGCGAATGTGTGTGACCCCATTGCATCGACTGCCGTTTTGTTTCGCAGGTAACGTACTGTACCCAAGTCTCCTCACCAGTTACGATACGATCGCAAACATGGTTTCCAATATTGTCGTATTCTTCCAGAAATGTCAGTGCTGCAGCAAGTCTTTTGGTTTCGTGGTCTTCCGTTAGGATTTTCGGAATCCACCTGGAACAAAATTTGTGGTATCCAAATTTACCAACTACGATTTTATGAACTAAACTACGTGAAATTTTGGAAAAATGTTCCGAGAGTTCCGTAATCGTGAATCGACGATTTTTACGGATTTTTTCATTATTTTTTACCAAAAAATCATCACTCACAAGACTAGGCCTACCACTGCGATCCTCATCGTGAACATTGGTTCGGCCATTTTTAAAATCAATGGACCACTGCCTCACTCGGCATTCACTCATTATTCCATTGCCGTACACATCACAAATCTGGCGATAAATTTCAATAGGTTTGTAATTTTTCGCCAACAAAAACCTTATCACACCATGCACTTCACAACTGGCGGGATTTTCAAATGCACCGCTCATTTTAAAACGCCACTGTATAAAAAGTACAATATGCACGAGTCTCTAGTCACCACGGCTGGTTGCGTACTAGGTGTAGAAAAATTCTGTATCCAAGATGGTGGCGCCAGTGCCGCCAACTGCCGCGCTAGGCCAAAACGTCTGTCACTATCTGGATTGCCCTCGTATTATCAATATTTATTTACACAAAGTCAATATTTCAAATTTATAAAAGAAGTAAAGATTTCAAATTTATAAAAGAAGTAAAGATTTCAAATTTATAAAAGAAGCAAAGATTTCAAATTTAAAAAAGAACTAAATATTTCAAATTTGTAAAAGAAATAGAAAAAGCGAACTTGCGTTGCTTTATGCATAGAGGGATTTTTTGTATTAAATGTCGTAAGAGATATTTGTAAAATATATTAACGTAACATAATATATAAGCAATATATTTTGAACTTCTCAATATATCAGTGTTTTATACGCGTGGCGCATGAAGTAAAATTTCGAGTTTCCTAATGAGTTCAATTTGATGCTATTAACGAGTGTTTTCCACTCCCAGACTAAGCATGAAGTAAAATTTCGAGTTTAGAAAAGCCCCGTGAAAATTTGTCGAGGGTCGCGCAGCGACCCGAGACAAATTTTCTGGGCTTTTCTAAACTCGAAATTTTACTTCATGCGCCACGCGTATAAAACACTTAAATACTGTGAATTTTATTTATATTTGAACCTCACTTGAAATCAGTGTTTTATACGCGTGGCGCATGAAGTAAAATTTCGAGTTTAGAAAAGCCCAGAAAATTTTTACGGGGCTTTTCTAAACTCGAAATTTTACTTCATGCTTAGTCTGGGAGTGGAAAACACTCGTTTAAAGCTTCAAATTAAACTTAAAAAAAAAACAAGGAATATCTAAAGATTTACAGAAAAAAGCCTGAATTTAGAATACGTATACTTTAAAGAAAAACTTCCTGTAGATATGTGTATGCAGACGCTGTATATTTTCTGACGTTCGTTGTTTTTAAAAAGAATTCAATTTTTAGCTTTAAACGAGTGTTTTCCACTCCCAGACTAAGCATAAAGTAAAATTTCGAGTTTAGAAAAGCCCCGTGAAAATTTGTCGCGGGTCGCGCAGCGACCCGAGACAAATTTTCTGGGCTTTTCTAAACTCGAAATTTTACTTCATGCGCCACGCGTATAAAACACTGATTTTAAGTGAGGTTCAAATATAAATAAAATTCACAGTATTTAAGTGTTTTATACGCGTGGCGCATTAAGTAAAATTTCGAGTTTAGAAAAGCCCAGAAAATTTGTCTCGGGTCGCTGCGCGACCCTCGACAAATTTTCACGGGGATTTTCTAAACTCGAAATTTTACTTCATGCTTAGTCTGGGAGTGGAAAACACTCGTTAATAGCATCAAATTGAACTCATTAGGAAAACAACGAATACCTCAAAATGCATACGCTTGAAAGAAAAATTCCCTGTATGTTTATGCCTGGAGGACCACGAATAAAATTCTTACGAGCCGCCACTGGTAACAACACAGTGTATTTTTTTATAATTAATATAATGCATTCTTTAGTTTAGACATTAAATCATTAAAGTAGTGATGTTACGTTGGAGTCTATTGTTTGTTTAATTAATCGTCGGAGCGGACAAAAGGTGTTGTCCGGAACGAGGTACAACTTCATTATCTAGTGTGTGTACGTGTTGTTCTTTTTTTTTCTCCGGCGTGGTTCAATTTAAATTAAGAATAATATGATGCCGGGGCGGTAATTTATCGCAACAAGTCTACGTGTAGCACAATCAAAGGTGCGCGGCGGAGAGTTTATTAATTACATCTCAAAATAAACAACGCAGAACAGGGCCCTGTATAGACGAAACACACAAACATACTTAGTACGCGGCTTAATGCAATCCGCATCACCATTAATCTACATAAAATTAAACATATTTTCGCGCAAACACGGATACTCACACGAGAGGGCCCTTTTGTAAATGAAGACGTAGATCCGAAGACAAATGAAAAATGACAATGGGAAATAAGACCATAAATTAAGGTGGAGATTGATGTCGGTGGCGTGGACCGAGACGAATGGCGGGGGGTGGGTGGGGAGTGCGGGGGAGGAGGCCTAGACTAAGAGGACACACGTCGAGAGCGCTACCGTGGCGCGCCGCAGCGCCCTGGGGCCCGCAGTTATCCATAATGCCGTTCGGAATGGCTAGGTGGAGGCCTACTGTGAACCGCTGATGCAATAATTGAAATTATGTAAGGTACAACAGTTTTACCCCGCCCGGCAGCCCCTCACAAAGGAAACGAATTTCTCATGTACGCTCGGTGTCATTTATTCACAGCGCGCGTCTCTTCTCGCTTCCACGAAATTTCACCTCTTCCTTCGAAGGGAAAAATATCATCATCGGGGAAGCAGCGCCCGGTGGAATGAGCGGAAATGAGGATTGAAAAAAAATGTATAAAAACATTTAAAACTCACCCCACAGGAGGGCTGTGGGGCGTAGGCCCCGGATTGGAAACCACTGGTTTAAATAATATTTTCTAAAGAACAATAGGCAATAATTTACTTAATAAAAGACTAACACTTTCTTCACTAAAAACATTTATTTTCGCTAAATGTACATTTCGAACACTACGTGCTCATTATCAATAGCTTACTGTAAGCTATTGATAATGAACACGTAGTTTTCGAAATGTACATTTAGCGTAAATAAATGTTATTAGTGAAGTGTTAGTCTTTTATTAGGTAAATTATATTCAACTCTTCACGTAACTCAATCCAAATACATAACAATAGGCAAATTTTAGGTAATATGCCTGGGAAGTGGTGGCAGATAAAAAGTTGATAATAACATTTGCATCAAAAATTACTTCGACCACTTCAAGGTCAAGTCGATATTCAGTGAGCATCAGTCTGAAAAACGATAATTCCTGTTTTTCTATTTTTAGCGTTGTACGCGACACTTGTTAACATTTTAATCATGAACTAAACATTAAATAAAATATTAAGCTTCAGGAATGGCCCCTAAGTTCTTTGTTTGGTTTTTAAGAATGACGTTAGTTAGTTTTTCACTTTTTGAAGATGTCTTCATCAAGTTTGAACGTTTGTTCTCGTTCCAATTGCAACAATCTCCTAAATCGAGGCAAAACTGGATCTTAAGGATGGACATTAGTTGAAGGCGAGCGTTTTTGTAACAAATGTGTTTCTAAATCAAGAGATTATAGATGTTTAAGTTTGAGAACAAGCAGAGAGACGTTCAGCGCTGATTCAATTGTGGTCAATGTACTAAAAGCAAGACATTCGAAAGGTGTTACTGATTGCATTTTTGAATGTCAAGAAAAACAAGATTGTGAGGATATCAAGAAAACGGATCTTTGTGTATTATACAATGAGAGCCAAAATGATTTGTTCATTTTTAATAGGAAATAACACATGAATTATTTTAAATGCCGAAATAATATAAATGATATCTTAAAAAGTAATAATGGGAGTTTTACTTTTTGAATATAGTGTGTGTTAAATGTCCGCCACCCTTCTCCGCACACTCTTCTAAACGACGGACGAAATCTGCCATAACTCGTTGAAGCATATCCTGTGGAATAGCTTCAATTTCTTGTCGGATATTTCTTTTGAGCTCCTCTATATTTTTAGGCTTACTCTTGAACACTCTACTCTTTAAATATCCCCAAAGAAAAAAGTCTGGAACAGTAATATCGGGAGATCTTGAGGGCCAATTAAACTCACCATTTCGAGAAATTAGTCTATTCGGAAATGTCTGTCGCAGGATCCCCATACTTATTCTTGCAGTATGACAGGTCGCACCGTCTTGTTGAAAAAAGTGATTTCTTTCTTCTTCTTCAATTTGCGGTATAAAAAATGTCTGGAGCATATGTGCATACCGTTGAGAATTGACTGTGACTGTTTCGCCGTTTTCTTCAAAAAAATATAGACCGATGATTTTTGACGATGATACAGCACACCAAACAATCACTTTTGGGGAATGTAAGGGTCTTTCATAGATTTCACACGGGTTTTCGGTAGCCCAGTATCGAAAATTCTGTTTATTTACCAAGCCATGTAAAGTAAAGTGTGCTTCGTCGCTCATGAAAAGATGTTGTGCGATATCGGGTTCCTCATTGCTTAACTCCAAAAAACGTTGACAAAACTCAACACGGCTTTGTTTATCACGATCAGTTAACTTCTGCACCACTGCTATTTTGTATGGATGAAACTTCATTTTGTGCAGCATTCTTCGGGTACTTGTTGCAGATAAATTTAACGCTGCCGCATGCCGCCGAACTGATCGATTTGGGCTACGCAGAATTGATTGTCTCACCCGTTCCTCATTTTCAGGATTGCATGCAGAGCGAATCCTCCCGGCTGATTTTCTTCTCTCAACTGACTCATGATTTCGCCACTTCCTTACCCAATACGAAACAACAGTTCGAGCCGGAACATCACGAACATTAAAATGTAGACGAAATAAACGTTGACTTTGAATAATTGAACTTAATTTAAGAAATTTTTCAACACAAAATATGCGTTGCTGTATGTTGCAACGCACCATTTTGACAACTGTCAAAATATCTCCAAAGTCTCCTCTTTCAAATTGTTATCAGTAATATAGCGATTAATAAATAGTTATATTTGTTATTGCCTATTAAAAATGAACAAATCATTTTGGCTCTCACTGTATATGAGAACAGGAATCTTAGTTGACATTAGATCAAGAGCGTGCGTTAAACAAATCCATGAAAATGGTCAGTTAAACTTCGAAGAACTACCTGATTTGACACCAGCAACAAATAATGCTCGACTTGACTCTAATTCAATCGTTCAGATACTAGACAGTTTCGTTAAATTGTTAAGATTAAAGGATGGAACCAGTGAAGCTTATTTTGATAATATTCAAGATGATTCTTTGCGATATGAAACTGGTTTGACTCGTGAACAGTTTAACTATTTCAGTGATCGTATTGGCACAACAAAGAAAGAACGTTTTTCATGTGGTTTATTTATGATGCGATTAAGACGAAATATGTTGTACGAAGCTCTTGACATTTAATTCAATCTCGATCGGCGAATGATCAGTAGAAGAATAGAGTAAGTATGAAACCTTTTGTATGAAGAATTTGTACCTTTGCAATTGGGAATGACTGAAGAGAGATGTACGTTTCTAATAGACGTCTGCAGAAGTATTATTCGAACAAGTAACAACTGATGTCAGCTCAAGTTTAATTGTCAAATGCGACTCAACTTATTTGAAATGTGAAAAAAGTTCTAACTATGACTTTCAAATCGATTCCTGATGTCTATTCAAAAGCTATTACTGTGTGAAACCTTTCATGATGGTCACTAGTTCAGGAGGTATAGTGTCTGTTCCGATGCCATATTCTGGTAAAAAGTCAGATAGCCAGATATTAGTTGAGTTCCTTCAAACTGAGAAAGCCAAGCAATTCTTCAAACCTGGTGATATATTTGTTTTGGATCGAGGATTTCGAAATGCTGAGAAATGTTTGCTCGAAAACCAAATTAAGGTTGAAATGATACCATGTGTTAGTAAACGAAGACTGACTGCACTTGAAAGCAATAGACAACGCTTCATAACAAAAATTCGATTTGTGGTTGAAACAGTTAATGGTCATTTGAAGAGCAAGTTCCATTATTTTCATAACATCATCAGGAATACCAACATCGAACATGCGTCCCAAGATTTCATGGTTGCCTGCGCAATATATAATTATACTCGCAATTCAATTGAATCTGATCAAGGACATCAACTTGAATATGCTAGCACTTTGAACGACAGATTGCATATGCCAAACAAGTTAGACGGAGTGATGGAAACAAAGAATATCAATGGTACTAAGTTCTCGTTCATATAAAAATCGATGGAGGAACTAGACATACCATCACTGACGCTGGATCAGCTCAGATCATTTGCACTTGGAACTTATCAGCTTCGATAAGCGTCGTCATACTATTTTCAAACTATTAAACATAATGGTTCATTTAAATATCGAGTTCTAAAAAACAATATTATTGACTACGATGATTACTTTGATATTGATAACGCTAACTATGTTTCGATAAACTGTCGTTTGTTCTCAAGATACAAGAAGAACAAAAACTATTATCAAAATGTACTTCTCAATTTGAAGGATTCTGTCTTGATCTAATTGTTGGTTATACATGCGGTTGTTTCGCAGGAGGTAGAACTGCTGGTTGCTGCAGTCATATTATGACAGTGTAACCTTCCCTCACTGGCATCTTAAAAAGGTAGGCGGGTCGTGGTTTGTTCCAAACTGAAAAGCAAACGGTTGGGCGCCACTTGATTTAAAAGACCGTTCACCCTGAAAAATCAAGAAACCAGGGAAGAACAATAAAGTTTAACAATCTTTAATTCTTCGTATTTACAATACAATTTAACACTAAAGAAACTAATTCAAGCCCAAAACCTGCCAAGATATTAACAACGAGGGATCATACAAACTTAACCTTATCAGCCTTTTAAAAGGTCGGTGCCTATACTGTAATGTAAATCACGTACCCCTTACTTTCACTTCTAGTTACGATGGAACCGCCAGTAGCTACCCCGATTCCACGTTCCAAAACACCTGTAACAGACCCCTAATTCCCACCGGTAGACATTACCGTTTTAAAAGGATTAAAAGGATTAAATTTGTCTCGACATCAGAAATTTATACAAATTTGGTTTAGTTGTAGGCCGATTAAATTACAAAAAAAAACTTGACAGACTTCAATGATTTGTCACACCAACTGAATAATTTTAATAGTCTTTGCTGATCTTCCCAAATTTCCCAAGTTTTACCGACGAAGTCCGAATCGCTGCCCCCTCTTGACCCTTCTTCTCTCGAACCATCTAATGTCGAGCAGGGTGCTGCAACCGGATCTCGAGCTGTCCGCTGCAACCAATCTCAATCAGGACGGTTCTGGAGTCCACCTCGCAGTTGCTCCGGTCTGGTGCTGCGGCCGACCTTCTTCCACCAACTAACGGATTCTTCACTGTCCAGTCCACCTCCAAATCTCTTCCCAATCAACCTCCAAATCTTTATACGTTCAACCTCCAAATCTCCAATCTCTTCTCCTTTCTTTTAAGAAATCACCCTCCAGAACAATCTGGTTTCTATGCGGATTCTTCCAAAAAAAAACCTCTTTCCAAAAAATCTCCGCAGTCTCCTTTTTTTCAAAACAACTTTTCTTATCCCTAACAACCCCCTTTTTTTTCTTTTCCTAAAATTCCCTACTCTGATTTTTCCAATTTCTCCCAAAACAACATAAACCAGTGGCGGACCGTTACAACAGTTATCTGGTATCTTGTACATGCTTGGAAAATTGACGATCTGAAGTCACCTACAGCAAATCTTGAGCACTTTTTCGAAAACTTAGCTTCAGTAGATGTTGGTGATGAAGATGATGATTAATATGAATTTTTAATAGTGTTTTAATGATGATTAAATAAAATTAAAAATTGCTAATTTTGAGACTGATGCTTAATGAATTTCGGGTTGACCTTAAAGTAGTCGAAGTCGTTTTTGATGACAAATGTTACCATCAACTTTTAATACGCCGCCATCAATCGGGCATATCTGAAATTTGCCCATTGTTTTTTATAATGTGTTTCGAAGTACGGGGAATTTTTCTTTGAAGTATACATATGCATGCACTATAAATTTTGCGATATTCGTTGTTTCTTAAAAGAGTTCAATTTAAAGCTTTAAATGAGTGTTTTCCACTCCCAGGCTAAGCGTGAAGTAAAATTTCGAGTTTAGAAAAGCCCCGTGAAAATTTGTCGAGGGTCGCGCAGCGACCCGAGACAACTTTTCTGGGCTTTTCTAAACTCGAAATTTTACTTCATGCGCCACGCGTATAAAACACTGAAATATCGAGAAGTTCAAAATATATTGCTTATAAATGATGTCACGTAAATATATTTTACAAATATCTATTACGACACTTAATACAAAAAATCCATCTATGCAGAAAGCAAAGCAAGTTCGTTTTTTTATATTTCTTTTACAAATTTGAAATATTTACGTTGATTTCAAATCAAGTTTAAATATACATAAATTTACAATATTTTTGTGTTTTATACGCGTGGCGCATAAAGTAAAATTTCGAGTTTAGAAAAGCCCAGAAAATTTGTCTCGGGTCGCTGCGCGACTTCATGCTTAGTCTGGGAGTGGAAAAAACTTATTTAAAGCTTTAAATTAAACTATTTTAATAATCTACGTAAATCGGAAGATTTTAGTATATACGCTGAAATTAGGAGACGTATACTGAAAAGAAAACTCTTTCTAAATTTATAATGTGCTTCGAAGTACAGGGAATTTTTCTTTAAAGTTACATATGCATGCGCTGTAAATTTTCCGATATGCGTTGCTTCTTAAAAGAGTTCAATTTAATGCTTTAAATGAGCGTTTTCCACTCCCAGACTAAGCATGAAGTAAAATTTCGAGTTTAGAAAAGCCCCGTGAAAATTTGTCGAGGGTCGCGCAGCGACCCGAGACAAATTTTCTGGGCTTTTTTAAACTCGAAATTTTACTTCATGCGTCACGCTTATAAAACACTGATTTCAAATAAGTTTAAATATACAAAAATTTCACAATATTTTAGTGTTTTATACGCGTGGCGCATGAAGTAAAATTTCGAGTTTAGAAAAGCCCAGAAAATTTGTCTCGGGTCGCTGCGCGACCCTCGACAAATTTTCACGGGGCTTTTCTAAACTCGAAATTTTACTTCATGCTTAGCCTGGGAGTGGAAAACACTCATTTAAAGCTTCAAATTGAACTATTTTAATAATCTACAAATATCGGAAGATTTAAGTATATACGATGCAATTGAGAGATGTATACTTAAAATTATAATAATAATACTTTATTGGTGCTAACGGTACGAGCATTACTTCATTACTTTTCTTTTTAAAAGAAAAACTCCCTGTTTAATTAATGAGTTTTAAATTAATTCTAAAGGTATCATTTATTAATCAATAAAAAATGGATAACCAGGAAAATCAATTAAATAAGAAAGGCCATTAATTAGTAAATACAATCAACAAATGCTAGCCCATTATATTTAATGCAGGAAAATAAGATAAGCACTAATATACTAATCAAGCCTGGACGTCTTAATCAAACCGTGTATGTAAATGCGGATTGATAAATGTAGCCCTCTCGCGTACAGCATGTAAATTTTCAGTTACACGTAAGGCCCGTTTTATCCGATTCGAACAGAAGGTGGGGACACCTACTCGTCCTTCTCCAAAGATGGCGGATCCTCGAAGGATGTGGGCAGGCGAAGAGGGCCCCGGTGTTTTCGAGTAAACGCAGGAATGTAGGAAATATAGAAGATTGATCTTCGGGAGATATCAACACTGGTCGATTCAAGGCTGGGCATGCCACAATATTAATCGGGCGTCAAGCGGGAACAAGTAAGTGATAAACTGGTGGAAACGGTCTCGAACCTGCGTGCGTGGATATGGACTTGGAAATAGAGACGTTACAACGAGCCGATGGTAACATGGTAACGGCCAGTCCCAATTCCTGGTGGTACGACATGGCACCTACCATCGATCAACGGGCCTGTATTTATGTGGCGGCCGTCGGCGAAGGAAAAACGCGAACTTGAATTAGAACTACCACCCGTCGTTCTCAAAAATATTCTAGTTACATATTTTTCTCTCGAATCTATTAATCATAAAATGTTATACAGGAAGATTTTTTTAAATATACATATCCCAATTACATCGTATATGCTGTAAATCTTCAGATATTCGTTGTATTTTAAAGGAGTTTAATTTGAAGCTTTAAAGGAGTGCTTTCCACTCCCAGATTAAGCATGAAGTAAAATTTCGAGTTTAGAAAAGCCTGAAAATTTGATTGGGTCGCGTAGCGCGTAGCGCTACGCGACCAAACCAAATTTTCAGGCTTTTCTAAACTCGAAATTTTACTTCATGCGCCACGCGCATAAAACACCGATTTCAAGTGAGGTTCAAATATAAATAAAATTCACAATATTTTAGTGTTTTATACGCGTGGCGCATAATGTAAAATTTCGAGTTTAGAAAAGCCTGAAAATTTGGATTTTCCCGGGGCGCGACTCGCTTGGCTCGCGCGCCCCGGAAAATCTAAATTTTCAGGCTTTTCTAAACTCGAAATTTTCCTTCATGCGCCAGGCGTATAAAACACTGATTTCAAGTGAAGTTTAAAATATATTCCTTAGTAATAATTTGTCAGGGCAGGTGGTGGCCGAGCGGTAACGTCGTCGGGCTGTATCGCTCGGCGAGCCACAAACTCGGGTTCGATTCCCGTGCACGGGGAGACTTTATTTAAAAATAATTTCTCGTCGTGACCCTGGGTGTGGTATGAATGTGAGTGTTTGTCCGTATAATAGCATACTACAAATTGTAATGTTAAACAATTAATTAATACAAAATATATATAAATAAATGATGTTGGCTAATGGGCAAGTTCCCAAGGCCAGGCAAAAGCCAAATACAAAAAAAAAAAAAATAATTTGTCACTTTGCTTCTGAAACACAAATATGTTTTCCAGTACCTTCTTATTTCAATGTAAAATCTTGCAACGCATTTTGTCTAATAGCCCTTAGACACAACGCATTTTATCTAGACAATGTGCGAAATGACAGACGAATGCAATATTTGGCTACCCTCTGAGCAAAAAACAAACAAATAATGTTATATCAACATTGCAGCAACATTAAACGTTGTTGTTGTTGGGCAAGTGGATCTTTTTGTTATGAGAACCCGGGGTAACAGGTTGCGAGCGAGAGAGTAGAAAGCCGAAGTAACAAAGTAAGGGGGAGATGATCTTTCTTGTCACGAGAACCCGAACGAGAAAGTTGTAAACGAGAAAGTACAGATCCTAAGTGAACAAATTAGGAAACTAAAGGTAAATTTGAAATCTTTATAAGTGATTAGAATACAGTGTTAGAATGTGATTAGAATACAGTGTTAGAAAAAAGGAAAGCTGAATTAAAGTCGCGAATCTATTTCTTTCTGTTTAAAAGAAATGAAGGAAAAAGCCGAATTAAAGTAGCGAACCTGTTCCTCTCCGTTTAAGAGAAATGTAGGAGAAAGAGATATTAAAAAAGAAAATCAGGTTTGAGATGGGTTTCGTGGGTTTTCCCATCTTGTAAGTTGAATAACAGGTCTGATATTTGCTCCCACGCGTAGAGTCAGATACATTTTGTTTGAGTAAAGAGTGCGCACGATTTCTAATTTGAAGTAATATCTGTTTTTATAAATTAAGATATAATTTTGATTGAAGAAAGTTCGCATTTGTTGTTACTTCCTGATTTTATCTCTTGTCCACACACAATCCTGATCAAAATTAATAAGAAAGGAAGAACAGCAAACGATAGTACACAGTACAAGCAACGAACTTTTTAAATAAATAAACGGGTTACTACATACACAACACAACGTACAATAAAAAATATAAATTATAAATTTGTACAACACCGAGGGTCGGAACCATTACAAGATCAAATAATAGAATGTATTAAATTAAGTTATAATGTTTTTTAGAAGATGTACTAAATATTGATTTCTCTATTAAAGTAGTGGAAACACTTGTTGGAAGTATAAATAAAAACGAAAACATAATGTCTATGTTTGGTGATTAATACTAGGTAAAAAATTCTTAAGAAGTACAAGTAATTTATAAAGGAATACAAAAATATAAATTCATCGCATTGAAATTAATTTATTCACGTAAGGGTCTATTTTTGTATTTTCTTTGTTTGGAAATTTATCGATGGTATCTTTCAGCACTCCGTCAACGCCGAGATAGGAGGACAATTTCTAAATGGATTCGGCTCGATCGAAAGCTGGAAAGCTCGAAGGCTTGTGTGTCTGTGTGTGTGTGTATCGTGCGCTGCTTATCAGGCCAGCTTTATCACTCGGCGACTCATGGTGACACCGCCAGATTTCCCCAAAGTGTCACTCGACGGTAACCTATTAACTAAATGAGCTCTCTCTCTGGCAAACTCCCACGATAAATAGGACTGGTAAACAATTTCTGTGCCTTTTTCCCCGTGTTGTTCCTTCCTGCCACCGGAAACACGGCTCTGTTACACCCGTTTGATTAACCCCTTGGAAAAATCGTGAATGATGCGGTACTGATGACATGTGAACGTGTACAGGAAATGTACTGGCTTCATTCAAATGCAGAAATAAACGGATGGTTCAATGAGTGTTTTGTACTTCGCTTTCTGAATGGCCAGACAGATTAATGAGATTAAAGCTGCAGGACTTTATTACACCATACTCTTATAAAACAAAGATATCCAAAAAATAACAGTTATTTATATCTATAATAAATATTTTTAGGCATTCGTTGTTTTTATTCAATGTTAAACTTCTAATAGTGTTTAAAAGTCAAGTTAACAGAGAATTTCTACAGCTAGTGCAAATATTTAAATTCAAATTCAAATTCCTTTATTAACGGCAATAACCTTTTTCACAGCAGTATACAAATACTATAAATAACAGCCAACAAATTATACTGCTATTAAAATAACATAGACTAATTCTAAATATTGGTGTAAGATAAAATGTAGTAAAAGTATAAGATTTACAGGCTTTTAAAAATATATATACTAGAATTTCGTTAATTTTCAAGCTCGCAAATTTCAATACGTTTAATAATCGTTAATGATTACTATAACGTCTAAATTAATTAATAGATGGTGAAAAAATCATGAAAATTAATGAAAATCTCGATATGTTGAAAATCTAACGAAAATTACACGAGTGTCGTTCACTCCTAGACTAAGCATGGAGTAAAATTTCGAGTTTAGAAAAGCCCCACTTAGAAAATTTGTCGAGGGTCGCGCAGCGACCCGAGACAAATTTTCGTGGGGCGTTTCTAAACTCGAAATTTTACTTCGTGCGCTATGCGTATAAACCACTGATTTAATGTAAAGTTGAAAATATATACTGCTAAGATATGATAGATATTTACTAAGATATAACGAAAAAATATAAAAAATATTTATTTTGTAAAGGCTATAATAATAATAAAAGTAGAACAAATTTAGTTTGAGACACTTTTCCATATTCTTAATATTTAAATCATCATATCTATATCGAGGACAGTGCTATGATGGACACATCAACATTTTTTTTATTATGAAATAATAACATTTGAAAAACTAAAACAATGGAGCTGAACCGAAAACCGCAGAGACCGTTATTTTTTTCGGGACGAAACCCGCAACGAAAAAAATACCGGTTAGAATCCCTGATTAAATTTCGGGTTCGCAAATTTAAAAAAAAAATTATTTGACAAAAAATATGAGGCTTTCCTTCAAAACATTTAATTATCGTTAACGATTAATATAACGCCTGAATTAATTAATCTATGCTGAAAAATTCATGATAAATGTTAAAAATTAATAATAAATATCGATGACTTCTTGCAAATTTACACTTGTACAAAAATTTTGAAGATTAGCGGAAATCTTGGAATTTTGAAATTTATTTGGATTTCACGAAAAGCGGTTAGATTTTTAAAATTTACTAAAACGTTGAAAATTCACTAAAAATAAGATTTTGAAAATTGACTAAAATTGTAGAAATTCATGAAAAAAAAGTTTAGGAAATTCACAAAAAAACGTCAAAAACTGTCACAATTTTAGAAATCAACGAAAATCTTGGAATTTAATAACACGCGTCAAAACTTTAAAAATTAAAAACTTGGGGAAATTTACAAAAACTGGAAAATTGATGAAATATATCAACATTTTAGAAAAAATGTCTGAAAAAATGTATAATTTCTGTTCAATCAAATTTAAAGGTACGGCTCGGCCGACCCTGCCGATCCTGACGAGCCGTCACTGCGGGTTACACCCCAAAGAGGTGATTAAAATAATATCTAAACACTAACAAGAAATCAGACAAAAATTAACAAGACAGTACGCTATTCCTTGATTATTTTGAGTATATTATTAGAAGAAGCAGTAGAAGCAACAGTAAATTTTAATAATATCATTTAAGTAAGCTACATTTATTTATACCTTGAATTTTTCTGTGAGCAGATGTTCCCGTATAAAGATGGTCGCCCCGCTTTCTAACAAACATGGCGTTGCTTGGAGGTATTCCCATTGTGGGGCCATTATTGCTGCGGCACACCATCATGATGTCAAATCGGAAGGGGACCGAGCGCAGGTAATTTTTTTGAAGGTAGGTGTGGTTTTCGGTGAAATCCTCAAAAATTGACCGGAAAATACAGCCATTATTGGCAGAAAATTAGAAAGCTGCGCACTCTCTGTAAAATTACAACATACTTATTGTTACCGAAAATTCAGCATGCAAATTTTAGTCGGTTTCTTTAGGGGAGTGTAGTTATGGTTGATTTTCGTTTGTTAAGGATATAAAATAGTATAATTGTAAGTACGTATTCAATTTATTTAATCTAGAGATAACGTATTATTAAAGAATAATTAACACTAGCTTAAAACGAGTGTTTTCCACTCCCAGACTAAGCATGAAGTAAAATTTCGAGTTTAGAAAAGCCTGAAAATTTGGTTTGGTCGCGTAGCGCGCAGCGCGGAGCGACCAATCCAAATTTTCAGGCTTCTTTAAACTCGAAATTTTACTTCATGCGAGACGCGTATTAAACACTGAAAACACTGAAATATTGTGAACAAGTAAACTTTGCTTGAAATCACTGTCTTATACGCGTGGCGCATGAAGTAAAATTTCGAGTTTAGAAAAGCCTGAAAATTTGGTTTGGCCGCTCCGCGCTTCGCGCTACGCGATCAAACCAAATTTTCAGGCTTTTCTAAACTCGAAATTTTACTTCATGCGTAACCTGGGAGTGGAAAACACTCGTTTAAACTTCAAATTGACTTCGTTTAAGAAAACAACGAATATTTAAAAATCTACAACACGTAATTGGGATATGTTCTTTGTTTTTTTAGAAGAAGTCAATTTGAAGTTAAAATAAGTGTTTTCCACTCCCAGGTTAAGCATGAAGTAAAATTTCGAGTTTAGAAAAGCCTGAAAATTTGGTTTGGACGCGTAGCGCGAAGCGCGGAGCGGCCAAACCAAATTTTCAGGCTTTTCTAAACTCGAAATTTTACTTCATGCGCCACGCGTATAAGACATTGATTTCAAGCGAAGTTTACTCGTTCGCAATATTTCTGTGCTTTCAGTGTTTAATACGCGTGGCGCATGAAGTAAAATTTCGAGTTTAGAAAAGCCTGAAAATTTGGTTTGGCCGCTCCGCGCTTCGCGCTACGCGCCCAAACCAAATTTTCAGGCTTTTCTAAACTCGAAATTTTACTTCATGCTTGACCTGGGAGTGAAAAACACTCGTTTAAGCTTCAAATTGACTTCTTTTAGGAAAACAACGAATATTTAAAAATCTACAACACGTAAGGGAATATGTATACTCAAAAGAAAAAATGCACAAGAAAATATGATTTAAAGCTTTTCTAAAAGAAAGAACACTAATATACTCGCGACCTAAACAGCATGACATTGTCATGTAACGTCAAAATTTCAAACAACTAGGAAAAATCCTTGCAGATACAACTGTAGACATATTCACAAAAAAAATTGAACCGCACATTACACATCAAACAACAGTCAAAAGGACATTCCTCCCGAATTCCACTACACGTATTCAATTAATTTAATCTAGTAATAAGGTTTTATTAACGAACAATTAACACTGTTGGGTCCTTTCTTCACACTTTATTCTCTAATCGTTAGATACATGTTTCGAGTGCTAAGCACTCATTATCAATAAATAATATTATTAATAAGTGCTTAACACTAAAAATATGTACAATTAGAAAATAAAGTGTAAAAAAGTTGTGTTTTTGAGTTTCTTGAAGAGTATAATTTACACTGTTGTGTTTACCTTCAGCAAAATCAAAAGGAGTACGATTTGTTTCTGCTAATCTAGAAACAACCCAAATCATTTTTAAAGGAAAACATAAAAATAAAAATCATATATAATTTTGAAACTTTAATTAATTATACTTTTCAGGAAACTCAAAAATACCCAACTTTTTATTAGTTTGAATTTTTGCGTAAATTCCTAGTACCTATAATCAAATAATATTTATTATTAGCACATCAATGTTGTATTTTAATGAAATTAAATATTGCTCAACAACGGCCTATAAAATTAAATGGATGCAACGCACACACGCAATAATAAATATATTCGGACATTACAACTTATTGCCGCTTTTTATTAACAATGCTGCCCTCGTCGAGTATCTAATAAATGACCCAATAAATAAAAGTCCCATTTAGTTTTATGAATAGCATTATTTTTACACGATCATACCACCTATTACTAACCTAATTTATAACTATGAAACTAATAGAAACAGTAAAGTGGTTTGTAATGAAACATAATAAAAAAATACGTATATAAAATATAAGGTATAACAATTGAGAAAAATCAATCAATCAACGGGGATTTTTTCTGTTATGAATACCTATCCCAATTATATGCTGTGAATCTTCAGAAATTTGTTGTTGTTTTAAAAGAGTTAAATTTGAAGCTTTAAACGAGTGTTTTCCACTCCCAGACTAAGCATGAAGTAAAATTTCGAGTTTAGAAAAGCCCCGTGAAAATTTGTCGAGGGTCGCGCAGCGACCCGAGACAAATTTTCTGGGCTTTTCTAAACTCGAAATTTTACTTCATGCGCCACGCGTATACGACACTGAGTTCAAGTGAAGTTCAATTGCTAATAATATTTCGGGATTAAATAACCTTTAAATTGGTTTAAACTACATATTTATATCATGAAAAGTGGGTTCGGGGTGGATGTTATAAGTCAGCATTTCTTTCAATTTAATCATTTTTAGGGTGATTTATTGCGAAAATGTTAGTGGAATACATTTTTTCACAGGAGAATAATTAGATATAGTTATTTCTAACACCAAGGAGAATATGTAGGAATTATTTGAGATTTTTTAAAAGTTAAAACATGTTTTATTATAAATTGACAAACTTTGTAAGGAGAGGGAAGTATGAAAAAAATCTAGTTTTTGACTCACCATATTTTATTTCTTAAAAAATTTCAAAAAATTCACAAATACTCGTACTAATATTAGAAATTATACGAGCAATTTATGTTTTAAAAAAAAATGATTCGTCAATAGTTCCCCCTTTTTATCATTAGAAATAATAGCAAAATCGACAAAAATATATATTTGAGCGCCCGTGCTAAACACAATTTTATAGTTTCAGCAAATATTTATACATAAAAATTAAAGCTATTTAAATACTAAATCACATACTTTTTGAATCATTTAAATCGGATAAGTAATTTATGAAATAGAGCATAATAAATAGAATAAGTGAGAAAATCGAGAAACTTGCTTTTTCGAATAAAAAGTTGACGTAAAGTAACATTTTGAGAATACACGAAAATTATTTTAAGGCAATGTATTCAGGAATTAATAAGCTTTAAATTGGTTTAAACTAGATGTTTATATCATGAGAAGTTTGTTCGGGGTGGATGCTATAAGTCAGAATTTCATTTAATTTTATAATTTTTAAGGTGATTTATTGCGAAAATTTTAGTGAAAAAAATTTTTTCAATGGAAAATAATTAAATAAAGTTATTTCCAACATCAAGGAGGATATGAAGAAACTTATTTAGATTTTTAAAATAATTTTAAAAAATCATTGAAAATTGACAAATTTTGTAAGGGGTTGTTGGTGTGGAAAAAATCCAGATTTTGACTTACAATTTTTTATTTTGTAAAAACTTTCAAAAAAAATGACATATACTCATCCTAATATTTAAAATAATCCGAGCAATTAATTCCTTCAAGAAAAAAAATATATTCGTCAATATTTCCCACTTTTTAAAATTAGAAATAATATTTGATTGAAATTCACTTGGTTTGTTTTACTAATAAATTGTTTTATTTTCAACTAGTTTCGGCTTAATTCCATTTTCAAGTGAATTTCAATCAAATACCTATATATTTATAGAAATGTTTTACCAAGTGATCAATTAGAAATAATAGCTTAATCGACCAAAATATATATTTAAGCGCCCGTGCTAAACACAATTTTACTGTTCCAACAAATATTTATACATAGAATTAGAGCTATTTAAATACTGAATCGCATATTGTTTTAATCATTTTAATCGGAAGAGTAATTTATGAAATAGAGCACAATAAATAGAATAAGTGAGAAAATCGAGAAATTTGCTTTTTCTAATAAAAAGTTGATGTACAGTAAAGTGTTGAAAACACACGAAAATTATTCTAAGAGAATGTATTTAGGATTAAATAATCTTTAAATTGGTTAAAACTACATATTTATATCATTAGAAGTGTGTTCGGGGTGGATGCTATAAGTCAGAATTTCATTTAATTTAACCATTATTAAGGTGATTTATTGCAAAAATTTTAGTGAAAGAAATTTTTTCAGAGCAAAATAATTAAGTTAAGTTATTTTAAACATCAAGGAGAATATGTAGGAATTTTTTTAGATTTTTAAAAAAATAAAAAGTTTCATTGAAAAATGACAAATTTTGTAAGGGGTGGGTATGGAAAAAATCCAGATTTGACTCACAAATTTTTATATTTTAAAAAATTTCAAAAATTCACAAATACACTAATACCGGGCTTTCATTAATTCCCGAACCCCACGTGACCAAAAATAATAGGCAACCAAATGTACAAAAATATTTATTCGCTGGCGTATTTTTATGACGACTGAAAATATTATATTTAAAATGATTAAAAAATAGGCTCATCTTCAAAAATGTAACTAATTTTTATTAATTTTCGCAGTATTTGCTTATCCTAGCAAATTGACTCTGCAAAATAAATAGAAATATAACTCAATGTTTCAGAATAATTAAACAATTTTTGCTTACCTGAAAATTCCGGGCGAATCTTGTAAGATCTCAAAGGTTGGTTTAACGATGCACCGCGCATAAACGTTTATGTCAAATTTGACTTTAGTATCGTTTGGTTACTTTTTTCAAAGCCTCCAACGTACAAATACAATAATTTACGCGGCAATTTTAAATTTAGTCACGTGGGGTTCGGGAATTAATGAAAGCCCGGTATAAGAAATAATGCGAGCAATTTATTTCTTCAAGAAAAAAATTATTCGTCAATATTTCCCACCTTTGAAAATTAGAAATAATAGCTATATCGACCAAATTATATTTTTGAGCGCCCGTGCTAAACACAATTTTATAGTTTTAACAAAGGAAATTATATATTTATGATTTACATCCCAGTGCGGTCGGTATTGTTTCTTCTTTCTTATCAAACAGGAAACAATGCGTATCCGTTGACGGGAATACATCGAACTACGTGTATATCAATGAAGGTGTTCCTCAAGGTTCAGTACTTGGTCCCCTTTTATTTCTTATATATATTAATGACCTCCCAACGGCTACAACCTGCGGGAGAGGTATTCTGTATGCCGACGACACAACATTTACAAATATTGGTCTAAATGAGGAGGATAGTAGGGCTTCCAAGATGGTGACTGTTTCACAAGCGAATAACTGGTTTGTATGCAACAAACTCAGGTTGAATGAGGAGAAGACTGTGGATATGCTATTTACTCTCAAGAAATTTAATAAAATTCATAATTACTCCACAACAACCAAGTTCCTTGGGATATATATCGACGAGAAACTGGATTGGGCGGAACATGGTATGAACTTGGCAAACAAACTAAGTACGTCGCTGTTTTTACTAAGAAGACTCAGCACTGAGGTGTCATCCAATATTCTTAAAACGGTGTATCACGCATTTTTCGAAACGCATGTAAGATATGGACTCTTTATCTGGGGCCACAGTGCAATAAGGCACAAAATATTTGGCATTCAACGTAAAGCCATTCGTGTAATAGCTGGAGCTGGGTTTAGAGATAATACAATCCCCATCTTCCGCACACTGAAACTATTACCGTTACCATGCCTATTTATACAGGATTGTCTATTATATGCTAAACAACACATACTAGATTTTCCCAAACAACAGGACATGCACATGTATGACACTAGACATAAAACAAACATGTGCGTCCCACCGTGTAGATTGGAAAAGTCAAAGACCGGGCCTAGGTTTTTTTGCTTCAAGTTTTTCAACGCTCTTTCCGCGGATATTCAAAACTTACCATACAGTAAATTTAGAAAGCGTATTAATACTATTCTTCTGGAAAAAACTTATTTCTCTGCGGAAGAATTTCTTAGCGATATATGTAAAGTAAATGTATAATTTAAATTTCTATTATGTATACAATATACCACTGTAATTTGACGTATGTAAAACTGTATAGTTGTAAACATGAAATAAATTATTATTATTATTATTATTATTATTATTAAATATTTATACATAAAATTAAAGCTATTTAAATACTAAATCGCATATTTTTTGGATCATTTAAATTGGATCAGTAATTTATGAAATAGAGCACAATAAATAGAATAAGTGAGAATATACCTCCATCTGCCCGCTTACTTCTTCTCTTCAGCTTTGCTTTCTTTAATGATGATAATAAAATAATGCAAAAAATTAACGAAACGTCAGATTTTTATTAAATCGTCAGAAACCAAGAAATAAAACTGCTCCAACGTTGAAAAAAGTTAAAATTAGAGTGCTAAAAAATTGATAAAAAATATATGTTCATTTTTCATTTAAGCAAATGCAAAAGTCCTTCAAATTTAACTCTGGATATGTATACTTGAAGGGAAAATTCGCTTGTATAGTTTTAGTTAAATTGTTAAATGGCACATTTCTTAAAAAAACACAAATCTTTTGCACTTTCAAAAAAATACATGCATTCTGATCTTATTTGAGCAGCTATAATTTCTCTAATGTTAGATACAAAGAAAATTTTTTGGATTTTCTAAACTCGAAATTTTACTGCAACTCTTTTAAAAAGCAACGAATATCCAAAGATTTACAGCAAATACATGCCATAAGAAACAGAAAAAATGCATTACTGTAACTAATAACAAAAGATTCAATATTTCTTGAAAACTTTCTCATTTATCACTTGGTGAAACATTTTGAAATAATATTAAAGGATAAATTAAAAACACTTGGTTTGTTTCACTATTTGTTTCTATTTACTCGACTAGTTTCGCTTTTTACGGCATTATCAAGAGTGGATTACAGAAGAAACCGACCGGCTTATATATAATCAGGTAATAAGGGATTTTGCAATTGGGGAATTCCAAATCTCCTCGTTGTCGTTGACGAGGTGTTTTCCGCATTATATGGCTTTATTAATTTCTAAGCCCTCCCTGAGATTTTAAATTTGTCCCTTATTACCTGAGCATAAAATCTTAAAATTATTGGTATCTATAAAATGATTGTTTGGAAATTCCTGTATTATGTTTGTTATTTAAAATTGATTTCTCATGTTCTTCTAATCGTGTATGAAATGATCGTCCCGTCTGTCCTATATATATATTGCGTCACATTCACTACACTTAATTTCGTACACTCCGCACTTAGTTGTTTTGTCCACGGGGGATTTATTGTTTATTAGAAGTTTCCCATAATTATTAGTTTGGTTTGTACATATGATATTGAACTCATTACCCTTTACAGTATTAATTATTTTATTTGAAAAATCGTTCACGTAATTTAATTTGATATATTTTGTTTTTACAATATCTTGAATGTAGAAATATTTCATTAGTTTTATTTTTTTATTTTTTAAAATTGCATCGATTATTTCTGTTTTGTAACCATTATTTCGGGCGATTGTTTTAATTATATTTAATTCATTATTATATGCCTGGCTATTTAAAGGGGTATTTAGTAAGCGGTTAGTAGATTTAAAGTAATACGAAGACAACGATCATGCATAAGGAATATTAAAAATTGGACAGGAATAACAGATCCCAATTGTTCCACGGTGTTTATTACAGAGATGAATTTGCCAAAATTAAAACAACCCTCCTGTGGATACCCCAGCGATATTTATTTTACTTGCGTGCTCAATATTATTCTTCATTCCTTGATTAAGTGTAACCCTTTGAGTTTAAAAAAGCCTGAAAATAATGATTGTTTAAGTAGAGTACCAGCAAATATGAAGACGTGTGTATTATATAAATACGAAAGACAACAACGTAGTTATTAATCGGTTGATCTGGTGCCAAGTTGTATATACTTTTAATTGCTAATGAAAGTCAAACACAAACGAGGTGGAATACGTTTTGTAAAAGTGCTCGGGACGTGCCCATTAATTAATAAAACGGTCGCACCGACACAGACGCATACAGAAACGGCAAGATACAGAGATACACACGCAGCTGACACCGTCTTGTAAATTCATAAAGACTAAAGATCTAGTGAGGGGGGCTAGCAGAAGGGAATCCGATGATTGATCGCCCTTTGCACTGCAACTCCTCGACCGTAATCATCGGACCGAGTTTAACGAACGTGTAATGAATATTTTCAAGTCTGGAAATTCAGAATTCAGAGTGTAATTAAGATGCAGAAATTGTCGGCCTGGAATATGTATTCATGAAGCTAATCGGCGTCTTGTAGTGGCGCATTGTTTTCCTTTGTCGCTGATTAATTCCGCGCCGGCACAAAGGGCCCCCGATTCGATTAGCCGTCGGTGCGTGAATTTCAAATAACCGACTGGACATGCACAACTTCCCGGAGAAACCATTATTTCTTGAGCTGCTCGCGATTTATTTAACGACGTATTCAACGCGTACTGTTTTATGTTCGGCTTTACTTTTTTTTTTACTTCGCAGAGTCGCGCTGCTTTGATTTATACGCGGTTTATTCGATCTTATTACATGCGGCTTAGATTAAAATGTAGAACACAAATTCAATTTGTGATTTGCTATTGTTTCTTGAAAGCGAGATGTTTCTTTGAAGTATACATATCCCGATGCACACTCTGTAAATGTTCGAGCATTCGTTGTGTTTATAAAAGTATTCAATTTGAAGCTTCTAGTGAGTGTTTCCACTCCCCGATTAAGCATGAAGTAAAATTTCGAGTTTAGAAAAGCCTGAAAATTTGGTTTGGTCGCGTAGCGCGAAGCGCGGAGCGACCAAACCAAATTTTCAGGCTTTTCTAAACTCGAAATTTTACTTCATGCGCCACGCGTATAAAACACTGACATAATATTGATAATTAAATAAAAGTCACTTGGATTCATCATCAAGTGATTAATGAGAAACAAATTAAAAAAAACTGACATAATGTTAAATTAAAAATATATTAATAAACCAGTAATAAAAAACGTTTTATTCCTTACATTATTTTTATTTAAATATTTAATTGATGAGGCGGATACATGATGAAACTCCATAATACTATTTGAAATAAAACAACGCAGTTGGGAGGGTTTCACTTTTATTGTTGAACACTGCAACATGTTTCACCACACAGTGGCTTCATCAGGCAGATGAAATAATTATTTCATCTGCCTGATGAAGCCACTGTGTGGTGAAACATGTTGCAGTGTTCAAAAATAAAAGTGAAACCCTCCCAACTGCGTTGTTTTATTTCAAATATTATTTTTATTTCGTTAGATATACATTTCGAGTGCTAACACTATTTGTAAATAACTAATTGATAATCCCACTGAGCAAAAAACAAACAAATAACGTTATATCAACATTGTAGAAACATTAAACGTTGTTTTAATGTTGATGAAACATTACTTAATTGAGTTTGCTAAGTGGAATGAGTGCTTAGTACTCGAAATATACACCTACCTAATAAAAATAATAGTGAAATTAAGAATAAACAGTTTTTCATTGTGATTAAATACTCCACATAAGTCAATTATGCAATTAGTACTAAATCAGTATTAAAAATAAACTGTTAGGTTTAAAACAGGAATAAAAATGAACTGCTAAATAAGAATATTTTAAACTTTACTTGAAATCAGTGATTTATACGCGTGGCGCATGAAGTAAAATTTCGAGTTTAGAAAAACCTGAAAATTTGGTTTGGTCGCGTAGCGCTACGCGCTACGCAACCAAACCAAAATTTCAGGTTTTTCTAAACTCGAAATTTTACTTCATGCTTAATCTGGGAGTGGAAACACTCGTTAGACGCTTTAAATTGAGCTTATGAAAAAAAAAACGAATTCCTAAAAATGCATAGAGTCGATGCCGTGCCGAAAACTACATCTCATTTCAAATTTTCGAGAAGTCGCTCTTTATACTGATCACACAGTATTTTAGACACATTTAAAAAATCAACCTACATATTGAAGAAGAGAATGTTGGACATCTGTTTCAACGACTTCATATTTACTATACGGAGACATTGAATGAATGATTACAATTAACCACAAATGTTTTAAGTATTTTTAGAACACATTGAAACGTCTATTTCTATTTTTACCAACCAAACACCTGCTTTTGACACACCCAACCCCCCCAGCTTTTGCTCTTGTTCCGCAGAGGCAATTATTATTTCTTTGTAAAATTAAGCCTTTGGGCTTAATAAAATTGTAGCTTTCAATTAAATGGGTTCAATTGAAAGCTACAATTTTTTGCAATATAAAAACGAGTTGAAATTAATATCGACTCTCTGCAAAATTTTTGTCTCATCGAGACAAGTCGATATTAATTTTAACTCGTTTTTATATTGTGTAAATAAAGAAAGGACATAAACAAAAGACGTTATTTACCAAAGATGAAAATAGCGACCTGATCAGAAGTACAGAAGAAAAACTCCAAAGATGGAAAGAACACTTTGAAAACTTATTGAACGATGGAGAAACAAACCAAGAAGAATTGGTAATTGGAAAAGAAATAAGTGAGGAAGAGGTGGAAACCCCATCGGAAGAAGAAGTAAATGAAATAATCGATTGCTTAAAAACCAGATAACGGCAGAAAATATAAAGTACGGTGGAAATGTATTAAGGAAAGAAATAACTAAATTGATAGGCGATATATGGATACCAGAAGAGATGCCAGAATATTGGAGAAAAGCGGTAATTATACCACTACATAAAGAGGGGGAAATTGATTGGGGACTATCAATGATTGGGGACTATCAATGCGGATTCCGCAAATGAAGACCAACAATAGACCAGGTATTCCTATTAAAATAAACCCTGATTCAGAGATACGAGTACATCTTGCCCACTCACATGCTTTTTATAGACTTTAAGTCAGCATACGACTCAATTCACAGAGCTGCAATAACAGAAGTTTTAACAAAATTCGGCATACCTGGAAGACTAATTAACTTAGTAAGAATGACTCTGCAACAAACAACAAACACGGTCAGAGTGGAGGGACGGGAAACCAAGGAATTTGAAGTGAGTAAAGGACTACGGCAGGGAGATCCTCTCTCAACGTTACTATTTAACTTAGTTCTTGAGGAAGTGATACAAAATTCAAATATTAATAGACAAGGAACACTAAACATTAAAAGTCACCAATGCCTAGGTTATGCCGTATTAATAGCAAGGAGTAGTAGTGAACTGAGTAGGATAACAACAAATCTCATTGAAGAGGCAGCGAAGAAGGGTTTGCAAGTAAACGAAGCTAAAACGGAGTATATGCAACTAAAAAACAAGCACTATAACAAAAATAACAACTTTCTAAGAATCCAGACAAGCAACAAAGAAGAAAAAATATTTAAGTAAACCGAGAGTTATGTGTATCTGGGCGCTTGGATAAACAACAAAGGTGAAGAGGGTCCTGAAATAGACTTCCGAATAGTAAAAGCAAACAGATGCACTGCAGCGCTACAATAACTATTTAAAGAAAGAACTATCGTGGGGACTGAAGATAAGAATTTACAAAACAAAGAAGGAAGAAACGAAGGTTCTAGTATGGGAAAGGAAGATCCTCAGAAAAATCTTTGGAGGAAGAAAAATAGACGGGGTGTAGGAAAGAAGATCAAGTGCAGAAGTGTACAGCATTCTGAATGAGCCCACGATAGACGCAGTGATAAGATAGATCGAGGCGACTGCAATGGCTGGGACACATGGAGCGGATGGAAAACTCAAGGGCAGTAAAAAGAATAACAGAGGGAAAGCCAATTGGCAAGAAAAAGCGGGGAAGACCAAGAAAGGAATGGAGAGATGCAGTAATGGAGGATATCAGGAATAAACGGATAAGGAATTGGAGAGAGAGAGCGAATGACAGGAGGAGATGGAAGGACGAAACGAAACCTTCAGAATAGAAGATTATAGACAATGGGCCGAAATGGCCCGGAGGAAGCCTTATATATATATATACATATATATATATATATATATATATATATATATATTCTGCAAACTATTGACAAACCCAATTTTTCTTTATGTACAATTTTATGCGATTTGTTATTTTGTTATTAAAGCTTATTATGAGCTTAAAATATACTGCTACTATGTAGTTTCATTATCAAGGCAATTAAGAATTATTTGAGATTTATTTTCAGACAAATTCTTGCTTAGTTAAAAAGATGTGGGAATCAGATACGCAAGTACTTTATTTAATGAACATTTGTGTTATCTTGGCTTTTTGCCAAAATCAACTGTCTGGTAGTATGAAGTTGTTCTAAATGTATTTGTCTCGGCTTGCTCAATAATTGGCTCCTATATTTAATTGAATTTGGGTTGGTTTTCTGTTATTGTTGAGAAGATTTCAGTATTTTAAAAACTTCATAGTGAAGTGTTTTACACGCATGGTGCATTTAGTAAAATTTTAAGTTTAAAAAAGCATACAAATTTGGATTTGTCGGCGCACAGTGGTCTGAAACCAACCAAAATGCGACAAAATACCACAGTTTTTTTTATTTTGTGAAATATCAATTTGAAATTTAGTATGCTTATACTAAACACAAATTTGAGTTTACAGATCTTCCATAAACCTTATTTGCACTTCCGGTTTCACCGTATATGACGTCAATTTAAAAAATGTTAATGTGCCCGGCGCACAGTGGTCTGAAAAGATGCGACAAAACATCACAGTTTTTTTTTTTTATTTTGTGAGATATCAATTTGAAATTTGGTAAGCTTATACTAAACACAAATTTGAGTTTACAGATCTTCCATAAACCTTATTTGCACTTCCGGTTTCACCGTATATGACATCAATTTTAAAAATGTTAATGTGCCCGGCGCACAGTGGTCTGAAAAGATGCGACAAAACATCACAGTTTTTTTTATATTTTCTGAGATATCAATTTAGAATTTGGTATGCTTATACTAAACACAAATTTAAGTTTACAGATCTTCCATAAACCTCATCTACACTTCCGGTTTCACCGTATATGACATCAACTTTAAAAATGGTGATGTGTACATCATAGCACTTTCCCCGTTAAAGATATGATTAGTTAAATATCAACAATATGGAAAAGTTGCTCAAACTAAATTTACACATTATTTCAGTCAAATACTTTACACTTACACTCCCAGCACAAACATAACCACAAATATAATAAAACCACATGAACCAAGCGGAAATGCCTTTCACTGATTATAGAGGCTTCTACTTCGTTATACATTGTTGAACAGAAATAAAACACTGTTTATCACTTTGTTTGTATAACAATTGGTTTATTTGGTGACTATAGTTTCGATACTACACGTATCATTATCAAACCGTTAGTAACAAAAAACTACAAAGGAACATTATTTATATTTGCAAATTTTCTAATAACAGCGTTAAATGCCTTTAATTATGTACACATTTTACTGTTATTTTCACTAACTTCGACGTTGTAAGTTTTCACCTTTTATCTTATTTTATCATATTTGCATTTTATAACATATATTTATATTTAAACAATTTTAAATTTTCAAATGTTCAAGTGTTCTCATTTTCAATTTTCAACATTACTATTGAGAATGTCCACATAATAAAAAATTTCTTTCACGTAAGTTTGTAAACATTCCAATGTTGAAGGTTCAAATTCAAAACACTTTTGTCACTTTCTAATATTAGATTTTTATACTGTTCACTTGTACATTAAGTTTTAATAACTGTAACGTTTATTTTATTTTACTGAAGATGGCCTCACAGCCGAAACTAGTCTAAAAGAATATTAATTATATAACGAGAAGTACAAATTTACATATTTATTTATTTTAAATTTATTCTACTTTTATTATTATTCCAAATCTATTCACAAAAAAATAATTCTTGCATTTTTTGCTACATCTAAGTAAATATTGGTCATCATCATATCTAAACAATATATATTTTTAACTTTACTGTAAATCAGTGTTTTATACGCGTGGCGCATGAAGTAAAATTTCGAGTTTAGAAAAGCCCCGCGTAGAAAATTTGTCGAGGGTCGCGCAGCGACCCTCGGCAAATTTTCTACGCGGGGCTTTTCTAAACTCGAAATTTTACTTCATGCTTAATCTGGGATTGGAAACATTCGTTCAAACTTTAAATTGAACTCTTTTATAAAATCAACGAATGTCCGCGAATGTACAGAGTATATGAATACATAAGGATATGATAAAAATGGTTATATTATGTCATATATTAATTACTTTTTTGATTTTGAAGAATTTAATCAAACTTTATAAGTTCGGTTTTTACATTTTTTTTTTAGTTTTTTGTTTTTATTTATTGCTATTTGTATTATTTTACTATGTCAATACTTTTGTTGAAATAGAGGATAGATAGAATCCAATTTTTCAAGCTTTTCTAAACTCTAAATTTTACTTCATTCTTAGTGGAGAACAGTTGTTGAAAAAAATCCTTTACTTTACCTTTGGTTATTAGTACCTAGTACAATTTATATTAACGATGTAATCTTTTATTATTTTTCTTTAAGCGGAAACACGCTTATTAAATAAACGATGATTCCTCCAGAAATTAACGATCTCCGAAAATCGTTAATTGCCCCGATTGTTCGCGTGGATTTTCGTGCCCATTATCCCGAGCACTCGCTTATAAAATAAAATACACAATTATTAGGGCTCCTCTCCATTCGTTAGTTCCATGTATTACACGGAGCTTCCAGCCTAATAAGCGTAGGCACTATTAAAAACCCATCACCGTTCAGGCCGCCATTAGTACGTGGATTGTCGGGGGCTTCGGCCCCCAATGGCATGGCCGAGCCGGGCCTTTAATACTATTAAAACACTTACGGCGGAATGGGAAAATAATAGATGTACGCAGGACGCACTACAATGAAGGCTTTGCAGGATTAATGAAGCTGCATCAATTCCACATCGCTTTAATGAAGATTTAATGGATCGTTATGTACGATTGGATTTTGAAAATTATTTTATACAATACTCATAACTCTAAAAAATGTATCAATAGAAAAACATAAAAAGTTATAATTAGCGAAATAAGTACAATAAAGCAGACTAGTTCGAGAAATGATCCGAGCAATAAGATCAAGAGACGTTAGATTATTTTATTAATCAAAATAGGAATTTGGTTTTTTGAGTTGTGAAGTGAAGATTTAAAGTAAACTTGGAATAAAAACACTAACACCAATTTAATTACTTAATTAAAACGCAGTTATATTCCTTTCTTCACTTTTATTTTTCGATGCTAGATGTATATTTCGGTTTTCGGGTACTATATTCATCAAAATATCACAAAAGGTTCTCAACGTATGAAATGTTGAAAATATGATTCCCCTAAAGTTATGGCTAAATCATACGTTTTCTACGTTTAATTCAAAATACCGCAAAAATTCTTGGTGGGGTATTTTTAGATGTTTGCAGATTTCTCAAGATTTTTAGAAAATTTCATCCAAATATCATAAGGGGTTCTCAACTTATGAAATGTTGAAAAAATGATTACCCTAAAATCATGGCTAAATCATACGTTTACTACGTTTAATTCAAAATAACGCAAAAACTATTAATGGGGTAATTTTAGATGTTTGCATATTCTGAAAGAACAATATTTTCTTAACATTTTCAGAAAATTTCAGCCAAATATCACAAAAGGTTCTCAACTTATGAAATGTTGAAAATATGAATTCCCTAAAATGATGGCTAAATCATACGTTTTCTACGTTTAATTCAAAATACCGCAAAAATTCTTGGTGGGGTATTTTTAGATGTTTGCAGATTCTGAAAGAGCAATATTTTCTCAACATTTTCAGAAAATTTCATCGAAATATCATAAGGGGTTCTTAACTTATGAAATGTTGAAAACATGATTTCCCTAAAATCATGGCTAAATCATACGTTTTCTACGTTTAATTCAAAATAACGCAAAAACTATTAATGGAGTAATTTTAGATGTTTGCATATTCTGAAAGAACAATATTTTCTTAACATTTTCAGAAAATTTCAGCCAAATATCACAAAAGGTTCTCAACTTATGAAATGTTGAAAATATGAATTCCCTAAAATGATGGCTAAATCATACGTTTTCTACGTTTAATTCAAAATACCGCAAAAATTCTTGGTGGGGTATTTTTAGATGTTTGCAGATTCTGAAAGAGCAATATTTTCTCAACATTTTCAGAAAATTTCATCGAAATATCATAAGGGGTTCTCAACTTATGAAATGTTGAAAAAATGATTTCCCTAAAATCATGGCTAAATCATACGTTTTCTACGTTTAATTCAAAATAACGCAAAAACTATTAATAGGGTATTTTTAGATGTTTGCATATTCTGAAAGAACAATATTTTCTTAACATTTTCATAAAATTTCATCTAAATATCACAAAAGGTTCTCAACTTATGAAATGTTGAAAACATGATTCCCCTAAAATTATGGCTAAATCATACGTTTTCTACGTTTAATTCAAAATACCGCAAAAATTCTTGGTGGGGTATTTTTAGATGTTTGCAGATTCTGAAAGAGCAATATTTTCTCAACATTTTCAGAAAATTTCATCCAAATATCATAAGGGGTTCTCAACTTATGAAATGTTGAAAAAATGATTTCCCTAAAATCATGGCTAAATCATATGTTTTCTACGTTTAATTCAAAATAACGCAAAAACTATTAATGGGGTAATTTTAGATGTTTGCATATTCTGAAAGAACAATATTTTATTAACATTTTCAGAAAATTTCATCCAAATATCACAAAAGGTTCTCAACTTATGAAATGTTGAAAATATGATTCCCCTAAAATTATGGCTAAATCATACGTTTTCTACATTTAATTCAAAATACCGCAAAAATTCTTGGTGGGGTATTTTTAGATGTTTGTAGATTCTGAAAGAGCAATATTTTCTCAACATTTTCAGAAAATTTCATCCAAATATCATAAGGGGTTCTCAACTTATGAAATGTTGAAAAAATGATTTCCCTAAAATCATGGCTAAATCATACGTTTTCTACGTTTAATTCAAAATAACGCAAAAACTATTAATGGGGTAATTTTAGATGTTTGCATATTCTGAAAGAACAATATTTTATTAACATTTTCAGAAAATTTCATCCAAATATCACAAAAGGTTCTCAACTTATGAAATGTTGAAAATATGATTCCCCTAAAATTATGGCTAAATCATACGTTTTCTACGTTTAATTCAAAATACCGCAAAAATTCTTGGTGGGGTATTTTTAGATGTTTGTAGATTCTGAAAGAGCAATATTTTCTCAACATTTTCAGAAAATTTCATCCAAATATCATAAGGGGTTCTCAACTTATGAAATGTTGAAAAAATGATTTCCCTAAAATCATGGCTAAATCATACGTTTTCTACGTTTAATTCAAAATAACGCAAAAACTATTAATAGGGTATTTTTAGATGTTTGCATATTCTGAAAGAACAATATTTTCTTAACATTTTCAGAAAATTTCATCCAAATATCACAAAAGGTTCTCAACTTATGAAATGTTGAAAAAATGATTTCCCTAAAATCATGGCGAAATCATACGTTTTCTACGTTTAGTTCAAAATAACGCAAAAATTATCGATGGGGTATTTTTAGATGTTTACACATTTTGAAAGAGCAATGTTTTTCCAAAATTGTTAGACAATTTTACCAAAATATTACAAGGAGTTCTCAACTTATGAAATGCTAAAAATATGATTTCCCTAAAATGATGGCTAAATTACACGTTTTAATATTATAATATTCTAATAATAGTGACAGTTTTAGTTTTGAAATATTTAAATTCTATGACGAGCAGTTAAAGTTAGTAATTTTTTTAATTATATACTTTTATTTTATTTCTCATGGTCTTGGATTTTTTTTTCTTGAATTAATTTCTCATCTGGCACTTGGTGAAACATGTTACAATATGTAAAGTTATTTAAATTAAAAACACTATGATTCTGTACATTCCTTTGAAAATGGTCTAACAAACCGAAACTAGTCGGAATAAAAATTTTAATTTGTGAAACAATACCAAGTGTTTTTAATTTAAATAACTTTACATAGTCTTAGATTTAAAACACGGCCAACACATTTAGTCAAATAACTAGTTATGACTAACGATTATTTTAATCATTAGTTGATTAACTATTGATTCAACAAAATAAATTCGTGCCTAATGACTAAACAATCATTAGGCATGACTAACAAATGTAAAATTAGTCATGAGTCCTTAAAATTAATCAAAATGCCCAACTCTGGTATTTGTAGAGTCAGAAATGTCAATAATTTTCTACGTTTATGCGATTTTCTCTTAAATGTACATAACAGTAGTATATTTCTAGCAGATTATCTCAAGACACAATGTTACCATTAATAGTTAAAACATGAATCAGTACACTTTAAATTACCTAAAACAAGGATAATTTGAAAACTTCTGCAGAATTCCTACCTAGACCAGTGTTTCTCAAAATGTGTGCCCCAGAATTTTCCTAGTGTGCCACAAAATGTTTTACAGAAAAGTATAGGCTCTATGCAACTGATATATTTAAAGCCCCTTCAAAAAATAATCAAGTCTTCTTTCTCTTATAAATATCCTCGACTACTATTTCACATCTTTAGACAATCTCGGGTAATTAAAGAGGAAATATCTGTTTTTGAACTTTAACATATGGGGTAAATATGGCGAGTTTAGAAATGCCTGAAATATTTACTTTGTGTTTAATCAAGGAGTAGAAGACAACACAACACTAAAATATTGTGAAATTTATCTAAATTCGAACTTCACTTGAAATCTGCGTTTTATACGCGTGGCGCATGAAGTAAAATTTCGAGTTTAGAAAAGCCCAGAAAATTTGTCTCAGGTCGCTGCGCGACCCTCGACCAATTTTCACGGGGCATTTCTAAACTCGAAATTTTACTTCATGCTCAGTCTGGGAGTGGAAAACACTAGTTTAAAGCTTCAAATTGAATTAAAAAATAAATAAGAAATATCTAATTGTGTTAAAGATTTATTGCTGAAACTCTGTCAAGCAATGGAATTATTGATAAATAAAGATTATAGTTACATAAAGTGAATTTTTCTTTTAGGTAAACATATGCATAAACTGTAAATTTTCCGACATTCGTTGTTTTTTAAAAAAGTTCAATTTGAAGCTTTAAACGAGTTTTCCACTCCCAGACTAAGCATGAAGTAAAATTTCGAGTTTAGAAAAGCCCCGTAAAAATTTGTCTCGGGTCGCGCAGCGACCCGAGACAAATTTTCTGGGCTTTTCTAAACACGAAATTTTACTTCATGCGCCACGCGTATAAAACACTGATTTTGACTGAAGTTCAAATATACATAAATTTCACAGTATTTTAGTGTTTTATATGCGTGGCGCATGAAGTAAAATTTCGAGTTTAGAAAAGCCCAGAAAATTTGTCTTGGGTCGCTGCGCGACCCTCGACAAATTTTCACGGGGCTTTTCTAAACTCGAAATTTTACTTCATGCTTAGTCTGGGAGTGGAAAACACTTGTACTGAAATGTACATCTAGCATCGAAAAATAAAAGTGAAGAAAGGAATATAACTGCGTTTTAATTAAGTGACTTAAAATCTTCACGTAACTCAAATAACCAAATTAACTGACACCAATACTTATTAAATCAATTAATGCATGATTAATGTTTGTGTTTAGTCATTCTTATTGTTTTTAATTATTATATCATTTATTTTAATTATTACATCATTTATTTTTAGTTGTTATATTATAACCCATTTTAAGTAAACGGTACCTTTCTCTGTAAATGGAATTTGTTCTGCTGAGAAATAAAGTATTACTAGTAATGTGAAGAAAGTGTTAGTGTTTTATTTAATTGATGTACATGTTGCGGTTATAGTTAACTTGATTTTGATTAGTGCCAACTTGAATTTGTTTATTTCCAACTAGAACTTGAAAAGATGTAGTGTTATATAAATATTTTATTTAAATATTTAAAATTCCACGTTCTAATTATCTTCTTGATTGCTGTAATTAATTAAACAAATATTTAGATTAATCACCTATGAAAAAATATCAATGTTAAAATCATTGGACCAAACTCGACTGCAACGATTGCCCAATAATATAAATATAAGGATAACGAAACGTGACACCCAAAAACGAAATAATACCCCGAAGACAGCAATCAACGCCGGCATTTCCGAAAAACCAGCGCCAATTAATGACCGGGGCCTGAGGCCACGATTCACTCGCCGGCCACGAAAATCTCCATTGCACCAACCGGCCTCGAATGCCAATTAATAAGTCATTAACGTCTCGATTCGAAAAAAATGGTCACGACTGCAACGTCACCAGAGCCCATGCATTAAATCGTTTTTGTTCGAGATCTATCGTAATTTTTGATACAATTAACCAGACGAATTGGTTTTATCTAATGATTTCGTTATTTTGATGCGTCTATGATTATTTCTACATTAGAAGGAATATTCTGATTTGCATTTTACTAATGTTATAATAGTAATTATGTAGAGCCTGGGTCTCCAAACTATCTTCTTCGCGGGCCACAAATACAATTCTACATAATAAAGTCGGTCAAGATCCGATTAATTTTATAAAATTATGAAAAATTTAAGAAACAATTGTTACAATATTTCAAAATATGACATTTACAAAAAAAATTACAAACAATCGTGGGCCGGATTCAAGCAAGTCGCGGGCCGGATTTGGCCCGCGGGCCGTAGTTTGGAGACCACTGATATAGAGGATGGTTTTGTTAATGTTCATGTAAATTTCTATGAAAGAATGTGTAAATATAGTAACAATCTTTTTATGTACCATCGCACAGTGGGCCAAATCATGCAAAACCTAGTCAAAATATGATGATATGTAAGAATATTCTTTAAATTAGTTCCTATATAATTATTGTGATCACTGATTACGAAATGTCAAAAGCGAGCGCGCAAGCGAAGCGAGTCGCGCCCCGGCAAATCCAAATTTTCAGGCTTTTCTAAACTCGAAATTTTACTTCATGCGCCACGCGTATTAAACACTGATTACACTGAAATATTGTTAACAAGTGAACTTCACTTGAAATCAGTGTCTTATACGCGTGGCGCATGAAGTAAAATTTCGAGTTTAGAAAAGCCCAGAAAATTTGTCTCGGGTCGCTGCGCGACCCTCGGCAAATGTTTACGGGGCTTTTCTAAACTCAAAATTTTACTTCATGCTTAACCTGGAAGTGGAAAACACTCGTTTAAAGCTTCAAATGGAACTTAAAAAAAAAACAATATCTGAAGATTTACAGCATATAATTGAGATATGTATACATAGAGTTTTATGTAACACCGAACATTTTCATAACGAGAATTTTTCGTTTAAGTATCCATATGCATACGTTCCATATTTTTCGATGCTCGGTTTATTAAAAGAATTTAATTTGAAGCTTTAAGCGAGTGTTTTCCACTCCCAGGCTAAGCATGAAGTAAAATTTCGAGTTTAGAAAAGCCTGAAAATTTGGTTTGGTCGCGTAGCGCGAAGCGCGGAGCGGCCAAACCAAATTTTCAGGCCTTTCTAAACTCGAAATTTTACTTCATGCGCCACCGGTACAAAACACTGACACTACGAAGTTTAAAACACACCGCTAAACTTTACATTGCATCAGTATTTTGTACCGGTGGCGCATAAAGTAAAATTTCGAGTTTAGAAAAGCCTGAAAATTTGGTTTGGCCGTTCCGCGCTTCGCGCTACGCGACCAAACCAAATTTTCAGGCTTTTCTAAACTCGAAATTTTACTTCATGCTTAGCCTGGGAGTGGAAAACACTCGCTTGAACTTTCAGACGTTTAAATTGTGCTAAGCAGGAGCGCCCAAAAATAATTTTTGGTCAGATGATTTATGCTCTCTAATTTAAAAAAGTGGAAAAAACTGGCGTAATAATTTTTCATCTTCAAGAAATAAATTTCTCGCATTGTTTTTAACGTCAGTACGAGTATTTGTGAACTTTTTAAAAAATTTTAATAATAAAAATTTGTGAGTCAAAATCTGGAATTTTTCCGTACCCAACCCCTTGCGAAATTTGTCAATTTTCAATTACAATTTTTTTTTAATTGATAAAATTCCTACATATCCTCCTTGATGTTTGAAATAACTTTATCTTATTATTTTTATGTGGAAAAAATTATTTCACTAAAAATTTCGCAATAAATCACTTGAAAAACAGTTACAAATAATAAAATTCTGAGTTATAGCATCCACCCTGAATACTCTTTTCATGATAGAAATACGTAGTTTTGGCTAATTTAAAGCTTATTTAATCCTTAATATATTCGCTTAAAACAATCGGCATGCGTTTTTAAAATTTAATTTTACATCAACTTTTTATCCAATAAGCAAATTTCTCGATTTTCTCACTTATTCTGTTTATTTGTGCTCTTTTTCATAAACTACTCACCCGATTTAAATGATTCGGAAAGCAAACGATTTATAATTTAATAAGCTTTAATTTGACGTATAAATATTTGTTGTAGCTATAAAATTGTGTTTAGCACGGGCGCTTAAAAATACATTTTGGTCGGTTTATTTATTTCCTCTAATTTTAAATAGTGTAAAAAATTGCCGAATATGGGTTAATTTTTTGAAATCTTTTGAAAAATAAAAAATTGTAAGTCAAAATCTGAATTCTCTCCATACCCAAAAAAAAATTGTGAGTCATCTGGATTTTTTTCATAACTTGCGAAATTTGTCAATTTTAGAAAAAACTGTTTATTTTTTAAATAATCTGAAAAAATGTCTACATATTGATGTTAAAAATAACTTTTATCTAAGTTATTTCTTCTGAAAAAATTTATTTCACTAAAATTATCACAAAACTTCCCAATTTTCAATAAAAACGTTTATTTTTCAAAAAAATTGATAAAAGTCCTACAAATCCTCCTTTATGTTAAAAATAACTATAACTAATTATTTTCCTGTGAAAAAAATTATTTCACTCAATTTTCGCAATAAATCACCTACAAAACAATTCAAAATAATGAAAGCTGACTTCTGGGATTCACCTGAACGCTTTTTTTATAGGAATACGTAATTTTAGCCAATTTAAAGTTTAATTAATCCTGAGTATATTCCCTCAAACCAATTGTCATGTGTTTTTAAAATTTAGCTTAAATCAACTTTTTTATCAAAAACGCGAATTACTCGATTTCATCACTTATTCAATTTATTGTACTGTATTTCATAAAATACTGACCCGATTTAAATTATTCCAGAAGCATTCGATTCAGTATTTGAATAGCTTTCATTTGAAGTATAAATATTATCGGGAACTATAAAATTCTGTTTAGCACGGGCGCTCAAAAACACATTTTGGTCGGTTTATTTATTACTACTAATTTTAAAAAGTGGAAAAAAAAAACATTTTTTTCTTGAAGAAATAAATTGCTCACATTATTTCTAATGTTAATAGGAGTATTTGTGAATTTTTTAAAAATGTTTACAAAATTAAAATTTGGGAGTCAAATCTGGATTTTTTCCATTCAAAACAAATTACAAATTTTGTAAGGGGTAGCCTTACAAAATTTGTCAATTTTCAATGAATATTTTCTTTTCTTAAAAAAATCTTTAAAAAATCCTACATATTCTTCTTGGTGTTGGAAATAACTTTATTTAATTATTTTCCTCTGAAAAAATTAATTTCACTAAAATGTTCGCAATAAATCACCTTAAAAATGATTAAATTAAATTAAATTTTGCTGACTTCTAGCATCCACCCCAAACACACTTCTCCTGATATAAATAAATATGTAGTTTTAACCAATTTATTTATTTATTCATTCATAAACGGGATCCATATACAAAACGAGACTACAGTTCGTGATTCTTAAAACTAACAAAAGTACATCTAAGCCTAAAGTATTAAAAATTTAAAGCTTATTTAATCCTAAATACATTCTCTAAAAAAATAATTTTCATGTGTTTTCAAAATTTCACTTTACATCAACATTTATTCTTTAGTAACTACTTTTAACGAGACAGTTTTCTGGGCATTCTTTTGAGCAATAAAACCTAATATACGCAAAATTAATTTGAACCATAATCACAGTTTCAGTTTAAAAATCACTGACATTAAAAAGTAGCAATCGCAAGTAGCAACGTGATTCAAAAGTAGCAGTTATGCCCATCTCTAATACCTGCACTTTATACATCAAATTACAGCGAAAACGGGGCACTAAATTATGTTTATTTTCGATATCTTGACTCCTTGAGAATGACGACTCAAAGTTAAAACTAGTTGGATCTAAAAAGTGAAATTTAACCAAGTGTTTACTTTTTCATGTTTATTTCTTAATATAAAGAACATTTAACATCAAGAAAAATTGAGTTTGTCAATAGTTTGCAGAATATTTACAAAAAATAAAAACGAATTAAAATTATTATCGACTTTCTGTAAAAATTTAGTCTCATTAAGACAGGTCTCCAAATATTCATTAAAGTAGTTGTTGTTTCAATGTTAGTTAGATCTAAACTTGAATACGGCTCTATTATTTGGAATCCTATATATGAAAAATGGTCGTACAAAATTGAAATGGTACAGAGTAAATTTTTGAGAATTGTTAATTTTAAATTGGGTTACCGTAGAATTGACTTTAGCCATTCGAATATGTTAACTCTTCTGAATTTAAAACCATTAAAAACTAGGCGAATAGTAATTGACGTAAATTTTGGTTTCAGACTTATTAATGGGCTTGTTGATTGTAACTATCTGTTATATTCACTTCAATTTAATGTATCAAGAAATACGAGATTCAAAGATTTGTTCAGACTACCATTTCATAATACGAATTATGGTTTAAATAACCCAATAACAAGAATCATGAGAAATCTAAATGTAATTTCTGCGAATTATAATTTGAATATTTTTAATGAACCGATTGAACAATTTAGGAGACGGTTGAATCATCTTGATGTAACCATTTGTATATGATTTGATAAAAAAAAATATATATATATTAGTATAATTATTCGGTTATGTATTTTGCGTGATTTAATTAATGGGGATATTGGTGTGTGTAGGTGTGTGTATGTATGTATGTGTGTATGTATGTATGTATGTATATATGTATGTATGTGTGTATATATATGTATGTATATATATACATATGTGTATTTATTTTTAGTATACTCTTTTTAATTTTAATATTTTTATTTTTTGTATTTGCAGCAATATTATTTATTTAAATATTTACTATTATAAGTTAGATTTGTTTATTTTTTGTAAAAGGAGATTCCGTTTAATAAAGAAACAATTAAAACAATATTTGGAGACTTGTCTCAATAAGACTAAATTTTTGCAGAAAGTCAATAATAATTTTAATTCGTTTATATATCATGTTTATTTCGATTTTTATATGAGGGGTCCATCAGCGCCCTCATACAAAAATAGAAATAATAACTTTGCATCCGGGTGCTTTCTATCCCCGGGCCTTCCCAGAGTCTGTGTATTTATTAGAGATTCTTGATCTACCATTATTGATTACAGTTGTTTTAATTGTTGAGGTGGAAAGCAGTGCCGGCAAGGAAAAGAGAAGACCCAGAAAAAAAAAAGGAAAAAACAAACGAATTCTTCAAAGTCGCGGCTTGATCGATTGCTTAGGAATGCGCGCGCCCTCTATCGCACTTAATCAAAGCCGCCTCAAAACAAATGCGATTTTTCTTTTTCGCTTTTATATAAAGGATTTTTTGCCGGAGCCACGCAACCGCCTGAAAAAAAAAGCGGGGGCCACGGTTAGTCTCCGGAGCTCCGGGCCGATTTATCAGGCCGTCCCTTTTTGCCGCCGCGAGACGCTTTTTAATATAACCCGATTGAAAAGTTTCGCAGGAGGGAAAAGCCCCTGGAAATCGTCATTAAGCGATGGTCTTTAGCCGCGCGCACTTTTATACAGTATACACGAAAAGGGACGAAACGGAAAAACCAGCCATCTATATGTGTAACCATTTCCTCTCAGCCCGTGCGCTTTCATGTTTGGTCGTTGGCATTTTTCAAGCCCCGGCCCCGAGGACAAACGTCTTCCCATCATGCGGCGTCTTTAATCTCCCGTTTAATATTTCATGTTTTTACCGCGATGTTGAAAAACACGATAATTGCCATCGACTAATGTACGTGCGCTCGAGGAACATTTATATTGATGCCCCCATAAAAATGCTGGATAAATGACAACCTATAAATTTTTACTTTGTGTATCTGTTGGGTCAACAATTTGTTTATTTTGCGTTCGCGTCCTTCTTTTTTTAATCAAATCCATGCGTCATCTTTATTAATCGGCACGCATCCATTCATTCCCTCTAATCTAATTAACACGAACTCACTTTTTCACCATTCGAAATATTCTACGCTTTCCCCGTATTTTTTTCCACACTATTATTTTATACACTCACGTAATTCATTTAAATAAGCATCTGATAATTAGAGGTGATTCATTTTCATAAATTACACGGTGATTATCGTTATGAATTTAAAGCCGACCACTGAATTCAAATGTGTGTGGGGGGTAACACTCACGACTTTATGCCACTAATCTTCTTTTAATCCCACAAATTAGTTTTATGTAGTATGTGTATTTTGTAGAACATAGAAAAGTGTATAAGTATCTAACATAATAAAGTATACATACAGGGTGTCTACGCTAAACCGTTCGTTAACAGTTTATATAGTTGCCGTTGCACTAAAAATTTGAAAAAAATCCTTGTCATGTGGTTAAATCAGTTCTCCTTATGTAAAATATTTTCAACTTTATATCACTTCCGGTTCCACCGGAAGTAGCACCAAATTTGTTATTTTAGAAATATATTTTTTCTTGAAAACTATAAGAGATAAGTGTACATATGTTCGAATAAAATATGTTGTAATTTAAATGAGGAACCCAAAAAATTACTAATATATAGGGTATATTAGTAATTTTTTGGGTTCCTCATTTAAATTACAACATATTTTATTCGAACATATGTACACTTATCTCTTATAGTTTTCAAGAAAAAATATATTTCTAAAATTCTGACCTCTAAAAGGCATATATATTTACAGACATTCGTTGTTTTTTAAAATTGTTAAAATAGAAGCTTAAAACGAGTGTTTCCACTCCCAGATTAAGCATGAAGAAAAATTTCGAGTTTAGAAAAGCCTGAAAATTTGGTTTGGTCGCTCCGCGAAGCGGAGCGGCCAAACCAAATTTTCAGGCTTTTCTAAACTCGAAATTTTTCTTCATGCGCCAGGCGCGTAAAACACTGATTTAACTTGAAGTTCAAAATACACAACTTCAGCAAATTGCTTTAGTCGTTTATTTTAAACTTCACAATATGTCAGTGTTTTAAACGCGTGGCGCATGAAGTAAAATTTCGAGTTTAGAAAAGCCTGAAAATTTGGTTTGGTTGCTCCGCGCTACGCAACCAAACCAAATTTTCAGGCTTTTCTAAACTCGAAATTTTACTTCATGCTTAGTCTGGGAGTGGAAAACACTTGTTTTAAGCTTCAATTTGAACTATTGTGTACAGAAGTATTTATTTAATAAGGAAATCACAAATATTGATAAAGGCAAAAATTAAACATTTACGTCTGTTTGTAATTCAAGTCCATTCATAATAATTAGATTTTATTTTTCTAAAGTCAAAGCAAAGTTTGATAAATCACAGAAAATTAAGAAATCTACGAAATTTATTTTTTTAGGTCTCGTGCTAGGCACAATTCAAGAGAGTAAACAAATATTCATATATCAGTTTAAATCATTTTTAATCTTAAATCGAAAATTTTATGAAGAAATTAAAATAATTGGAAATTTAAAAAAATAAAGCACTTTGAATATAATAATCGAGAATTTGTGCTTTTTCTAATAAACAGTCGATTAACACTTAAATTTAAAGAATAATTAAAATTTGTTTTAAAAAATAGATGAAGAATTAAATTAGCTTTAAATTTATGTTAATTGCTTGTTTCTATTATAAAAATTGTATTCGTGGTGGAAGCGCAAATTTGGAATTTCATCCATTTGCCAGTTTTCATTTGATTCAAAATAGCCAAAATTTTAGTGAAATATTTTTTTCTGCAAGAAAAGAATTATCTGAAACTTGTTTTAACATCATACAGAATATCTGGAATTTTTTTATTATTTTTTTTAATTAAAATTTGAAATCAAAAATTGTAATTTTTGCAAGGAAAAATCGCGATTTTTACACATTTTTTTTATTTTTAGAAAAATCCTAGTAAAATCTCAGGTAGTCTTATCAATATTAGAAGTAATGTGCTTTGTTTATTTTCTCAATAAAAGAATATTTTAGCAACTTTTTTCACTATTAAAAATCACAGAAAATTAATAAATCTACCAAATTTAATTTTTGAGCGCTCGTGCTAATCACAATTTTGGAGAGTAAACAAATATTTGTATATGAATGTAAAGCTCTTTTAGCCCTCAATCGAATCATTTTTAAAGGAATTAATTTAAGTGGATATTTTATAAAATATAACACTTTGAATACAATAAGCAAAAAAATGAAGAAATGTGCTTTTTCGAATAAACAGTCTATTAACACTTAAACTTGAAAAACAAATAGAATTTGTTTCAAGGAATTGGATTCGGGAATAAATTAGCTATAAATTGTTGTTAAATATTTGTTTCTATCATAAAAATTGTATTCGTGGTGGAAGCGCAAAGTTGGAATTTCATCTATTAAACAGTTTTCATTTTATTTATATCAGACCAAATTTTAGTGAAATATTTTTTTTTCGCAAGAAAATAAATACCTAAAGCTTGTTCTAATATCAAAGAGAATATCTGAAATTTGTTTCAATTTTTTTTTTTTTAATAAAAATTTGTAATCGAAAAATCGTAATTTTTGTAAGGGTATGGAAATATAGCGATTTTTACACATTTTTTTTTATTTCTAGAAAATCGCCAATAAAATTCCAAGCAGTCTTATCAGCATTCGAAGTAATGTGCTCTATTTATTTTCTCAATAAAAACATATTTTAGCAACTTTTTTCACTTTTGGATATCACAGAAAATGAATGAATCTACCAAATTTTATTTTTGAGAGCTCGTGCTAAGCACAATTTTAGAGAGTTAGCAAATATTTGTACACCATTGTAAAGCTGTTTTAATCTTCAATAGAATACTTTTTTAAGAAATTAATTTAATTGGATATTTTATAAAATAAATCACTTTGAATACAATAAGCGAAAAAAGTCGGAAAATGTGCTTTTTCTAATAAAAAATCGGTTAACAGTTAAGTTTGTAATTAAAATAGAATTCGCTTTAAAGGAATGGATTTACAATTAAATTAGCTTTAAAGTAATGCTGACTGCTTATTTTTATCATAAAAATTGTATTCGTAGCTGAAGCGCGAAGTTGGAATTTAATTTGTTAGCTCGTGCTAAGCACAATTTTAGAGAGTTAGCAAATATTTGTACACCATTGTAAAGCTGTTTTAATCTTCAATAGAATACTTTTTTAAGAAATTAATTTAATTGGATATTTTATAAAATAAATCACTTTGAATAAATAAGCGAAAAAAGTCGGAAAATGTGCTTTTTCTAATAAAAAATCGGTTAACAGTTAAGTTTGTAATTAAAATAGAATTCGCTTTAAAGGAATGGATTTACAATTAAATTAGTTTTAAAGTAATGCTGATTGCTTATTTTTATCATAAAAATTGTATTCGTAGCTGAAGCGCGAAGTAGGAATTTAATTTGTTTAACAGTTTTTATTTGATTTAAAACAGTTCAAATTTCAGTGAAATAATTTTTTCTGCAAGAAAATAATTATCGAAAACTGGTCTCAACATCAAAGAGAATGTCTGAATTTTTTTTCAAATTTTTTTAAAAATAATATTTTCTTATCAAAAAATCGAAATTTTTGTAAGGAAAAATCGCGATTTTTACACTATTTTTTTTTATTTTTAGAAAAATCCCAATAAAATCCCAGGCAGTCTTATGAACATTAGAAGTAATGTGCTGTATTTATTTTCTCAATAAAAAAATTTTCCGCAACTTTTTTCGCTTTTGAAAATTACAGGGAATTAATAAATGTACCAAATTTAGTTTTTGAGCGCTTGTGCTAAGCGCAATTTTAGAGTGTAAACAAATATTTGTACATCACTGTAAAGCGATTTTAATTCTGAATCGAATATTTTTTAAAGAAATTAATTTAAGTGAGTATTTTATAAAATAAAACCCTTTGAATACAATACGCGAAAAAATCGGAAAATGTGCATTTTCTTATAATCAATCAATTAACAGTTAAGTTTGAAACATAAATAGAGTTTGCTTTAAGGAAATGGATTTAGAATTGAATTGGCTTTAAATTGATGTTAATTACTTGTTTCTATCATAAACATTTTATTCGTGGTGGAAGCGCAAAGTTGGAATTTAATCTATTTAACAGTTTTTATTTGATTTAAAACAGCCCAAATTTTAGTGAAATAATTTTTTCTGCAAGAAAATAATTATCCGAAACTTGTTTCAGCATCAAATAGAATGTTTGAATTTATTTTCAACATTTTTGAAAAATTAACATTTGTTATCAAAAAATCGGATTTTTTTTAAGGGAAAATGGAAATATCGCGATGTTTACACATTTTTTTAATTTTTTTTTTAAATCCTAATAAAATTCCAGGCAGTCTTACCAACATTAGAAGTAATGTGCTGTATTTGTTTTCCAAATAAAATAATATTTTACCAACTTTTTTTGCTTGCGAAAATCACAGGAAATTAATTAATCTACTAAATTTAACTTTTGAGCGCTTGTGCTAGACACGGTTTTAGAGAGTAAACAAATATTTGTACATCACTGTAAAGCTGTTTTAATCCTAAATCGAATAAATTTTAAAAGAATTAATTTAAGTGAATATGTTTTAAAATAAACTACTTTGAACACAACAAGCGAAAATATCGAAAAATATGCTTTGTCTAATAAACAATCGATTAACAATTAAATTTGAAACATAAATAAAATTTGCTTTAAGGGAATGGATTTAGGATTGAATTAACTTTAAATTGGTGTTAATAACTTGTTTCTATTATACAAATTGTATTCGTGGTGGAAGCCTAAAGTTTGCGTTTTGTCTATTTAACAGTTTACTGAAATAATTTTTTCTGCGAGAAAATAATTACCTGAAACTTGTTCTAACATCAAAGAGATTATTTGATTTTTTTTGAAATTTTTTAAAAACAAAAATTTGTAATTGAAAAATCTCTCGTAAAAACATATCTGATTTTTTTTCAAATTTGTTTAAAAACAAAAATTTTTAATGGAAAAATCTCTTGTAGAATCATATCTCAATTTTGTTTCCAGTTTTTTTAAAAACAAAAATTTGTAATCGAAAAATCTCTTGTAGAAACATATCTAAAAATGTTGTCAAGTTTTGTTATTTGCTGATGATCTAAAGTTGTTTAGAGAAATACGCGATATCGGTGATTGTCTTTTACTTTAAAATGATCTTTCCTGCTTAGCTAGCTGGTGCATTTTAAACGGTCTCAGTTTTAATATTGACAAGTGTAAATCTCTAATTTTTTCACGTAAGATTGTAACATGCGATTTTAATTGCCATATTGATAACAAAATTGTTTTAAAAGTTAATATAATGAAAGACCTTGGGGTTTGGTTTGCCGCTAAACTCAGTTTCGAACATCATATTAATTTAATATGTTATCGCGCGGCTAAAATGCTAGTGTATATTAAACGTTAGTCTAGGGATCTGTCGGTATTGTCGTTTGAAATTGTATATTTTGCATGCGTTCGTTCGCATTTAGAATACACTTCATGTGATGGAGTCTGTATTAATAGATTGATATCAAACGTATTGAAGATGTTCAAAGCATTTTAGTCGAGACATAATAATGTAAATGTTAGCGTTGATTTTAATATTGATCAACTATGTTGCAGGCGGTACTTTGCTGATATGACATTACTTTACAAACTATTTAATGGGGACATCCAATGCCCGGCTCTTCCTTCTCGCATGTGTTTTTCTTTAAAATTTGATAATCGCTCATGTCGGAATCCGCCGCTTTTTCACTTACCGTTCCATAACACGAATTATGGCTTCCACACTCTGACTACGCGTCTTATGCGTACAGCAAATTCTTTTTAATTTATCCTCATTTTGATATTTTTTGTAATACAATTCCCCAGTTTATGAGGATTGTTAAAAGATTACTTTGTTGTCATTAATATTTTCGTTTCTATCTTAAGTATTGAATTGTTATTTTGTAAAATATTTTTATATTCTGTAAAATAGTACATCCGTAAATAAAGGTTTATTTCGATATTTGTTTTTGAGTTTCGTGAAGAGTATAATCATAAATAATTAACACTGTTGTATCCTTTCTTCACACTTTATTTTCTAATGGTTAGATATATATTTCAGGTTTATTTATTTTATTTATCAAGAATAATAACTATTGGAGAACTACTCGATTATTTTTCTCAATGGTTCCTTGAGTTAATTTCATAAAAAAAACACATAGGTTAAAGAAATGCTTACACCCATAATTACAAACCCATCCAACTACATTTTTCTTTTTCTTTTTGATTTATACCCGCATTATATGCAAACAGAAAACCCTCCACGTATCGATACACCATTTTAAAACTCTTCAGGTAGAGAAAAGATGAACTCGAGCCGGTGGGGCGTCCGTGTATTCCCCATTAAAATTCATTAATTCCCTTCCCATTAACTGCTTGTCATTTTGTTGTCGTGTTTGCGGTCGCTGGCCCTCTCAATTACCATTATTACCCCGTGTCTTTTCGGTTTCGTGTGAAACATTAACGGTGCATTCGCCATGTTTTAAAACTACCCCATTCGCGAAAGAAAAGAAAAGGGGGTAGTACGTATGAAAGAAGTGAGGATTTATTTTTTTTGTGTTTACGAGATTGTATTGTGAGAAGGTTTTGAGGTGCGGTTGTTTAAATGGCGATAAATTTAGGGGAATTTACTATACACCCCGTGGGTATGATAGACAAAAATAATATTATTCGAAAGTACTTGACGAGTTTAGTTTAGTTTAACATGTATATTAAATTTATTATTTTGTGTACAAATGGCCCCGATTATCTAATATTTTAATAAAACAATCATCGGCTAATTAATAGTTATTAGATTCTTAAAGCTCATTTAGACCTTTCTACAAATTCAACATTTGTGCTCCCAAAAATTTTCTACCAAATACCGACGAAATAACTGTAACTTTCTCTTATCAGTGATATTATTTATTTTATATTAAAATTATCCCTATCTGAATTCTCTTTTTGAAATGTTTTCGCGCTTATAGGGGTAGCTACTCGCAATTGGGAGTTACACGATGCAGCGCTAGATGTCGCCAGGAGGGCGATCCTCGAAATAAATCGCTCTTTCATCCTGTTCGCATCTTATCTCCACACTATGGAATAATATTATAAATAATTATGAGTGCAAAAATGAATGTAGTTTTCACCTGAGCAGGTGGAAGTCATTAATTGGAACCTGGTTGATGGTAGGTAGGTAGGTAGCGTGCTAGTTTGATACGGGGTAGCAATTTAAAACGGCCTATCTGTAAGATCTGGCTAACGAGGAATTATTAAGTTCGTAATACTGAGAGACTTGTTACGTATTTTTTTTTTTTTTTAGCTTTGTTGTGTTGGATTATTCATGGATACTTGTATGTATATTAAGCAGTTTATGAGATATTCCTCTTTTATTTATAATAATCTTTATTTACAGAAAAGCAAAACAAATAAACAAGAAAAGTGACACATCTGAAAAATATCTATTTTTCAGGAGAATAATTTCAATATAATGTTGTTGTGCATTTTGTTATCGTATGTTTAATTAAAAAAAATCTCTAGAGTGCCGTGATTTAATCTTTTTTTAAATTTAAGTTGGCTACACGCCTTAAGAAGTGACATATAAAGCGTCAGGCATAATATTTATTATGTATAATTTCAGAGTTGCCAACTTATAATATTTTCCATGGCACTCTAGAGGTTTTTTTTTATTGAACATACGATATTAAGTTATAAAACGAACTTATTCTAGAATGTTCACCAGAGACAACAGTTGGGTGTTTACTGCCAAATGTTGGGGAATTCTCTGATGATCGGACTGTTAATCGTGAACGTGTTTGGGATTTTTGCAATCGTACAATCGGTCGGTCTACCGGAATACCGTTTATTAGATACCAACATACATCACAAACAAATCCAAACATGTTGAATGTTGAAAGTTTTGATGAACGGGCCCATTATTAACTTGACCAACAGTGACGTTTGTTCTGAGTGAGGGTCATACATTTTTTCGCATGGCATATGGTCTTTTCACCAACTATTTTATAAACTATCTTTATGTCATTTTTTCTGATAAAGTCTTTTTGTGAACATTTTACCTTATTTAACTCAAAAAAGAGGATTTTCGAGCTGTGTTACTTTTTTTGTGTAAATAAAGGGTGTCTTAAAATGATCTGACATTTTAAATTGCGTGCCATTTTTTTTTGTGGCGAACATAGAGTACTAACCTTTGACAACTGGCATCAAGAAATATTTAGGTTTAGTCATAACTAATTACACGATCGAGCAACGCCTAGAAATTGTGAGAATTCATTACAAAAATGGTGAAAATTTTGCAGAGACGGTTCGAATAGTCCGCACGTCTTTTGGTCATCATAACGCACCATCTCGCAACACTGTGGTGCATTTAATAAAAAAAATTGAGGTTAGTGGTTCAATTCTAACCGCGAAAAGCAGTGCGGTCGGTCGATTGAAAACATAACCGCAGTGAGCGCGAGTGTTGACGAAAGTCCTTCCACCTCGATTCGCCATCGTGCTCAGCAATTGGACGTTTCAAGATGCTCTGTACAGCGAATTTTGACTAAAGATCTGCATTTGCATGCTTACAAGATCCAATTGATACAAAACCTGCAAAAAGCAGACTATGCGCAGCGCTGTACATTCCAAAATTTTATAGTGGAGCATCAACAAATCGTTGGTGATTTTCGAAGAAAGTCATCTTCAGCGATGAGGCGCATTTTCAACTTAATGGCTACATAAATAAACAAAACTGTAAAATTTGCTTTGCTTTCAATGCATCCACCATGAGTCACTGTTTGGTGCGGATTTTGGGTTGGAGGAGTGATTGGGCCGTACTTTTTCGAGAATGCTGCGGGAAATGCGGTTACCGTCAATGGTGTTCGTTATCGTGACATGATAACCAACTTTTCATGGAATAAATTGAACGGCATGGACTTGGTAGACATATTCTTTCAACAAGATGGTGCAACTTGCCACATTGCGAACGAAACGTTGCAATTATTGCAACCAAAGTTCCATGGTCGTGTTATTTCGCGCCGCGGCGATGTGGATTGGCCACCAAGATCGTGCGATTTGACGCCTTTAGACTTCATTCTTTGGGGTTTTCTAAGAGGAAAAGTGTATGCCAATGATTCACAGACCATTCCGGAGATTAAGGAAGAAATTAGACGCACCATTAATGAAATTAGTCAGTAATTATGCCAAAATGTCATTGAAAATTTTGCCAAAAGAATGACCGTTTGCAAACGGTCTTATAATTACTGTTGAATATTATTAAGTTTAAATGTGCATTCTTAAGATTACATGAATTTAATTTCTATGTATATATATATATATATTTTTTGTATATTGTTTACTGATACTCTTTCTTTTGTGTATATTTTGTAATAGAAGATTATCCGTCAAGAAACTAAACTAAACAAGGTCGAGGCGCCCATTTATCGGATATTGTGTTCCACACATAACCTCCATGTTTGTACCTTATATTAAAATAAAAACATTCGTACTTTTCCAATAAATAATATGTTTTATTAATAAATTAAAACGTCAGGTTATTTTGAGACGCCTTTTATAACAGTAGAACCCTTAACTTTGTTTAACCACATTTATTTTAAATTGTACAGTCACTATAGTTTCGACTACAAGCTGGTCATTATCAAAGAAAGCAAAATGTATGTTTGTATGATGATCTGTGTAATTATAAAAAAATCAACAAGAAACGATTTCAAGGACTTTCGTTTTTTTCAATTTTAATTAACTTACTCGAATATTAATTTTAGAATATAGGTGTGGGCAAGTTTTCGAAGATATAACAAATCGCTCACGCATTACCGAAGCAATTAACCAAAGCGGAGGTGTTTAACTACAAGCCCCGTTAAATCCCATTATAGCTGATTGCAAGTACCAGTAATTGCCGTTTTTTGTTCAAACCGGGTGGCTCTGACTTCTTATTTTAATTACCAGCGTGGTCGAAATTGACATGTACTTAAGCCAGTGGTAAATGGGCGTAGCGTAATTTTTCCTTCTTTATTATTATTATTTTTTGGCTCCGTGGGTCGCCATCGCGTCTTATGTGGATGTTAATAAATTACAACCGTATCCGAGTGAGAGGAAAAAATGATAAATGATTCTGGCTTGGGCGCATGCGCGACCGGCGTTAACGTTAAGAATAATTGATGAGGCTTTGGCGCGAGATGATGCACACACATATAGGGAAATATGACTTATTTATAAATCAAGCTGAAACTGATAGTCCGACAATGGAATAAAATATGATGCATCTGGATAGTTGCGTACAGCATTTTTCAGTTTATTGATCTAAAGTAAATATGTTTTTAATAAATTATACCCACTTTATGCATATATCCAGGCAGAGTTGTTCCGAGTACAAGTAAAATGTACTCGAGTATTGAACACAAGTACTCAACGCAAATTGTACTTGAGTACTAAGTATAAGAACTTAATTACGCGTACTTAAGTACTTATATAAGTACTAAGTACATTGAGTGACTAAGAAATGTTATAATAAATGAAAACTACTGTTGTTAATGACATTACAACCATTGTAGATTAGATAACCACCAACAAATAAATGTCAAAACCATAACTAAATTATTTTATTTTTCGGTCAGTAGTATTATATCACATGTTCAATAAAATAAAATCTCTAGAGTGCTATGGAAAATATTGTAGGTAGGCAACTCTGAAGATATATATTATAATTATTATATATTTAATTGATGAGGCGGATACATGATGAAACTCCATAATACTATTTGAAATAAAACAACGCAGTTGGGAGGGTTTCACTTTTATTGTTGAACACTGCAACATGTTTCACCACACAGTGGCTTCATCAGGCAGATGAAATAATGATTTTACAAAGTGCAGGTAAAAGCTTATATACTAATGCAATTAAATTAATAGAAGGGGGGGGGGGGGGGTAATGAGGTAATTAGGCTGAAACTAATACAAACAATTTTGAGCGACTAAATATTGATTAGGGGTGAATTATTTACTTCTATTTGGTCATTTAATAGAATACCTTTTATGTTATATTTATTAATTTCTAATTCTTCTAATAAGTTTAATTTACGACTTTTGTTACATTCGTGCAAAATTTTGAATTTAGGGTTGAAGTTATGTTGGTATTCGATTAAATGATCTGCCTGATGAAGCCACTGTGTGGTGAAACATGTTGCAGTGTTCAACAATAAAAGTGAAACCCTCCCAACTGCGTTGTTTTATTTCAAATATTATAATTATTATGTCTGACATTTTATGTCAATTCCTGAAGCGTGTAGCTCATCTAAATTATAAAGAAAATTAAATCATGGCACTCTAGAGGTTTTTTTATTGAACATACGATATTTTATTATATTGGCGCGTAGCGACTAGAAGTCATTATCAAGGAATTGCTGTATCCTTGATAAGAACTTATAATCAAAACTAGTCGGAAAGTTGAATAAAATCAGTGAAACAATACCAATAGCAAGTGATTTAATTAATAGTTTATAGTTTAAAACGTTTTACCATGGGTTAAGTAAAAAATTAATTAAAGATATCTAATAGTTATTCTTAAGCACTTATGTTTGTACGTATCATTAGGTATCAGTGCATCTTAGATCAAACTAAATTAACAACCACAACTCGCCATCCACACACAAGGTCCATCATACCAGCTTTATAAAGCGAAGCCAATTAAAAATTAAAATTTGGCGTGCCTTCGAAAGGAAAAGAAAAAAATGTTAAAGGAAGAAAAAAAGCGATACAAAACGCCGAGTCGAGGAGGGTTCGAAAATTACATCGGCATTTAATAATTTAGCGGCATTCCGCAATTACCGGACCCTCGCATGCTAATTAAGCTCTCAGACCGTGCAATTAGCATAATTGCAATTCACTGTTATAAATTGTTTACGGCGATATCGGCGGACGGACAGAAATTCGTCCTCCCCAGATCGCCCGCCGGCCAAACGCCAGGAAGCTCGAAATTAAAACGGCCAATTACTCTAATGACTAATTGCCTACCGGATAATTATTAATTCTCATCAATAGTTTTTATACGTGTACATTTAAGGAATTAGACTAACTAGTTTTATTCATTGAATAGATTAATAGTATTACGTTTTTATTTTCCTGATTGTTTTCAGTAAAACACCTGCTGACGAGAAATAAAAAAACGATGGTATTAAACTTAATAAAGATGATTAGGACACTTAAATTTTGTTTGTATAACTGACATTTTTATTGTGACTCTAGTTACAACTTTACCATGTCGTTATCAAACTATAATGGCAATGACAAGTTAAAGTTGTCGAAACTATAGTCACAATAATGATGTATAACAAGATTCTACTAAGTAGAGAACAGAGCTGGGATAAATCCTCAAAAACAGGATTCGAATCACGAATCCGAATCACCTAATATGATTCGAATGACGAATACTCGAATAAAGGATTCGTAAGTGAAAAAAATAATTCGAATCAAAGATTCGAATCCTCATTTTTGAATCACGGATATAAATCCTTTAAAAATAAATTTGAATCTATTATTTGCAACCAGTTATATTTTATTCCATCAGTTTCTATTAACAAAAATGTTCATTTACCGACTAAATATCTGATTTCATAATGATTTTAATTAATGATGATATATGTGTTATTGAACTTCATTTTAAATCTGTTTTATACGCGTGGCGCATGAAGTAAAATTTCGAGTTTAGAAAAGCCCCGTGAAAATTTGTCTCGGGTCGCTGCGCGACCCTCGACAAATTTTCTACGCGGGGCTTTTCTAAACTCGAAATTTTACTTCATGCTTAGTCTGGGAGTGGACAACACTCGTTCTTACAAGTTTCAAATTAAAGGATCACTCTAGATTACTAAGTTTATTACCATTTTAGAAAGGCTACAGCTCGAAGGACCAACCATGGTCTTCGGAGACCGAAGGACTACAGGGAATCGAAGTTTATTCACAAGAAAACAACGAATATCTGAAGGTTTACAGCATGGATAGGAAAGAAAACATCCAATTTTGAAAAAATATCGAAGTTGGGTTGGTTTTCAGTGCATTTTTAACTTCACTTTAAATCAGTGTTTTATACGCGTGGCGCATGATGTAAAATTTCGAGTTTAGAAAAGCCCCGCGAAAACTTGTCTCGGGTCGCTGCGCGACCCTCGTCAAATTTTCTACGCGGGGCTTTTCTAAACTCGAAATTTTACTTTATGCTTAGTCTGGGAGTGGACAACACTCGTTTGAATTTTAAATTTAACTCTTTTAAAAAATCGACGTATGTAATATAATAAATCATTCATCGAAATCATAGAAAAAGATGCAAAATTTTACCTAAAAGTAACTTTTAGAGTTAACTTTATAATTTGCTCCTCAGCTATTAATGGGTGAATATTCTATTCCTAAAAAAAAACGTTTTTATTTAATATTAAAGTTGCATTTAATACAATAAAAACTGTGAATAAATCGACATAAATCTAGAAATATCGAAAATCTCGACATGTAGAAAATCTTGACGGTCCACTCCCAGACTAAGCATGAAGTAAAATTTCGAGTTTAGAAAAGCCCCGCTTAGAAAATTTGTCGAGGGTCGCGCAGCGACCCGAGACAAATTTTCACGGGGCTTTTCTAAACTCGAAATTTTACTTCATGCGCCACGCGTATAAAACACTGATTTAAAGTGAAGTTCAAAACGCACTGAAAACCAACCCAACTTCGATATTTTTTCAAAATTGGATGTTTTCTTTCCTATCCATGCTGTAAAGCTTCAGATATTCGTTGTTTTCTTGTGAATAAACTTCGATTCCCTGTAGTCCTTCGGTCTCCGAAGACCATGATTGGTCCTTCAAGCTTTTCCTTTGTAAAATGGTAATAAACTTAGTAATCTAGAGTGATCCTTCAATTTGAAACTTCTAAGAACGAGTGTTGTCCACTCCCAGACTAAGCATGAAGTAAAATTTCGAGTTTAGAAAAGCCCCGCGTAGAAAATTTATCGAGGGTCGCGCAGCGACCCGAGACAAATTTTCACGGGGCTTTTCTAAACTCGAAATTTTACTTCATGCGCCACGCGTATAAAACACTGATTTCAAGTGAAGTTAAAAATATACTATTATCGTTGGATATTTTTCATGGTTAAGTAACCAAATATGCATTCACAAATATTTGAATTATTCGAAAATTTATATATTTATATTCAAATATGAATAATTTAGTGATTTAAATATTCATTTTAGAATATTTAACTATTTGAATTAATCGAATTCGAATCCCAGCCTTAATAGCGATGATTCGAATTATTTAGGAGGATTTGAATCCGTGTATGAGGATTCGATTCCTTTTATAAGGATTCGAATCCTTTTATAGGAATTCGAATCCTTTTATAAGGATTCGAATCCTTTTATAAGAATTGGAATCCTTTTATAAGGATTCGAATCATCTACGTCTGGATTCGAATACGAATCCTTTTAAAAAAATGTAACGAATCCGGATCACGAATCCGTTTACACTAAAGTATTCAAATACCTCTTTTAAATCCTGTAAAAGAATTCGAATCCGGGAATCGAATCCTGAATGATTCGAATCCTGCCCAGCTCTGGTAGAGACCTAAATCTGCCTCTAAGAATCCAACTACTTCGATAATATGTATTGTCCATCTTATTATACGGCGTAGAGGCATGGACTATTAACAACGACTAAATAAAACGTCTAGAGGATTTCGAGATGTGGTGTTGTAGAAGAATTTTGAGAGTCTCCTGGATGGATAAGATGCCCAACTCGGATATACTTCTAGGCCTAAGCAAGAGCTCTGAAATTCTAAACACTTCGGAAATGTGAAATATTTCGGAAATGTGATGAGGGAAAAAAGTATAGATTGCTATAGAATATCATGCAAGGAAAAATAGCAGGCGGACGCACTCCAGATAGAAGAAAGAACATCGTAGATGAAGAACCTACGCGATTGGTGTGGTGTAAATACAAGCACGCTATTTAGAATAGTCGTGAAAAAAATACAGGTAGCCATGATTGTAACCAATGTTCTAAAAGGATTTTGGTACATGAAGGATAAGGTTCCCTTCACAAGAATCTCCCTTAATTTTATTAAATTCTGGTGAGACTTTGCTATTTGTATTTTTACAAAATTCTTATCACAGTGTTTGTCATATTTTTGCTTCCAATTTATCAATGAATTTATCATGATTAACATGTATAACGTAGTAGAAGCCTCCACAATACAGAATCCAATTTATCAATTTTGTTTTTTCTTTATATGAAAGCAAAGTTTATTCATTTGTCTTTAATCTCTATCACTGTTTTTATAATTAGTTGATAGATTGAAATTAATATTGTGTTTATTATTACAATTTTATAATATCCCACTAAGCAAAAAACAAACAAATAACGTTATATTAGCATTGTAGCAACATTAAACGTTGTTTTAATGTTCTCGAAACATTACTTAAATGGATTTGCTCAGAGGGATTATTTTACATATAGGATTTTTTTCTTTAAGTATAAATATCCTGATTTGTAAATTTTCAAAGTATAAATATCCTGATTTATAAATTTTCAAAGTATTAATATCCTGATTTGTAAATTTTCAGGCATTCTATGTTTTTAACAAGCGTTCAATTTGAAGCTTCAAACGAGTGTTTCCACTCCCATGAAGTAAAACCAAATTTTTAGGCTTTTCCAAACTAATTTAAAGTGAAGTAAATTTCAAAGTGTTTAATACTGATTTACAGGTTTATTTTTAATTTCACAATATTTCAGTGTACAATACGCGTGGCGCATGAAGTAAAATTTCGAGTTTAGAAAAGCCTGAAAATTTGGTTTGGCCGCTCCGCACTTCGCGCTACGCGACCAAACCTAATTTTCAGGCTTTTATAAACTCGAAATTTTACTTTATGCTTAGTCTGGGAGTGGAAACATTCGTTCGAAACTTCAATTGAACGCTTTTGAAAAAAACCAATGAATGCCTTGAATGTTACCTTCACATCGCGCCCCTAGCTATAGCCATGTCTTTGAGGTCTTTGAGGAGGTAGCAATTTCTATGATATTTCAAACATACGTACTGAAAAAGCAATCTCTATGAGAATCAACACAATTACCTAGTTAAATCCAAAACAAATGAACGTATATAAAAACCGAAGGTCATTTACAAATCACAATAATAACCATCCCATAACATTAAATTACGCAACATTACATATTTTTTATATGCTCGGCATTTAAAGTACAAAACACATTTTAAACGCGAGCCAATTTGATTACTATCTACGCTCATGCGTTTCCTGTTGTATTAATGTTGAAATAAATTGAAACCACTGTACTTTTTCCTCAATCAATCCTATCTACAAAAAATACTTCTAAACTCGTCCCTATTTCCTGCCATCGAGCAATAAACACCTTGTTAATACTTATGCATTTCGCTCGTGTTTATGTTAATTGGGCGCTCTCGGGATTTTTTTTGTTTTTTTTTGTGAATCGTTACGACCGCGCGATTATCGTAATTAAATCTAAGTGGGACTGGTTCACGGTTGTAAAATTGGTGAGTAATTTTGATTATTATTTTGTTCTTTTACGGTTGCGTGGAGTTCTTCGGTTTCTATTGAGTGCTCGTTACCGCGAGGGAGAAATTAGTGGGTCTTATAGGTGTATTTTTTGAAATAATCGGGTATTATACGAAAATTGTATGGTTTTCGTTTCGAACAACGGTACTTTCGACATTGTATTCAAGCAAATTAAGTACAGTTTTGGTTAATCATATGATTGCAACAAGTACTTTGAACCGAGTTCTGTTCTAAACTGAGTAGAAAGTGACATTGGAACCACATAAACAATGTCATTTCAAACTCTTGTACAATTGGTATTGGTATTAGCCCGGGAAGTAGTTGTTTCAATGAGTGTTTGATATAGTCTTTGTAAGACTAACTTGTTGTAGATTGCGAAAAGGATCGCACTTTTAATGTTTGAAGTATTCTGCAACCAAGAATTGGCAATTTCATTTATATTTATGTTTGAACGGTAACGTGACCGCCAGTCTAAGGTGTCAAATTGTTTAGAGGGAATGGCAAAGCTATACTGATGAGAGATAAATCTCGAAACGCGTCTATAGATGGCCTGAATAATTTGACCTAAATTGTTACATTTGCAGTAGGTTACTGTATGTAACAGCAAACACTTGTTGTATAATTCAATGTCCGTCGGGGTATTAGCCCGGGAAGTAGTTGTTTCAATGAGTGTTTGATATAGTCTTTGTAAGACTAACTTGTTGTAGATTGCGAAAAGGATCGCACTTTTAATGTTATTGGTATTGTTATTATTTCACTGATTTTATTTAACTTTCCGACTGTCCGATTTTATTTCAGTTATAAGTCCTTATCAAGGATACAAGAATTCCTTGATAATGACTTCTAGTCAGAACTAATCGGAAAGTTAAATGAAATCATCAGTGTAACAATACCAATTAATAGATTATAACTATTAGGCAGTTGAAAGCAGTCGCGGTTCGTGAGAATTTTAATTGATGGCGCTGCAGGCAAACATATAAATAATGTTTCTTTCAAGTATACATATTCCGATGCGTATGTATTTTAAAGCATTCATTGTTTCTTTTAATGAGTTCAATTTGAAATCACAAACGAGTGTTTCCACTCCCAGACTAAGCATGAAGTAAAATTTCGAGTTTAGAAAAGCCCTAAAATTTGGTTTGGTCGCGTAGCGCGTAGCGCTACGCGACCAAACCAAATTTTAAGGCTTTTCTAAACTCGAAATTTTACTTCATGCGCCACGCGTATAAAACACTGATTTACTGTGGAGGTTAAATATACACAGGGATTTTTTCTTTTAAGTATACTTTTATATAACATTTAGTAGTTTTTTGCCGTCAAGTTATTAAAAACTTCTATAAACTTTTGGGGAAAGCGGCAGAATTCAAAAAATTATAATTCTATTTTTTAGCAGAACTTTATTTTAATTAGCCAATATTTCGCTATACATTTGTCAGCTTCTTCAGGGCAAAGTTTAAACTAAAATAAATAAATACAATGATATTTTTTTAAGAGATACACAAAGTTAAGAAGAGAAAAAGAGAGAACACATTATACTTTTATATATTATATATATTTAAAATATATACAGTGATTTCTTTCTTTTTAAGTATACTTTCACACATTCCATATAAACATTAAACAATTAATGAACATGTAATCAAACCTAAGTCGAAGTATATTTTGAACTTAACTTTAAACCAGCGTTTTATACGCGTGGCGCATGAAGTAAAATTTCGAGTTTAGAAAAGCCTGAAAATTTGGTTTGGCCGCTCCGCGCTTCGCGCTACGCGACCAAACCAAATTTTCAGGCTTTTCTAAACTCGAAATTTTACTTCATGCTTAGTCTGGGAGTGGAACACTCGGTAAAAGCTTCAAATTGACATTTTTATAAAAGCAACTAATTCCTGAAAATGTAATCATCACGAGATGTATACTTAAACAAATATATAATCTGTATACTTGTTGTATCACTTATTGCGGCAATAAACATCATTATTATTATTTGAATTAAATTTAAAAGGAAAATTCTTTGTATATAATGATATATATTTATACATAAGTAGGGAATAATGTATTTTATATTTATAAAATACATTACACCCTAATAGCACACACACAAAAAAACACTCACATTTCGATTAGTCCTTCCCTCCACCCGCAAATGAGAAAACTTTAATGCAACCCAGAATATTAATGCCAGCATAAATAATCAACCATATAAGGAAAGAAACTCACCGGCGATTACCGAAGAAGAAGAATTAAAAAAATGCATTGAACACTCATCGCTTTATTGATTTATATTGCAAGTAAACGACTCTATCAATCATGGCGGAAACAATGGCGGGCCCTGGTTAAATGATTAATGATCCACCAGGACTGGACAACTTGTTTCGGTGGCTAATTATGGGTGGATCATTAAAATGGTAGACGAGTCAATTAAAGAAAGTTGAAGAGGAAAGGGATGGCCCCGGATCCTACAGCGGGTGTTTCTTGAAGATACATAAATTACGACACGTATTTTGTAATCGGGATGATTTAATTTCATTATTATAGCAACAAGTTAATCTTTATCCTCAAATTTAATACATAGTGAAAGACACAATAATTTTATTATTTCATATGTGCGGATAGTTGTTTAGGATTCCTCCTGTTTATATAACAACAATAACATATTTGCGTATACAATATTATTACCACCATGTATTAAATTTTAGTTATTAATGTTAATACGTTTTATCAATTTTTAAATATTATTATTATTATTTTGTACATATTCTTTGTAAAAGGGGTTTCCCGTAAGAGAATAAATAAATAAATAAATATAATATATCAAACTACAGAATTAAACACTTAATTATTATTTTACAAAATATTTCTTAAAACAAGAATCAATAAACTATGTAAATATGGGCAGAAAGACCACTGGTTGTTAGCCTGTTGTCTATTCAATTTTTTTTACAATTGTTATCATACTGTTGATAATAATTGTAATAAAATTCGAGATGACAACAGGCTAACGACCAGTGGTCTTTCTGCCCATATTTATATAGTTTATTGATTCTTGTTTTAAGAAATATTTTGTAAAATAATAATTAAGTGTTTAATTCTGTATGGATTGGTGTGCTGATAAATAGGATTCGAAAATAGTTGATGAGGGTTTTTTGAATTTTGGTTGGATATTTGGATTTCGAACTTTACAAAATAATAACAGATTTTGGAAATTTGATCGCGACTTGCAAAATGTTTCATTTAGGAATGGATAGCGGTCTTCTATAGGAGTTAGTTCTGTAAGTTCATGTAGGAGGGTATATTAACCTGCAAATGGAGACATTTTTCTAACAATCTCTATTTATTTATTTATTTAATTTATAACAGAAACATTTTTCTTTTACTTTCTCTCTCTTATCCTAAATCTTTCAACATATTGTTGCATTAACCTGCAAATGGAGAAACTTTTCTAACAATCTCTATTTATTTATTTAAATTATAACAGAAACATTTGTCTTCTACTTTCTCACTCTTATCCTAAATCCTTCAACATATTGTTGACTTCTACTATCTCACTCTTATCCTAAATCGTTCAACAATATGTTGAAGGATTTAGGATAAGAGTGAGAAAGCAGGAGACAAATGTTTCTGTTATAAATTAAATAAATAAATAGAGATTGTTAGAAAAGTTTCTCCATTTGCAGGTTTTCTAATTTACCCTAGTACAAATTAATGTTGTATTTACATTGTAGCAATATTGTATCTGTATTATAATATTGTCACAATACGGCCATAAACCACTTCATGTACATGCTCCTGTCTGCTTAGACGAGCTCGTATCTGTCACGGGCGCTGTTGTATCTGGAGTTAACAAATTTTAAATGTTCGTTTTGGCTTCGAACAACAATTTTATTAAAAAATTATGTAATCAGTTTTTGACCAGAAATTCAAAATTAATGTGTGCATTAAGTGGTTAATACTATATTAATATTTATCATAAATACAATATTGTGTAAATCCAGTATAAAAATATTTAGTTTTTAATATTCGATCAATAATCAAAATTCAATAATAGATATTTAGTTTTTGTAAAATATCATGTCAATAATGAATATAATTGATCACTCAATAATGGATATTAAACTTTTCTAGAATATTGCATTAACAATGAATATCAATAATCCTTCAATATAAATTTTCAATGTATCTACAATATTGTGTCAACGTTATCATTCAATATATAGGGTTTTTCGAGTAGTTTAGAATACTACTTATTCTAAACTACTCGTATCCTGCCAGATATTTATGCATTTTTGAAAATAAGGACAGCATCAGGTCATCGGGAAAACGGGATTTTTTTATTTTCATCTTTTGGTCGTCATAGCAACAATTTTTTTTTTATAACAGTTGCATTTGTTGTTCATGCAACTGTTTTAAAACAAATTTGTTGCTATGACGACCAAAAGATGAAAATAAAAAAATCCCGTTGTATGCAAGTGTCATCACAGGCTTTTCATATTAGAGTACAATTTTTTTGCGAAAAGTAATGGTTTTGCCTCTGCAAACTCGCGTTAGACTTGCCTAATATTATTACAAATGTGGACGAAATTTCGACGGTTTCGTACCCGTAACGGTGTAAAAGCTGGCCCATGCACTTTGAGAGCTTTTCAAAAGCTGGTCGCAAAATTTGAAGAAATTGGTTCTGTTAGGATACCCTATCAAACATCCACACTGATTTTGCCACCCGTTATGCTGTCTTTCTATCCACTTTTTTAACATAATTGTGATAATTTATAATTATATTATAATTTATAATTTTGGTTATACTTAGTAACGTAATGAGCATGATGTGTTACTATATACAACTAATTGTGTTAATTTCAATTGTAAAAAAGGTGAATTCCGTAAATAAAGAATAATAATAATAATAATAATAATTTAAAATATTATGTACATGTACTAACTTTTACAAATTTAAAAATCTGTAATTAATCGCAATTTCTCCATTAAAAAATGCAATTTAAATTATAAATATTAAGCAGACTATTTATAATTTAAATTGCATTTTTCAATAGAGAACTGGGAATAATTACAGATTTTTAAATTTGTAAAATTTAGTACATGTATGATTTAATAAAGAAAACACTAGGTTAAATTTCACTAATATTAATAATATAATATATAATATTAGTGAAATTTAACCAAGTGTTTTCTTTATTAAATCATAGTTAAATATGTTTCACCACGTGAAAGATGAGAAACTTGTTCAAGATATTTAGTACATGTATTTAATATTTTAAATTAAAACCAATAGTGTTGGTTTTGTTTTAAAAGCCAGCTATGCTAACAAAAATATCTATTTTATACAAGACATCTCTGCTCTTTAAAATTTAATTCTTAGGTATTCTTCAGAGAGACCCTGTGGATGTTTTGATCGGGTTCTTCTGTTATGACTAAAAAGGAATCAGGAAGACCCACTGTGACAACAGATGTTGCAGTTGCTGAAGTATTACAAGAAACGACATTGAAAATGGAAACAGTTATGGAGACCGTATTATTAGTAGGCAGTTTCCTGTAATTTGACCCGCAAGATCATCAGATCTTAACCCTGCTGATTTTTGGTTATGGGGATATTTAAAAGAGAGGGTGTTTTTAACCAAATCTAATTCATCTAAGTTTTTTGTAATGGAATCCTTCAAATTCCATTATAAAAAACATAGCAGCTATTCCAGCAGACCTACTCATAGCTGCAGTTTATAGTATTGAAGAAAGGTTACTTCTTGTTCAAGAAGTAATTTGCGGCCACATACAACATTTATGATAAATGTAATATTTTTAATAAATCCTATTTCTTTCAGCACAGGCATTTTTAATTTTTAAATTGCTCAATGATTGATAAAAATATCAGTATTTTAAAATACAATTTACTTTTGAAAAACCCTATAGATATTTAATTTCTGTACAATATTACGCCAATAATAAATATAATTGATCAGTCAATAATGATATTTAATTTCTGTACAATATTGTATCAATGATGAATATTATTAGTCTGAGAGAATTCAAGGCATTAATTTCTAGTGTGGAATTTAACATTTAAGGTTAACGGCGATTGACTAGTAGGTAGTCAATCGCCGTTAACCTTAAATGTTAAATTCCACACTAGAAATTAATGCCTTGAATTCTCTCAGAGTGCCTTGAATTCTCTCAGTATTATTGTTTCTTTTACACTTAAGTTAATTTAATTTATTTATCTTGTAAGTTATATATACATTTCCTTATATATATATATATATATATATATATATATATATATATATATATATATATATTTTAAACATTTTTATTCGAATGATTACTTTAGTTTATAGTTGTTACTCTGTAATTGGGTTTTTGCCTGTTGGGTAATAAAGATTATTATTATTATTATTATTCGTCCTTCAATATAAACATTCAATATACAAGGAATTTTTCTTTAAAACATAAGTTTTCTAAATTCAGCTTATTTTCTTTAAATTTTTAGATATTCGTTGTTTTTTTTGAGAGTTCAATTTAAATCTTTAAACGAATGTTGTCCACTCCCAGACTAAGCATGAAGTAAAATTTCGAGTTTAGAAAAGCCTCGCGAAAATTTGTCGAGGGTCGCGCAGCGACCCGAGACAAATTTTCAGGGCTTTTCTAAACTCGAAATTTTACTTCACGCGCCACGCGTAAAATACACTAAAATATTGTAAAATGTATGTATATTTGAACCTCACTTGAAATCAGTGTTTTATACGCGTGGCGCATGAAGTAAAATTTCGAGTTTAGAAAAGCCCAGAAAATTTGTCTCGGGTCGCTGCGCGACCCTCGACAAATTTTCACGGGGCTTTTCTAAACTCGAAATTTTACTTCATGCTTAGTCTGGGAGTTTAAAACACTCGTTTAAAGCTTCAAAATAAACTCTTAAAAAAAACAACGAAATATACAGGAAGTTTTCCTTTAAAGTATACGTATTCCAAATTTAGCTTACTTTCTTTAAACCTTTAGATATTTGCTGATTGAAAGCTTTAAATGAGTGTTGTCCACTCCCAGACTAAGCATGAAGTAAAATTTCGAGTTTAGAAAAGCCCCGTGAAAATTTGTCGAGGGTCGCGCAGCGACCCGAGACAAATTTTCTGGGCTTTTCTAAACTCGAAATTTTACTTCATGCGCCACGCGTATAAAACACTGATTTCAAGTGAGGTTCAAATATACATACATTTTACAATATTTTAGTGTATTTTACGCGTGGCGCGTGAAGTAAAATTTCGATTTTAGAAAAGCCCTGAAAATTTGTCTCGGGTCGCTGCGCGACCCGAGACAAATTTTCGCGAGGCTTTTCTAAACTCGAAATTTTACTTCATGCTTAGCCTGGGAGTGGACAACATTCGTTTAAAGCTTTAAATTGAACTTTTAAAAAAAAACAACGAATATCTAAAGATTTAAAGAAAATAAGCTGAATTTAGAAAACTTATGTTTTAAAGAAAAACTCCTTGTATATTGAATGTTTATATTGAAGGACGAATAATAATAATAATCTTTATTACCCAACAGGCAAAAACCCAATTACAGAGTAACAACTATAAACTCGGGTCGCTGCGCGACCCTCGACAAATTTTCACGGGGCTTTTCTAAACTCGAAATTTTACTTCATGCGCCACGCGTATAAAACACTAAAATATTGTGAAATTTATGTATATTTGAACCTCATTTGAAATCAGTGTTTTATGCGCGTGGCGCGTGAAGTAAAATTTCGAGGCGCGTTTACCAAAAAGAATTTGCTCTCAATGCTTTTATATTTTTTTGTACGCTTTACGATGGTATCTAGTGAAATTCTCCAACTGTTGGCATCGAACTCCCAACAGTTTTATCTGGTGAATGCGCCCATTTAGTAATAATAAAAAAGCGCACTCTACAACTAATACCTTATTTTAATAAATGTCTTAATTAGTGAAAGAAATAAATAAAAATACTTTATTATCTCATACACTTAACAGCCATGTAAGTTTAACGCATCACAAAATTAAGCGGTTCAATTATTCACGAGCGGTGCACAAAAAAAAAATACCATCACCGACTGCCAACAACAAAACACAAAGAAAACAAAATGACTGTTCGTGTTTCTATTGTTTTCGAGCGCTTGTTTTATTAATCGCTTCCTGTCCGACTCGCTTCGGAATAATTGAATATTGTAATTGCCGGTGATTTGTTAAAAGTTATCCCAATTAGGAATATATGTTATTATTTATATTACTGCAACATTTTTTTCTCTCGACTATAAATTAGTCTCTAGAAATTTGAAAGTTGGTTACTTTAAAGCGAGCCTAATTTTTTCGGGTTGCATAATTGAGTGGTCTAGCTGAAAAACTCGCATTCTCCACTTTTGAAAACTTTTGGAAAATTGAGACTATTTTCTTTCTCTCGACTTTAAATTGGTCTATAGAAATTTGAAAGTTGATTACTTTAAAGCGAGTCTAATTATTTCGGGTTTCAATTGATTAGTCTAACTGCAAAACTCGCATTCTCCACTTTTGAAAAATTTTGGAAAATTGAGAACAATTTTTTTTCTCTCGACTTCAAATTGGACTCTAAAAATTTGGAAGTTGATTACTATAAAGCGAGTCTAATTTATTTCGGGTTTTATAATTGATTGGTCTAACTGCAAAACTCGCATTCTCCACTTTTGAAGACTTTTGGAAAATTGAGAACATTTTTCTTCTCTCGACTTTTAATTTGTCTCTAGAAATTTGAAAGTTGATTATCATAAAGCGAGTATAATTTTTTTCAGGTTTCATAATTGAGTGTTCTAACTGCAAAACTCGCATTCTCCACTTTTGAAGACTTTTGGAAAATTGAGAACATTTTTCTTCTCTCGACTTTTAATTTGTCTCTAGAAATTTGAAAGTTGATTATCATAAAGCGAGTATAATTTTTTTCAGGTTTCATAATTGAGTGTTCTAACTGCAAAACTCGCATTCTCCACTTTTGAAAACTTTTGGAAAATGGAGAAAAATTTTTTTCTCTCGACTTTTAATTTGTCCCTAGAAATTTGAAAGTTGATTACTATAAAGCGAGTCTAATTTTTTTCGGGTTTCATAATTGATTGGTCTAACTGCAAAACTCGCATTCTCCACTTTTGAAGACTTTTGGAAAATTGAGAACATTTTTTTTCTCTCGACTTTAAATTTGTCTCTAGAAATTTGAAAGTTGATTACCATAAAGTGAGTCTAATTTTTTCAGGTTTCATAATTGAGTGTTCTAACTGCAAAACTCGCATTCTCCACTTTTGAAAACTTTTGAAAAATTGAGAACATTTTTTTTCTCTAGACTATAAATTTGTCTCTAGAAATTTGAAAGTTGATTACCATAAAGTGAGTCTAATTTTTTTCAGGTTTCACAATTGAGTGTTCTAATTGCAAAACTCGCATTCTCCACTTTTAAAAACTTTTGGAAAATTGAGAACATTTTTTTTCTCGGCTTTAAATCGGTGTCTAGAAATTTGAAATTTGATTACTTTAAAGCGAGTGTAATTTTTTTTCGGGTTTCATAATTGAGTGGTCTAACTGCAACACTCGCATTCTCCACTTTTGGAAAATTGAGAACATTTCTTTTCTCTCGACTTTAAATTGGTCTCTAGAAATTTGAAAGTTGTTTACTATAAAGCGAGTCTCACTCAATTTTCACAAAAAGTGGAGAATGTGAGTTTTGCAGTTAGACCACTCAATTCTTACATTGTGTTAGTTTATGCAATCATTATCAAAAGATTTGTTTTCTATGTTTGTAGACAAGAAAATTGCAGCTCCATCCTTTAATATTTTAGTTGACTAATTCTACCTTTACACTAAATGAAAATATCCAAGTGCTTTTATTTATTAGTTTTACACACGTCCATAATAATAATAACCTAATTATAATATTAATAATCTAATAATAATAATAATAATCTAATAATAGTAATAATATGTTAATAATTATGTTATGCTTTCATTTATATATCAAAGCTAGAATCAAATCCAAATGTGAGCTTTCATAGCTTGTGTAGAATATACAAGCAATGAAAGCTCATGTTTAGATTGGACTCTAAGCTTTAATAGATTGCATTTGAAATTTTCTTTAAAAAAAAAGTGATCTTAGTAATTTATCAGTCACGAGATCAGATAAAAAATATTTGAATTTTTCAAGTTTTTCTCATTGTAAATTATTAGAACAAACACTATCAATCATGAATTTTTCAATATACATATAAGTTATATATATTTTAAACTTCACACTAAATCAGTGTATTATACGCGTGGCGCATGAAGTAAAATTTCGAGTTTAGAAAAGCCCCGTGAAAATTTGTCTCGGGTCGCTGCGCGACCCTCGACAAATTTTCTACGCGGGGCTTTTCTAAACTCGAAATTTTACTTCATGCTTAGTCTGGGAGTGGAAACAGTCGTTAAAAGCTTCAAATGAAACCTATTCAAAAACAACAAATCCCTGAAAATGTACAGCGTATGCAACTCGATATACTTAAAGAAATTGGTAATGTCCCCTTCTAAGACCCAGTAAATTTTATTATTTATACGTTACTTTTTGTAAAATTGAATTGTTTTCTTGTTTTAAAGACATGTTTTTTTTGTCAAAGTTGTACCATCAAGTCTACGAATATCAATTTAGATAAATTTCTTGACACACGTGTTGATTTTTTAGGATAATCATCTTTTGTGTAATTTCATTTGTTTTTATTTTATTTTTTTCATTTGTTTCTTTCATTTCATTTATTTGTTTGTTCTATCTATAATTATAATTATACATTACAAGATAAACAATATAAATTACATTTATGTTTTATTGTGAATCAAAATTATAAAATTAACTGACGAAAATCACCAATAATTAAGAAAGTTGACTAGAATTTTCAAAATTGAACAATCAAGTCTAAGAATATCAATTTAGATAAATTTCTTGACACACGTGTTGATTTTTTGGAATAACCATCTTTTGTGTAATTTTATTTGTTTTTATTCCATTAGTTTCATTTGTTTGTTTCATTACATTTATTTGTTTGTTTCATTTGTTGTTTTTCATTTGTTTCATTTGTTTTTTACTAAGTTTAGAATTATTTTGTTTTGTGCCTATCTCTGGTGAATATTGTGGCTATGCCCACGGGATCATATATTTCTGTTGTCAATAAATGAGGAGCAAATAAGAAAATATGTATTTTGCAGAACAAATCGGGATCAACGGTTCGAATTCGGTACAAAAAAACGATTAGCACAAAATCGGGACTAATGCTGATAATTCTGGACTGTCCCGAGAAAATTAGGACGTATAGTCACCTTAGTATTGAATTACTTAAATAAATAAATACGTCCTAATTTTCTCGAGACAGTCCCGAATTATCAGCACTAGTCCCGATTTTGCGCTAATCGTTTTTTGTATTGAATTCTCCAACTTTAATCGCTCATTTAACTGGCACAACATTCAAAATCAACACTTCGTACATAACTATTCCTTTAAAAATCAATGCTACTGAGCATTTTCAACTAGAAACTACTTCATGTTCGATAATGGCAAGCTAAATTTGCCAAAACTGCAGCCACATAAAAATAAATTGTGTTATACAAAGTTAAAACATTTTTTATTGATAAATTAACGTGTATTACGAAGTAGAAGCCTCTACAATACAAAATTTAGAAACTACTTGATATTGAAAGTAGTTTCTAGTTAGAAATGCTTAGTAGCAATGATTTTTAAAGGTTTTTTAATAGTTATGTAAGAAGTGTCGATTGTGAAAGTTGTAGTAGTTAAATAAGCGATTAAAGTTGGATCCAAAGAATCGATTCCCTCTTAGCCGTGACAATAAAATATAACTGTTGAAGTTGAAATCTGGAGTTCGCGATCGTAATAGAATGCTCGGTCAAATTAGTAATTATTTGAGTGAATCAATCTTCATTTGTCTGGTAGTCCGAGACGTTTGTAATCATCTATTTCATTGGTTACTGAATGGGTAATGAATGTTCCGCGGATTCCGTCAGCTACAATGGCACCTACTGAACGCTTCTGGTGCGCTGAGCACAGTGGGTACCCAGAACTGTACAAAGAGGACATTTGTATTTGTCTGTGCCGAGTTTATGTAATTTCCTATAGAGTTCGCCCCCCGTTCCCTCCTCAGCGCCACTCCTCTGGGGCCGAACGCGAGATTGTGACCCAACATCCAGCCGAATCCGCTGTGTACCCTCACATTCTAACACCGACCGATATTACAAAGCTTTCTGTGAGTCTGCATCGCATCCAATTCCAAGCGGGCCGCGGCCTGGCAGTGACGGATTGAAGGGTATTTGTCATCCTCCCGGGTCGGCCACAGTGCTATCTGCCCCCTTGGCCCTCTCTCACTTACTCCCCGAAAAGCGAATGGGCCGCCTCCTCTCTGCTCCTCTCCTCCTTTTGCCACCACCACGCTCTCCTCTCTTCGCCGCCTCCCGAAGGCCTCTCTCACTCTCAGATTCCTCTGATAATGCTCTTGAACAAATATTGGATTTTTCAATAGGGGCATTATGTGTAGCGTTTTTCATTAATTTCATTTTTTTGATTAATCTCCTATCATTTGTATTCCTACCCGCAGCCGCGATAAATACACTTTCTCCTCCAACATTACGTGCACGTCGATAATCTTTAAATTTTCTTTAGTTTTTTAATTCTCAGTTGCAATGTGATCGACAAAGAGAAATCATAGAACATGAATACCGTTTTTTTTAGATTTAGAAACGTTTTTCAAATCGATGGCTACCAATAAGAAAGATGTTCATGAAACAAATAATATAAAGGATAGCCATATGAAGGGTCGAGGGTAAAAGCAACCACTCCCAGACTTAGCATGATGTACCAAACCAATTTTTAAGGCTTTTCTAAACTCGAAATTTTACTTCATACGCCACGCGTATAAAACACTCAAATAGTGTGATTTTAAAATTTACCGCTAAAGCAATGTTCTAAAAGCAGTATAATTTGAACTTTAGGTTAAATCAGTGTTTTATACCAAATTTTAAGGCTTTTCTAAACTCGAAATTTTACTTCATACTTAACCAGGGAGTGGAAACACTCGTTAGAAGTTTCAAATTGAAAATTTTTATAAAAGCAATGAATGCCTGAACATTTATAGAGTTGCAGAAGATAAAAATTATTAAGGCTTGAAAAAATCATCAATTGGTATCCCTTCATAAATAATCTGCTTTATACTTAATTCCTTTAAATTATTATACAGAACATTTACTTTTAAGTAGGTATACATATCCTATTATTATATGTATACTTAAATAATAGAAAAATTCTCTTAAAAAATTAATTATACAGTGGATAATTTGTAAAGGAATACCAATTGATAACTTTTTGATGCGCTAAGGATTTTAATCATAGATTATACGCTATGTATCATATTTTAATTTATGTTTAGCATATAAAAACTTAGTTTATCGACCTAAATATATATTGATATTTATAACACATTTCGGGTAAACCGATGTAGACGTATAAATATAAGAAAAGCCCGAACATGCTGTAGTATTCGCTGTACGATCGTATCAGTGGTTTGTTTTTGTTGAACACGAAATTACCTGTCATTAAGGGAACACGCTAAAATCCAGCTGACGAGCGCGAGTTCTGATTGGTTTTTAAATTGATGGTAGCTCCCTACCTGTAATGAGCGCGGGGCGTGGCGGTTACATCATTTACACCGGCCAACCGCTGACCGGTCGAACACACCGACATACCAACGCACACCAGCACACCAGCTACGTTCCTGCCTAATCGCTTCCCAATACACCCGGAGCCATTAGCCCACTATTTTTCGACACTTTTTATCAGAACAGAAAAAAACACGAAGGGAGGAAACACGACATGCATACCTTCTACTATTATAATAGTATGAAACAAATCGATTGGGTTATTGTTGGAAATTATCGATTTGTTCAAGCCGGCTCACGTGGTATGAATATACAGCTAGAGTCGTTTAGGTAATTGATATCAATTTCCTGCTTTCAAATACAAATTACTCTTGTTGAAATTATATGAATATATTATTTTTAACATTGGGAAAAAGGAAATGCTGATTATCTGCTTTTATGTTGTTAACTATCAAGACTTAGCTCAGAGGTCCAATTAGTGATCCACTATTCTAAACATGGTTCTTATTTCCACTACTTTCAAATATTCAAACTACTAAACCTGCAAACTAATTTACAGTTTTAAGAAAACTTAACTTAGAAACACGTTAAGTGTTTTTCATAAAATTTTGTGTGGATATTGAGCAAGCAATAAAAATGTGTCAAAATCCCAATAATAGTTTTTGATTTATTTACAAATAAACGTAAAATGGACTATTATTCAGTACGATTTAGGTATATTAGAGTTTAAAAGAATCATAACTCTAAAATACGTAGAGATATTGTTATCATATTTCGCGTGGATATCAAGGAAATATTGGTCTTGAAAATGAAGTCAATACCCAATAATACCCTATTAATAGTTTTTGAGTTTTTTGCAAATAAACGTCACAAAGATTATTTATAAGTACGTTTTAGGGATATTAGTATTTTATTTTTTTTTTATTTTTTACTTAACCAATTTTGTGCCACTACAAAAATGCTTGCAAGGGTCAATAATTATAATAGTATAAAAATAATAAATTAGATTACAATCTGATAAAATGATATACTAAAAAATGCCTGCTATTTAAAAGATCATCACTTAAAAATACGTTGAGATATCGTGATAAAACATTACTCTTAAAAAATATGTTAAAACCCAAAAAGACCCCATTAATAGTTTTGAGTAATTTTTAAATAAACGGCTAAAATCGTATATTTTTAGTTAAGTTTTAGGAATATTCAAAGTTAAACGAACCATAATTTGTGAAATATCTTAATTCAATTCTGTGGAGGTGTAAATCAAACAATGCTCTTTCAAAATATGCCAAAAACACAAAATACATGATTAATAGTTTTTGAGTTATTTGCAATGAATATCCAAACAAGTAATTTTAAGTACATTTTCGGTGCTTTCTAGTTTAAAAGAAACATAAAGTAAAAATTTGATGTCAAGAAAATATAGATCGTGAAAAATATGTCGAAACCCAAAATTACCCTATAAATAGTTTTTGAGTTATATTTAAATAAACGCCATAAAAAGTATTTTTTTGGTTAAATTTTAGGAATAGTCGAAATTAAATTAACCATAATTTGTGAAATACTTTAATTCAATTTTGTGGAGATGTAAATCAAACAATTCTCTTTCAAAATATGCCAAAAACACAAAAAACATCAGTAATAGTTTTTGAGTTATTTGCAATAAATATCCAAACAACTAATTTTAAGTACATTTTTTGGCTTTCTAGTTTAAAAGAAACACAAAGTAAAAATTCGTTGAGATATTGCGATTAAATTTTACCAGAATTTCGAGAAAACATAGGTTGTGAAAAATATGTCAAAACCCTATTAATAGTTATTGAGTTATATTCAAATAAACGCCAAAATAAGTATTTTTTTGGTTACATTTTAGGAATATTCAAAGTTAAATGAACCATAATTTCTGAAATATTTTAATTCAATTTTGTGGGGATGTAAATCAAACTTTCAAAATATGTCCAAAACTCAAAATACCCCCATTAACAGTTTTGGAGTTATTTGAAACAAATATATAAAAAACGTATTTTTATGTAAATTTTATAGAAAATTCTAGTTTAAAAGAAACACAACTTAAAACTAGGTTGAGGTATTTTGATGAAATTATCGAAGGATGTCAAGGAAACATTTATCTTGAAAAATATACCAAAACCCAAAAATACCCCATCAATAGTTTTTGAGGTATTATCAAATAAAAGCCATAATAAGTATTTTGGTTAAATTTTTTGGAATATTCATAGTTCAATTAACCATAATTTGTGAAATATATAAATTTGATTTTGTGACGATGTAAATCAAAATATGTTAAAAACCCAAAATACCCCATGAATAGTTTTTGAGTTATTTCCAATAAACATCAAAAAAGTAATTTTAGGTACATGTTAGGGGCATTCTAGCTTAAAACAAACACAACTTAAAAACACGTTGAGATATTGTGATGAAATTTTCAGAGGATTTCAAGGAAATATTAATCTTAAAAAAATATCTGAAAGCTCAAAAATACCCCATAAATAGTTTGAGTTATTTTCAAATAGACGCCACAACAAGTATTTTTTGGTTTAATTTTTGGAATATTTAAAGTTAAATTATTTATTTATTTATTTATTTATTCTTTATTTACGGAATTCACCTTTTTTATTAACTATAATTTGTGAAATATTTTATTTAAATCTTGTCAGGATGTAAATCAAATAATGTTCTTTAAAAATATGTCAAAAACTCAAAATACTACATCATTAGTTTTTTAGTTATTTGCAGTAAATATCAAAAAGAGTAAAACATACATATTACGGCGTTTATTTAAAAATACCTCAAAATCTATTAAGGGGGTATTTTTGGGTTTTGACATGTTTTTCAATATCAATGTTTCCTTGACATCCTCAAAAAATTTCATTCCAATATCTCTACGTATTTTCAAGTTGTGTTTATTTTAAACTAGATATCCCTAAAATGTACCTATTTTAAGGATATTCTAGTTTAAAATAAACATAACTTGAAAATACGTTGAGATATTTAGATGAAATTTTTTGAAGATATCAAGGAAACATTGATATTGAAAAATATGTCAAAACCCAAAAATACCCCCGTAATAGTTTTCGAGTTATTTTCAAACAAACGCCACAATATGTATTTTTTGGTTAAATTTTAGAAATATTCAAAATTAAATTAACCATAATTTGTAAAATATTTTAATTCAATTTTGTAAGGATGTAAACCAAACAATGCTCTTTTAAAATATATCAAAAACTCAAAATACCGCATTAATAGTTTTTGAGTTATTTGCAAACAAATGCCAAAAAGAGTATTATTTGTCAACATTTTGGGGATATCCAAGTTTTAAAAATCATCAACTAGAAAATGTGTTGAGATATTGAGATGAAGTTTTGTGTGGATATTAAGCAAACATTGCATTTTCAAAACATGTTAAAACCCAAAAATACCCTATCTATAAATTTTGTTCTAAATAACAATGAATAAACGCAAGAGAATCTCTGTTGGCTCGAAAATATTTGTAGCTAACGAATGTTAATAAAACTAAATTTAATTAAATTAAAACCTGTGTATTTCCAGGAATAAAGCGCTAATTACTAACTGCTATTATATTCCTAAATAATAAAAACAACATTAATTAAAAAATTACCTGACACCCTTGTTTTCATAAATTGTAATTAGAATTAAATATAAATAAAATTATAATAATATTAAAATTTTATCCAATTAAATTAACCAATTGTGTATTCCCGGAAATAAAACTTAAAGTTTTTGTATTAAATTCCTAATTAATAAAAAAAATATAAATTCAAAAATAACCACATACCCTTCTTTTCATAAATTGTAATTAGCATTACTTTTAACTGTATGTTTTTAAGTTTACGTGAAGTGATTATTACACTAAAAAAGGCTGTTATTCCTTACCCTTTTCTTATTTGCATCGTTAGATGTACATTTCGAGACACTAAGTGCTCATTATCAAAAACAAACAAATAAAAGTTTGTTATTGATAGTGAGCACTTTGTTTCTCGAAATGTACATCTAACGATACAAATAAAAAGTGAAGTAAGAAAGAACAGTCTTTTTTAGTATAGCATTACTTTATTAATATTATTATTACTGTACTTGACCAGTATAAAGCTTTATTTGCACCTAACGCACAATAAAGATTATATTTGGAATTAAATAAAATTTGTTCTGACGTTAAAACTAAACTTGAAAAAATAAAATTAATTTACAGCTTCGTGAATTTCAGTAAAATATTATTATTATAAAGTGGTGGACGTTTTTATTCGGCATTTTTGAAAATTCAAAAAATTCGATAAAACATCTGTCTTTAATAAAATTCTTAAGACACGAATAAGCCTTAGAGTAACATAACAAAAACCGAAAGATAATCAACTCATTGCGAAGTTACATACATACAGTTGACTAAAAAAAAGTATTTTTTGAAGGTGGAGAGAATATTTGTTTTACTTTAAAAAATAAGCAAAAAAGTTGACTTAAATGATGTATAGAACTTTTTATCAAATGTGCTTAAACAAAAAACCTAATACGCCAGTTATATAGCATAATGTAAAATTAACCCACGAAAAATCCTGTACAATCTATAAATCTAAGTTCATTTGATAATCGTTGAGGAATAATTGGCATTATCTTACAAATTATGATACAAGGAATTTTATTTCGAAACCAGTTTCCGAAACCTCTGGGGTTTCCCAAGGAACCCACTCTGGGCTAATATTATTTGTATTTTTCAGTGAATGAAACTTCTAACAAGTGTTTCCACTCCTAAACTAAGCATGAAATAAATTTCGAGGTTAGAAAAGCCTGAAAATGTTCATGCTTTTCATGCTTTTCTAAACTCGAAATTTTACTTTATGCTTAGTTTGTGAGTGGAAACACTTGTTAGAAGTTTCATTCACTGAAAAATTTCGAGTTTAGAAAAGCCTGAAAATTTGGTTTGGCTACGCGACCAAACCAAATTTTCAAGCTTTTCTAAACTCGAAATTTTACTTCATGCGCCCCGCGTATACATCACTGATATATTGTAAGTTTGGGAACATACGCAAATATTTTAAAATCCATTGAAATCACAAGAAAAAACGGTTCATCAATTCAAATGACTTTACTGTATTTTTTTTCAAATATCGCATATTTTATTAGTAGTTCAAAGATTAGGAATTTGGTTTTTTGAGTTACGTGAAGATTTAAACTAAACTTGAACAAAAAAACCTTAAATACCAGTTTTATAGCATATTGTAAAATTAACCCACGAAAAATTCTATGTAAAGTATAAATCTAAGTTCATTTGTGAATTGTTGAGGAATAATTGGCATTATCTTACAAATTATGATACAAGGAATTTTATATTGAAACCAGTTTCCGTAACCTCTGGGGTTCCTCAAGGAACCCACTCTGGGCTAATATTATTTGTATTTTTCAGTGAATGAAACTTCTAACACGTGTTTCCACTCCCAGACTAAGCATGAAGTAAAATTTCGAGTTTAGAAAAGCTTTTCTAAACTCGAAATTTTACTTCATGCGCCACGCGTATACATCACTGATATATTAAAAGTTTAAAACATACGCAAAGACTTTTAAATCTATTGAAATGACAAGAAAAACAGTCTGGATTAATTTCCTTCTTGTAGTTATCAATCCAATTCACTTTATAGTATTTTTTCAAATATCGCATATTTTTTTCAGCAGTTCAAAGATTAGGAATTTGGTTTTTTGAGTTACATCAAGATTTAAAGTAAACTTAGAATGAAAACACTAACAATTTCTTCACAATAATGTGAGGAAAGTGTAAGTGTGTTTACTTTGATTTAGTTTAAATAAAACACTTATTACTTTCAAACACTTTATTGTACTCACGACAATTGTTTCGCTACACTGTGGCTTCTCAGGCAAAGAATAATGTGTGGCGAAACAATTGTCACGAGAACAATAAAGTGTCTGAAAGAAATAAGTGTTTTATTTAAACTAAATCAAAGTGAAAATGAACTTTCAACTATTAACTGCCTCAACAATTAAGTTGTTAGTGTGTATATTCCAAGTTTAGTTCAAAGAATGTTTGAATGTTTGGGACATATCTATCTCATTAGAGCATTTGGTAACCTCTTTACTAGTATATTCTTAATGTTAAATCAGTAGATTTTCTTCATAATTTTATTTTAAATTAAAAGTACGAACCTAGTGGATTCTGACTCGCCCACAGCACCTAGACCTCGCCGAGCAGCAATTATCATTTTTCCTATGATTTATTCATCCACGGCGCATTAGTATTAATATTCCACATCGGAACACCTACTAATAATTCAGTAGTGTGCTACCGAATCCACTCGAAACGGGGGGGAATTTTTAATTGTGGTGTGGTCGACTTAATTTCCTCAAGGATAATTACTTTTTGATTACGTCCAGAGTACGTTAATTTTTTCTCTCTACTACTGCTAATGGCATATCCTCCAATAAATCATCGAACGCGATACCATCATTATTTATGATAGTCATTTTTATTGTCCGGTAAACAAACATCTCTCTCCGCCGATTCTCGCGTTGTTCTCGGAGTATCTGGAAAAGAAAAGAGAAGAAATAGTGTATCAGCTTCCAGTTTACTTAATCATATGTAATTATTCAAATCGGGTTTCATTTGCATTCCGGTGCTTTGATTATAAAGATTATCTCAACGAGACTCGAAGAAGCTAAGTGTTTGTCGTTCTTTTTTTGTTATAAATATGTAATTAGTTATTATTTGTTTATTTGAGTTCAACAGCCGAATTAAATTGGCTCAGGGACGAATGAGTTGTTATATATCGCCGATCCAGTACAATCACGACGTATCATTCTTCAAAACAATAAAAGTGCGATTCTTTACACAACTAACACTAAATTTGTCTTACAAAGACTAAATCCAATTTCCGTCGGGGTATTAGCTCGGGAAGTAGTGGTTTTAATGAGTTTAGTTTTTGTAAGACACATTTGTTGTAGATTGCCTAAAAAATCGCACTTTTAATGTTTAGTAAATAACACACTTGGTTAAGATTCCACTGTTTATTACTTGACACTGCAACAATTCTTTCGCCACACAGTGGCTTCATCAAGCAGATGAATGATCTATTCATCATTCATCTGCCTGATGAAGCCACTGTGTGTCGAAACAATTGTTTCAGTGTCAACTAATAAACAGTGAAATCTTTACCAAGTGTGTTATTTACTGAAAGTGTTGATATGGAATTTCACCAAGTAACAGCCTCAGCTATTAAATTTTTTTATGTTTATAAATAAAATCATTTTCAATTTTATTTTCGTTGTTATTTATTAACTCACGTATTATATTTATATATATTTTCAAAAATTGACCTAAGTGCTACTTAACAGAGCAATCATTCTGTAAATGAATATTTGGTATAATCTCAATTTGAATTATATTTATTTTCTTAAGGAAATGAATGTATGTTTTTTTTTACTTATACTATGTACATATTTTGTATTGTTGGGACTAATAAAGAATTATTATTATTATTATTATACGAAAGTTAATAAACAAGAACGAAAATACAAATAAAAATACCATGTTTGCACCTTTTTTTAAAATCAGTTTGGACTAAATTGTAAATAACCTAAAACTAATGAATATTCAGACATACACGAAAAAAAAAAACGGATTACAGCCAACGCCTCGGGTTATTTGTCTTATCCACATCTCCACTTTAAATCGTTTCCATTGATTAATTAAGAGCGCCTACCAAAAATCTCCCCGGGCCATTTGCAATTCAAAAACGCCCCCTCTCGAAAATCGAAAATAAATTAACAATTATAATGCGTTGATTAATTCGTGAATTAATCTGGATTTTTGAATTCGCCGGGAATTATGCTTTTCAATTAACACCTCATACTACGGTAATCCGTATCATTGAAAAACCTGATTAAAGAAAGTTAATACAAATCGCCGGTTTGAAAGTAGAAGTCATTAAGTGCGTGGAAAATTAAGGTAGCGCTACGCGACTAAACCAAATTTTCAGGCTTTTCTGAACTCGAAATTTTACTTCATGCTTAGTCTGGGAATGGAAACACTCGATAAAAGCTTTAAAATGAACGCGAAAAAAGACCCTTGAAGCCATACCCCTTTGCTTCTAGGGTCCTCAATTTTGATGTTAATAAAAATAATACTTTAGCAAGATTTTCTTTAAATGTTTTAAAATCCGCGCCAGCAGGACTTTTTTATATTTTGAATTGGAATCCATTTTATTCGGAGATTTGTTAAAATTAAACCAAAGAAGTTCATATTGTACAAAATACAAGGATATTTTTTCTATTATGTACATTTTTAGGCTTTTGTTTTTTATAGTTCAATTTGAAACTTCTAATGAGTTTTTCCACTCCCAGGCTAAGCATGAAGTAAAATTTCGAGTTTAGAAAAACCTGAAAATTTGGTTTGGTCGCGTAGCGCGTAGCGCTACGCGACCAAACCAAATTTTCAGGTTTTTCTAAACTCGAAATTTTACTTCATGCGCCACGCGTATAAAACACTGATTTAACTCGACGTTCAAATTATACTGATTTAACATACTGTTTTAACGGTACATTTTCAACTTCACTAGAAATCAATGTTTTATACGCGTGGCGCATGAAGTAAAATTTCGAGTTTAGAAAAGCCTGAAAATTTGGTTTGGTCGCTCCGCGCTTCGCGCTACGCAACCAAACCAAATTTTCAGGCTTTTCTAAACTCGAAATTTTACTTCATGCTTAGTCTGGGAGTGGAAACACTCGTTAAAAGCTTCAAATTGAACGCGAATGAAAACCCTTGAAGCCTTACCTATTGGCTTCTATGCTCCTCAATCATGATCTTAAATAAAAGAAATACTTAAGCAAGTTTTTCTTAAAATTTTCTAAAATACGCGCTAGAAGCACGTTTCATCTTTTTTTAATTGGAATCCATTTTATTCGGAGAATTTGTTTGTAGAACTTTGAATGTATCATATTAAGCGGCGTGTACATCGTGCTTGGGCTTGAGACGAGTGGTGCAACTCTCATTTTTGGAATGTTCCATCGATCAGGCCGAGATCAATGAAGAAGATACAGCCCATTATAAATGCCCCTGCCCTTTTATAGCGATCTTCATTTGAATAACCTGAATATTCATTATTTTTACAGAACGTGTGGTATAAATCCAAGATACAAGTTTTCAACTTTCATGAAATTTAACACAGAAAAAAAAAACAGTATTATAAAATTATAATAATTCATGTTTTTTCACTTGTAAAAATATACAATTTGCTCTATTTACATACAAAACTTTTATTAGGTATAAATCTGTATGTTGGAGGTAAACTACACCAAGTCAGATTTTTGACATTTTGCAGTGCTATTTTATTTACCTCTCGATAAAGTAGAAAATCCTGATTCCAACAGTACAAAAAACGAATTAAAAGAAATGTGAAAAATTGGTTTAGCAGAAAATCCTAATTCCAACAGTGTAAAAAACGTATTTAGAAAAAAAATTGAAAAATGGGTTTAGTTTACCTCCCACATACAAAAATTTAAACACCGCGATTTGTTTTACATAATTTTTTTAAGTTAAAAATATTTTTATTCTGACTAGTTTCGATTTTTAAATCATTTTTAAAAAAATTATAGAAATTAAAGTCGACAACAGTTTACACACAGAAAGTTTTTCTTTTAAGTATAAATATCCCGATATACTACAAACGCTGTAAATCTTGAGATATTCGTGGTTTTTTAAATGAGTTCAAATTGAAGCTTTAAACGAGTGTTTTCCACTCCTAGATTTAGCATGAAGTAACATTTCGGGTTTAGAAAAGCCTGTAAAAAACCAACAATAGGTTGATTTCTTTAGCTTCGTAACAGAAGATTTTTATTCCATTTCAAAGACAGATTTTCTAGAATGCATTCAATTCAATGATACATAGAGCCTTAAAACATAATATATCGTAAATGATCAGTAGTAACTACTTTTTTAAATGACCAGTAATATCACGAATCACAAAAATTGCATTATTTTCGATGGTATTTAACGCCTTAACGGCCCTGTGTCTAGCACGAGCAAAGGTTATTGACAAATGTTCGCATATTTTAATGGGGAATTTTTATTTATGCGCGGAGGAGACATGGAAATAATATTAAATGGATACTTAATTGTTTTAGAGTATACTAGGTCCAAAGTTGGTCATGGTATTCAAAATTACCACGTAAAAAAATGATTTTTGATTCACCGAAAAATTTCAAATGAAATAATCCTTACCATTACCATTCGGACAGCTTTTTTTGACGGTTTTTCAGAATTTTTTTTTGGGGATAAATTTAATACATGCGATCTTGCGGTTTCTTCTAAGTTGTTTATAGACTCATTAATTATAAAAAAATGAGTTTTAATTCTTTTCAAACGTCCGGCTTAACCCCTAAATCTGGCCTCAAATAAGGCCGTGTCCGCCGTGTTTTTCCTTATGGCCGGAAAGATTTTTTCAGTTCTGTGATCTGAAACATAAAATGAAGTAGCAGTCATTAATCTTCATTAAATTATCTGGAGTTTGAACCACCGCCAATAAAAAATCTCCATAAATAACAAAATGGGGGCCATTCGAAAATAGTGGTCTCTTTTTGCCCCCCTTTTTCTGACTTTGAGGCTCTCTGAAAAATATCAAATGTTAATATATTTGAAGTCCGAAGTGGTTCAGGTAAAGACAATGGAGAAACAATCGTGCATGATTGGAACAATGAAACGGAGAATAATTAATCTTTCGAGATAATGGAAGAATAAAATATATTTGAATGACGGTGGTTCAAACTCCAGAGAAAAATGTTTAAAACCGGATACTAAAAGCTCAAGTCTATCCGTTTTATAGTTTGTAAAAAGTTTCCGAAAAAAAAGTGGTTTCGCGTTTAAAGTTTTGACACAAGTTTTAACCATTTTTGGAGATTTTTACCTATAGTCAGCTATGGCAGCTCCTTGCGGTAGGCCCTCCTCTTCCTCTAAAAACTCGGTTTGAATGATTTGTTCCTGCCAGCGTTATTGGATGGCCTCCCGAGCTGCTGGAGTCAGGCTAAGTTCGGTCCGTGTCTCGCGCTCCACACCTGAAAGGCCTTATCTTGCAGGCCGATGCAGATTCCCAGTGTCTCTATCGTCTTAAAAACTGCCAAGTATCCGTCGTTAAAGATGCTGGTTGCTAGGAAGGACACGATAGCGACGGTTTTCGCACCACAGTTGAGGTGCTTCGGAGTCAGCTTCTAGACTCAAGCATTGAAACTTTCGTTATAGTTCTGCATATTTCCACCCAGGCACCTACTTAGCCTTGTTTACTACAACAAGTGAAAAACTAACTAACGAATTCGCGTATCGGAAAACGGCTTTGAGGCATGAAACTAGATACTATAAAGTTTCAATAAATGCAAAAAAAAATCAATTTTTTAAAAACTTACAAATGGCAATGTATTTGTATCAAACCATTGATAATGGACACTTCGTGTCCGAAATGTATATTTGGTGACAAAATAAAGTATTGAAGAAAGGTTCCAAGTATTTTATTCAAAGTGGCAATAGGGGGTATTGCCACTTTGAATAAAATTAGGGGTTAAAATTTTGAGATAATCCTGAACTCATAGATCAGTGATGGGGAAATTACGGCAAGCGGGCCAAGTCCGGCCCGCGGAAAGGTTTAATCCGGCCCGTTTAAGAGTGCCGTCGTGAGAATGTTTGAACGCGTTCTTACTTCGTAATGTGACGACCCGCATAAAAACTACCTATCTACGATTAAGCATTATTCTTTGGCCCGCTACGATTGTCTGGTTATTACAAATAGCCCGTCTTAAAAAAGTTTCCCCACCACTGTCATAGATTATCTCAAAGTTTAAAAAACCATTCTAAATCATGCATTTTTTTGTTTATATTATCTAACGATAGCATGAACTATGTTTGAAGTAGCGTTTTGTCTTTTTTGATGCATGAACTATGTTTGAAGTAGCGTTTGGTCTTCTATGATGATAGTTAATTGGTGTGAATATAAAATATGTTATGATTACAGATGGCGAGATGACCTGCTGGTTGTGTGGAAGACGGATGGTCGTTGAGTTCGGTAGCAGAAATGCGCACATTAAATGCATCATGGCATAAAATGGACTAATTAATAAGAAAAGAGTGAATAGTCGGGCGGGCAGTAGCGCATATTATTATAATGCAGGTATTCGTCAGTCGGGGCCCCGGTATTTGCTACTTCATTAGAGCTGGCGCGGCTCACTTGATGCAGAGGATATCGGGACGAGGACGACAGGGAGTAATGAGTGCCGGACTCTCCGAGCTAACAAAAAGATTATATACGAAAAAAAAGTAAACAGGAAAAAAGTCCAAGAACGGGAGATCAGTCCGGTCCACTCATTAACCGCATGTGTTCGCCGCCTTATTTATTCCGTTTAATTGCGGTCGTGTGTTATTAAGTGCCGTATCGATTTGTTATTGACAGAGATAAGCGTGGCGGGTTGGGCTCCGGGTTTTCGACTCCGGGTCCCTCGGTTAGTTCGCTGAAATTTCCATCTCCCGAGGCGGCAGTCGCCTAATCTGTGATCTCCAGTCGACAGCAGTCCCTGGGACTAATCAGGATCGCAATAACTTCGGCAACAGTAATGGATTTATAATCCAGGGGAATGTCTTGGGGCACGCACCTACGCCACTGAGCGATCGCAGCGGCGGAGACGCAGACGCGTCACGACGCCGCAGCATTTATCATTGGAGCTCATTACGTGGCGGACACGTTCGTCCCTCGTCCCTGCTTCCACCCCCCAAACCCGGTTGATGATCACAAAACGCCAATGGGAGCCACTGCTCAAATTTCTGGCAATTAACCGCAACGGCTCAACACCAAACTTAATTATAACGCCCGCGAGATTAAACTGGAACAAACAAAAAATACCACCACATCAATTTCAAAGTCTGTACACTGAATTTTATTTTACTACTAACACACAAATTTAATATTTTGAAGATACCTGTAATTTCATAATTCAATTCTTCTGATAATATTTACTACTAGGAATCCATCAATTTTCAAAAGTACTACTTCATTTGAAATATTTAATAAACTAGGCGTTGTATAAACTCCATTATACTATTTGAAATACTAGTAAAAAACAAAGCTGAGATGATTTCACTTTTATTGTTGAACGCTGCAACATGTCAACAATAATAGTAAAACCCTCCCAACTGACTTGTTTTTATTTCAAATACTTCATTTGAATCTAGATATTTAAGGAAAGAAAATAAATCAGATGAGGTAGAGATGTTACAAACAAAATAAAAACTATATTGACTGAACAGCTCAGAGGTATTTTTAGATTTTGATTCAAGTACGTTACACAGGGCATTTTTCTTTTAGGTATACATATCCCGATGCAGCTCACGTTGTTTATAAAAATATTTGTTTAATTGTTTTTTTTTTCTTTGTTACCATTTTATCAATTAATGTTTCTTTATATCCATTATTCTTTGCTATCGTTTTTATTGTATTTAGTTCAAAATTGAAATTTTGTTTCTTGGAATATGAATTAATCTATGTATTAAAGAATGAAATGTGCTATGTTAAATTTTGTAATGTAAAAAAAAGTAATCAGTGTTAATTATTTAAATAAAATCTGTATGTATATTTATTGTTATATAATGTTGATAATAAAATTGAAAAGATACTGTAAGAGTAATTACAATTTTATTTAAAATATCCGTCATAAATGTTTTTCTCTTCTTTTTTTTTGGGTTAGAAAGAATGCGAATGGTGTTTTTTTGTCTGTGGTTAAGGAAAGCCCGCGCAGTTTAATTTCGTGTAAAATTTTCGGTATAAATGCCTTTATAAATGTCTAAAAAAATCCACGTCCTACGTCCCAGAGAAGATTTAAATTACCGGCATTAATAACGCGGCATTTTTTCGGCGGTTGTCAGAGCGTGGGACGCAAACGCGGAAATTTATAAAATTCATTAACTACATTCAGGACCATCCTAACGTTTCTTACACGAACGAGATAGCGGATGATACATTTTAATCTCGCTCTTTATACATACGGTAAAACCACCGAAATTTATTCGGAACGTGCGAAAATAAGCAGAGCAATTCGAGTTTTTAGATTAAATGTATCGTGATTTGAGTAATTTTCATTCAGTGGCGGGTGTGAGGATTTTAATTGCTGGGGCTGCATATATAAATATACAGGACAGTTTTCGTTTAAATATACGTGTACTGAGTTCAATTTGAAGCTTGGAACGAGTGTTTCCACTCCCAGGTTAAGCATGAAGTAAAATTTCGAGTTTAGAAAAGCCTGAAAATTTGGTTTGGTCGCGTAGCGCGAAGCGCGGAGCGGCCAAACCAAATTTTCAGGCTTTTCTAAACTCGAAATTTTACTTCATGCGCCACCCGTATACAACACTGATGCGTTGTGAAATTCCAAATATTCTTGTTTTGCAGTATATTTTTAATTCTGTTTTAGCAGTTATTCATATTGAATTTTAATATAATTTAATTTATTGTCCTGTAAAGCTTTTCAATCAACTGGGCCTTATTTCAGCTTAATAAGTAAATCAATTCAGTGGTTAGTTATTTTAGTTATATACGTAAATGTAATTTATTTTTAATTTACCACTGAAATAATTAAAATCATAGAGTTAAGATGTGGAATTTGTATTCTGTTGGGCAAATAAAGAAATAATAATAATAATATTTCTAATACTGATTTAGCAGTATATTCTTAACATCACAATAATTCAGTGTTTTATACGGGTGGCGCATGAAGTAAAATTTCGAGTTTAGAAAAGCCTAAAAATTTGGTTTGGTCGCGTAGCGCTACGCGCTACACGACCAAACCAAATTTTTAGGCTTTTCAAAACTCGAAATTTTACTTCATGCTTAGCCTAGGAGTGGAAACACTCGTTTTAACTTCAAATTGATCACTTTTGAAAAAAAGCAATGTACGCCTGAAATTTTACAGCACAATTGTATGGAATTGTAAGAGTTTCTCTTTACCAGATCATGGATTTTAAAAATTGAGGACTTCAGAAAAGTACGTCTTCTTTTGTTTCCTAATGTCCTGAAAAAGAACTCATAAGAAAGAAAACTTAAAATATCACAAAGAAATCTTTAAATAGTGTCTCATATTCTTCGTTTAATAATTCAAAAATTACATAAAGATTTCTTAAAATGTTTCATTCGAGCGTTCAAATATTGACAATAACTGCATTACGATTCTGCTCAAACATTAAGCGAAGAATTCTTCTTCTGAAACTAGACATGTACTTAATGTTTACTTTAAACTTAATTCTGTGTTTTATTGGCCGTAATTTATGGTAGCAGTAGTAAGATAGTATTTTCTAAGGTCTATGGGCAGTAATTTGTGGTAGTAGTAGTAAAAAAGTTTTTCCTAAGAACTATTGGCAGTAATTTGTGGTAGTAGTAGTAAGATTGTATTTCCTAAGGACTACTGGCAGTAATTTGTGGTAGTAGTAATAAGACAGTATTTTCTAAGGCAGTAATTTGGTAGTAGTAGTAAGACATTATTTCTTAAAGACTATGAGCAGTAATTTATTGTAGTGGTAGTAAAACAGTATTTCCGAAACACTAGTGGCAGTAATTTGTGGTAGTAGTAATAAAACAGTATTTCCTAAGGACAATTGGCAGTAATTTGTGGTAGTAGTAGTAAGACAGAATTTCCTAAAGACTACTGGCAGTAATTTGTGGTAGTAATAGTAAGACAGTATTTCTTACGGACTATGGTCAAATATCTAGATAGCTACCTAGATACAACACTCACATGAAACCGTCAATTAAAACACGCAACCGACAGAGCAAAAACGACGCTAATGACAACAAAGCGAGCTCTGGGAAAAACATGGGGGAACAAACCAAAAATGACAATGTGGATATATAATACAGTAGTAAAACCCATAATCACCTACGGATGCACCATATGGTGGCCGAAAGTAGAACAAAGTACTGCACAGACAGCTCTCTCTAGAGTACAGCGACTAGCCTGCTTATGCATAACTGGCGCTCTGCGTACAACACCAACTGCATCAATGGTGACCCTACTAAACCTCCAACCACTAGATCTAGTGGTTAAAAGTGAGTCCAGACTAGAGGCATATAGGTTGAGGACAACTAGAAACTGGCACCTCACAGGAAACCACTCCAGAATAGATCAGGTAGTTACCAAACCTCTACTGGAAATGGAAAGTGACTACATGATACTACGCTACTCCCTTAATAGACCCTTCACAATACAGTGTGAAGGGGACAAGGAGAAGCGCAACCCTCCACCTGGAACCTTGATCTGGTACACCGACGGATCAAGCAAAAAAGGTGTAGCTGACGCTGGGATCCACGACGTAACTCCAAAATGTGACATCTTTGTGTCTCTGGGGAGGATGGCAACTGCACATCAAGCCGAAATCTTCGCGATTAACCAATGTATTATGGAAAACCTGCGAAGGGGATATAGAAGGCAAAAGATCTTGATCCTCACAGACAGCTAAGCTGCTCTAAGAGCACTTGATAGATACAAGATACAATCTAAGCTAACATGGGAGTGCATTCAAAACCTGACAAAACTGGCGACCGTAAACATCGTAATTCTACGGTGGACGCCTGGACACACAGGGGGGGATGGCAACGAGACAGCCGACGAATTGGCAAAGATTGGATCACGAAGACCCTACATTGGACCAGAACCGATGCTACCGATCCCCAAAAAGTCAATAAGACCAAGCGTAAGAGAGTGGACTCTGGAAAGACACACCGAGCGCTGAAAAAACCTGACAGGGCACAGACACTGATGGAAAAACCCTGTCAAGAACTAGCAACTGAGGTCCTCAGACTCAGTAGAAACAACCTTAGAATGTTCACAGGAATGATAACTGGACACTGTACCCTAAGGAAACATCTGCACAACATGAAACTGTTTACAGAAGATCCAATATGCAGACTTTGCTATGAAGAGGATGAAGACGAATCACATGTACTATTCGAGTGCGAAGCATTTACTACCTGGAGGGAAGCAAACTCTCTCCAAGGGAATTCAACCCACTTCCCGAAGGGAAAGATGATCGAAAAGCTGCTGGAATTAGCTAATGAAACAGAGCTCTTTGATTAACTACGGAAACGGAAGAAGTACAATAAGCCGGCTGTGGTGCTAGGGCAGAAATAATCCTAACTTCAGTAAAACAGTATTTCCCAAGGACTACTGGCAGTAATTTGTAGTAGTAGTAGTAATAATAACACAGTATTTCCTAAGGACAATTGGCAGTAATTTGTGGTAGTAGTAGTAAGACTGTATTTCCTAAAGACTTCTGGCAGTAATTTGTGGTAGTAGTAGTAAGACAGTATTTCTTAAGGACTATGGGCAGTGATTTGTGGCAGTAGTGGTAAAACAGTATTTCCTAAGGACTACTGGCAGTAATTTGTGGTAGTAGAAATAAGACAATATTTTCTAAGGCAGTAATTTGTGGTAGTAGTAGTAAGACAGTATTTCCTAAAAACTACTGGCAGTAATTTGTGGTAGTAGTAAGACATTATTTTCTAAGGACAGTATTTCACAAAGAGTAATAATTGATATTTAAGTTAAAGAACTACCAAGGACAAATTATATGATTCTATTATTTATTGATGTATATAACCGATAATTTTTTTGTATTATTCCCAGAAAGTATTTATAGTACAAAAATTGGTACACACATAGGCGCAGTCACAGTGTATTCGTTTCGGGGCGATATTAAAATCTATTCCCGTACCATTCGGCGCGATTTATGCCGGCCGTAAATCATCCGAAATCTAATTTGTTAAAGACCGTGGAAACGTCGAAATAAAATGCCTGGGCCCGACTTCCATCAGTTCCTTTGACGACCCGCCTAATTAATCCGGGACCTAATAAACAAACGGGAATCACGGACGAAGACTAATCTGCGTCAGTCATCCTGGGGATGGAGGATGATTATCAGGAAACAATTAAACACGCGTTAGATTTCCCTCTGGATATATGCCTGATGAAGGGATTGCGTGCGGGACTTTCTCCAGATATGGGGAGGATTTTACTGCATGAATTCAGGAGGAAGCAAAGATTGTCCGCATGAATAAATCAATAAGTAAGTATATATTATTTTAGGATACATTAAACTTGATCGTTTGTACATCAAAAAAAGTAAAAAGTGCTGCACTAGTTCATGTAACGAACAGACCTAATGTGTAGAGAATAGATTAACTGTATGTCCAAAATCTACCTTATATAGTGCACAATTTGAAATTTATAATAAAATATAAAAACGTGGGCAGAAAGACTTTTAGGTATATACATTTTTGTACCGTATATTGTATTGTCTGAATAAAGATGTTTGTATATATATATATATATATATATATATATATATATATATATATATATATATAAAACGAATTAAAATTAATATCGACTTTTTGCAAAAATGCTGTCTCATTGAGAAAAGTCTCCAAATATTCATTGAAACAACTACTTCTCTAGCTAATACCCCGACAGATATTGAATTATACAACGTCGGGGGTATTAGCTCGAGAAGTAGTTGTATTAGTGAATATTTGGAGACTTGTCTCAATATGACTAAATTCGATATTAAGAATTAAGAAAGTCGATATTAATTATAATTCGTTTTTTTATATTTTGTAAATATTCTGCAAACTATTAGCAAATTCAATTTTTCTTTATGTTAAACTTATAATAAGTGATTCGATTCTTTGATTTAACGTAAAGTAAAATTTCGCGTTTAGAAAAGCCTAAAAATTTACTTTTGTTGCTCCGCGTAGCGGATGCAAGAGCACATCGTTTTTCTTTAACTGAAAAAGGGCACTTAAAAAAATACAATTAATTTCTTTGTACTCAGGAGAAAATATTGTAAAATTAAAAGGCGTTTATCATAGGCATTATTATTAAACCTCCCCAATTATTTTCGAATCAGGCACAACAGAAAGTTCGGCCATTAAATCGGATGCATCGCTTTTTACATCGACATTCGGGCGCTTAATGGCCGCCAGTTTATGGTAAAAGTCTAATAACGTCCAATTATAGACAGCTACGCCATCATGTTAATGCTGAAAATGTCTGCACGTTTCGTGCATCGTTGTTAAAGTTTCCTTGTGTACAAAAAATGATAATTTTGCACGATAAAAGTAGCTTATAACAACATTTTCTAAAGAGCGATACCTAAACGATGTTCAAACTCTCGCACGTTTTCGAAGATTGTAATTTAGTAAACGAGCAAGTAAAACCGGTCACCATCCCTTGTTTTTCAGAAAAAAGTTTCTAACACCTTTTGCATATTTGACTGCACTTTAGAAGTCTAAAACTCCGTAACATAATATTTGGACCTTTACCTGTTTCTGATATTTTAACCATAAACAAGAGGGAGCCAATGCTTATGGAAAATCTGGAATTTGAGTAGATAAACAAAGATTGTAATATTTTCATAATTTTTTGTTTCTAGTATAAATATATCGAAAATTAATCAAACTTTATGATACAATCATGAGAAATTGAATTTAGTAAACAGGCGTAGTGTTACACTCACTCAAACTGACAATCAAGGAGAAATTATTCAACAATTTCTCCTCGATTTTCAATTTGAGTGGCTGTAAGACTACACCTGATTACTAAATTCAATTTCTGATAATTGTATCTTAAAGTTTCATTAATTCTTAATATATTTCCAGAATTTAAATGCTTTGGCTTAATGTTTGAATGGATAAGGCAAACTAAAAAGTAGAAGTGTCATAAAACTCATATCCACTCTGAGCTCTATAAAGAATGGTCTCAATTCAGGCAAATTAAAATTTTTACCCGTGCCAGTTAATTATATTTTGAGCCATAAAGCTAATATTCTCTCTTAATCTTCAAACTTGATTATTAATCCAATAATAAATGATATTAATAATTACCTTTAACTAATGATTACCTAGCTAATTAATTGAATAATTGGCCCCGATTTGAATGATTTATCGAGTAGTTATAATGCCACCAGCCGCATAAATCAATAAACACGTGAAATTATAGCTCGTCCGGTGTGTCAACTTATGTAACGTGATTAACATTGAAAATATGTTTTTCTAGATCAGCTCACCGGGTATTGAGAGAACCCGCTCAAAATTAATTAATGACTCCAATTAGTGCGCTAACTGTATCGATTACCTTATTTATCGGCTTCGACGTTGAATATCTCGTCACTTCTGTGTGTTTATCGTAAAAATTATGATTTGATATCTTAATTATGTTTCAACTATTTCCTCTTGAGGACTGAAATTAGGAGCCGTCTTGGTTAATCTTAATAATCCTGTATTTAATGGGTGTTTACACTTATCGTTTTCTTTTTTTGTTGGGATGGATTGGGCGCTCCAATTCAAATTTTCAAGAATAATAAAATATGTGAATAACATAATATATAAAATTACGAAAAATCGTGGAAAATGCAAACAATACGGTCTTAATTAATAAGACAACTTAAGACAATAAATACCCATTGAAATAATTACTTCCCGTGCAAATACACCTCCCGATATTGAATTATACAATGAAATATTTAAAATTATATTTGAATAACACTGGCCGACAAAAAAAGTTGCTGTTCTTGAGATCAAACCTATCATCTCTTATGTATTTTTCGTGCTAAATCCAAATATTTCAATCTCTAAATTGCACTGGCTCATAAAAAAAAGTTGCTGTCCATGAAATCAAACTTATCATTTCTTATGTATTATTGCTCGCTAAACTTGAGTATCCATCTTAGAAAAATTTATACCACGTAGTTTTTGAGTAAAACACGATTGTATGTGCCAAGTTTTCATGTTTTCAGAAAATAGGCTGATTTACTCAAAAACTACGAGGTAGAAATTTTAGTAAGATTGAAATTCGGATTAAGCTGGCAAAATTACATAAGAAATGATAGGTTTGATCTGAAGGACAGCAACTTTTTTTATGAGCCATTGTAGTTTAGAGATTGAAATATTTATCTTTGATTTGGTTAGCATTCACTTTGCGGTACATCTTTATAAAAATAATATTAATAACACAATAAAACACTTTTTATTTAATGTGACTGCAGTTTCGACAAATTTAGCTTCATTATCAAACACAAACTTTATGTTTGATAATGACAAGTTAAATTTGTCGAAACTGCAGTCACATTCAATAAAAAGTGTTATACAAACAAAGTAAAAAGTGTTTTATTGTAAAATTAACATGTATAACAAAGTAGAAGCTTACACAATACAGAAAATATTAAAAACACTTAACTTTCTTTTACTACTTTTAAAAAAGTGGTAAAACAGAGTTAAGTGCTATTTTTATAAAATATTTATACTTAAATGCTCGAATATTCGACAATTTGAATTATTCGTATTAGAATCCCAGCCTTAATACAAAAACCTCAAAGATTAAACAAATCGACAGAGCTGTGAAGCTAAGGCCATTAACTACACAAGAAGAAAAAGAAGATTCTACAATAATCCTACACATTCTTCCTTCCTATAATTTTTTTAGTGTTTTTAAGTTCAAGCTTCACTACATCACTAAATATTTTATTACGATACTGCCCATTAATTACCCAAGGGGAAAACGAAGAAGATTTTAGAATAATCCTATACTATACATTCTTTCTTCTTACAATTTTTTAAATGTTTTCCAGTTCAAGCTTCATTACATCTCTAAATCTTTTATTACGATATTGCCCATTAAATAGGAAAAACAAGAAGATTTTGCGAAATTCCTATACATTCTTTCTACTTATAATTTTTTTAGTGTTTTCTACTTCAAGCTTCATTACATCTCTGAATCTTTTGTTGCGATATTTGAAAACTCTATTGTAATGATGATTTTTTTTATTACGAAGAATAATGTCTACGAGACCGCAATCCTTAAAAATGCTTAACAATCTCCATCAGCTGGCCACAAATAGCAATCATTCCAAGCGACGAGGAAAGGAATGGGTATTTTAAATATCCAACCGGAATCGCTCAAAAGAAAAGGTGGCCATTTATTTAAGGGGACTTATCTACCTCAAAGATCTTTGATTGATGCATCCAATATTAGGAAATCATTCTACTTCTCCCTCTCTAACCCTTACTTACACAGAATTTAAAATGGATAAATAAGGAATATTAACAGTTTAGAATTAGCTGGATTTTGAGTGTGAACCTTTAATTATAAAATGTCAATAGTTTTTACTTTTCACTTTTCCTGTATGTAATACAAAGGGAAAGTATTGTTTTTGTGAACATTCTCATTATTTGATATTCCAGTATTTGCTGGACACATAAAACGACTGTTATTCCTTACTTCACTTTTTTTTGTATCGTTAGATGTACATTTCGAGACACAAGGTGCTCATTATCAATAACAAATTGTTTGTTATTGATAATGAGCACCTTGTGTCATTTAACGATGCAAATAAAAAGTGAAGTAAGAAATAACAGTCTTTAAATGTGTAATAATCACTTCACGTAAACTCAAAAACATGCAGTGATTAACAGTAAGTAGTTTGATTTCCATAATTTAAGGCATTCAAATCTTTTATTGCGGCGTTCTATTTGCTTTTTAATATGTGTAGTAGTGTAGTTTTTATTTTAGAAGTATTTGAAAATCAACGGGACAACCTGGAAATTTGTTTGTATACATAAAAAAATACTAGTAACTGTAATTTATTAGCCATATCGAACATTGCGTTACCGAGCCCTAGCCCTCTAAAATTTGTAAAAGTCTGTTTATTCCCTATTATTCTTTTGGTCCACGGTCCACCCTAATGGCCAAATTATATATTGTGTCGATAGAGGACGCTAATATGAATCTAAAACGTATTTATTTGTTGAAATCGGAATCAAATTGGCGTTTTTGGGCCCGCCGTGGCCGAGCGATTGAGCCGCTGGTTTCGTCAATCGTTCACGGCGGTGATCTGGGTTCGATTCCCAGCCGTAATTTTTCCAACGAAAAATATTCGTCCCGGAGTCTATGGGTGTGTGTGAATGTGTTGTGACGTCCAAATATATAGTTATATGTACTTTGTAATAAGTTAAAATAAACAAATGTATACAAATAATAAAAATTGATGATGGCTAATAGTCTAGTAACTAAGGCCAGGCAAAAGCCAAACCCAAAAAAAAAAAATTGGCGTTTTTTTACTTTCCTCTATTAATGTAAATTGGAATAACATTATAAGAAAGCCATGCGAGTTTACATGTAAAAAAAACCTTGTTTAAAAAAATTTAATTTCTTTTTTCAAACGTTTTAATATCTAAACGATTTTTTCGCAATTTGAACCCATGCGACCCGAGACAAATTTTCACAGGGGTTTTCTAAACTAGAAATTTTGCTTCATGCGCCACGCGTATAAAACACTAATATGTTCCTTGAAATCAGTAATTTACTTGATCACATATATTTTGATTCTAAACTCGAAATTTTACTTCATGCTTATTCTGGGAGTGAAAACACTTGTTAGAAATTTGCCTGAAATTTACCGAGAAAAAAATCCCTGTATGTAGATTTTTTTCTCGGTAAATTTCAGGCAAATTTCTAACAAGTGTTTTCACTCCCAGACTAAGCATGAAGTGAAATTTCGAGTTTAGAAAAGCCTGAAAATTTGGTTTGGTCGCGTAGCGCGAAGCGCGGAGCGACCAAACCAAATTTTCAGGCTTTTCTAAACTCGAAATTTTACTTCATGCGCCACTCGTATAAAACACTAATTTAAAGAGAAATTCAAAATATACCTCTTATAATTGATCTCAGGTTAATACATTCCACAAATATTTATTTCGTTTAGCCAAATCTTGCGCTTTCTAAACTCAAGGGCACCTGAAGCAATTTTCCTAGTATCTAGGTATACTTTAACAAACAAAAAAATTAATTAATATAGTAATAACTAGTTACAATATTAAATTAATTAAATTAAATAAAGCGCTAATAACCTTTCTTTACATTTTTATTCATCATTCAAACAATTGAAAATTGACGTAATGCGTTTATTGTCGTTTTATTGCCAGAGAACGTTCTGTATTGTTAAATTACAGTCAAATAAATGAAATACTACCAAAATGTCAAAAATGCCAATATATTTATCGAAAATAAGATTCTGTTACAGTCGGAAAATCATATTATTAATAAAAATCGTTATAATTTGATCAATATATGAATGAGGAAATTACTTTTTTTTGTGTCAAAAATTTAGAATTTATAACAATGTCAGTAATAAAAATAGATCGATTGATAATTGACACACTAAACTTATTTCACTTGTCACTTTGTTAAATTTAAAGCCATTTCACATTAAATAAGCGATTTATACGCGTGGCGCATAAAGTAAAATTTCGAGTTTAGAAAAGCCTAATTTGGCTCGGTCGCTCCGCTTCGCTACGCACCCGAGCCAAATTTTCAGGCTTTTCTAAACTCGAAATTTTACTTTATGCTTAGTCTGGGAGCGGAAGACACTCGTTTGTTTCATCATTGAAACAATTGAAAATTGACGTAATACGTTTATTGTCGGTTTATTGCCGGAGAACGTTCTGTATTGTTAAATTACAGTCAATTAAATAAAATACTATCAAAATGTCAAAAATACCAAATATTTGTCGACACTAAGATTCTGTTACAGTCAGAAAATCACATTATTAATGTAAATCGTTATAAATTGATCAATTTATGAATGAGCAAATTACCTTTTTCTTTGTCAAAAATTTAGAATTTTTAACAATGTCAGAAATAAAAATAAATCGATTGATAATTGACACGCTAAACTTATTTCACTTGTCACTTTGTTAAATTTAGAACCATTTCACATTAAATAAGCATTTTATACGCGTGGCGCATGAAGTAAAATTTCGAGTTTAGAAAAGCCTAATTTGGCTCGGTCGCTCCGCTTCGCTACGCGCCCGAGCCAAATTTTCAGGCTTTTCTAAACTCGAAATTTTACTTCATGCTTAGTCTGGGAGAGGAAGACACTCGTTTGTTTCATCATTGAAACAATTCAAAATAGACGTAATACGTTTATTGTCGGTTTGTTGGCGGAGAACGTTCTGTATTGTTAAAATAGAACGTCAATTTTGATACAAGTTAAAAAGGATTGAAAAGATAACAGTTAAATTAAAGTCAATTAAATGATGAAATGATTTCTAGTTTGTGCAATTTATGTTATTTCTATGATTTATGTTATTCAATTTATGTTATTTCTATAATTACTATATATACACGCACAATTACGTCGATTAGCTGTTATATATGATTTTTATATATATATTTTTTAATTAATTATATTACGTTGTAATTTTATGTACAAATGGTGTTTCCCGTAAATAAATTTACTTTACTTTACTTTACTATCAAAATGCCATAATAGTGAAATTACCCTCAAAATGTTAACAATAGCCATTTAATAATGAAATACTATCACAGTCAAAAGGCTAAGTGATTTAAAGACAAAATTTCCCAATGGTCGATAAACAATTGTCAATCAGTAATGTCACAATGATTAAGAACATTCAAATACGTCATGTGTAGTCAAAATGTCGTAATGGAAACAGGGAGGGGTAAGGTTAGAACCTTATTTTATTAAATTATAAATTGTCAGAAATGTTATAGTTGACCAAAATTGTCATTTCGTGGTGAAAATTTAAAAAATCAAAATAAATAATGACACTTTGACAAATGTTTACACTTTGATGAAAAAAAAAAAACACATGATATACTAAATTTTATTAAATTATAAATTGTCAGAAATGTTATAGTTGACCAAAATTGTCATTTCGTAATGAAAATTTAAAAAATCAAAATTAATAATGACACTTTGACAAATGTTTACACTTTGATGAAAAAAAAAAAACACATGATATACTAAATTTTATTAAATTATAAATTGTCAGAAATGTTATAGTTGACCAAAATTGTCATTTCGTAATGAAAATTTAAAAATTCAAAATTAATAATGACACTTTGACAAATGTTTACACTTTGATGAAAAAAAAAAAACACATGATATACTGTAATTTAACTCTATTGACTATAATTACAGTATATCATGTTTTTTTTTTTTTTCATCAAAGTGTAAACATTTGTCAAAGTGTCATTATTAATTTTGAGTTTTTAAATTTTCATCACGAAATGACAATTTTGGTCAACCATAACATTTCTGTACTAACTATAAGTAGACTTACATTTCATTGTATCGATTATGTTAACTATTTTGACAGTACTGAATATATATCGACAATATCGATTATATCGACTATTTTGACAGTACTATTATAATAAATTAATTTACTTATTTTAAAGAAAAACCTCGTCGATTTTAAAAAATTGGAATGTTTATTCACTACAATAGTTTTGCAAATGTATTGCTTCTTTAGGATTAATACTCAATATTAATCCATTGATAATGGTCACTTTGTGTTCGAAATGTATGTACATTTGGTAATTCAGATAAACGCGTGAAGAAAGGTTATTAGGATGTCAGGATTATATGCTGGCCCTGAGATTGTTAGCAAAATTCTTATTGTGAATGAAGTTTCAGAACGAAAAGTCAAATTAATTTAAGAACGTAACACTCCTTTAACTAATGAAAAGGAACAAAAGCAGTTTTCTTTATTGACCATTGAAGAATATCGCAAAAAATATTCGAATTTAAATAAAAATGCATTAATTGATAATATTAAAATATCGAAATATACAAGTATGATATAATTAAAAAAATCATATTTCCGTAAATTTTAGTCCGATTACAACAAATAATTCGTTTTGGATTCGTATTTACGTCCTCTATCGACACAATGTGTAATATGGCCTTTAGAGTGGACGCTTTAATTTTAGGGTGGATCAAAATAAAAAAAATAAACATAAACAGACAATCTTAAACTTAGAGGACTAGGGCTTAATATTGTATATAAAAATGTCTTTATTGCAAATATGCGGTATGGTATACGTTTCTGGGGACATAGTAACCTATGTACATCTATATTTATTATTTTAAAAAAAGTCATTAGAACCATGTACAATCTAGGTTTCAATACCTCACGTAGAGGAATTTTTAAAGAGAATCGCGCTGTACGTTTTCGAATGCTTGACATTCATTTTTAAATACAAGCCCCTTTTTAGTGAAAATAAAATAAACCATCATTATGACACAAGACACAGAGGCAATTACATAATTCCAAAACATAAATTAACAGCTTCTGAAAAAAATTTTAACTATAATTGCATAAAACTTATAATCAACTACCTGAAAATATTAAAGTTCTACAAAATAATAAAAAATATAAAATAGCATTATTTGATTTCCTCTGCGAAAATGAACTGAACAGCATAAATGAATATTATAACTAATATGTATTTTTAAATATTTAATTGATGCGGCGGATACATGATGAAACTCCATAATACTATTTGAAATAAAACAACGCAGTTGGGAGGGTTTCACTTTTATTGTAGAACACTGCAACATGTTTCACCACACAGTGGCTTCATCAGGCAGGTGAAATAATGATTTTACAAAATCATTATTTCATCTGCCTGATGAAGCCACTGTGTGGTGAAACATGTTGCAGTGTTCAACAATAAAAGTGAAACCCTCCCAACTGCGTTGTTTTATTTCAAATAATATGTATTTTTCACCCCCTCTTGACGCCTTTCTTGTATTTTATGTATTTTAGAAGAAATAAAGATGAATTATTATTATTATTATTATTATTAGATACGCGATGTTCGATATCGCTCAAAATGCACAGTAATTAGTTTTTTTATTTACACAAACAAGTTTCCGGGTTGTTCCGTTTATTTTCGCATACTTAAAAATTCCCCATACATACAGAGAGTTTTATGTAACACCGAACATTTTCATAACGGGAATTTTTCTTTAAAGTATCCATATGCATACGTTGCACATTTTCCGATGCTCGGTTTATTAAAAGAATCCAATTTGAAGCTTTAAGCGAGTGTTTTCCACTCCCAGGCTAAGCATGAAGTAAAATTTCGAGTTTAGAAAAGCCTGAAAATTTGGTTTGGTCGCGTAGCGCGAAGCGCGGAGCGGCCAAACCAAATTTTCAGGCTTTTCTAAACTCGAAATTTTACTTCATGCGCCACCGATACAAAACACTGATTCAATGTAAAGTTTAGCGGTGTGTTTTAAACTTTGTAATATGTCAGTGTTTTGTACGCGTGGCGCATGAAGTAAAATTTCGAGTTAAGAAAAGCCTGAAAATTTAGTTTGGCCGCTCCGCGCTTCGCGCTACGCGACCAAACCAAATTTTCAGGCTTTTCTAAACTCGAAATTTTACTTCATGCTTAGCCTGGGAGTGGAAAACACTCGCTTAAAGCTTCAAATAAAATATGCATGTGGATACTTCAAAAAAAAATTCTCGTTATGAAAATGTTCGGTGTTACATAAAACTCTCTGTATGTAGTAAAACTAGTTAACCAATCCTTAATCCTTAAGAGAAGTTAAACTATTTGTCTAAAATTTATTTTTATCACAAAAGTAAATTTTACATTATTAATTATTTTGAACAATTTTAAATCTTCTGGTGATATCGTCTAAGCCTTTAAGAATATATAGTATTGTGAATGTATTATCCCTTGTCCTAAAAAGTGGGAACAAGTAAGGGACTCGGCTCCTCCCTAAAATAAATCACACTAAGTGCACGCTAAATCACCGCGATGCTTAAGCAAATTCATAAAACTGTTTCTCGACATATTTCCCACCGATTCACTTAAAAATCATAGCCCATCACTTAGTTATGATTTACGATGAGACTGTTTCAATATTGCCCGTTCTTCATTAACACGTTAGACTTATCATTTTGTAAACAATGCGAGTACACAATTTTTTTGCAACGTGAAAGGAAAATCTGTATTGTGCGATGCAATCTATAATTAAAAATTATTATTCTCTGTTGATTAATTTTGAATTTTATTCGAAGTAGATTTATCATTTAACATGATTTAATTGATAATAAAAATGATATAATAATAATAATAATATATTTATTAACGGAAATCCATTTTTGCAAGTATAATAACAAAAATTTAAAATAAAATAAATTCAAGCAAAAAATGTTAGTAAAAAAACAATTATTTAATATATATATATATATATATATAAATCTTTAGTGGCAGATTGTACAATAAATAATTAACATAAAAATACTTCTGATGGTTAAAATAACAGATAAATTCTTCTGCCAATTGGCTATCGACCATTGGTCTTTCCGCCTGAATTTTAATTGTTTGTCCTTGTCCGTTCTTGTGTAAAAAACCTCTTGTTTGTTAGTGTCGTCCAATGTCTGTCAGATGATTACTGTTCACAAATCGTCATGATCACTAATGTCATGGAATGGTGCAATGAAATCATGAATGGTGATGGTGAAACGTTTACGCTTGGGAGTGATGTTTTGGTTTCGAGGGATACATAAAGGGTGAAGGAGATTGTAGAGGATAGGATTTGAGGCGAATTTTTCAGCTAAGTGTGATAGTCGGGTTTCGATGGGAGTGACTGCTGTTAGTTCATAAAGTAGGGTATTGGATGGGTTATGTAGGGGGTTTTGGGGGTGTCGGATTTTGGTCAACACTCTAAGGGCCGATCTTTCGGCGACTTATTATTTAATATTAATATAAAAAATGAAATATTAGAAATAAAGTAAAATAGTTGGCGAACAAATTCGATAACATAAATAAATATGATTTAACGAAATAGCTCAAGACGAATTTATTTACTTATTACATAATATTTTCATTAACATTAACTTTTAAATGGCTCAACAATTCGTTTCGTGACATCGAGAATATATCAAAACTAGAATTAAATAAAAAATGGTTAGCAAGACGTAAAAATCTACTAAAGCAGCTATTCATGATATAATTCGTTCTCTAAAATGGTATTCGGAATAATGGGCGATAGCGAGTTAATCTATTTTCTGCATTGAAATAAAAGTCTTATTGTGAGACAATACCTGGACAATCAATATCTCCATTAATTATTTTATATAACATCAACATCATCGCAAAAACTCTTCTGTTACCTACACTATCGAGGCTAAAGTTGGTCATCAGTGTTTTCAATTAACTCTATTTCCTAATTTGTACGAAAGAGATTTTAAAAATATATGTTGTATATTTTCAATATTTTCTTGGTAACACTTGTGACTAGGACACCAAATATATGAAGCATACTCCAATTTTTAACGCACAAATGCAACATAAATAATTTTGTATGAAACTGGATTCAGACTCCGAGAGATTCTCTTTATATAGCCTAACATTCTCGCATATATTGTTAATATAACTTGAAAATGTTAATTTTCTGTCAAAAATAATACCGACATCTTTAATTCCTGAGACTTTAGATAATTCAATATCACCAATTTTATAAACAAAATCGTGGATTGATCTTTATATTGAGAAAGTAATTGATCAACATTTACCTAAATTAAAAAATAATTGATTTTGGCAGCACCAATCATAAACAGATGACAAATCCTCCTGAAGCAAGGTACAATTGTTAGGAGAATTAATTTCTTTAAAAAGTTTTAGGTCGTCAGCGGAAAGAAAAAATGTGAATTTTTAATTACTGTTGAGATGTTATTTATAAACAACAGAAAAAGCAACGGTCCGCTATGGTATCCTTGAGGAACACCCGACGGAACAGTCATGATTTCAGATAGAAAGTTTTTCATTTTGACACATTGACTACACCTAGTTAAAAAATGCTCAATCCATCTGCAAACTGATTCGTGAATTTTGAACATGTGTAATTTAATTAATTGGGCATTTTTTAACATTTACGAAAGATAGAGGACTTCTTTTGTAAATATTTACTTTGATACCTTTTTCAAGTAATATTAATTTAGAATTCAATTGAGAATTTTTCTTTTAAGTTTACATATTCCGATGCGATGCATGCACAGTCAGTTTTTAGGCATTCCTTGTTTTTAAAAAGATTCAATTTGATGTTTCGAACGAGGGTTTCCACTCCCAGGCTAAGCATGAAGTAAAATTTCGAGTTTAGAAAAGCCTTAAAATTTGGTTTGGTCGCGTAGCGCTACGCGCTACGCGACCAAACCAAATTTTCAGGCTTTTCTAAACTCGAAATTTTACTTCATGCGCCACGCGTATAAAACACTGATTTCAAGTAAAGTTCACAATATACTACTTATATTCATACAACTTTGCAGAACTTAATATTTGATCTCCTTCTGATAAAAATTACAAATACATACATTTTATTAAAGTACTTTTTGCTACTTGAAAATTGTAATCAATTTTGAACATGTGTAATTTAATTAATTGGGATTTTTTTAACATTTACGAAAGATAGAGAAACTTCTTGCGTAAATGTTGAAAAAATTCCCATTCATAAAATTACTCATGTGTAAAACTGATTATAATTTTGAAGTAGAAAAAGAACTGTAAATAAAATACATGTATGTTAAAAAAATTCGCAATTTATAAAATTTCACATATTCAAGAAGAAAAAATAATTAAACTTAATTAGAACTTTATTCTGTTATCTTTCGTGTTCAGAAACATATTTAAAATTCTGCTTTAGCAGTACCTATATTTATAATACTAATTTACCAGTATAATTTGAAATTCACAATATTTCAGTGTTGAATACGCGTGGCGCATGAAGTAAAATTTCGAGTTTAGAAAAGCCTGAAAATTTGGTTTGGTCGCGTAGCGCTACGCGCTACGCGACCAAACCAAATTTTAAGGCTTTTCTAAACTCGAAATTTTACTTCATGCTTAGTCTGGGAGTGGAAACACTCGATCGAAACCTCAAATTGAACCTTTTTAAAAACAAGGAATGCCTGAAAATGTACTGTGTTTGCATCGGGGTAGAAAGAAAACGTTTATTAAAAAAATAATGGTACATACACATATACAGGTAAACATTACAAAGATATGTATATTTAAAAGAAATAATCGCAACTGAATTCAAAATTATTATTACTTAAAGAAGGTAAGAAAGTAAAATAGTGCACTTAAAATAAAATGCAACGTATGTAAAAGTCCTGTAAACATTGCGTTTAAAATCCGATTATAAAAAATATAATAGAAAACAGGATGTAATTATTTACAAAATACTAACCTAAAACATCGCATCCTCTTACCTTCCTTTTCAGTTATTATTATAATATGTTGAACATAATCTAAGCATTATTGATTTAAATTTATAGCTTTGACGAAAACATAAATTCCGAGGTAATTAACATATTCGACGACCTTATTTGCACAATGATTGCAGCTTCGCGGGAGAAAGTTGCAACGATAATTTATCGCGTGCGAATGCGCGTTTTCGTCGCGGGACGAAATAAATTTTCAGTCGCCGCCTGTAAATCATTCCTTTGACATGGGAAAGCTGATCGGGAAAACACCGCTCGAGCTGTTTACTCTCTTTAATTTGTTTCATTTACTCGCGACTGCCCCAACTTCCTGTGCTGTTGATTTGTAAACGATTAAAAATCAATTCGGATGCGATGATTTATATGTTGATGCCCATTTAATGCGAGGAAATTGTATGGATGATCATCATTAATCATTTTCTCGCTCATTAAAGTTGCTACAGGAATTGCAAAATTAATATTTATACTGCAGAATTAAAAACAAAACGTGTTTAATAATATCCAAGGAAATCATAATCAATTTTGAAACCTCTACCGAGTAATAATAGAATTTTGATTAAAACACTTGGTTTGTTTCACTGGTTTTTATTTTTACTCTAACTAGTTTCGACCATAGGTCATTCTCAAGGAGATATGTATAAAATTTAAAAGCGTACCGATATTTATACAAATATTACAGCTAATTTAAGTTAATAAGGGCCGTTGCAATCGGGGAGTGTCTTCGATGTTATTAAGGGACAACACCACTGTGACGGCTTCAAAAAATCGATTTTTTGAAAACCATCTAGAAAAATCTAAAATACATTTAAGAATAGAATGCCGTTGGTCCCAGGCCGAAAAAATTATTATTTTCGGAGATATTAAATATTTTGTGGAGCGGTGCAGCGCTCCGTGACGCTCGGGGTCCCGCGCAATTACGCCAGTGTATGAAAATTTGAGCAGAGACGATTTGCTGCAGCGTTGTTTGGGCGGCTTTACGCAAAACAATAACGAAAGCTACAACAAATCAGTTTGGGCAATAGCCCCCAAGTGTCAGTCCGGGGGCAAAAAAATCATCGATATTGCCGCTGATATCGCAGTATTATTATTCAACGATGGCCTGAGAAGCCTCATGAAAGTTATGAAGACGTTGGGGGTAACCATCGGCCCAAATTGTTCCAATTTTTGCGTTGAAACCGACGCAGCGCGGATCGAGCAGGCGGAGCGCTCGCTCACGGATGCTGCAAAAGAGGCAAGAAAAGCCTCTACAATTTCGAGAAAAGATGCTGGGGACCTTGATTTGCTTCTTGAAGGCCAGCTATATGGTGCCGGAATCGCTGATTAGGTAAAAAATTTGTTTTTCAATTTATCACATAAATTAACAAACTTCAAACTTTGAATGCGTTTTTCTCAAAACCACTTTTTTGAGTGCGGCACGCAGCAGAACTCGAGCAATTTTTATCCGATCAACTTCAAATTTGGACTGAATCAAAAAAACTAGTTTATCTAAAGAAGTACATAGGATTTTTTTGATATCTCAATAAATAAAAAAATTATAGCCTTTTTTCAACGAGAAACTTTGCTCGAAAATCGACCTTAAATTTCGAAAGCGTTCCTATTTTTTAAAAATCAATATTTTTTCAAATCTCTATGTACTTCTCTTCAAAATATCATATTATTAACGAAAACACTCGATATTTTTTTTCAGATCGACTTTGAAGACAGTTCTGCTGCGTGCCGCGGATCACTGCAAAGGCAACAGCACCTGACGCGGGAGCTTCCCCAGCGCCACCATGAGGCGTGAAAAATTTGATTTTTTTTTTATGTATCTTTACTAAATTAATAAATTTTTGAATATCTCTATTTTTTTCCCACAAAAAAAAATTCTTGAAAAACGGCAAAAAAAACAGGGGGTCACAGTGGTGTTGTCCCTTAAGCGTGAGTTTTCCACTTTTTATAGCTCTGCTTATTTATAATTCCTCTCGGAGATTCAAGTCACGTCCCTTATTACATGAATATAATTTTTTTAAATTTTTATTGTTGAAAAAATGATTACGTTCAATGAACGTTGTGAAAATCTAGTGGAGAATTTATTATTTACTGTTGCTTTTTTATGTTCACTTAATCTAATTTTAAAAGTTCTTCCTGTTTGTCTTAAATATACACCATCACAATCTCTACACTTGATTTCGTATATTCCACTTTTTTCAAATTTGTCTATCTCGGATTTATTATGCACTAAAAGTTTATGTAGATTGATTGGATTCGTCATAGTAGCATTAAACTCATACCCTTTTAAACAATTTTTTATATTTTCAGATTTTCAGATGGTGTTAACAAATTCCAGTTTGCACCACTTATTTTTCTCAGTTTTGTTTTGAGCATAAAAATATTTTTCTAATTGTTTCAATCTTTTCTTTTTAATAAATCTGTCTTTTAATTGAGGACTGTAACCATTATTAAGTGCAATTGTTTTGATTGTTTTTAGTTCATCTTTGAAATTATGTTGATTTAGGGGGATATGTATAAGTCTATGGATTAAGGAGTGAAAAGTGCTGTATTTAATTTTATACTGTGTGTTAGATGAATTAGGTATTATTGTATCGGTAAAGCTATTTGTTTATAAATTTTAAAAACTAATTACCTACCGAGTGTTTACAATCCTTGATTAAGCATGAAGTAAAATTTCGAGTTTAAAAAAACCTGAAAATTTGGGTGGTCGCTTCGCAAAGCGAAGTGACCGAACCAAATTTTTAGGTATTTTTAAATTCAAAATTTTACTTCATCCGCCACGGATATAGAACACTGATTTATTCTGAAGTTCAAAAACGGCTATTTGATCTTTAATTACCCGAAGTCGCCAAAAGTGGAATTACAAATTATAAATAAAAGCAGGTATATTTTAAATGATCAATATCATGATCATTTAAAATATACCTAATCGATTTTTGATCAAATATTTGTTTCTGAATAACATTTTGAAGTACCTCGAAAATAGTAGCTGCACAGGCCCTCGCATTTTCTTTGGAAGGCACTTGCTACCCTCCTGAATAGAGTCTGCCCAATGTCTAAGGTCCAGTTGCACCAAAAACGTTGCACCCAAGTTCACGCTAAACTTGAGTTCAAGATGAGAGTACCTATTGTTCTAATGTCACTTTGAACTCGAGTTCAGAGTTAAACCATTTCAACGTGTCTTGTGCAACTGGCCCCAAGTATTGGGCTGTTGCAATGCAAAGTATTGTTCTTGTAATTCATATTTTTAAATAAAGTCAAATATATATTGATTCATGCAACTTTTATTTTTAAGGAAGGTTGATGGATGGAAATCGGGTTAGTGGATGAGATGAATATTAGGGAATTGACTTAGACGGTTAGCCATTCAACCGCGACTAGTTTTACTATTTTTAATTTTTTATATATATACCGGGCTTTCATTAATTCCCGAACCCCACGTGACCAAAAATAATAGGCAACCAAATGTACAAGGTGGTATGGCTCACACAAAAATTCCCTAGATTTAAAAATATTTATTCGCCGGCATATTTTTATTTTATTTTTATGAAACTGCTCAATGCAAGACTGCAGAGAATAACTCCAGTTGCCGTCAATATTACGTGAAGCACTACGAAAAGGTGCCATCAAAATAAACGCATCTTGCTCCGTTGTAAATACCATGTTCGCAGTATTTGCTTATCCTAGCAAATTGACTCTGCAAAATAAATAGAAATAAAACTCAATATTTCAGAATAATTAAACAATTTTTGCTTACCTGAAAATTCCGGGCGAATCTTATAAGATCTCAAAGGTTGGTTTAACGATGCACCGCGCATAAACGTTTATGTCAAATTTGACTTTAGTAACGTTTGGTTACTTTTTTCAAAGCCTCCAACGTACAAATACAATAATTTACGCGGCAATTTTAAATTTAGTCACGTGGGGTTCGGGAATTAATGAAAGCCCTGTATATGAAAATTCAACAACACAATTAACACCCATAGTATCCAAGACGAATATTTTCACACAACTTTGAAAGTTGGGAAAAGTCGAACAAACGTTATTTCTGAAACAGTGTATTCTAGACATAACTAACAGCTCGAAAGAAAACATTGTCTAGCAACATCCATAACTCGTTTTAATTTACTACGTTAAACATCTCAAGATATTAATGTAAACTTAGGTGGAGCATGAAGTAATTTCGCGTATTTCCACCCAAGCCAACCACAATCTTCACACGCATCTAAACCAGAGCCAATTACCACTTCCCTAGTGCTAGTTTCCATTGGCGGCGTGGCACTAGTTATTTTTATCCCGTGTTCGTTTTTAAAACTCATTATCGTTATTAAATAACTATAAAACTCGTGTGAATACATTACCGTCTCGCATGTTCACGATGGCTAAACTTCCGCTGCGACCCGATCGTTATGCACCGACATTTTTCAACTACAGCAACGTGAACAAAACAAAAATGAAGAAAAAGGACCCGTCGCCGGCCATTATACACGCTCCTGACTTTTTTGAATTAAGTTATTAATTTTCCACGGTTCCCACATACAGAGCTCGAACATCGATTTTTATCGAGGGATGCTTTCGTGATGGTTCCAAGAAAAAGGGGCGACTTTGATTGATCCGTGAGACGACGTTTGAAAGGAGCAATGGTTGCCTTGATGGAGAGAAGAAGACATTTTGAGATATACCTGGGTGTGAAAAATTGGTGTAGGGATAATGGTATAATAAGGCAATCAATTGTCAATGACTATTGTATCAACTTTTTTTTTTAGAAGGGGAATCTAATTTCAAAACATTTTCATAAGACAAATGTGATAAAATTGAATCCTATATTAAAAAAAAATTAACAATGTAAAGTGTTGTATAACTTTACTTCACATTGTTCATTTTTTTTAATAATATTTTTTTTAATATAGGATCCAATTTCACAACATTTGTTTTATGAAAATGTTTTGAAATTAGATTCCCCTTCTAAAAAAAAAAGTTGATACAATAGTCATTGACAATTGATTGCCTTATTATACCATTATCCCTACACCAATTTTTCACACCCAGGTATATCTCAAAATGTCTTCTTCTCTCCATCAAGGCAACCATTGCTACTTTCAAACGTCGTCTACCAAGTGCCTTTCCTTTAATTAACTTTACATAGATTCGCCTTCTAAAAAAAAAACTCCTTGAGAATGAAGATAAGTCGACACTAGTCGGAGAGAATAAAAAATAGTAGTGAAACAAACCAAGTGACTTTTATTTAATTATAAATATTTTAAACATGTTTCATCAAGTGATTAATGAGAACCAAATTAATGATAATTTAATCTTTTTAATATAGAATCCAATTTCAAAACATTTGAATAGTTAAGGGGAAAAACTAAACAAGTCCAAAAAGTACCGAAAATCGTTTTTGTAACCATTGTGTAGCTTGGATCAAGCATTTTTACGTAGGAAACAAACGAATAGGCCACCAGTTATTCACAACGAAAGAAAATATCACAAACTGTGAAACATACAGACTTTTGAAATTTCATGTTGTTCCCTTGTAAAATTTCAAAATTGGGACTAATTTAGTTTTTTCTCTTAACTCTTCATATGTCCTATTAAAGAATTTTGAAACTGGATTTTCCTTTTAAAAAAATAGTTGATACAATAGTCATTGATAAAAACATACTTATAAAAATGAATCACGGTAGTGAGCCTTATTTACTCACAGACAAATATTTACTTCGCAAATGTACATTTCGATCACAATGTGACCATTTGTAATGTGGTCAAAATATTTTAAAGTAAATATTTTTTTGTAAAAAAAGGCGACTGTTTTTTTTACAAGGTGTGTCGTTGCTTAGTTTAGATCAGGTGCGCACCCAAGAGGGTGGCTCGCGGGCTTGAGCTCCCCTCCCTAAGACTAACTAAATTGTAGTATGTCAATGTCAATGTTGCGGACAAAACAAGAAATACGGATAAAATGTGTTTTGTCTAGATAAAATGCGAATTGTTTAATTATTTAGACAATAGTCGTCAGTCATTTCACACATTGTCTAGACAAAATGCGTTGTGTCCAAGAGCTATTAGACAAAATGCGTTGCAAGATTTTACATCAAAAAACCAAATACAGGAAAACATAATTTTGTTTCGTAAACAAAGTGACAAATTATTTATAAGAAATGTACACAAAGGATATTTGTAAATTGAATTAAAAAAAATAAAGGTTAGAAAAAATAAAGTTTTATATTAATTTTTAGACAAAGTTTTGGAAATTTAATTGCCAAAGATTACGTTCCGAAAACGGAAATTAGCCGCTACGCGTCTACACATCTCTTTGGAAACTGCGGCCATTTCGGTGCAGATGTTGTCCTTTAATTACAGTACAGTTCGTGGTTTGTTTTTATAAACTCTTTCTTTTAGGTATCCCTATAGGAAATAATCAAGGGGTGT